>BSBM01000094.1:12845000-14045000 GCA_027924585.1 Larix kaempferi
CAGGGTCCTTGGTTTTGGGGGAGAGCAGGACTTTTCTTAACTCCCTGGTTTCCCGAATTTGATGTCAACACTATGGTGGTAACCAAAATGCCGGTATGGGTGAGGCTTCCAAACCTGCCCCTTCCTTTCTGGCATCATTTAGTCCTGGAAGACATTGGCAATATGCTTGGGAAGTACATTAAAAGGGATACGGATCGGCATGAACAGGGACTTTTTACTTATGCACGAATCTGTGTGGAGATCGACCTTAGCAAAGGTCTACCTGATAGAATCAAGCTGATATATGAAAAGCACAAATGGATCCAGGAACTGGAATATGAAAACACTGCTTTTAGATGCAGATTTTGTCATCTAACAGGAGATTTACAAGATTCGTGCCCTCTTGCAAAACGACATCCCAAAAAGAACCAGGGGATGAAGACAAAAGGGAAAACATGGCAGGCAGATTATGCTCCCCCTACTGTTGAGGATTCAGAGGGTGAGGAATGTGAACCAGAAGAAAAAAAAGAGGAGGAGGTCAATGAGGACATAGTGCATAAAGATGAAACAGTGGAGACACATCATTCAGATTTAAAAAATGCCGGTAAGGAAACACTCACGGAAAACATGCAACTAATGGCTACTTCCTTAACCGGGTCAAAGCGTGCACATGAATCAGAAAATTCAGATTCTGATAAAGAAAAAACTTATGTTCAGCTATCAGTGGATCGGGCGAGTAAAGAGATGATTGTAGTTGTACCCCAGCAGGGGGGATGGACAGAAGTGAAATCAAAGAAGAGAGAGAAGAAAGGGAAATTAGAGGATTATTATAAAATCCCTATTTCCTAGAAACTTATGTAACAATACTGTTGTTATTTTTTTATTTTTTTGTAGACCTATGGTCTTGACTCAGAGGGGCTTATGCACCTACAGAATGTAATTTTGTATCGCTTCGGCTTGAAATAAAATTACGCTTTTTTTTCTTGGAAAAAAAAAAAACTAATGAACTGGTACCTGGATTTTGAATTCAACCCCTTCATCTTCTATCAACCGGATCCTCCCCAGTGGAATCTATAATGTGGAGTCGCCAGGCAAATGATTATAGTCGAAATTTATGTCTATCTCTTGTTTTCCATCAAGAAACAGATCTATGTTGTTTTCCCAAGGAAACTCTGCTTTCACTTTCATTCCCCGACAACGACGCCAAATGTTATCACTCCAGGAGTCTTTCCCTGACTGTGAAGAGAATGAGCCTGGTAACTTAAATATTCAATAATGTATGGGAAAAAGAATCAAGTTGGATGACTAAATATGATCAAATCCACTCAGAAACATATGAATCCATTCGAAGACAAAGGCTTTCTACTATACTGTTTAGAAGGTTTAAAGAAAATGTATGTAAGCATGGAGAACACTTATCATACTAGTGGAAATCTACATACAATAGAATATGTGAATGGCTAGCTATGATAGGTAAAGTATTTGCAGTCCAAGATCATCAATGCAGTGATAAGATTACAGTTACCAGGAATTAGATGAAGCATGAAAGAATACATATAGGTTTAGTACATCGATAAAGAGATGAGATGACAATCATCTGTCATCAGATATACATAAACATGAAAAGAAAGAAGATGAAAACTGAACAAACACAGCGAAAGAAGCTTCTGTGTCAAGTTGAATCTATAGATGTCTGAAATAAAGTATGGCTACAAACCTCCAAATTTGAACCACAGTCCTCAGATGGTCTCCCCTCTCAATATTGCAAGAATACATAAGCTTTATAGCTTTTACAAAGTAGTCTCAGATCCTAAGAAACTAGATCTGAATATGCTAATAATAGAAAATCAAAACAGTTTCACAAAACTATGATAAAATCCTATCTGAAGGGTCAAACACTTATCATGATGATCTTCATGGCCTTCATAGTCTTCAATAGCTGCAGTAGATCTTCATAGGCTGAAAGCTAAGTCGAAATTGCCACCTTGATTGATAGCTCATCTCTTGCCACAAAAATTGGGCCAAACTTCCGAAAAATGGGGTTCAGAGATGGATTTGGTTCTCCACATCTATGACACCTGTGTATAAACCGAAAGAGGTTTTTGTGGATTGGTTTGTTGTGAGAAAAAAACTCTCTTTTTTTTTTTAAATTCGTTTTCATTTTCCTGAGATATGTATTTCAAAAACATGTGTCAAACAGGGAAATTCTGAGATCCAAACATTAGGGTTCAAAGATGGATTTGATTCTCCCAATATGAAACACCTGTAGGAAAAATGAGAGAGGTTAATGTTCTATGCCATTTTAGGAACAAAAACCTTCGACCATTTTTCAAAATGATTCTCCAGTCGCTCAGAATCATCATTTGAAAATGATGACTTATCACAGCAAAAACGCCAATTTCGGTGGCTTAGAGCACCCTGAAATTTCGCTGTAAGCTGCCGAAAGCTAGGATTTTGGTGGCTAATGAACAGTTTAAATGTCCGCCTAAGCCACTGAAACCTGAGTTTTGAATTTTTTGAAATGAAAACAAAATCCAATGTTTTTCAAACTTTATTACATACCTAAAACTCTAAAAAATGAGCTTTAAAAATTTTAGAAATGTATTTTTTTTCAATGACTTTCTATCATCTAAAATAAAAAAACTTGACTATGTTATTTGAGGAGATAACACGGTCCGGCCGTGTCCTCATTGCACTCTGCTACGAGTCTGGAATGTGCATGTTCCACCTGGTTTTTGGTTGCATCCGCTCCGGCATTGTCCTCATTTTGATTTGCTACGAGCTTTATTGAAGTAGCTTTTTTTGTGGAACCCGCTCTGCCCATGTCTACATATCCCCGCAGACCCTCAATGGAAACCGTAAGTTGAAACCCTCCTCTATTGAGTTGAATCTCTGCATTTTTGGGTGCGAAATAGGTGGTTTTGATTTTGTTTCGAATCTCTGGATATTCATTTTGTTTTCTAAATTATTTGAGGCCGACTTGTCCAAGTCAAATTCATCATTTTAAATATTGTTTTATTTCCACAAATTCATCATTTTAAGCATTCTTCCAGCGGAGCCGCTCTCCTGAGGTACGAGGGGGAGGGTTTTAGTAATAAAAATCATATTTTAGAATTTTCCTAGTCCCCGCCTTCTGGACCACCCATAGCACATGGAGTTGAGGTTAGAGGGTAAGGAAGGACAGGTGATGGCTGAGTATGAAAATGTCTAGTTGAATCTGCTCCCAGTCATTGGAAACACATTATGTCATGGATTATTGGTTTTCAGGTTAATTATCCCCCACCTCACTCACACGACTGGGCTTCAGTCCCCTCCTATTGGTCGCTCCAGAAGCCCATAGCTGTGGTTTTTGTCATGCCCGTGGCTGGATTCAATGGTATGCTCACAGAGTCTTTGGAACCATCACCAATTAGGGCATTAGGAGACAATCATTTTCCCATTTGGGTTTGAACATATATGAAAAAGGTACAAATCCACTTATCTGTGAAAAATTTATTCATAATGCTGGTAAGGAATCCATTTAATCTTTAAATTTGGGAGGGGGATATGTCCATGAACCAATTGGTTTTACTCATGAACATATATATTTGGTTTGTCTAGAGTTATGGAGTCAGGAAGAGACAATTGATAAAAAAAATCGGTGCCTTCTAGTGTCACAATTTCCTTTAGATTTTTATGGCCATGAGAGCTTTCCCGATGTTAAGGGAGATAGATTTTCCATTGCTCAAACATTTTCTTCATTTGAGAGGGAAGAAAAGGTGGTCATCTCCCCTCCCAAGAATTCAAATTACCTTCTTAGATCTAAAAAAGACTCACGAGTTGAGTCTATTGAAGTAGTTGGTGTTTTACATTTGGATAAAGGTGAAGCAATGATTGTATGCAGGAAATCACATGTTTCTTTAGAAAAATCATAAGCAAAAAAGGAACTGAGAGAAGGTGAATAGAGCACCATCAACATGGTCCTTAGAGTGGGGAAATTCAATACATTGGTTTCCAAATGATTGTGCTCTCTCTAAATGTTTGCAGGGTAGGGTTGGGTTGCTAAAGCATTCATCATGCAGCAATTATGCCAAGCATTTTGCGGATACCTTGCAACCTAAATCAAGTCCCATATTTCTTATATTGAATAGAAGTAACGACATTAGTACAGTGTGACCGAAATTAGACAACTTAAATCGGTTAGGCTGAAAAGCAGTCCATTCCCTGAAAAACAAATTGAACTGGGATGGGTTATTTCTTGAGGAAAATGGTTTTGATCTAAACTAATTCATTTGGAACCAATCCAACTTCTGGCCCACCAAAATTCATTAAAAAAAAACATAAGGTAACCCCCCACCTTCCTAAACCCTAGTCCAACATTATATAATGCACCATTGCCCCCACTATTTTGTTTCATTTTATAAATTTGATGTCAAACCAAAACAACAATGTTTGAAGGTTTCTATGGGTGAGAAAATCCCTCTGATTAGAGGGTGGTACTTACTATGAATCCCACAATTATTTGTATGAATGGACATCAAGACTATGTGCTCTAATTCATAAAGTCCCATTAACTATCCAAATGGATTGATATTGTTGCAACCATACTTTCCACTGGATATACAAGCCCCCATTGTTTATTAAGTGGAGCCCTATATTAGAGAAGTGTTGCACCAATGCATTAATGTCCCTCATCTCACAGGTATAAATAGGCTTTGTGGGCAATTCAAAGGATTAGGTTGATGGAATTCCAAAAGACTTCGTATTGATTTGAAAGAATCCATTGCCAGGTATAAATAGGATTTGTGGGCAATTAAAAAAGTTTAGGTTGATGGAAATTCGAAAGACTTGGAATTGGTTTGACAATCAATGATCTTTGTCATTAATGTTTTCATCAATGACAATCCTATTCATCATGAGACTATGAACATGGACTTCGTTTCTTCTTTGTATGCATGGTGTTTTCGAATTTTCAAAATTGACTTATTGCACATTTGATTTTCAGCTATCATTTTAGTCATGGTTTGGTTGTTTCCAACACTTATATCTCTTGTGGATTTCACTTAATTTAAGGCTTAAATTGTCAAGGATTTTAACATTATTCTTAAAGACAAAAAGGCATATTTACCGCTAATGGAGTTGTTCTAATGCATGATTTTCTATGGTTTTTACTCTATAGAGCACATCACCATGGTGGGATTGTTTCTGATGGTATATTATTAGTGTATAGTATTTAGACGATGTTCATTGTCTTCTTTTTTGGCATCATCATCTCTTATTTGAATGTTTTCATCAAGCACATGTGGTGTATAAGGGTTGTTTGAGGGTCTTACATAACATTCCCCACACATTTGGTTGCAACTAACACATTGCTACCGAATGTTGTTATTTAATTATTTATCCTAATGGTGTCAATGACCTCTATGATTTTGACTATCAGGTGCTGAGGTGGCATCCTTTGGTTGTTTGCTTGATTGGGAGACTAGAGTGCTCCCCTTATTTGGCATATTTTGTAGTTATTTGGAGGCCTAGAAACATTTTTAACAATCTATTAAAAAGGTCATTGATAACATTAGGATAAATAATTAAATAACAACATTCGGGACCAAATCAGACTTGGTAAACTCACTCATTCAATCACTCATGTCATGCACTCACTGCTTATCTTTTCAAGGCGACGAGTGATGACTGAAAACTATGAGGTACTAGCCACTAGGATTTGACTATGAATCCTGATTCACTTCGGGCTTAGATCTAAGGTGTTTTAATGTGTCAATGACTATGGCTGTGACAATAGAGAACCACTATGAGGCCCAAAACAAGGCCAACTAGAACCACAAACCAAGAAGAGGTTGATTTATGCATTGACATAGATAGGTGGCACTAGGCACACAATATGGAGAAACAATGAGTTAGGAAAAACATTTGGACCAAAGTACCACAATGGTTACTAATAAGAGAATATTTGACACAGAAGTATGCTTTTAATTTTTAACAAGCGAGCCTGAAGCAAGCGAGCCTAAAACAAGCAAGCCTGGTGCAAGTGAACACAATGCAAGCGAGCGCAGAATGTCAAAGCGGAATCCAGTGGGCCCATAACCCACAAGTAAACATGGAAATCTCTGCGTGGACCGGAGGAAAACATCATATCTATACTATAAATGATAATATGAGTTGGTTGGATTATATGCAAGACTGGAAACCTAGGTGGGAGTTGAGACATACTGAAGTATTAGATGCTAACTTACAGGGATCTGATGCTTTGTTGGCTGCTTTTCTGGGCAGACTCGGGTTTTAATGAAGCGCAGCAACAAAACCCCTTGGCGCACTGTCCCTCTCGGCAACGAGCTGCGCGGAAGCTCGAGGTCTCACCCGAAGTGGCTATGGGGGGTTAATGAATCAGCTTTCCTTAACCGTGGTGACACTGAGATTGTTCTAGATATCTCCTTCTTCCTCAAATATCGGCGGTCGAACTTTCCCGCAGGCCTCGCGACGCAACTGCGCGGATGCCTTCCTTCCTGCAGACCCACTGCGCAGTCTTGTCCTCCGGGCGCGGAAGGCGCCTATTCCTTGCGTCAATGCGCTAAAATACCTCCTCGTCCTGCGCGCTCATCGCAGTCACACGAAGCTCGGTCGCTGCAGCGACAACGTTCCACCACTACTTCTATACTTGGCGACTATAACAATAAAGGACCTTCCTAAACTCACTCAAACAGTCGCAAAGATGATGCAAAAGATGTACACACAGGTAATGATCTTAAACAGTTAATCATTCACGCAAACATTATAACAAGAAGATATATGTGAAGCTCATCTCCTCGAGGAAAACCACGTCCACGGGAGTGTTATATTAACCAGAAAATGATAGAGTTATACAATATGCTGCGCACACAGCTGCAGCCTTAGATCTTTCCAGGAAACTCCACGCACACAGCTAGGAGCCCTTCTCTCAATCTAGTCTCCTCTCTATGGAGATTACAAAGGCACAGACGTCGACTCAGACTGTCTGGCAACTCAGGGATTAGCTCCTCGGCTATCCGATTTCCTCTCTAGTTCTACACACTGGGTAGAAAATACAGTGAAGGATAATCAACACATGATCTATCCTTTAGACTGGCTATCTAACAGTCTAACATCTAACTCTCTAACTGAGTACTGTCTAACTCTCTCTAACTCTCCAACCGTCTACCCATTACAATTATTCATATATATAGGTGGCCATGACGGTCACACCTTTACAAAACTGTGGGCCTTTCCCAACAGTGATTCCCAAAAACCCTAACCACGCACATGGCTAGGTGTACTGTAGGCGCCGCTTGCAGTCACGTCGCCGCTTCCTGCAGGCTCCATGAATTTCGGCGCAGATTGTGGGTATGGGCGATCGTCCTTCGCCTTCAATGCTCTGGTCCGTTGCTCCTCCTTGATCCGAGCAACCATAACTTCTGTACTGAGCCTTTAAATGAGGGTAGATGAGCCCTCTACTCCATCGCCTTATTTATTATGGTAGCTGAGCCACCTTCATTCTTCGATGACGTGCGCGCGAGCTCCGCAATTTCCGGTCTGTGATCTGCGCTGAGATCATCCATCTGGCACCGTACTGCGCACCGTCTCCTTCTTACCCAAAACTTAGTGCTTGTCCCAAAATTAGCACTTTCCTTCCATACTCGTGCTTTTTCCCAAAATTCGCAGCTTTTACTATAGCTGCGACCTTGGCCCCAACATGCTTTTATTAGACTAGTGCCAAAAATCAGAAGAATTCCTATGGGATCCAGTATTGTACCAGATATGATTTACAACAACTCCCTGAGAAAAGTAGCTGATGCAAGCAATTGGTTAACACACCTCTACCATGATCTTAACTTAATCTCGACAGAGGTCTCTACACATCACCCCGGGATACAAATAGACCACCAATACTACTATATTAACCGGATACGTTCTTTGGAAGCATGGCCACATCAAGATGCTAGTCTCTGGTTTCCAAGTACTACGCACACTTACGAAAAATATAAAAAATTATGGTGGAAATTCTTGAGAAAAGAAAATACAGATATAACATATTATACCATGCTAAAGTTTGGACTTCAAATTACACATATCCATGAGGATACTGCATTCTACATCCCTGATGGGATGAGATACTGGTGGTAGTCATTCAGCATCAACCTGACAGCATTAGAACCAGCTGTTATTTATAATCTAAAATAGGAAGTTGTAGAATCTCTCAAACAGGTCAAAGATATTTTGCAAACAAAGATTACTAAGGATCAAATCCTTGGGTACTACATTAAATACAAAGAACAATGGCTTGTCAAAACCCGCATAGACGTCCACATGCATCATAATAGATGCATGGTTCGGAGGTCTATTTATTCAAAGGCATGGTGCACTGAATCCAACGTCTTTCGAGAAGTATATGGTCCCCTATACTACGATGATTTGTAAATGTCTCAAAAGTATTTGGCTATGAGTGGGGCCTGTCGATTCAGATTATCATAAAGATTGAAACGAAAGTCCTAAAAACTTTTAGATCTTACTTTTGAAAGTCATAAAAACTTTTAGATGTTTTCCATAATGGTTAGTTACTTTTATGTTGTCATCAATGACAATCCTATTCATCATGAGACTATGAACATGGACTTCATTTCTTCTTTGTATGCATGGTGTTTTCGAATTTTCAAAATTGTCTTATTGCACATTTGATTTTCAGCTATCATTGTAGTCATGGTTTGGTTGTTTCCAACACTTATATCTCTTGTTGATTTCACTTAAGTTAAGGATTAAATTGTGAAGGATTTTAATGTTTGCATCAAGCACATGTGGTGTATAAGGGTTGTTTGAGGGTCTGACATAACAGTCCCCACACATTTAATTGCAAGTAATACATTGGTCCCGAATTTTGTTATTTAATTATTTATCCTAATGGTATCAATGACCTCTATGATTTTGACTATCAGGTGTTGAGGTGGCATCCTTCGGTTGTTTGCTTGCTTCGGAGACTAGAGTGCTCCCCTTATTTGGCATATTTTGTAGTTATTTGGAGGCATAGAAACCTTAATAACAATCTATTAAAAATGTCATTGATACCATTAGGATAAATAATTAAATAACAACATTCGGGAGCAAATCATCCTTGGTACACTCAATTCAAAGTCCTCAATAGCTAATGTTATCCAGTTCTATAGCATGAAACAATTCCAAAACCCCAAAGTCATCCCACTAGCCAGCTAGCAAGAGATGATACCCACATAGTTGTACAGTACCACATGATCACATCATCCATGTGAACCTTGCCGTATACAATGATGATGAACTTTCAGTTAGTGAATGGAACATTTGTAATTTGAGAGAGATAACTGGCTGTACCTTTACCCCATCCTGGTTGATTTACTTTTGGTCCTTTTACCCTGTTGATTTTTGGTCTTATGGTACCTTGTATTTTGACTGGTGATTATTAGGGTCACTTACCCACCTTGATTTATTCTTTAACTTATTGCTTTGGTCTTTTGGGTACTTTGGTTGTGGTACACCCTTTGGTACAAAAGGAGTTCGGTCATAACACCCATTATCATATTTTTAACATGTGCCATTTTTTTTATTCTGGTCATGGTACCCTCACCCGCGTTTGACTTGACATAGTTTTTTTATTATGTCTTAGTGGGCTACATGATCAATGACCTCTGAACAATGAACTATGCTGATCTGAACTTAACCTCATATGCTGATACTCTTACCCAAGAAGATCTGAGGTTCTTACCTCATATGCTGACCTATGTTTATCTTACATTACATGTTACTGAAAATTGTATTATCAAAGTGACCTAACTGGTAGCATTGAAGTTTCTTCAACACAGTGACACACTTGGGAGTGCTAAAGATGAAAAGTTGAAAGATATGAAAACTATGTTTAATTTATGTCTTGCTATTTAATTTGAGTACTTGCTTATTAAATGAAATGTGGCATTAAAGTATATTGATGTGTACACCTGTGCAAATTGAATTATTGAGATATTGTGGAGAGTTAATAAATGTCAATCCCCCTTAACTGAGTCATTGTTGTTAATTTCCCTTGTTAATATAAATTCATTTCTGGTTGTTCACCATACTACTCTCAGGTTGCCATTTTTTTGGTTTGGTCCTCCTGCTTGGTTGATGGATACGCTCTTTCTTGATTGAAATTTATTATTTGTTTTAAAAAAAAAATCAATATAGTCGAAAAATCAATATACACATAATGTCTGAAAATCTGTCCTACAAGTTGCTTGCTAAAGCTTGATACAAAAAAGATCCTCATAATATTGAAAGTCTTTGAAAATCAAATTTCTCATGGCCATTTGAGTTCCACTTTGCATGAATTTGAAATTTGCAACATGTCTAAGGTGTAATATCTCACCTAAGTTAGCTGATGTATTTTGCATTCTCTACTGTAGTATTTTAATGATTATTTGGTTCAGATGTATTGACAAACAGTTACCATCACTGCTAAAATTTACTCCTGAGTGGACCCTCTAACTGTAGTTATGGTTTGTTGGGCTGATATAGTCAATTAATGTTTCTTAGTTGAGTGATTTTTCCAAACAGTTCACTAACAAATAGTTTTCATATGCATTAGCATAAAATACCAGCATGTAAATTTTAAAAATGAAAAGTAGGCTGTCAATAATATGCCATTGAAAGAAAGAGGGTAGGTTGCCAATAATATGCCTAGCAGTGTTAGAAGGACCAAAACTAGGTGATATACTAGTTAACTTCCTTAATTTGTTTTCCCAAGTGGTTTTGTTCTCCCTACAAGAGAAAAACACCCCCAAATATGCAAACTCAGTCCACAAAAGAACTGATAACCTGCAGTGATGAATGTGGTGTCGTATGGACAGCTTGTTATGGAACTGTAACCCTGTCTCTTCCTTCCACAAATCGTCCTCCCAATACCAAACAATTCAGCTGATATTTCTAACACTACATCCACTAGGGTTTGCATGTCCCTCCTAAGCCTCAGATTTGAGGGAAGTAAATGTGTTTAACTAAGAATCCTTGCATTTGTGGATGTGTACTTTCAAAGAAGAAAGAAAGCACCATCTTGTTTATTCTTGTTTTATCGAGTGTAGGTGCCACCAAATAGGTATCTGTCAGATCTATCTTCCTCAAGTGATGATGAAGATATACTCGGAGAGGTTGAAAGTGAGACGAGTTGTACTAGATCTACCGGTTTTATATCAACTAGATCTGAAAAGATAAGGAAAATATTTCATAGACGCATGAAATATTTTATTTCCAACGGTGGGTGGTGTAATTATGATGCTGTGAGGATAGGAGACATTGATTTTCCATTGAGGTATAAACATCTAGTGAAACGATGGGTAGATAATATGCTACCTCAAGTGGAAACAGATTTCCTCATCAATGGGAGGATGTATCACATAGCTCCTTTGTCCTTACATGGATTGGGGCTATTTTCCATGGATGGAATAAAGGTCCGTTATGGCACTGTAACTGAATTGATGGAGTATGTAGGACCACTATACATATACAATAACTGGTTGATCTTAGTCCAATATACTCGAAGTATGCGGAGATACAGATTTGCCGCGAATTATATTCAACTAGCAAAAAAAAATAAAAACAAAGGGGCGACTATGTATATTGATGGGAGACCAAAAGCGTTCGGAAACGTTGCTAGCTTTATAAATAGTACATGACCAGTGACAACAAATAAGCAACCAAATTGCGAATTCGAGGGACGTGAACAACATCGTATATTTGTATGTGCAATAAAAAAATACTTGCAGGTGAAGAGTTGTTGATCGATTACAACTTAAATCGAATAGATGTGGCTTCCGCGGTCCAGGGTAACCGTGGACCGTCAGAAACTATGCCTCATCAGGTAAATGCTAAATGTAGTAACTAAACATGACTATAATAACCAAATGTTTCTTTTTTTTCTATTATGAATATTTCCATGTGATTACATGGTGATTACACTGCTATGAATATCTCATTTTTGTTTATGATGCAATTATTGACTCAACGTTTGGTTAGGGTGACGGTAGTGGAAAGGCACATGCTGCTTCCACGGTCCAGGGTGACCGTGGAAGGTCAGAATCTATGCCTCATCAGGTAAATGTTAAATATAGTAAATAAATATGACTACAATAACAAGATGTTCTGATTTTCACTATTAGCATTCGCTTTTTCCGTGCTTATTGTTAAGATTTCCATATGATAACATGCTTATTAAACTGTGGCAGGAGTCTGCTCATGGTCATGGAGTAGAACATGTATCTTCTACTTTTGAGGTAAGAATAAATATTAATGCAATATCTCATTTTTGTTTATGTTACAATTAATTAGTATGAGGTAAACATTTATTTATTGATTTATTGTGTCAGGGTGGCGCCATTGGAAAGGCACCTGCTGCTTCCATGGTTGAGGGTGACCGTGGAAGGTCACACTCTGTGGCCCGTCCGGTAAGTGTTACGTATAATAACTAAATGTTTCGATTTAGTATGTTAACATTCAATGTCCACTATTGACATTCACATTTTTTTGAGCTTTTGATGGATTACTGGTTCATTTTTCTGGCATTATGATGGATTACTGGTTCATTCAGGACCGTGGAAAGGCACCTGCTACTTCCACGGTGTCGGTTGATCGTGGACACTCACCGGCCATACAACCGCGTCAGGTAAGTGTTAGTGCATAATAGTAACTTAATTTTCATTACAATATCAATATTTGAATGATGTTAAAATTATATTGCTTAATTTAATCTATTGTTTGATGAATTTAGTCACGTGCACTTGATCTGGGTGATGAGGGGTTTGAGGTAGACATTTTAAATTCCACTGACCCATTGCACACTTTTAGAATAGCCTTGAAAAAGGAAAACATAGAAATGATTTCCTTGGCTCGCAAAATACCCTTGACACAGGAGAACAGGGAAAGGATTCAAGAGCTGCAAGATCAAATACAATCTTATGGGGTAAGTGGCATCTTCACAAATTTTTTTAAGCTATGACTTGATTTCATATCTGATATTATGTTTTTTATTTTTCCAAGTGATCTAATAAAGTAAAGTTGATTGTTTGTAGGATTTTTTAAAACCCATGACTAGAGAACCTGTCGAGACAGGTATAGGTAGTAGTGGTGGTCCAATGCAGCAAAAAAAAACAATGTACCAATGAGGATTTTTTGGCACTCCTGCAGTTGGCCGCGAATCCATTGATGACGGCATTGATGAGATGGGGCATGATGCCATGCCGGAGCATGATGCCATGCCAGAGCATGATGAGACGGAGCCTAGGAATCCACATGACTCTGGAGATGAACATACTGTAGATGGTCAGGAAACGTTTCCTGAAGCAGCACGAGTTAAAAGCACCGGATCACTAGATCTCACCTTTCTGGTGGATGACTCTTGTGTTCCTATCAAGATTCAGAAGATTGTAGGTATTTATTAATTAATTTATTGATTTTAATCATGAAATTGAAATAGACATACGTTGAAATTATTATAAATTAATGGATTACATGTTTTTGCAGGAAACAATGTCTTCTGCAGGAATTTGAATGACAAAGCCTTGGAGCTGTTTGGCCCCACCATTCGCACACGGTGGAATATCCAAGATAGCAATAAGAGAGATGAATTGATGGACCACATGGTCAACTTGTTCAGTAATACTTTCAACGGGAAAGTTGTTGCAAAGTTAGCCGGTGAGAATTTGAAATATACCAGGGCCCAATATAGGGAAAGATTGCAAGCTGACCTCAAGCATGAGCGCCCTCCCATGGTTCTGGAGAAAGAGTGGAAGGCACTCATAGATGATGCAAAGGAGAACTTTCTAAAAAGACAAGGAAAACAACCATGGCCTGGTAAAGCAAGGTACAACATATATCATCTTTTTACTGAAATAAGCTCAATTATTTTTTTCTCTTTTGTTTTAAGTAAGATTTTTGATATCTAAGGTTTTTCAAAATTTTCATATATAGGCTACCTGACACCTCCAAAGCAACCAAGTCTAGAATGGAAAAGCATGGGAAGCATAGATTGGGCCAGGGTGGCTATAGAAAACAAAGAGCAAGAATCGTAAGTATTAAATGATTAATTGTTGGCAATATTTATTTAACAGTATCAAACAAATATCTAATTTTGATACTGGAAATTTTTAAATGTGTTATCATGCATTGCAGGGAAATACGTTCCAAGCTACTACCACCGAGGAAGACCTAAAGCTTGGTTTTAAAATTTTGGTTGAATATCGGAAAAGCTTGGGGCAGACTCCAATCTCCCCAATGACGCAAATGCATGTATATCACCAATTGTAGTATACTATTAAAGTCTATTCAGTTATGATTATATCACCCATAACTAAAAATTTATGTTTGTTTTTAAGCAACAATGCAACCGCAGCAGTGAATCTAGTGGTACTCATCAAGTACCAGTTGATGTTGGGGTGCACATGTCCCATGATAGTGTGGAGCATAGTGTCCATTCTGGTATGTATGCTTTGGAAATAGAAATATCTACTGTGATTTTATATATATATCTCCTGACGTATACTTATACATTTTCTTCTTTCAATGGAAGACCATGCAGCTCAAGAGCCTGAACTGCAAGAAGAAGCAACTAGACCTCCAATTAACACCCCAACTGTCACATCGACACAGACAGGTAAAGAGAAATATTGTAATTTTAATCAAAATAATGAAATATTTATTTCAATAATATTTCAACGTCATATATATATGCTCATTTCCATTGTTACAGTTAACACCCCTTCAGAACTGCCTCCACGCCCTGCTCAGCGACATACAAGAAGTGGCATACATGAGAGCATGGAAACACAAACAATAATAGGAGATATTGCAGTAAATACTGCTGTTGGCGGGCATTTCTACCCTATAGCCAGGAAACTAAAGCTATCAACTTGGTTGGGGTGACAGGTAAGTGTATTGATGCTATTACAGAGACATTTACAAAAAGAAAGAAGCTGTAGATCTTGGGAACATACCTCTTAATCGAAGTCTGATCCTAGCCTTGACTTGATCCCGTGTTCCACTTCCAAATCTACCTTTCCTTTAGCAAACCTGCAAAAACAATACCTTTCTCAAAACATTTTGGGCAATATATAAAGCTTGAAAGAAACAAAAACAATGTTTAACATTCAGCATTGACCAAAATAAATCCAACTTAAAATGCCATTTCATAACACATTCAAATTGGAACAAGAAAAACACTTCAACCTTTATTTGTCAAAAGCAGAATGAAGTACAAGTATACCTGATAATGAAGCAGGCTCCTGCAACTAGATTCTGGGCTCTAGCTCTGCTCTGGTTTGGATGTCTTCAACATCAACTTCTCCAATGTCTTAAAGTTTCTCCATTAACTCATCCTCTAGCTTTTCTAGAAATAATTTCTAACCTTGCTCCTTTAACCTTCTTGGTATTTATAGGTTCAAAGAAACAGTTCAGGTCGAGATTTAGCTATGGAGGAAGTTGGGGGAGTTAGGAAACTGCCATCAACTAATCCTCCTCGATGAATTAATATATTTTTAAATCATCTTTTAATGTGTACGCGAATCTTCTTCAGTGGAGTAGCGTATAGGGCGCTACCCTAGTGTTTAACAACTAGCGCTCAATCGAATTTAAATTGTGAGCGCTACTATGCTACACTGGAGTAGCGTATACTTGGATATGGGCGCTACTATTATACAGTGAAGTAGCGTATGGGCGCTAGTCTCTTTAAGTAGAGTAGTGCTCATATCTTAAAATGATATTTTTTGTGGTTTTCCAGTATTTTCAGGAAATGGAATGAGTTGTCATATCATCAAAGGTCAACATGCTCCTCCATCCAAGTTGTCCTTTTGTGTGATCAGCAGCTCAGAGTGATCACGGACGGAGAGGTGCAAGTTTGAACTATAACAGATGCCCCCTAATGTGTGAAGTTAGAGGGAAACGATGGCCGAAATACATTACAATCCAAAGCCAGAGGAGGAGCACAGAACCGCAGAACAAGTCACAAGGAACCTGCAACAAAAATCAAGGTCAGTGAGCAATTACATTTGTGACATCTGATAGATGTGTAGTGTGATACAATGTGATATCCGATACATAACAAGGAGATGTATATAAAGCATGGCCACTTAAAATACAAGCGTGGATCCATGTCAAACTGAGAGATCATAGCCATAACAACAAACTGGATCTATGTCTCATGGAGAGCGAATATAAGTGAGGCTCAGTCTTGCGCAACTTGGGTGATAACAAAATGAGGTAATGTCATCCAAAATCCCAAGGTCTTCATCCCTCAACAACCCTAGGTACAAGCCCTAACCATGTGAATAGATGAGCTGATAGTCGAACATGGGGGGTATCGTTTGATTATCGGTCATTGATGTATACCGTTAACAAACACGAGGACTTCCACCAATAATGATAATGGGGTCCAAGGTACCAAGTACGATTCGCCAAATGTGAATAGATGGAATTGGAGTCGAACACTTGGGAATCCTATTGAAGAAGAGACATTGATGTATTCTCATCATTCAATAGCGAGAAAAATTGCCACTGGTGACTGCAATCTCCAAGGTACTAACCGAAACTCTAAACTTCAATCCCAGAATAATGATTTGGTGTCGATGGGAAGAAGTCCATTGGAAGGGAGGCCTTAAGGCATCCTCCATCATCCAACTCGAGGAACACTCAACTGGTAAGAGTTGATATGGAATAATATGCAACAAGACTGACACTAGGAAGGCCGACACATGAGTTCAAGGTAAACTGCAGAATGGCTGACACAGGGTATATCCTTGAACAGTGAGCATGACACAAAAGTGACTTAGGCATTTTCTGACATAATGGGGTAAATAAGTCTGAAATGTAAGAGACATTAGAAGACCCTCCATATGGTTGGAAGAATAACCAATCAGGGGAGTAAATAACTCGGAGGAAAGATTCACCCTGAGGCCAAAAACTAAACCCAACCGACAAGATAGACTCGAGTAGGTGTTGTGTTCAAGGATAGGACTTGACTGAAATTGCCTTTGACAATGAAGATATGATATGTTTTTCCCGTTCCTTATTCTTTTTAGATAAAAGAATACCCTTCTTGTTGTTTTAATGAGTCCAAGAAAGAATGAAAACTCAATAGGTCCAACCATGTAAATAGTTTAACGAGCCCATGGGAGGAAGAATCAGTACCTTCTTCATAATTTATAGAGTTCGAAGAAGAGATAGAAGATTACTCTATATGTACTGATCTCTGGATTTTAATATCAAGCCGAGATCTATTCTTGCTCGCCGGTGTTTTCAATTTTAAGGAGTCTGAAAAACTTAAACAATAATTCCATATATCTGCTCGTGGATTTTAGTATCGAGCCCAAGCAGATTAATGCTCGCCGGTGTTTTCTTGTTTATAGAGTTTGAAAAACTTAAACAACCCTCTTTTCACCTATCTGTGGATTTTATATCGAGCTCGGATTGGTCTGTGCTCGGCGGTGTTTTCTTGTTTATAGAGTTGAAAAACTTAAACAGTCCTCTACTTACCCTCTCGTGGATTTCACATCGAGCCCGAGTAGGTGAATGGTCGCTTGGTATTTTCATGTTTAGAGAGTCTGAAAACCCTAAAAAGTGACTCCAAAAGGTCCTTTTTCGTACAGTTAGTCTCCTCCCCCGAAAAAGTATAAAACAATGAAAAGAGAACTCTTCTAGCGCATACAGGAGTATACCTAGAGTATACTTTTTCTGTAGTTCATCCACTGAGGCCCGGAAAATGGATAATTCTATACCTGAGTGGATGAGCCTTTGGATACTTAAACGAGCTCGAAGAGGACAAGTTTGCTCGGCTATCTTGTTTAGGTTTAAATAGTCCAAACAAGAGCTTAAAATGACTTAAAGGTCAGCTTCTAGGATCGTAGCTTCATGCCCTGCCAAAACTAGGTCTTCAACAAAATATTAGTCGATGCGGCAAAAAATCTCGAATGATATATGAATTTGGAATGTTTAGTTAACTGACAAGGTCTATCATCAAGAAATTTGAACTTAGGAGACGAATCCGACAACAATTGAGTGAAAATTGAACTTGGATCAGTGTTATACCTTATTTTGTGTTTCAATTGATTAATTAGGGTTTTTTAAAGTTTTTGAAACTATGGAAAATTAAAAATTATGGGTAAAAATCAAAATCCAATATATATATAATTTCATTGTTAAAAAAAATCAATTTTCAATTTGTGTTGTAGGGCAAAAATTGGGCACTTTTGCGAATTTCAAATCTCCACTGCGATCAAACCGGGCATCCAACCACCAAACTTCCTCCACCAAGTAAGTAGAAATATCCCTATCTTGCATTTCAATGGTTTATTTTTCAATTTTTGAGCAAAAATGACTTTGCAACGAGGTGCTCACAAGCGTTTATGCGCGAGCGCTACTGTGTATACACAAGAGTAGCATACAAACGCAATGGGCGCTACTTTGCTCAAACAGAGTAGCGCCTACACGCTACTGTGTAGTATACATAATAGCGTACATACTTGCAAAGCTACTTTCAAGCGCCGAGACTCAAACTTTTTTTGGTTTTTGTGCAGGATGGTCTTACAATGGACGGAAAGGGAGCATGAAGAAATGGATAGGTTAGCCATGCAAGACCCGACTACCCTCCATGCGCTTCGAAGATGCGGTTTGTTGAAATTTTATCGAACCATAAACATGCGGGCACTAAACAAGCTGTTTCGGAGACTGATTCAGTATTGGGATGTAGATACTAATACCTTCATCATCCGCGGGAAAACTCTTGAGCTTACCGTTGAGGACATATACTTTATTACCGGTCTCTCAAGGAGAGGAGACATAATCAACCTGAAAGGGTCTTCTCGTTTGGGTGCACGATCAGTGCAAGAATATGTGAATACATATTGTGTTGCCAGAGCAGAAAAATCGGGAAGCCAAGTCCTGATTTCAACTATTGATGGTCTCCCTCTGAAAGTGATAGTGAGCATGATCAACCGGGTAGCCGGTAGTGCATCACAACACTTAGCTTCCAGGCATTCGATGCATATTGGTGTACAGTGCTTGCACGGCCATGTTTATGATTGGAGTACTAGCTTGCTGGCAAACATGAAGTATCAATTGACAGGTTGCAAATCCAGCATTATGAAGAATTTTGGGTACGGAAGTATTTTGTGTACTTTCTTCTTCGAGAGGATGCCTGCTATTAGTTTGGGTATGCCTCTTCCACAGGTTAACCCCCGTGAGCCCAGACTAGGCCGTTGGGGTGACATTTTTCTCCGCCAGGGTGGTGGGGAAAGTCACTATTGTTACCACACTGATGACTTCTGGGGGTGGTGGGAGAGGCAAGTACCCACTTTTGAGCAGTTTCCTTATGCTAGATTGGATTTCCGTCATGATCCAGAGCTGGTGCTTCCGCCAGGTGGAGCCTGGGGAGATATTGGTATGTTTAAATTTTACGAATTTATTTAATTTTTTCAAACTTTTTCAAGTATTTGATTTTTATGAATGAGTTTTGGAGTTCTGATCAAGTGTCAAATGCAGATGTTGGGCCTGTTCGTCCTGAGTGCCATCCTACCATCTATGTGAGGCCGGCTGATATCACCGCAGCGGATGCTATGTTGGGAACCCTGGAGAGGAAAATGAGTCGGTTGACTCATGAGATTCCTGCATGCCACATGGAACAGATACCTGTTGACATGCAGGAAGATGTTGTTGGGGTGCCCCCAGCATGGCTTAGGGTGCTGTGGCGGATTGCTAGACTAGTGATCTGCTATCGCAATGCGGTAGATGATGAGGAGGTTCCTCCTTCTCCATAGGAAAAGAAAACATTATATGTATATATTTTTGAGGCTACTATGCCCAGCTTTTGTACTTTTATGACTTGACCTGAGAGACTCATGACTCAAAAACTCATATTTTTTGATACGGTATCAGCTATATATACAGTATCGGTTATTTACATGTGTGCAATGTTGTTTATGATAATGTGTGATGTAAATGCCAGTCTAACACATAGTTTGCTAATGAATCAGCTAAAGTGTTTAAACTTCTCGGAATGTGTTCATATCTGATAGAATGAAATTGTCTTTCCAATAGTCTAACTCGTAGAAACTGACGTAGCAATCCTGGATCTCTAATCTGATAAAAACTTGTTAATTGAAAAACAATCAATTGTGAGTCAAGCCTTACCTCCAGGTACGAAATGCCATGACTAAGAGCATCTCGGAGAAGTTCTATAACTACACTGTATTCAGCGACATTATTCGTGGTAGGTCCCAAACAAACCCCCCCGAAGAAACAAGTTGGTCAGCGGGTGAATAAATGACCCAAGCTGCTGCAGCAAAATGACAAGTGTGGCGACTGGCGCCATCAGCAAATCCTAAGAAATGTGCGGTTGACATCTGGTACACGAAACGAGAAACACACATAAGATCACCTAACGAGCATAACAAAACTAGCTTTACAAAAATATACATCTATGTTACAAGAAAAAGTATTTCAGCCTAGGCGTAGTACTTCTTCAGGTAGGGTCAATGCCTGGATCCTCCTCGTGAGGCTGGGAAAAGGTGTTATGGAACTCACGGAAAAGATTAGTATACGGAATGATCTCATCGAGATAACATCCCGTTTCAAAGAAAATGTTTCCGTTGACCCCAGTGAAAATGTTCACCAACGAGGTATGTAATCTATTTGCTTCAACAATAGCAAGTTGTGAAGGAGTTAGACCAGTATTCTCATTGGGTGGTGAACAAAATTCACCTCTCTCTAACAAGTTAAGAAAAGGAAACAAGAAGGACACTCGATTTATATGTTCACGAGGGTGATCCGGGTCGTTCAAGGCTTCTAACATTTCCTCATCAGAAGGTAAAGGAATTCCTGAACTGTCGAGAGAATGGATCGGGTCAGGTGTCTGAGTAGTGGCACAATCTATGTTTGACTCGATAGACACCAATTGAGTCGACATATGTTCTGTTGTAGTTTGATGTGAATCCAAGTGGGTAACTTCTACAACAGGGGTGGGCACTAAGGGGTTTGTATTAGTTGAGGGAAACTCAGAATCAGTTGTTAAACTGGTCATGGAAGTTTTAGATGATGAACATCCCTCAGTACCAACAAATAAAGTAGGAGCGGGTAGGTCAAAAGTGCCAATTAGTGACCCGTAAAGTCCTGCTCCTAAAATCTCGCCAACCGGGGCAGTTTGATCAATCAAAGGAACTGTGGTTTCCGAAGAAGTCTGGTGTTTTCCTTGAGTGAAAGAAAGTTGATCGACTGTAACGATCTTACCTTCCAACAGGAACATGACCACTCGAAAAACTGCCGATGCTATAGCTTGCATGGCATAAGTCCAACTCCTGCCCAATAACATATTGTAATCGAGCGGAGCGTCCAGAACTTCTATCTCAACAGCAACTGTCTTACCGGCCAAAGTGACATTAAATGATGGCAAAACTCCATGTGGACAGAAAGTTCTGCCATCAAATGCAGTAAGCATTGTGTTGGAAGGGACTAACTCAGGAGAACCTAAAGCTTTCCAACAGGAAATCGACATTACACAAGTCGACGCTCCCTCATCTACTACAGCTCGTCTGATGGTCATTGGACCATGAACGACCTCAATCTGGAGGGCAACGTGATAGGGCAACCGGTATTTGACATCAGTCATATCAAATCGCGCAGACATGTTGGAGGACTCCATACTCCCAATAGCTGCCAGAAGTGCATTTCGTTGCAATGGACAACTCTGCAAGACTTCTAGAGTAGACATGGCACAAGGGGTTTGGGCTAGATCTTCAACCACATTGTAGTTGGAAGCAGCCCGTGTGTTGGGATTGTGCGATGCCCTCTTCAAGACACCTTTCGGAATCTTGGGCATTGGGTCCACAGGAATGTGGAGTGGAATGGAGGATTCAGGAAACTCCTTATCCTTTTTCTGCGCTTCCGGGGTATAGTTCTTAGCTCTAGTTTGCAAAAGTGCATCTGAGTTAACCATGTTTATAAATGTTTGATCAACCGAAGCGTGCGAAGTGCCCCCAGTTTTGGAGGTGCCAGAAGTTGATCCTTTCCCTTTAGGAAATGGATCTTTCAAGACGGCAGGCTTCTTTTCTCTTAAAAGTTTCTGGGCTTCTTCAAGTAGAGGGCATTGATGAGTAAGGTGGTTCTGCTTGCAAAGTTTACAAGGGAACCTAACCTTCTTTTCTTCTTTGTTACCCTCTTCGGCATTGTCTTTTTTGGGCTTTTGTTGGTTCCCCTCTCCTTTCTTGCCCTTCTTTTTGTTGTTGGGCTGCCGAGGGCCCTTTTGATTGTTCTGAACCTGATTAATAGATTCAGAAGTAGAAGGAGAGGTTGTGACAAAAGAAATGTCTGCAGTCGATTGTTTGACAGCTAAGGCATGGACCTGTTTGGTCAGTGCTTCGAAGGCTGCAGAGTTAACTGAACCCACTATGCCGTCAGCATGTGGTCCAGGTTTGGGTCTACTCAGATCAGTGTTTGATCTCGGTGCGTCAGGTATAATCTCGTACAGTAAACCAGATTGTGCATATACAAGGTCTAACTGTTGAGTCCTTAAGATGGCTTCTTCTTCATTGGATACTCCAGATGTCGCTACTTCCTTAGAAATATAAGGTAGGAGTGATTTCAAGTACCACTCAAGCAGGAATTCCGGAGGAATGTTGGCCTTTATGAGCCTCTTCCGTCTTTGCCACTCCTGAATGTGGTCAGATAGGTGAGTGGCTTTATTTTGTCTAAAAGTAGACAAAAGTTCTGTTCCGGGATCATACCGAACAGGAAGTTGGAAATGGTTCAAAAAGACGGTTGCTAGATCCCCAAAACTAGAGAAAGTAGCCGCAGGTAGTTCAATGTACCATTTGGCTGCAGGACCAGTTAAGGTCCTTTGAAACAATCTCAATCTGATGGAATCCTCGTTTAACGAATTGGAAGAACACCATAGGTGGAAGGTAGTGACATGGTCACCAGGCTCTTCACCTGTTTTGCCTTCGAATTTTGGAATATTCGAAGGTAGTTTGGTGGGAACTAATGGCCACGTGGCGTTATGACACACAGGATCATTTGTCAGTTTAGAAAGGTCTGGCAATTTCAAAGTTGCCAGGAAAGGTAGACGAGGCTGGTAAGATGATGCTTGATAAGGGGAACCACCCATTGTTTGTCCCATGAATTGTTGGTAGGGGTTGCCCCCAGCCATCTGGTTATAAGGGTTGCCCCCGGCCATGTGCTGATAGGAGTTGCCACCTACCAACTGTTGATAGGGGTTTCCCCCAGTTAACTGTTGGTAGGGGTTACCCAGGTATTTGTTGGTAGGGGTTGCCCCCTACCAGCTGTTGTTGTTGTATGAAAGAGTTATTAAAGTTTCCCCACCCATACGAGAGTGGATTAGTGCTTTGCGGGTTCGTCCATTGTGGCTAGGTGTTAGCCTCGCCATATTGCTGGTTAAAGATATTACCCCCTCCCCCTAAAAATAAGGAAAAAGGGGTGTTACCTGCAGGCATGTTACCTTGACTCAAGTTAGGGCCTACAAAGGTATTGAAACCAGTAGAAGCCGATGTGGACGGTGCAGTCATGGTACCCATGACTGGCATGTTTGCAGAAGCACTTAGTCCTACCACAGGTGTGGAAACCCAAGTACTAGGAATCTGATATAATGGTTGGGAAGTAGAAGGTGTTGCACAGTTGGCCATACTGCTAGGTCCAACAGTAGATGTAGGAATAGATTCCATCGTTGTAAAACTAGGCATACCTAATGTACTAGTGTTGAAACTTAAAGATGGAGTAGGCACAGATGTGGTTTGTGCCTGACTAGGTGTAGCAGTAAAAGAAGGGTTAACTGTGCTGGTGTTCATACCTAAAGTGGGAGTTTGGGGAACCCCCTATTCACCTCTTGATTTAGACATCAGATGTCCGAGAAAGGAAATATCTGCACTGAAAAGTGGCTGCTGGAAACCAACAGGTGACAGAAGCGGAATTCTAGTATTGGTTAAGGGAGGATTGAAAGGAGTGCTATACTCCGTGGAAGTAAGATCTTCCACCTCAACAGTTCTAAAGTGTTGATGATCTGTGGTACCTGGTAGCGGTTCCTCAGGAACCTCAATTTCAAGGTTTTCTGTTACAAGAATTTCTTCAGGTAATTCTATTTCAGGTGTAAATTCTGAAGAAATACCGGGGTTTACCCGTTGTCTTCTAGCTGGCTGTATAGGTTCTGTTCTAACAGGTGGAAGGTTTTGAATCCTTCTCGATCTACAGAGTTGTTGATTCTCCGTGATTATAAATATAAAATAACAGACTAGAACCTAGTGGCCGCTATGACTAGGGGGCAAACAGCACACCAACTAAAAAAATTCCTAAGTATACAAACCAGTCAAACAAAGGTGCCTTCCGGAGAAGAGTCTGGGATGATTAGGGCCCAGAACAGATCAACGAAGGAAGAAAGACAGTTACCCGGGGTCCACAATACAATGACTAAGGGTGCAAGCGCTGGAATCACCCAACCGCCCTCCCAAAGACCTGCACGGGGTTTCCTCCCACGTCTGTCTTAGGTACAGTAGATATACCCTCTGCTGCCACCTGTGTATGAACCTAGAAGTCTGATACTATGGATACCACAACACCGAAAATTCCTGGGGGAACAGTCACCAGTCGAATCAGAAAGCGTGGGCAGGGTAGCTAAGCCCGAAACTCGAAAGAGGCCCCAATACGCAATCTGATCCTGGCGTATGCTCGAACAACAAGTAGGAGGAGTATTCCCACAAACTGATCTCGCAATGACCTACTGCATAGATCCTAGGCAAATTTTGAGTGAGGTGGGTTTTCCTATGATAGTCTCACTACGATTTTTGCACAATGTGTGATCTTGGGTGGTTTAAGGTGATTTAAACCCAAGACCCTAACCAAAACTAGTTGGTGTAGTGTACCCTAAAAAGAAAAAGTTTCTAGTTCATTTTATTAAAAAATTTTAGGGCTTTTATTATGCAAAAAGGATAGTGGGTGTGTGAGAGTGGTTATAACAAGAAAACAAAAGTGCAAATAAAATCCTATCTTTCTACAACAAAGCTCTTTTCATTTTTTTTTTATCTACTTCTTTCCAAAACTGAAAATCCAAGCAACCTACTTAAAATTTTTTGTTTTCTTTTTAAAATTATGCAAAATATACTAAATTATCTTGCAATGACAAAACAAGTTCTATTTTAACTTAAAATACCAATTTTTTTTGCTTTTTCAATAAACGAAAAAGAACTATATATAAAAATGGAAAGCCAAATAAAACTTTATATGCAAAGTGTGTAATTATGGCTAAAAGTTCTTAGGCCTATAGCTGTCGAAACCCTAGCTCGAAAAACACTTAGTCTACAGGTTTTTTACAAAGAAAAAGCCTCTAAACTTGGACACCAAGTGGGAGAAAACAAAGGAGAAAAAATACCAAAGGACTGACCTAAAGTATCTAACCCTAGTAATACCACAAATCCAAGCACAAGTAGACAAGCAAGCTGCCCTACTAACACAAAGAAAATGAGAGATGAAACTAGCCTACAGCTGTTTAAAAAGCACTTGTAACCAGCAGAAGACAATGAGTCTGGGAAGAATGAAACTTGACCAAAAAAAAAGACACCCTAGAGGCTCTACCAAGGACCAAATCCTAAACAAAGGATGGAAGTAGTAGAGAGTAGACAACTGTCACCACAAACAGTGGATACAGGGGTTTGCAGGTTTGTAAGCGGGAAACATGCAGTCAGGGTCTGAAAAAGTGAAAGTGTTCGTCACCAAACACCACCAAGTCTTCCAAAAAGTCAATAAAAAGTCCCAAAAGTTCCAAAGGTCAACAAGTGGTTTAAAAGATGGAAAAAACTTCAAGAGAAGGTTCTTATGACTTAAGCAACAGTTAAAAACCTCATGCAATCATCAAAGGAGTCCTATAGCACAGTCAGCAAATCACCACAGGGCTAAAACACAAGCAAACCAAAAATAGACTGCTTCAGAAAGTGTACCCTACTGTGTAGTAGGGAAACTCGTGCCCATACAGAAACGGGCGCTACTGTATATATAGAACAGTAGCGTATGGGCGCTACTGTACATATATCAGAGTAGCGCTCATATCTCAAAGACTTGAAAACTGACTCTGGAAGGTATCAAAGACTGATGAAAGCAGGCAAGAAACAGACAAGGGATATCTAAAAAGTTTCTTGACACATCAAAGAAGTCAAAACAATCTGGGAAGACACCCAAAAACAAGGTTTCCTAAAGCCAAAAACTCTATTTCCCCAGCAGAGTCGCCAGTCTGTTGGCGGGCATTTCTACCCTATAGCCAAGAAACTAAAGCTATCAACTTGGTTGGGGTGACAGGTAAGTGTATTGATGCTATTACAAAGACATTTACAAAAAGAAAGAAGCTGTAGATCTTGGGAACATACCTCTTAATCGAAGTCTGATCCTAGCCTTGACTTGATCCCGTGTTCCACTTCCAAATCTACCTTTCCTTTAGCAAACCTGCAAAAACAATACCTTTCTCAAAACATTTTGGGCAATATATAAAGCTTGAAAGAAACAAAAACAATGTTTAACATTCAACATTAACCAAAATAAATCCAACTTAAAATGCCATTTCATAACACATTCAAATTGGAACAAGAAAAACACTTCAACCTTTATTTGTCAAAAGCAGAATGAAGTACAAGTATAGCTGATAATGAAGCAGGCTCCTGCAACTAGATTCTGGGCTCTGGCTCTGCTCTGGTTTAGCTGTCTTCAACATCAACTTCTCCAATGTCTTAAAGTTTCTCCATTAACTCATCCTCTAGCTTTTCTAGCAATAATTTATAACCTTGCTCCTTTAACCTTCTTGGTATTTATAGGTTCAAAGAAACAGTTGTCACGTCCCCTCCCATCATACCAGTTAGATGGAGGGGATCGTGAGGCTAAGACCGGGCATCTAGCCCCATAAACTTTTTAACCAAGCATTCACATAATTTAAAAGAGATATGGGATGTAAAATTATAAGCAAAACACAGTGGAAATAATCAATTACACACCCATTATACAGTCAGTATATTCATGCCGTTCATCAATCTAAACGATATCAATTATCAAATGAGAATACTTATCTTAAACCAAGTAATCCCTGAGCAACCAACTACGCTTCTGCAACGTTCCACCCAACCGTAGGCCAGTGAGCTCCTTAATCTCTCAGCACCACTGCCACCCCCGAGCTGGGCATGATCTCCACAAGGAACTAGGGAACCACAGGGTCTCACATAACCAAAGATACACTAGATTCAGCCATACCAACCAGCAGTTAGGTTTCTGGGGTTGCTGGGAGATGGATGCATTTAACAGCGAAAACTGTAAGTGTTGGGCATGAGAGAGACGTTTCAACAGGGGGACGCGTGAGATGGGGTTTCTTGAGCTTCAGAAAAACGTGGGTAGGCTCAAACGAATTGGCAGACTGGGAAAATTCGACTGGGAGAGCAAACCATTTCAGAAAAACGCCCCAAGGGCAAAAACGACCTCTCCCTCAGCCCAAAATCGCATCCCTCCTTTCCCAGCTACTTCACAATACCAAAAACGAGTTCCTGGACATGGAAAAATGCAGGGTTATGGTGAAAAACGTGAGGATAAACTCCCACAAGTTCAGACTGCGTGAGAGAGAGAATGCCATGGGTGAAGAATGGCTTTTTGGGCCAATTTCGTGGGGGTTTTCTTGCCCAACAAGCAAAAACATGTTTTTCCAAGTTGATGGCTTGCCCATGCACGAAAATTGACAGCCATACCTCTCCCATCCCAAGGCATTTATTGTCTCAACCAATTCTTGGAAGAATTAAATGATTGGGTGCATGAGACCAAGTGGGTAGTGGAGATTTCATGGGTTTCTCAATGAAATGGCTTAACACCATGGCTCAAGGGTTTGGTTATTTCCCCCCCCCCCTATTCCTTGTAAAGATCATGCCCCCATCTCTTTGTTGCATTGCGTAGCTGGTCGTGGGTATCTTTCATTAAATTTGTATTTACATGATGTCTTATTTACATCGTGCCCTTCTAGCACAAGAACCATAGGCATCTACCTCTTAATTTTCGGTACATAAAACGATAAATCAATGGCGGGGCCTTGGCCTTGAGCTCCTTACCATGATTAAGTTACAATAATTACATCATTTACGATTTAGTGCAAAAAGGGGGTCAAAATGGGGATGTGACAACAGTTCAGGTCGAGATTTAGTTATGGAGGAAGTTGGGGGAGTTAGGAAACTGCCATCAACTAATCCTCCTCGATGAATTAATATATTTTTTAATCATCTTTTAATGTGTACGCGACTCTTCTTCAGTGGAGTAGCGTATAGGGCGCTACCCTAGTGTTTAACAACTAGCGCTCAATCGAATTTAAATTGTGAGCACTACTATGCTACACTGGAGTAGCGTATACTTGGATATGGGCGCTACTATTATACAGTGGAGTAGCGTATGGGTGCTAGTCTCTTTAAGTAGAGTAGCGCTCATATCTTAAAATGATATTTTTTGTGGTTTTCCAGTATTTTCAGGAAATGGAATGAGTTGTCATATCATCAAAGGTTAACATGCTCCTCCATCCAAGTTGTCCTTTTGTGTGATCAGCAGCTCAGAGTGATCACGGACGGAGAGGTGCAAGTTTGACCTATAACAACTTCGCCAATTGATGATTGTGATACCCTACTCGCAAGTTTTTACAATGCAAAAAAACAGAAATCAACGAAAAAGTAGATGCAACATAAATTCATGACTTGTATTTTGATGTATATCGTTCTTGTTAGTATGAAACATGGATTATCTTAATATTAGCTATTAGTAACATACTCGGGTCTTAAAATATAATCATTTTTCCCATTTATATGAAAGGTAACATAGATAACTTTTATTTGGTATAGTTATGAGGTACTTATCTTCTATGTGATGCTCTTAGGAATTTTCCCATTTATATCTTTTATTTTCTTAGAATTTGAATTTTAAATTTAAATTTCATCACAAGTCATTGTATGCTTGTTTATAATTATTTTGTATTTTAATATTCAAATTTTGTGTTTTCTCACACATCATCACTTCTGTATGTGTTGCATGTATATATATTAGTCTGGAACATTGATTCTCTTTATATTAGATATATTAGATATGTTCATCATGAATTCGATCATCATCACTCTTTATAATTTGATTAATGCCCATAACATCTCGAGGACCAACTTCAACACAGGGACCACAGAGGAGTGCTCAAGTTGATAGAGATCAAATTTATGTTATAAAATATTTTACTGTTGCTTTAGCACTAGTCAGAAATTTGGATGGTAATTGTGAGGAAATTTTTCTTTTGTAGAACATATTACTAAATTGAAAGGTAACACGGGTGGCTTTTATTTTCTATAGTACAAGGTACTTATCTGTTATGTGATGCTATCAGGATTGCATAGAGAGAAATGAGGGATATTTTTATTTGTCATCCCACCACCCTTCCTTATACTGTGATGATGAAATTTCAAGTTATATGGAACGTCTGTACATTTGACAGAGATATGACTAGTTGTACCTTCCCCACCTTGATTGAGTTATGATTGGTCTTCCGGTACCTTATCTTTCACTTGATTTTAATGGGGTCCTTTAACCTCCTTGAGTAACTTTTTTGAAACCACCTTGTTGAAGTTTTGGTCTTATAGAGTACTATGGTTGTTTGGCCACATTTGGAGCATACCCTTGGTTCTAAGGGTCATGGGTCTTGTACTACCCACACCTATGTTATGACCATTGTTTATATTTTCTTATTTTATGACCATTGTTTATATTTGTACCCACACTTCAGATCTAATTTTTGGTTTAATGTTGACGTGGAGATCTTCAACTATACCTCTCTTATTGTTATATGATCAATATGTTTATTTTATTACATGTTACTAATTGAGTTATTAAATACCCGTTGTACCTTCCCCACCTTGATTGAGTTATTATTGGACTTGTGGTACCTTGTCTTTGACTTGTGGTTAATGCGGTCATTTACCCTCCATTTTTTTTATACCACCTTGTTGAATTTTTGGTCTTATAGAGTACTTGACTTTGATCGCCTGGGATCAGTTGTGGTGTGATCACCTTGATGAGTGCAGAGGTTGAAAGAGATGAAATTATGTTATAAAATGTTTTACTGTTGCTTTAGCACTATTCATAAATAGTACCGTTTTATCATGTAGGTGGAGAATTGTTATGTTACTGTACCTTTCTTTCATCTGTGTGCTTAATTGTTGTAGTATGTGGACTATCTTAACTTGTTTGAGGTTTGTACTTAACTTTTCCTCTCTCTCAAGGTACTTTCATGTTCCCTTGGTGACTTGTCCCTTGAAAGGATAAGATCTGAACCTAAATGTTGTCTGAGTACAAGGAAGCCTAATCAATTTTTATTCGCTTTTTTCATTGCTTATTTACTGTTGCTGCATATGTTATAATTTGATTACTGCACATTACATCTCGAGGACCAACTTCAACATAGGGACCATAGACGAGTGTTGAAGTTGATAGAGATCAAAATTATGATATAAAATATTTTACTGTTGCTTTAGCACTAGTCAGAAATTTGGATGGTAATTGTGATGAAATGTTGCTTTTGTAGACCATATTCCTAAATTGAAAGGTAACATAGGTGGCTTTTATTTTCTATAGTACAAGGTACTTACCTATTATGTGATGCTATCAGGATGGCATAGAGAGAAATGAGGGATATTTTTATTTGGCATCCCACCACCCTTCCTTATACCGTGATGATGAACTTTCAGGTTATATGGAACGTCTGTACATTTGAGAGAGATATGATTGGTTGTACCTTCCCCACCTTGATTGAGTTATGATTGGTCTTGGAGTACCTTATCTTTCAATTGTGTTTAATGGGGTCATTTACACTCATTGAGTAATTTTTTATAAACCACCGTTGTTGTTCGGGAATTCTACCCTATAGCGAGGAGATGGACTCTACCAACTTCTGGGGTGACAGGTAAACACATTGATCATATCACATAGGCTTATACAAAAGGAAAGAGATCAATATCTTAAAAGGCATACCTTATTATCGAAGTTTGATCCTAGATTTCACTTGCTCCTTCGATCGACATTCCGCTTGATCTTCCGTTTGACTAACCTGCAATACAAAAGATACCTTCCTTAGCGTATCTTGACAGATATAACAATGATGAAATTGAAATACAATTCAGACATCAAGTACAATCAAGCATTAAACCAAACAAATATGAAATGCATTAGACAATTGATTGGGATGGGAAGGGTGTTTCAACGTTTATTGTCAAAAGCAAATAAGTAGTACAATGATACCTGATTATTCAGAGTGCTTGTGCAACCGGATCCTAGGCTCCTGCTCTTCACACTAAATTTGGAATTCCTCCAGCATAACAATCCTTAATGCATCATTTCTAGGTGCTCCTCTCATGGATCCTCCTTGTATTTATGGGACAAGGTAGTTAGTTTAGATCGAGAGGTGGTTGGATTGGGAGGTTGGGCAAGTTGCAGAACCAACTTCAACTAATCCCAATTCGTCAAATTAAAATATTTTTGATCACATTTTAAGGTGTATGCTAGTTTTCTTAAGTGGAGTAGCATACAATATGCAACTTTGATGCTTGCAACAGGCGTTTACAGGCTTTTTTGAAGGCAAACGCTACTTTTATGAAGCAGAGCTGCATAATTTTGGAAACAAACGCTACTTTTATGAAGCATAGCTGGATATTTTTGAAGGAAAATGCTCCTCTTATGCCTATAGAGTAGCGTTTAGCTTAAAATGTAGGTAAAATGAGGATTTTTCCAGCTGTAGAGGGGTAAGTCCAGTCCATTCATCATCCAAGGCAATCATGCTCTTCAATTCCAGTTGTCCTTTTGTGTGATCAACAGCTAGATGTGATCACGGACGGAGAAGTGCAGATTTGACCTATAACAGATGCCCCCTAATGTGTGAGGTCAGAGGGAAATGATGGTCAAAATACATTATAATTCCAAGTCATCGGAGGAGCAAGAAACCACAGAACCAAGTCACAAAAGTACCTAAAATGACGATCAAGGTTAGTGAGCAATTACAATCTTGACATCATATAGATGTGCAGCATGATACAACATGATCTCCAATAAATAACTAGGAGATGTATATATAGAGCATGGCCACTGAAATACAAGCATGGATCCATGTCAAAATGAGAGATCATAGCCATAATAACAAACTGGATCTATGTCCCATGAGGAGCCAAAATGAGTGATGCTCAGTCTTGCGCAACTTGGGCAATAACATAATAATGTAATGCCATCAAACTCCCAAGGTCTTCATCCAAACCAACCCAAGGTACAAACCCTAACCATGTGAATAAATGAGCTGAGGTCGAACATGGGGGGTATCGTTTGATTACCGGTCATTGATGTATATCGTTAACAAACGCAAGGGCTTCCACCGATAATGATAATGGGCCCAAGGTACCTAGTACGATCCAACAAGTGTGAATAAGAGGACTTAAAGTCGAACACCTGCAGAACCCATCAAATAAGATACATTGATGTATTCTCATTATTTAACGACGAGGGAAACTGCCACTGATGACTGCAATCCCCAAGGTACTAACCGAAACTCTAAACTTCATTCCCAGAGCAAGATGAGTTGGTGTCGATGGCAAGAAGTCCGTTGGAAGGGAGGCCTTAAGGCATCCTCCATCATCCAACATGAGGAACACTCAACTAGTATGAGCTGATGTGGAGTAAGACATGTAACAAGACTCACTAGGATGGGCGACACATGAGGTCAAGGTAAACTACAGAATGGCTGACACAGGTTGTATCCTTGAAAAGTGAGCACGACACAAAGTGACTTGGGCAGTTTTCAACATGATGGGGAAAATGATATAAGTCTGCAATGTAGGAGACATGATAGACCTTCCATATGGTTCGAAGAATAACCAACCGGGGGAGTAAACAACTCAGAGATCAGGTTCACCCTAAGGTCAAAAACTAAACCCAACTGATGGAATTGCCTTTGAAACTATAAGATGTGATATACCCTTCTTATCCCTTATTCTTTTTAGATAAAAGAATACCTCAATAGTTCCAACCATGTAAAAAGTTTAACGAGCCCATGGGAGGAATAATCAGGACCTTCTTCATTGTTTTCAGAGTTCGAAGAAGAGATAGAATATTACTCCATAGTACTGATCTCTGGATTTTAATATCAAGCCGAGATCTGTTCCTGCTCGCCGGTGTTTTCAATTTTAAGGAGTCTCAAAAAATTAAACAATAACTCCATTCACCTACTCGTGGATTTTAATATCGAGCCCAAGTAGGTTAATGCTCGTCGGTGTTTTCCTGTTTATAGAGTCTGAAAAACTTAAACAATCCTCTATACACCCTCTCGTGGATTTCACATCGAGCCCGAGTAGGAGAATGCTCACTTGGTGTTTTCATGTTTCGAGAGCCTGAAAACCCTAAAGAAGGCTCCAAAAGGTCCTTTTTTGTAAAGTTAGTCTCCTCCCCCGAAAAAGTGTAAAAAAATGGAAGAAGAACTCTTCTAGCCATGGATAACTAGAGTATTCCTTTTTCGTAAGTTATCCGCAAAAGTCCAGAAAAGGGTTAAACTTATACTTAAGCGGATGGGCCTTCAGTTCCTTTAACGAGCTTGAAAAGGACAAGTTTGATCGGCAATCTTGTTTAGGTTTCAATAGTACAAACAAGAGCTTAAAATGACTTAAATGACAGCTTCTAGGTTCATAACCTGCCAATGACTAGGATCTCAACAACCAAGTTAGTATTAACGACAAAAAATCTTCAATGACATAAGATTTCAACCATAAAGTACTTAATGTGGTCTGTCAATAAAGAAATTAAGTCATAATAGATTGATGCTATGAAAATCTAGTGAAAATTTGAGAAACCTAGGTTAAATTCACTTCATCGACCTTTATAGGTATTAATGAATAAATAGAGACCTTTTTTATGAGATTTGAAACCATAGACTTTTCACCAAAGTGGGTAAAAAATCAAACTCAAATTCATATATGTAATTTCATTTTGAAAACTAAAATATCACATTGGGAATTTGTAGGGCAAGTTTTGGAGCAAACCCTTGATCTTCATCCATTCATAGTGATCGAATCAGGCAACCATTCAACCTCAAACTTCTTCCAAGTAAGTTATTTTCATCCCAACTTGCATTTTCATGGTTTATTTATCAATTTTCATGCTTAAATTTCAATTTCTAGACATGTTCAACTCGTGGAAAATGTGTACGCTACTATTTAGAGGTAAAGTAGAGTATTTTTGAGGGTGAACGCTATTGTTCCTTACGGACAGTAGCGTTCAAACGTGACTGTAAGGCTATAGAGTAGCGTTTTTGCTTGAAAATGTCTAAAAAAAATGCTCAAGAACTAAAAATTGACCCTTCTTTTGACAGGATGGCACTTATTTGGAGGGAGAGAGAGCATGAAGAGATGGATAGGGTGGCTATGCAAGATTCTATCACTCTTCATGCACTTAGAAGATGCGGGTTGTTGAAATTTTACTGAACCGTGAACATGATAGCACTCAACCGTTTACTTCAAAGACTCATTAAACATTGGGATGCTAATGCCAGTATGTTTAATATCCGGGGAGAGATCCTAGAACTCACTGTTGACGACATATACTTTATTACAAGACTCTCTAGGAGGGGAGATGCTGTAAACTTGAAAGGGTCTTCACGAAGTGCAGGTGGTATGTTCGTACAAGAATATGTGAATGCATACTGTGTGGAGGGTACTGAGAAATGTGGAAGTCAGATTCTCATTTCTACTCTTACGAGCTTCCCTCTGAAGGTTATTATAAGTATGTTGAACCGAATGGGAGGGAGTGAAACTCAACACTTAGCTTCCAAACACTACATGTAAATTGGAAATGAATGCTTGCAAGGTCATGTGTATGATTGGTGTACTAGTCTGTTAGCAAACATGAAGCTTCAACTCTCAAGGTGTAAGACCGGGAGAATGAAGAACTTTGGATATGGTAGCATCCTTTGTACCTTCTTCTTCGAGAGGGTACCTGCTCTTAGCTTGGGCATGCCTTTGCCCCCAGTCAACCCTCATGAGCCGAGGTTGGGCCGTTGGGTGACATTTTTCTCTGCCAGGGTGGTGGTGAAAGCCACTTTTGCTATCATACTGATGATTTCTGGGGATGGTGGGAGAGACAGGTGCCAGCGCTTGAGCAGTTTCCATATGTTGGTTTAGACTTCCGTCATGATCCAGAGCTGGTGCTTCCTACAGGTGATACCTGGGCAGATATAGGTATGTTTATGTTTTTTGAAAATTATTTGATTTTTTCAATTTTCAAAGTATATTATTATTATGATGAGTTCGAAGTACTGAAACAAAAGGGGGTCATGTGCAAATGTCGGGCCAGTTCGTCATGAGGGGCATCCTACTACTTTCGTGAGACCAACTGATGTGGGTGCAGTTGATGCTATGCTAGGGGCTATAGAGAGGAAGATGAGTCGTTTGACTCGTGATATTCCTACATATCGCATTGAGCAGATTCCCATTGACATGCAGGAGGATGTAGTTGGTGTGCCCCCAGCTTGGATTAGGTTGCTGCGGAAAGTAGCCAGGCTAGTCATATGTTACCGTGAGGCAGGGGATGGCGATGAGGCCCCTCCTTCTCCATAGGAGAAATATACTTTATGTATATTTTTGAGGCCATCGAGCCCACTTATGTATCTCATGACGTGACTTTTTTCTAGACTTATGATCCAAAACTCATATTATTTTTTGATACAATATCGGATATATATACAGTATCGGCTTTATATTTACATGTGTGTGTGTTCAACTTTATGTGTGAAATGCTATTTATAAAAGTGTATGATACAGATGCCAATCTAAAACGTAATTTTCAAATGAATCAGCTAATTCATTTAAATTTCTTCGAATGTGTTGATATATGATGGAATCGAACTGTCTTTCTAATAATTTAACTCACAAAACCTATCTTAGCAATACAGGATCTCTAATCTGATAAACACCCGTTAACTGAAATACAACTAGTTGCAAATCAAATCTTACCTCCAAATGTGAAATGACCTGAACAAGGGCATCTCAGAGAAGTTCTATGACTACACTGTACTCAGCTACGTTATTTGTTGTGGGGCCCAAACAACCCCCCCCCCCCCCCCGAAGAAACCAGTTGGCCAGTCGGTGAGTAAATGACCCAAGCTACTGAAACGAATTGTCGGGTGTGGCGACTGGCACCATCGGCAAATCCTAAAAAGTGTTCAGTTGACATCTGAAACACCAAGTGAAGACACACATAAGGCCAACTAACAATCACAAGCAAAAACTAGCTCTACAAAATATACAGCTATGTTACAAGAAAAAGCACAAATGCCTAAGCGTAGTACTTCTTCAGATAGAGCCCATTTCTAGGCTCAGGAAACTTATTACCCTCGTAGTCTGTTAGCTCATACGCACCTTTCTTCAGTGCTTTCGAAATTATATAGGGACCGAGCCACATGGACTTGAACTTGCAAGCCCCTAAAGGTTCCTTGTCTTGATCCCAAAGTAGAACAAGGTCTCCTTCGAGAAAAACCCTATGTTTGACGGACTTATCATACTGTCCTTTGACTTGTTTCTTATGGATCTCATTTGCTGTGAGTGCATCGCGGTGTTGTTCATCTAGATGTTCTAAATGTAGCAAATGTTCTTCTAGTACTGAAGTTTCTGGTAACAGTTGAACAACCAACTTTAATGAGGGAATCTCACATTCAATCGGAATGACTGCTTCTATCCCATGCACAAGTTGAAAGGGAGAGAACAAGGTAGTAGTCTTTACGTTTGCTCGATAATCCCAAAGAGCAGGATACAGCATGATGGGCCAGTTATTTCGACTGGCATTAATGGTTCGTTGTAGAATTGTCTTCAAAGTCTTGTTAACCACTTCGACCTGACCATTCGCCTGTGGATAGAATGAGGACGAATGCTCTTGACAAAAACCTAACATGGTGTAAAGCTTGGTCATCATGTTGTTTTGAAAGTGATGACCGTGATCTATCACGATCACTTTGGGTATGCCAAACCTTGAGATAATCTGATTGAATACAAAATAAGCAGTAGTTTCTCCATCCTCCTTAATAGTAGGCATTGTCTTGGCCCACTTGGTGAAGTAGTCGATGACAATGATAATATAACGATGGCCTCCAGTCGAAATTAGATTACAAGTCATATAATCAACCCCCCATTTGGTGAAGGGACCTGTTGTGATCACAGGATGAAGAGGAGCTGGATGTGCTCTCATTTTTCTGGAGAAAAACTGACACGGACAGCAGCATTTCACAGCTTCCACACAATCTTTAAATATTGTAGGCCAAAAATACCTGGCATGCAGTATTTTCTGAGCTGTTTCCAACCCAGAAAGATGACCCCCACAAGCTCCACTGTGAGCATCATTCAATACTGATTCTGCTTCTTCTAAAGTCAAACAACGTCATAAGATGGAGTCTATCCCATGTCTGTACAAAGTATTAGAAATGATAAGATAGTTTTTCGCATGACTTTTCAGTTTGCATCGTTCCTCTCTAGAAAAAGTGGTAGGACACCTCAAAGTCTGGAGATATACTAAAATATCCCCATACCATGGGTCAGAAGAGGCAATAAGGAAGATATGTTCATCCGGGAATGATGACTCTTCCTCAATATGCACTAAGTCACTCAGAAATTTTGAAATTAATTCAGCGAACACTAGTGATTTCTTCGACTTGGCAGACTGAAAAACCAAGTCAAACTCCTACAAGATTACAATCCACTTATTATATTTACCACCAATGATGCGTCTAGTGAGAACGTATTGGAAAGGATTGACCTCGGCAATCACCGTAGTGGTTCGTAAAAGGATGTAGTGACGAAGCTTATGCACCGCATAGACCACAACTAGTGCTAACTTCTCAACGTGTGAATACTTAATCTCAGGAGCTATCAATGCACGCGAGAGATAATAAACAACATGCTCTTGGAGCGTGTCGTCCTTCTGAACCAGTACTATTCCAATTGTGTATGTGGATGCCTCCAGATATAAGAGAAAATCCTTTGTATAATTAGGCGGGCTTAACAAGGGGGCTGAAAGTAATGCCTTTTTCAAGGCTTCAAACGATGCTTGAGCAGCCCCATCCCACAAGAAGTAGGTATCTTGTTTAAGTAGTCTCATGAAACCTTTTGTGATTTTAGCATAGTTTATGATAAAGTGTCGTAAGAAGTTAGACATGCCTTGCAGACTTTGAAGTTGTCGCAAGGTACGAGGAGGAGGCAGATTTACAATCTCCTCGACTTTTAACGGGTCGACCCTTATGCCACGAATGGATACAATAAAACCCAATAAACGTCCCGACCCGACGCAGAATACACACTTATTAGGGTTCAATCGAATCTTGTATTGTCTGCATCGTTCAAAAAAAAGTCTTAAATGGGCTGGATGGTTCCATCTCTTGCGAGATCACGTCGGGAGGTCATCCAAGTAGGGTTCAACTATGTGCTTGATGTCGTGAAAATCCAAATTCATTGCTCGCTGGAAAGTGGCTTCAGCATTCTTTAATCCAAACGACATCTTCTGATAGGCAAAGGTTCCCCATGGGAAGATAAAAGTTGTTTTGTGTTGATCTTCGGGTTTAATTTTAATTTGATTATATCCCAAAAATCCGTCCATGAAAGAAAACATCTCGTGTCTTGCACATGCATCTATGATCTGGTCAATAAATGGTGTGGGATAGTTATCTTTCAGACAAGCTTTGATCAGATCCCAAAAATCGGTACAGACTCGGATGGTACCTTGCTTTTTATCAACCGGAACGGGATTCGAAACCCATTCCGTCATATCGATCGGATAGATAAATCCAGCTTTAAACAACTTTTCAACCTCCACCTTAAAGGCGGCCTCTTTTCAAGGATTCACAGGATGTACCTTTTGTCTCACAGGTTTTGCGTTAGGATACGTTTTGATGACATGCTCAACGATGGTTGGATCGATGCCTAGTGTTGACACTATATTTGAAAATACTCAAACCCTAAAAGATTTGTCAAAAATATCCAAAAGAAGTGAATTTACTACTGATGGGTTGAAATAAAGGGTCATAATACAAAATTAACCAAGAAAAAACCTACATGTGCAATAGTCCGAAAATAATTATTGAAGAGGTTAAGTCTTGGTGAAGTTTCAACGGCGGAGATGACAATAATAGAGATCAACGGCTGTCATGGTTTCCTGCACCGCCCCAAATATCATTTGCGAATGTTGGTGAGTGGTTGCGGACATAATACCACCGGGTACGTGTCACAATCTCATTGATCCGCATCAACGTGATAGTGGTATCACAAACCACTACAACGCCATGTGGAACCACCAAAGGATAATACGCGGTGGGCCATAGCACATGGCAAGATGCAGAAGGTGCAAGGGAATACGCCACATGTTGATATAAATCGGAGGGACGATATACATTGGGCCAAAATCTATGGCCAAGATTCATCTGCATCATGGGAAGTGCGCACTCAATAGAGGAAAGAATGGTTGCGGTAATTAAACCACTCTAACAGGTGTCAGAAAATGGTTGATCCGCACACAGTGAAAACCGGAGAAGAAAACCATTATTGGGATCACGGATACCACCATGGGAAATAAAGGGGCGCAAGATCTAACGGCTCAAATCAAAAGGCTTGTGATCAACGGTTGGATATAAAGTATGTTTGGAAAGCTGCCAGAAAGTTAAGAAAAAGGGCTTATATAAAACAAAAGGGTTTCAAATAACGACATTTTGTCTATGTGTCGTTGTTCCTGGAAGCTCTGAAGATTGGTGGAGATAAGTAATTGCGACAGAAGGATAAAGACGTGTCTATACAGGTAGGGTCTGGTGACCTGGCCCACATTTTTAACGGAAATTTGTTTGTAGAAACGATTTAAATGGAAATTGTACATGATATAGATGTTTTTAAAGCTAAAGAAGCCCTAGAAGATAGAGATGGGGATATTCATGATACCCTAATCAGGTTACCAGTCGCTGAAGTTAAACTTAAGTTGTCTAAGTTATTAGAAGAAGCTATAGACATACACAAAGTCCACTAGTCATCCTTGTTAGCCTTCTGACCGAAACAAATCCCATATTTTCCAGAATTTGTGTCGTGGTGTGTTGAGAATTATTCCAGAGAAGAAACAACTATTTTAGATAGTTGAAAAACCAAAGTCGTTTGCAAAATAGAGCCTGTCGCCATAATTAAAGCCATAGAAATATAATTTTCTCAAACCCTCGAGTCTGAAAATTTTTCTGAAACTTCTGTTATTGAATATTATCATCAAACCCTTCAAGATGATAGCGAAAATCTTTTGTCTACGTGTCTTAAACCAGAAACCAACATTTCAGATATCCCGTACCCTATAGATATCACTTTATTTGATGAAAATACCCAGCTGGTTCTAACATCGTTGGCTTTAATCCTAGGGTTTGATACAGACATGTATGTAACTGAGTTTCAGTTAAGCCTTTTGTATAAAATGAGTACAATTCAGTCAGGGATTGATGAAAATCAAATTCCTCGACTTAATTTTGAAGAATTTTTTACGGAGAAGATTCATGACCAGATAGTCAATTTCCCTACTCTGAGACATTTCAGATTTCAGTCCTTTTTCATGAAAATGATCATGGTGGCCAGTCATGAAGAGTTACAATTCCCTGAGATCATTTTCACAAAGTTATTAGAAAATAACATGTTTAATTACATAAATTATATGCTCTCTGAGTTTACAGAATGATTTTTCGTGAAAAATTGCCTAGAGTATTACCAGAAATGCAAGCATGTATGCAATTAAGTGAAGAATACGCTGTAGGAGATTGGTTCTTGTCAAAAGACAGTAAAGTGATCAGATTATATGGTTTCAAACATAAACCCTATGTTTTACCAACATTTCTTACCTTAAGGGTTTTCCCTTTGGAGTTCCTGAAATAGAAGTTAATTGTTGAGGATAATAATTTCTTGCTTTTCAAAAAAGAAACATATATCAAGTATCCGTTCACACTTGGCCCATTCACAGTGAAGAATAAAACCGTTGCTATTTATATAGAAATATTATTGAAAGATATGGGTTTTGAGACAGACATGGCTATTGAGTATGATCCGTTAAACATAATATCAAAACGAAGAACGGATCATCGCATCACAGCGTTGAATCATCAGATGATTGAGGGAATGTCTGACAGAGCCAATTGGCTGGAGTATAAGGAAGAAATCATTCCATATTCACATGATAAGGAAATGATATTGACAGATGCAATAGCAGAGGAAGAAAGCACGATGAATACTACAATGGTAGGATTTAAAAGACCCATACAGGATGTAGTGAACATTGAAAGTGAAGGAGCAGAAAAAGGGAAAAAATTGAAAATGGATGAGAAACAAGAGTTAATGGCAGTTTCAGAAGAGGAAGGAAGAACCGAAGTCAAAATACCAGAGGTCATGGAAAAAGAGTACAATATTAAAGAATCCCAAGTGGAAGATGATGCAAATAGACCACATAGTATGATGGATGTATTTAATGAACACAGTCAAAATAAACAGGAATCCTCTCGGAAAACCAGTCAGTTATTTCCAAGGGTTAGAAATATATCCAAAAATGAAGTCAATTTGTTTACTAGCAGAAATGTCAAAGAAAATTCTTTAAAATTTTCAGTTGTTACTAAAGATAAGATCTCAAAGATGAAGGTGGATCTGACAAAAATCAATGCCCCAGATAAAATTTTATTGCACAGACAAACATGAGAGGTTATATATTCAGATTATTTGGGAGCAATATTAAAGGCAGACAAATTGAAAAATTTATTGGATAAATTGAATAACCAGTTGAGACAAGAGAAAGCAAAAAATAAGTCTCGACAACAACAAATAAAAATATTGCAAATAGATTTGATAAACAAAGAAGGAGATGCAGCAGCAAAATTACTCAAAGAAAAGGATGATACAATTCTAATGTTAAGGCGAAAGCTGAAATTCCCAGACACTGTGCTTATCTAAGGAGATGAACTAACAATACATGAAAAAGAAAAAGAAGAGCTGTCAAATGAAGTAAAGGATATTACTGCAAAAATGTTGAAGCTCACCGAGGAAAAAGTTCATTGGGAAAAAGAGAAAATTGGTTTGGAAGAACAATCGGAAGAAATAAAGAAAAAGTTAGCAGAATTAGGTCAGCAATAGGTACATGCGGATACAGATGAAGATACAACTGCATTAGATGGTCTCTTACAAGCCATGTCCCAGGTAATTTTGAAAGATGTCGAAATTAAAGAATTGAAAATGGGAATATAGAAGCTCAAAGAAGAAAATGAGACAAAAGATAAGGAAATTAAAGCCTTGCAAATAAGGAATCAAGAATTAACTGATAATAATAAAGGTTTGGCAGCTCATGTGACGGGACAGGCTGCAATAAAATGTTGCAAACATATGGTATGGGATCAAATTATAAAGGAAGTTGAAAAATTAAGACCTTATCTTGATTATATAAGAGCCAAAGAAAAAGTAGCCAAAGACACCTTTGAGAGTTGTAGAGCAGTCAGAGAGAAGTTAAACAAAAAGCCAAAAGAAATAGCACAAGGGGCAATAACTTTCTTAAACAGTTTAACTGAAGCACACTTGACATCAATGAATATAATGAACATAATTTCAGTCATTACATGGGCCAGAATAATTTTGGGAAAATATTCACATGTTGAAAATATTGAAGCTAAAGCTGGAGATATACGAGAGGAAGTAATAAAGTTTAAGAAGTGATTTGAGAAATTAATAAACAAAGGATTCCCTACTTTTTGGGATGAAAAGAATGAATTGATTCCTCCCAATGAATATAAGAGGTTATTGTTTGACATAAGAATGGATCACAAGAAGTTTCAGTAGTTGGATCATATGCTTACAGGAAAGATTTTAATGGAGAAAATTGTGGAAGACTTCGAAATTTTAAATATGTTGATCTCAACCTGTGAGAATCTTCCTCTTGTTTCTTATGCAGGTCACCTTGAAATGCGAGTCTTGGTGAAGGAAATGACCAGTTATGATTTACCCATGGCCGGCCAACGGAACTATGTGGACAAATATGGAAGGACAAGATATTCTGTCCATTCATAGATACATTTAAAAATTTTGCCAAGTGGCAAAATGATGCTTTTATTTTAAATTTGTAATATTGTTTGAAGACAGTTATCTATTGTTTAAAGACAATTATCTTTCAAGTTAAGACATTTTCAGTTACTAGTTAAAAGAAGCAATTATGTCAAGCTTCTTTCGAATTTTGTATAAAAGACAATGAGAGTCATTTTTGAAAGGGTTGGAAACTCTTTGAGAAATGATATGTTTTGAAGTCAAATTTTTGATAAATAAAAGGCCGTACAGTGGAAATACCTATCTTTTGAGACCAGAGATTCATGTGTTGATTGTTTTTACAGTCTGTTTTTCCCTTATCTTTATATGTGCATGTCTACTTTCTTAGTTATATCTTCCATTATGTTATTCTTCTATACTTAAATGAACGTTTGAAATAAATCGGGATTCATACTGGTTATGCCTCGTTTTATCACATTTAAGTATCCACTATTTCCCCAAAGTTGACAATGGATTCATCCTAGTTAGATGCCTGTTGTTGATGGAATGTCATTATTTCTTTTTATACCACCTGCAAAATCAAATTGACTGTGATATGGTTGCTATCTTGCCTCTGTGGAAATCTGTTTGGTATAAATCTCTTGCTGGCACATTAAATATTTGAAAGTTGACTCCATGCCCAATGTTTCTTGTTTTGTTTTCAACCAAATAAATATTTTTGAGAAATTTTGAGCGTATTTCTATATATTTTTAGCCTCTATGTATATCTTGTGAGAGAGCCCTCTCTGGTGGAAAAAATGGCTAAGTTTTCTACCTAAAGTTTGGTTTGAAATAAGTTACCTTAGGTGTTATTCTTTCACAACCGGGATACAATCTAAGTGCTAACATTTTGGTGCCGTTGCCGGGGAACGAAAGTGAAATTTTTCCTGGGAGAAACGACAAAGAAAGGTCAAATTTCTTGGGCAAGGAAGTTTGAAGTAAGTTGGTTGTAGATATTGCCCTGGCGACTTCACTTGTGAAAAAATTTCAAGGTTTTTTGAAGGTATTTAGAAATAGACATTGTGGCTACAAGAAGAAATCCCGGTTTACAGTTCTTCTCAGACGTGGATAATCCAGAAAATCTCCTCAAGACGGATAAAGGAAAAGGAAAGACAAAAGAAGGTATTCATCATTTTTTGAATATATTCCCTTCTTTTCAAGAAAATATGTTTGAGGAAGAAAATATTGGTTCAAGTGAAAAAGTTTTGCTTAGAACTAAATCAAATTCTGATTTGAAAGAAACAAAAGTTGACCCAAAACATTTGTGGGACTATTCTTTAAAATCTGTTTGGGAAAACTTACAAAAATCTGAAAGGGCTGGGTCCAGGATATCTAAGGCCCAAAGAATACCTGTGCAAAGTCATAAAAAATAGGTAGTGATCATTCCACCTTATAATCCACCACCCATGGCTGCCAAATTTGCCCTATTGGTTTTGCCCGCTGCTTTACATGATTTGCCTCAAAATTATGGACAGAGAATCGTTACTTTTGATAATGAGGGTAATTATACAGCACAACAACATGTTGATAACTTTAGTGATTTCATTGATTTATAAGAAGTGGATCATGATGATGCAAAAATGAGGTTGTTTGCCCAAAGCTTGTGAGGCGAAGTCAAAAAATGGTTCAGAGCTTTAGCTGCAGGATCAATTGCTAATTATGATGCTTTCACAACTCTTTTTATCGAAAGATGGGAAGACCAAAAAAATCCTTCACAGATGTTGACACAGTATAACAATCTGAAAAAAGGAGGTTTTGAGTCGGTTCAAGAATTCTCTGCTAGATTTATGAAAGTTTATAACTCTATCCCTACAGACATAAAACCTCCAGTAGGAGCATCCAAGTTACATTATGTAGATGCTTTTGAAGGGGATTTTTCATGCACATTAAGAGAAAGAAGATCTACCACTTTGGCAATAATGATGAAAGATGCGGTGGAAGTTGAAACTAATATGATGGCTTCTGGAAAGATGAGGGATAGATATATAGACCGAAAGAAAGGTAAAGAAGATAATCAAAATACAGCTTCTTCTTCTTCTTCCACAGATGTAAAATTTGAAGCAATGATGAAAACTATGGAAAAGTTGTTAGACAGGTTATTGGTGGATAATAAAGCTCCGAATAAAGAACAAACAGAACCTCAAATCAGAAACCCTAATTTTAGGAGACCCTTTGTCCCACCCATAAGGCCAAGAGATCAGAGGAACCCAAGGAATGCAGAAGAAGATCTAGTCAGACCTCCTTTCCCTGAAAATTATATCACTGGGCAAGTTGAAGCTGAGATGGCTGAGAGTGATATTCACCATTGTGGCAGTTTTGATTCAGAAGTGTATCTGACTAAACATGAACATGATATGTTCCTTGCAGAAGGAGAATGTTGTAATTTGGAGACAGAAATTGATCAATACCAGATTGGTTACCAAAGTGCTATAAACGATCTTCAAAGAAAGATAAATCTGAGAAATAGGGACATTATAATAGACAAAGGAAAAGAGTCAATAGGCAAATCAAAAGGATCTACAGATAAATCCTCCACCAGTCAGAATGAACAACAAACGAGAAGAAAAGAAAACTTGGATGTGCCAAAAGTGATTTCAGATAACAAGAAAGATTCAGTGAAAGAAGGTGATAAAAATTTGGTTCCTTTCAATATATAGAGTGAAATGTCAAAAGTCAATATTTTTGTACCTTTCAATGAGATATTAAAGAATAAGGAGTACAAGGAACAAATTTTTAAGATGATGCAAGTAGAAAATCGAGTGGAAATAGACACTTTGGAATTAGATGATGATACTCCTAATATCTACTTGGGTTCAAGAATGGAAGATAATATTTTTGGGGAAATTTCTCCTTTCTATGTAGATTTGAATGTTCATGATAAAGTTGTGCATAATTGTATGTTAGACTCGAGAGCTTCTCATAATCTGATGCCGAAACTTGTAGTTGAATCTTTGGGATTGGAAATTACAAGACCATAGGATGACCTATTTTCTTTTGATTCAAGGAAAGTCAAATGTTTAGGGTTGATCAAAGATTTGACAGTCAATCTCAGTAAAATACTAGCCAAAGGTATTCTCTGTTGAAATATTGTAACTTCAAAGAATATTATATTTGTATATTATTTATTCCGGAGATGTTCCATACCTCCGATGTGATTATACTATAAATCCGGAGATGTTTATTCCTCCGAGTTGTATGTGGTAACTAGGGTTATTAGACCCACCATGTGGGGGTCGGCCCAGTTAGTTGTAGTGGGGTATTTAACCTATTGGTTAAATACGAGCCTACGTGTACTTGTGTAAAATACATATCAGAGTAGTGTATAAATAGAGGAGGTGTGTTCCTCATTACATACATTCACTCACTTGAGAAAGGCGCATTTGTGGAGGAGAGGTCTGCTATGGAGGAGAAGGAGCTTATGCTCAGGGTTTGCATCTTTGTATATTTCTGGTCATCTATATTGAGGAAGCTTTACTGGGTTTTCTACCCCATGAGGGTTTCCCAGGATAAATCTCTGTCTCTTGTGTTTATGCTATGCTTGTTGTTTCTTCAGTGATCCTGTATATGCTATTATTGTGAAATGGAATGTAATGCTGCTATTTTCTGTCTTAGCATATTGAATTTTAACATTCTCATGGATGTGGTGGTTGCTAATATTCCAGCAAAATTTGGTATGCTATTGACTAGATCATGGGCCTCGAAGTTAAAAGGAACTTTGCAAATGGATATGTCTTTCGCTACTATTCCAGTGTTGGGGGTACACAGACGATTATATGCTGAAAAAATGGCTACTTATTTGGTAAGTGATTTAAAAGAACCCGAAAAGCATGCTATATATGCAGTAGACACAGATTTGGGGTCATGTATTCTGTACAATGATGTTGAATCCAAAGAAAAGATGGATTTAATCGAACGTAAAGAAAATGAAAAAGAAATACTGTTAAGAGAAAAAATTAGGAAAGAAGGAACTTGGACAATGCACTTTGATGGAGCTAGGAGTAGAGAAGGAGCTGGTGCGGGAGTATGGATAATCACACCTGATCGAGAATTCTTAATGTTTTCTTATCAATTGAATTTTGAGTGTACAAACAATGTTGCAGAATATGAAGCTTTGATTCTGGGATTGAATGTAGTGACAGATTTAAAAGCAAAAAGAATTGAAGTGTTTGGAGATTCTGAATTGGTAATAAATCAGATAAAAGCTATTTATCAGACCAAACATCCTAAAATTAGGTCATATAGGAATGAAGTGTCGTATTTATTGGAAAACGTTTTTGATGAACATGATGTTGTTTCAATTCCCAGAGTTGATAACACCGTAGCAGATTCTTTGGCCACTGCGAGAGCTGTGTTCAAAACCCCTATCTTTTCTAAAAAGAAATATGATATTGAGGTCATACACGGACCATCTATCCTAGACAATATCAAACACTGGCAGGTTTTTGAAGATGATCAACAGATTAACGCTTTTTAGAGATGATAGATGAATTCAATTACAGGTCTATTGATGCAGAAGATGCTGGAGCTGGTCCAGATGAAAAAGATTTCCCTGAAGAAACAGAAAAATTCAAGCAAAGGATTGGAGGTAAGGATATAATTCAGCTGAAGAATAATGTTATCCCTATATTCTTGATTCCTTTAGAAAAATTGTTTGATAAAAATGACGTGGTGAAAAATCCAAAAGTAGAACCTAAACCTGAGGATGTAAAAGATTACAATTTAGGTTCCGAAGAAGATCCCAAATTGGTAAAGCTTTCAAAGAAATTACCAAGAAAGGAAGAGAATAAAAGTGTGGAAGTGATGAAAAGATTTTCATATGTTTTCGCCTGGAGTTATCAAGACCTGAAATAATATGATTTTTTTGTTATACAACATACAATTCCTATCAAACCTGATGAAAAGCCTTTTAAACAGAAGTTGAGAAGAATAAATCCCAAGTTGCTTCTAGTGATAGAAAAAGAAGTGAGAAAGTTGTTTGATGCTAAGATAATTGTCTCCTTGAGATTTTCTAAGTGGTTGGCTAACTTGGTACCAATACGAAAAAAGAATGGCGAAATAAGGTTGTGCGTAGACTTTAGAAATTTGAACAAAGTCTCTTTGAAAGATAATTATCCACTCCCGAAAATGGATCAGATTTTGCAGAAAGTTGTAGGAGCCGAAAGAATTTCTATGTTAGATGGTTTCTCAGGTTACAATCAAATTAAAGTTCAACCAGAAGATTAGGAGAAAACTGCTTTTACTACTCCATGGAGAACGTTTATGTATGCCAAAATGCCATTTCGTTTGATGAACGCAGGGGCATCTTTTTAGAGAGCCATGGACATTGCATTTGCAGATGAAAGAGACAAATTTGTGGTAGTATACATGGATGATATCACTATTTATTCAAAGAATGTTGTTGATCACTGGAAACATCTGGAAAGATTTTTTCTGAAATGTAGAAGATTTGAGATCTCCTTAAATCCAAAGAAATCTCATTTTTGCATGGAAGAAAGAAGATTGTTGGGACACATCATATCAAAAGAAGGCATCAAGATTGACCCGGACAGAGTATCTGCCATACAGAAGGTCGGGATCCCTAGGAGTAAGAAGGAAATTCAGTTATTTATTGGAAGGGTAAATTGGTTAAGAAGGTTCATTCCTAGTTTTGCTGAGATTTTGAGAAACATATCTGAAATGCTAAAGAAAGACAAGGAAATTAAATGGACTGAAGAAGCAAGACAATATTTTGATAATATTAAAAGGGCATTGACTGAAGCACCAGTGTTAATTAGTCCAGATTATTTAGAGGATTTCATTATGTTTACTTATGCATCAGAACACACAATAGCTGGAGTATTGTTACAAAAGAACCAAGAAGGTGTGGAACAGCCAATTGCATTTTTCAGTAAGATTCTGAGGGATGCAGAATTAAAATATAACATTATGGAGAAACAAGCTTATGCTTTAGTGAAAGCATTGAAGGATTTCAGGATATACATATTGCATTCTCATATAATAGCACATGTTCCATCAGCAGCAGTGAAAGATATTCTTACTCAGCCAGATCCTAAAGGAAAAAGAGCAAAGTGGATAGCAGTATTATTGGAATATGATCTCGACATTAAACCTAAAAAGCTGATAAAAGGCCAAGTTCTGACTAAAATGATGACAGAAACAAATTGGGATTCTCTAGGTATGAATTTTCTTTCCAAAATTTCAAAAGAAGACGTTCCAAATTTACAAGTAATTGAAAATTTCTCTTTATCTCCCTGGTATGCGGACATTGTGTATGTTCTGCAAAATCTCCAAGCGCCTGCAAATATGGAAAAAACCAGAGCAAGATCAGTAAAGTTGAAAGAAGCCAAGTTCTGCATATTAGATGGGAATTTATTTTGGAAAGATCCAAGATGTATTCTGTTGAATTGTCTATTAGAGAATGAAGCGCAGCATATTATGGGGGAATTTCATAAAGGCATGCGTGGAGGACATCATTCATGGAAGGCTACAGTGAACAAGATTCTTAGAGCTGGTTTTTATTGGACCAGCATGTATTCAGATGTATATAAAGAAGTGACCAAATGTCATGAATGTCAAATTTTTGATGGGAAAAGAGAATTATTACCATTTCCTTTGAAACCTATTTCAGTTGAAGCACCTTTTCAACAGTGGGGGTTAGATTTTATTGGCGAAATTAACCCAAATTCTTCAGGGAAGCATAAGTAGATTCTGACTGCTATAGATTACTTCACGAAATGGATTGAGGCCATTCCAACAAGAAATGCCACAGAAACAGTGATAATGAACTTTTTAGAAGAAAACATCTTATCCAGGTTTGGTTGTCCTAAAAGGATAGTGACAGATAATGCTCCAGCATTCAAATCAAAAAATATGATAAATTTTTGTCACAAATATCACTTACATTTAAATCATTCCACTGCTTATTATCCACAAGGAAATGGGTTGGCCGAATCTTCAAATAAAAGTTTAGTGAGGATCATAAAGAGGATGCTAGAAGATAACAAGAGGGCTTGGCACACTAAATAAAAATATGCTCTGTGGGCAGATAGAATCAGTACAAAAAGAGCAATTGGCACTTCCCCTTTCCAGTTGGTGTATGGCACAGAGGTAATTTTTCCCATTTCTTTGGGTTTTCCCGTTATGAAATTGTTACAAGAAGTCGAAGAAGAACCAAATCATATGTAGAGGAGAATAAATCAAATGATAGAATTACATGAAGTTAGAGAAAAGGAATACAACAAAACCCAAATGCATCAGGAGAAAATGAAGAAAACTTTTGACAGAAAGGTTAAAGAAAAGAATTTTCAGATAAATGATTTAGTTTTGAAGAGGGACTCTAGAAATGAAGATCACCATGGGAAGTTTGAACATTTGTGGAAAGGTCCATATATTGTTGCAGGATATCAAGGGGAAAATGCATTTACCCTAAAAAATTGTAATGGAGAATTCTTTCTTGGAGGACCAGTAAATGGTAGACACCTCAAACATTATCTCTCTTAAAAGGACAGAGGTGAAAGAGAATTTTGTAGAGTGTAAATATTTTCTTTTATCACAAAAAAAAAATGATGATATGAACCTTGATTTGCAGAAAAGTTTGAATGCAGCCCAATGGATCAGGCACTTGGTCTACGATGTTCTTTGCTACCTCATAGGGAGGATAGCATCCACAGTTGGAGCTAGTTGTTGACACTATATTTGAAAATACTCAAACCCTAAAAGATTTGTCAAAAATATCCAAAAGAAGTGAATTTACTACTGATGGGTTGAAATAAAGGGTCATAATACAAAATTAACCAAGAAAAAACCTACATGTGCAATAGTCCGAAAATAATTATTGAAGAGATTAAGTCTTGGTGAAGTTTCAACAGCAGATATGACAATAATAGAGATCAAAGGCTGTCATGGTTTCCCACACCGCCCAAAAGATCATTTGCAAACATTGGTGAGTGGTTGCGGACATAATACCGTCAGGTACGTGTCACATTCTCATTGATCCGCATCAACGTGATAGTGGTATCACAAACCATTACAACACCATGCGGAACCACCAAAGGATAATACACGGCGGGCCATAGCACGTGGCAAGATGCAGAAGGTGCAAGGGAATACGCCACATGTTGATATAAATCGAAGGGACGATATACATTGGGGCAACATCTACGGCCAAGATTCATCCGCATCATGCGAATTGCGCACTCAATAGAGGAAAGAACGGTTGTGGTAATTAAACCACTCTAACAGGTGTCAGAAAATGGTTGATCCGCACACAGTGAAAACCAGAGAAGAAAACCGTTCTTGGGATTGCAGATACCACCATGGGAAATAAAGGGGCGCAAGATCTAACGGCTCAAATCAAAAGGCTCGTGATCAACGGTTGGATAAAGTATCTTTGGAAAGCTGCCAGAAAGTTAAGAAAAACGGCTTATATAAAACAAAAGGGTTTCAAATAACGACATTTTGTCTATGTGTCGTTGTTCCTGGAAGCTCTGAAGACTGGTGGAGATCAGCAATTGCGACAGAAGGATAAAGACGTGTCTATACAGGTAGGGTCTGGTGACCTAGCCCACATTTTTAATAGAAATTTGTTTGTAAAAATGATTTAAATGGAAACTGTACATGATATAGATGTTTTTAAAGCTAAAGAAGCCCTAGAAGATAGAGATGGGGATATTCATGATACCCTAATCAGGTTACCAGTCGTTGAATTAAAACTTAAGTTGTCTAAGTTATTAGAAGAAGGTATAGACATACACAGAGTCCACCAGTCATCCTTGTTAGCCTTCTGCCCGGACCAAATCCCATCTTTTCCAGAATTTGTGTTGTGGTGTGCTGAGAATTATTCCAGAGAAGAAAGAACTATTTTAGATAGTCGAAAAACCAAAGTCATTTGCAAAATAGAGCATGCCGCCATAATTAAAGCCCTAGAAATAGAATTTTATCAAACCCTTGAGTCTGAAAATTTTTCTGAAACTTCTGTTATTGAATATTATCATCAAACCCTTCAAGATGATAGAGAAAAGTTTTTTTCTACGTGTCTTAAACTAGAAACCAACATTTCAGATATTTTGTACCCTATAGATATCACTTTATTTGATGAAAATACCTAGTTGGTTCTAACATCGTTGGCTTTAATCCTAGGTTTTGATACAGACATGTATGTAACTGAGTTTCAGTTAATCCTTTTGTATAAAATGAGTACAATTCAGTCAGGAATTGATGAAAATCAAATTCCTTGACTTAATTTTGAAGAATTTTTTACCGAGAAGATTGTGGACCAGATGGTCAATTTCCCTACTAGGAGACATTTCAGATTTCAGTCCTTTTTGATGAAAATGAGCATGGTGGCCAGTCATGAAGAGTTACAATTCCCTGAGATCATTTTCACAAAGTTATTAGAAAATAACATGTTTAATTACATAAATTATATGCTCTCTGAGATTTACAGAATGATTTTTGGTGAAAAATTGCCTAGAGTATTACTAGAAATGCAAGCATGTATGCAATTAAGTGCAAAATACACTGTAGGAGATTGGTTCTTGTCAAAAGACAGTACAGTGATCAGATTATATGGTTTCAAACATAAACCCTATGTTTTAACAGCATTTCTTACCTTAAGGGTTTTCGCTTTGGAGTTCCTAAGACAGGAGTTAATTGTTGAGGATAATAATTTCTTGCTTTTCAAACAAGCAACAGATATCAAGTATCCGTTCACACTTGGCCCATTCACAGTGAAGAATAAAAACGCTGCTATTTATATAGAAAAATTATTGAAAGATATGGGTTTTGAGACAGACATGGCTATTGAGTATGATCCGTTAAACATAATATCAAAACGGAGAACGGATCATCGCATCAAAGCATTAAATCATCAGATGATTGAGGGAATGTCTGACATAGCCAATTGGCTGGAGTATAAGGAAGAAATATTTCCAGATTCACATGATAAGGAAATGATATTGACAGATGTAACAACAGAGGTAGAAAGCACGATGAATACTGCAATGGTAGGGTTTAAAAGACCCATACAGGATGTAGTGCACATTCAAAGTGAAGGAGCAGAAAAAGGGAAAAAAATTGAAAATGGATGAGAAACAAGAGTTAATGGCAGTTTCAGAAGAGGAAGGAAGAACCGAAGTCAAAATACCAGAGGTCATGGTAAAGGAGTACAGTATTAAAGAATCCCCGGTGGAAGATGATGTAAATAGACCACACAGTATGATGGATGTATTTAATGAACATAGTCAAAATAAATAGGAATCCTCTCGGCAAACCAATCAGTTATTTCCAAGGGTTAGAAATATATCCAACACTGAAGTCAATTTGTTTACTAGTAGAAATGTCAAAGAAAATTCTTTAAAATTTTTAGTTGTTACTAAAGATAAGATCTCAGAGATGAAGGTGGATTTGACAAAAATCAATGCCCCAGATAAAATTTTATTGCACAGACAAACAGGAGAGGTTATATATTCAGATTATTTGGGAGCAATATTAAAGGCAGACAAATTGAAACATTTACTGGATGAATTGAATAACCAGTTGAGACAAGCGAAAGCAGAAAATAAGTCTCGAAAAAAACAAATAAAAAGATTGCAAATAGATTTGATAAACAAAGAAGGAGATGCAGCAGCAAAATTACTCAAAGAAAAGGATGATACAATTCTAATGTTAAGGCGAAAGCTGAAAATCCCAGACACTGTGCTTATCCAAGGAGCCGAACTAACAATACTGGAAAAAGAAAAAGAAGAGTTGTCAAAGGAAGTTAAGGATATTACTGCAAAAATGTTGAAGCTCACCGAGGAAAAAGTTCATTGGGAAAAAGAGAAAATTGCTTTGGAAGAGAAATCGGAAGAAATAAAGAAAAGTTAGCAGAATTAGGTCAGCAACAGGTACATGCGGATACAGATGAAGATTAAACTAGATTAGATGGTCTCTTACAAGCCATGTCCCAGGTAAGTTTGAAAGATGTCAAAATTAAAGAATTGAAAATGGGAATACAGAAGCTCAAAGAAGAAAATGAGACAAAAGATAAGGAAATTAAAGCCTTGCAAATAAGGAATCAAGAATTAACTGATAATAATAAAGGTTTGGAAGCTCATGTGACAGGACAGGCTGCAATGCAAGGTTACAAACATATGGTATGGGATCAAATTATAAAGGAAGTTGAAAAATTAAGACCTTATCTTGATTATATAAGAGTCAAAGAAAAAGTAGCCAAAGACGCCTTTGAGAGTTGTAGAGCAGTCAGAGAAAATTTAAACAAAAAGCCAAAAGAAATAGCACAGAGGGAAATAACTTTCTTAAACAGTTTAACTGAAGCACACTTGACAACAATGGATATAATGAACAGAATTTCAGTCATTACATAGACCAGAAGAATTTTGGGAAAACATTCACATGTTGAAAATATTGAAGCTAAAGCTGGAGATATACGAGAGGAAGTAATAAAGTTTAAGAAGCAATTTGAGAAATTAATAAACAAAGGATTCCCTGCCTTTTGGGATGAAAAGAATGAATTGATTCCTCCCAATGAATATAAGAGGTTATTGTTTGACATGAGAATGGATCACAAAAAGTTTCAGCAGTTGGATCATATGCTTACAGGAAAGATTTTAATGGAGAAAATTGCGGAAGACTTCGAAATTTTAAATATGTTGATCTCAACCTGTGAGAATCTTCCTCTTGTTTCTTATGCAGGTCACTTTGAAATGCAAGTCTTGGTGAAGGAAATGACCAGTTATGATTTACCCACGGCCGACCAATGGAACTATGTGGACAAATATGGAAGGACAAGATATTCTGTCCATTCATAGATACATTCAAAAATTTTGCCAAGTGGCAAAATGATGCTTTTATTTTAAATTTGTAATATTGTTTGAAGACAGTTATCTATTGTTTAAAGACAGTTATCTTTCGAGTTAAGACATTTTCAGTTACTAGTTAAAAGAAGCAGTTATGTCAAGCTTCTTTCGAATTTTGTATAAAAGACAATGAGAGTCATTTTTGAAAGGGTTGGAAACTCTTTGAGAGATGATATGTTTTGAAGTCAAATTTTTGATAAATAAAAGGCCGTACAGTGGAAATACCTATCTTTTGAGACCAGAGATTCATGTGTTGATTATTTTTACAGTCTGTTTTTCCCTTATCTTTATATGTGCATGTCTACTTTCTTTGTTATATATTCCATTATGTTATTCTTCTATACTTAAATGAACATTTGAAATAAATAGAGATTCATACTGGTTATGCCTCGTTTTATCACATTTAAGTATCCACTATTTCTCCAAAGTTGACAATGGATTCATCCTAGTTAGATGCCTGTTGTTGATGGAATGTCATTATTTCTTTCTATACCACCTACAAAATCAAATTGACTGTGATATGGTTGCTATCTTGCCTCTGTGGAAATCTGTTTGGTATAAATCTCTTGCTGGCACATTAAATATTTGAAAGTTGACTCCATGCCCAATGTTTCTTATTTCCTTTTCAACCAAATAAATCTTTTTGAGAAGTTTTGAGCATATTTCTATATATTTTTAGCCTCTACATATATCTTGTGAGAGAGCCCTCTCTGGTGGAAAAAATGGCTAAGTTTTCTACCTAAAGTTTGGTTTGAAATAAGTTACCTTAGGTGTTATTCTTTTACAACCGGGATAAAATCTAAGTGCTAACACCTGGCATCTCCTCATAAGACCAGGAAAAAATATCGCGGAATTCTTTAAAAAGTTTGGTATACAGAGTGATCTCTTCTGGAGAGCAGTCTGCTCCAATAAAGATGTTTTCCATGATCCTGGGGTTGGTGGAAATGTTAATCGGGATGGTTCTCGATATAATATCCATATTCCCTTCAGCATAAATGGCACTTGAAGTGGAAGGGATAGAGGACAAATCAACATTTCCACCAGGTCTCATAGAGAACTCTCCTCTTTCAATCCTGTCTAGATTTGGAAGCAGGTAAGACCGGTGGTGCATGTGTTCCCATGGATGGATTGGGCCAATCATGGCTTCCAAAATGGCTTCGTCAGAAGGAAAAACCGTGTCTAAACAATTGAAAGAATGGGTAGATTCTACTGACCATGCAGGAGCATAGTCCATATCCGACTCAGCAGAGACTAGCGGAGTCACGATATGTCCCGTTCCAGCATGTTGTGCTTTCATGTATGCTACTTCTGCAATGGTTAGCAGCACTGATGGTTCTGATACAGTAGGGAGGATCCACAGATCAGTCCTTAGACCAACCGTGAAAGTTTCAGTAGATGTACTTTCATCATAACGCATGAAAAGAACGGGAGCAGGTAGGTCAAAAGTGCCAATTAATGACCCGTAGAGTCCTACTCCTAAACTCTCTCTTGCTGGGGCATCTTGATCAACTAAATGAACTGTGGATTCCAATGAAGTCTGGTTGTTTCATCGAGAGAACGAATGTTAATCGACCGTGACAATCTTTCCTTCATGGGGGAACATCACAAATCACAAAACTACCGATGCGATAACTCGCATGGAATACGTCCAACTCCTGCCCAACAACATATTGTAGTCAAGTGGAGCGTCCAAAACTTCAACCTCTATGTTAACACCCAAAAAGTGCTCACTAGCTCATTCCCTTATTGACATGACCCATTTGTCCACTTTTCCACCATTTGAGCCTCTAAAGCCATCAAAAGGTCACCAAAAAAGACCATAAAACACCTTTTTCCCCTCAAAATATACATTTTTCCTCAAAAAACACAAAAAACCCTCAAAAGGGGTCAAGAATTCCCAAAAAATATTAAAAGGGAATAAAAATATTTAAAAATATTCAAAAAAAGGAAAAAGAGGAAAAAAGGAGACCTAAACCATGTTGGCCAATACCATTGGTTTACTTAAAGCCATAATGGTATTCCCCATCACCAAAAACTATAAAAAGGTGATAGGGGCTCCTCACTATCCATGATCCATCCTATCCTCATGCTGTCAAAATCGCTCTTGAATTCTTTGACCATTTTAGCAATCTTGGAGAAGAGACCATTGGAGCCTGGAGCATCTCGACCTTGGAGCTGCTCAACACCAAACATCCTCACCATTTGAGGTATTATAATACAAAATCATTCTTTGTTACATCTCTTGTTCTTTCTGTTAATCTTTTCAAGTTTATTTTTATATGCACATGTTAATGTTAGATTCAGATTTATAATTGGATTTGCTTTTATTCGAAGACTACTATTACAAGTTAATAGGTGCATCCTTGCACATGCTTGGTTGAAAAACCAAGCAACAGTTTTTTGGCAACTCTGCTGGATTTTGAGATTTAAATTTTTCTTTAGATCTTAGTTTTTTACTTGTTTTTACCATTTAAACTAGCAGATCTGCCATACTAGAAAGCATATTCATTGCTGCCCTAGTTGTTGGCCCTTTCTGTAGCCTCTAACAGACCGAAATTTCACTTTTCGGTTTCGTTTTCGGCGATCTGTTTTTCATTTTTTGCATCGCGACTTTTCGCCCGACAGTCGCACGGCTCATCGCAACCTCACGGCCCTTTTCTGCATGGTGCGCCGCCGCTTTGAGGCCTTTTTCCACGCTGCACATCACGGCTTTGCGGTCATTTTCCGCGCTGCACATCGCGGCTTCGCGACAATTTTTCGCACTGCGCATCGCGACTTTGCGGCTAAAACCCGCGATGCACATCGCGGCTTTTGCCCTAAAACCCGTGATGCTGTCATTTTAAATTCGGTCAATTTTTTAGAAAAAAATTTGTTGTATTTTTTGCCCATTCAACCTATTTTCCAGCATTATTTTTTCTGCATTATTACAGCCATGGTGAATCATTTTCTATTTTACATACGCTCCATTAAAAAATCTTTTTAAAATTTTTTCAGTAAGTGAAAGAAAGATTTTTATCATTCTATTTAGATCATAGGTTTCACTTTAAATTTGCTCAATAGTTTGCAAAAGCAACTTCTTAAGAAATCCATTTATTTCTTGAAATTTTTATGTTATTTTCTTTCCTTTAAAAATTATGTAAAAAATCCATCATTTTTTAATTGTTTTTATTAAAGCATTTACATTTCAGAAAACGCCTTTATTTTTTGCAAATTGGAAGCATCTTGTTTTTAATTTGTAATCAATCGCCCAAGCGAGGAAAATCATTTTCAGTTAAATAATCACACTTGCACCCAATTTGCCACATTATTAATTAACTGAGCCTTAAAATCTACCTTAACTCAACCAATTCTTTAACCCCACTTGGGGAACACTTGAAGAATCTTGTAGCTAGGTAGGATTGGGGGGATAGGTGTTCCAATAACAACCCTCAATTATTTACATCTGAGACATAGTGGTTGTCTTTTAGGGAACCCAAAAATCATTTATTATTTGTTGACACGGTTATACACCAATTTATCGGGAAGGCCTCTCCCTTGGGAGGGTTGAAGTAGCTAGACTGGTTCCGGAAGTCTGAGTGGAATACCGCTATCCATTCAGTAACCGAATGGTACCTTTCACAATTTTCGGTGTACCACCCGTATGGGAGTACAGCGGCGATAGAACCAAACTGTAGATTCACCCAACTGAACATGTCATGAACGGGGTATCCTAGTTGCCATTTTTTTGGATTGACTACCCGGTGTCGCTCCCGGTAGGGGGATATCTAGCCTTTGATTCCACTACCCATATTGTTTGACTTGGATTTCATCACCTTGTAGAGGATATGTTTAGTTGATTCATAATACCACTTTTAGTTAGGCATTTGCATGCTCTACTACCCCCCTTGGTCTAGTAAGTACTACTTTTTTCTAGGAACTGTTTGACTTTTGGTATTCTGACCACTTTTTTGCATCCCTCCACTTATTATAGCACAGCTATTATAATAAGTGCTTTTGAGGTTGGCTGTTGGCTTGAGATCCATTATTTTTTCATACTCCCCTCCTGCACACATCGTGGCATTAGGGTCTTGAATTTTTTATATCACCAACATCCACTGGCATTTTTATACATTTCTCACCATTGAGAATTTAAGACGATCCCACCGTTTTCAGGGTGAATCCCCTCAGTTGAGTACACTTGACTCTACATGTCATAGATGTAGAGCGTTATCCCTTGACTCCACACGTCATCGGCAGAGAACCCAGTCATCCGATTCTGACGCGCCTCATTTCACATCTAATTCTGAGGCTGAATCCGAACACCCTACTGAGACATCACCAACCAACCCCATGGCTGGATCACAATACGACCCCCTTTTCACCAGTGCTATTAGAGCTACATCAACAAACCCTACTACTACTGTGCCACCCACGGTAACCACAAACCCCTTAGGCATGCCTGATATAGGGGCCATTCCCCCTTTAGGAATGCCCAACACAGGACCACCACCTATTATGGGTATGCCCAACATAGAGGTCACACCCCCTCTCATTACCACAACCCAGATCCCATGGATTCCTGGAACCATTCCTAACCCCTCTGCAACCATGTTGCACTTGGGAGCGCAGGACCTTCCCACACCACATCGGTTGGAGGACACATCCCTTCCATACCTAGCATACCCTTAGGGAGCACTGGACCACTACATAATGCTACTATTAACAGTTATGTCCCAGTCACCACGCCACACCCATCTGCCAGTCTACCATACATGGCTAGTCTGAACTTACCAAACCTAGCCAGGTTAACCAACGATTCCATCAGACACAACCCTACATGGCCACCCATGCCCACAAAGCTTCCCTCAGACATCCTAAAGTTTGAAGGAAAAGCTGGGGAAGATCCCCAAAACAACATCATGTCATTTCACCTATGGTGTTCCTCTAACTCCATAGTAGATGATTCCATTTGACTGAGACTGTTACAACAAACCTTCACTGGCTCTGCAGCCAAGTGGTACATTGAGCAGCCACATGGGACCCACAACACATTTACATCCCTCGCCTCAACGTTCCTTCAGTTCTTTCAACTACCTATACGCTATGATGCAGGAGTATAAATACTTTTGTCTTGTAGACAGAACACTGCTACACACATCACTGATCATATCCATGAGTGGCATAAGTGTTGTAGCCTCTGTAAGATAAAACTTGAAGACCAAGTCTTTTTGGATTGGTTCCTCAAATCACTCCTCCCCATCATAGCCAAAGATGTAGCTTCTGAACGACCCCAGTCAGAAGAAGAAGCCATCTTAAAAGCTCAGCAGTTCGACCTCATATATGCATAGTGTGGATATCTATACACCATTTTACCGGATACCCCGTGCAGCGATCCATCTCGCCATGATGCACCGTGGGCATCCCATGCTGCCGACGGTATTATCGACCAGGTTATGGTGCAAAACAAACCTTTTACCATGATGAGTACAAACAATGCCCCAAACCTTTCGAGGGCTTCATCTCATTCTAGAGATACAAATTCATATGCTCCATTAACGTACACCCACCACACTCATGGACCCTCATGTCCACCACAGTGTTATGGGCAAGCACCATCGTCTTATGCACCACCTTCATACTATAACCAGTAATCCCACAAGACTTCGGTTCAGCCACAAGACCAGGTGGCTTATTATGCTCAACAAGAAGCACCTCTTGCTCCAACACTTCTAGCAGCTCAAGGCTACCCACAACCGCAACAAGCACCAAGTCCACCTCATAACCCTCCTGCTTACTACCCACTGCAACCTGCTCCAGACCTTGCATGACCTCAAAACCCACCATTTTCCATTATGCGCAATAATTCCTGCCCCAATATTTCACGGGCCACATATCACTCCGGAGCTACAACTTCGTATGCTCCCATGGCCCACCCCCACCACACTCATGGAACCTCATGTCCACCACAGTGTTATGGTCACGCACCTTCAGCCTATCCACCTCTAGTTGCACCCCCTACGCATTACCATCAGTAGGCCACACATGCTCCTGTTCACTCACAAGCCCCAATGGCTTATTACCCACCACAAGCAGCGCTTGCTACACCACAACCTCCAGTCGCTCAGACTTATCCTCCAAACAACAACAACGCTACCCCCGCAAACCAAAACCCTGATGGACCACTGAAATAGGGTAAGAACCCCAATTTACGAACAAACCACCCATGTTCCATATGCGGAGTATACGACCATTACACACACACTTGCCCCCATTTGGAGCGAGCGCTCCAACTGTGGAATGATGATGCCAAACACCAAGGGCACGCGGCACAACCAGTGCCACCTACTCAACCACAACCCATGGTGCTGCAGAATCATTTTCCCACACAAGGAGTGGCGAACACTCGTCCATTGGATCCTCCTCAAGGAACTACAGCACCACAACAACAAATCTCATATGCTTCACACACAAACCAACCGATGGATTCAAGTACTCATCATCTCCTTATGATTTCATTGTCTGACATGAATCTCCAAACGCATCGAAACCAATACGCTCCAACTGCACCTAAAAATGTTCTCCCTATGATTGAACAACCAATTCAGAATCCACCTACATCATTCGTCTCCACAGTCAGACCCGGATTATACTTGGAATCACCTATGACTTCCACATTCCAATTCATCCCACCCCCTTTGAAGATAACCAAGATATCTGATTTGTGCACCCTCTCGCATAACACACAGGTACCAAACCAACAACCCCCTTGACTCCTGCAACCACCCTCAACTCACGTAGGAGCCACCCAATTGGTCCATGATCTCTATTTAAAGAGCATGGAGGGTCATTGTTTAGTTGATCGATTATGAGAAGCTCATTTGTAACTTTCTTTCTTTGCATAATAAATTGTCCCGTAGAATCTATTTGGCCGGGGCCGTGGAGTGTTTCCCTCAAGAGGGTTTAAACCACGTCAAAACATCGGTGTGTTGATCTGTGATCTGTTTGTGTGAAGTGGTTGCTCTTGGTGTTCGGTCCTTTGGTAGTACCCTATGTACCCAAACACACACCAATTCATACTATCCCATTTTTATTTCCCCCTTCAGGCGCCCTCAGCACACCAGTCATGGATACACTTAATCTCCCAGGATTAACATTAGGACTACCTGTGTGGTACCTACCTACCCCAACCCCTCCCCCGACACTGAACGTCATTTTACAACCAATGCAACCCATCAATACTTCTAACCATCCACCCCCTGGTGTAGCAAACATCCAGAACTGACCACCTCCAACAGGGGCCACTGCATCAACATCTAGTAATGCTCCCCCCAAACTCCACTACAATGGGGGCATAGGCCCACAAACCTACATCACTGGACCCACAACCTACACCACTGGACCCATAATCCACACCGCCCCACCGCCTCCCAAGTTGGCAAAGAATCCCCCAATAATCCATGCTCCCCCCAAGTGCTCTTTGTGCGACAATATAGGCCATGCTACCCATCAATGTCCACAATTACCGACACTTCAAGAGCATATGCAAATGTTGGATGATGACACTAATATTCTAGTTGTCATTCTCGAGCTGTACCCTCATCCTCGTGATAAATATTTGTGTACCAACCACCCTTGTGTGATATGTGGCATCTACGACCATTATTCACATCACTGCCCCGATCTCCCAGATTATAGAGCAGCTCTATACAAATTGAATAATGCCGACCTAGAGATATCCCCTACTCTCATTGAGGAAATTCATCCCCCACCATCTTCCTCCTCAGAATGTATTAACACAATTTACATGGTTTCCAATGGATATCCCTCTGTCCAGTCGACCCCTTCCATTGATCCCTCTGACCCACATATTCAACCTTTTCAAATTGATGAGGAAACCACATGTCCACAACATGGTGGCAGGCCCAAAACCTTGCCTACTCATCATCATCGTGATTCTCATCGAAGATACTGGGGGCATCCACCCCACAAGGGGAATCCCCCATCATCATATCATCACTTCAATACACCACCATGACCCACAACCTCATGGTATACCCCCCCGCCAGTAGTTGCTCAATGCCCTGTTGATCCCTCTCTGAGACAACATTTGCACCACATTGACACCTCTGAGTTAGGGGGGCATAATAGATTACCTCGACCCTGGGATAGGGGGCATGATCAATCATTTTGAACCATCCCCATCACATCTATCTTAGTATTTCAATGACTCCATTGTTCAAACCAACACATATGTGATCCACAATCATAAACCCCATGCACATAGCATGGGGGTAGGTCATTAACCCTGCTCACTTTTTCACATGCGTGATCTCAACCATTTTTGAGGTCACATATAACTTGTATATTTGATTTGATTTGATACACCTAGTATTCTTCCCCCGCGGGTCATCATTTCTCCCCACCACTGCATCCTTGGCTGGGTGGGATCACCTTTATTTGTAGCCATTTTTTAACCTAGTTATTTCCTTCGACCATTCCGGAGTCCTTATGACCTTCATTTTTCACACCATTTGCACCGCCGGATTCATATTTCCGTACCCGTGATAATGCTTGAGATCATTTCTCTCTCTCACCACTAGATTTTTCAGGCATTTTTTCCCATGCCCCTCGTCGCCTCGATTTGCATGCCACATCGGCTGTGGTCCATTTTTGACGAGTTTTATATCGCCGGATTCAGTTTTCCATGCTCGTGATGATGCTTGAGATCATTTCTCGCTCTCACCCCCAAAGATTTTGGGCATTTCTCCAAAATGCTCCTCATCACCTCGGTTTGCGTGCCACATCGGTCGTCGTCCATTTTTGACAAGTTTTATATCACCGGATTCAATTTTCTGCGCTCATGATGATGCTTGAGATCATTTCTCGCTCTCATGCCCAAATTTTTTGGTCATTTTTTACATGCCCCCTCATCGCCTCGGTTTGCGTGCCACATCAGTCATCATCCATTTTTGACAAAGTTTTATATTGTCAGATTCAGTTTTCTGCGCTCGTGATGATGCTTGAGACCATTTCTCGCTCTCACCCCCATAATTTTCGGGCATTTTTTCAAAATGCCACTCATCGCCTCGGTTTGCATGCCACATCAGTTGTTGCCCGTTTTTCACGATCTTTATGACGCCGAATTCAGTTTTTCGTGCTCGTGACGAAGCTCGAGATCATTCCTCGCTCTCACCAATACCTTTTTGTTCGGTATAATTTTACCTGTTTTTTGGGCCAAGCAATTCTTTTACGAAAAAGGCACTTAGGGAGTTTCTGTTAAGCTCTTTTCTGACTCCTAAAACAATGAAAAGATCACCGAGCAACCTTGCTTCCTTTCATGCTCGCTAAAAGTATTTGAAAGGGAATCTACTTGGTATAAGTTTACCCCTTTTCCGGACCTTGTAGACTAATAATGAAAAAGGAATATTCTAGTCACATCGGCTAGAAGAGTTCTCCATTTGCATCATTTTATGCTTTTTCGGGCCTTGGAGACTAAGTTACGAAAAAGAACACCAATGGAGTCTACTTATCGCTTTCAGACTCTCAAAAAATGAAAGCAACCACGAGCAATGACCGTCTTGGGCTTGTATAAATCCACAGGATGGTACTCCACCACCACTGCAGAGTCTTCTTATCATTTCTAGACTACGTAAAAATGAAAACACTTACGAGCATGAACAGTCCTGGGCTCGCATAAATCCACAGTATAGTACCATTTCAAAGCACACTTTTATCCCTTCTTGGAGCTCATTAAAACTACGAAGAAGGACCCAATGGTGCTTCTCGATGCCACAACAAGATCATGTCCACCATATGGCAGCTCCCTCATTTTGGTCGCCTTTGTTCAGAGTATTCTACAGTATGTCACCCTGAGAGTCTCCCAAAAGCATCCACCAGCTTGTCCCCCCAGAGTCACTCCAGTCTATAGTACACACCCTTGATCCCTTAAAGCTATGATCCTCACACCTAAAAGTCATTTTCCCATGCTGCTAGGTCAGCCATGTCATCATGCTCTAAACAAAGGAAGTTTGAGTCCACCCACTCTATGACCCCAATTATTCCCCACCCCTCAGTATGTCAATCCTACCATCAGTACTACCACACTTCAATTGTACACCTCGCGCTCCTATCAAGGAAACATCATTTCCTTGATAGTTTCTAGTCTCCCTATGTCGACACCAACCAAATCTATTCCAGAGGATAGACACATAGGTCCCCGTGCCTTGGACTCATCACCATTAGTGATGAGTGCCTATAAATCATTTCGAAAGGAGTCCGCAGTGCCTCTCCAAATGATTGTTTCTCACATGCTCGACTTCAACACCTTGATCGCATCATTGAAACTCGTACAAGGTATCGGTCCTTTCCGTTATTTGTTGAAGACCCTGGATATCATCTGACTCTACCACATATGAGAGTCTCATTAAGGATACAACCAGTTACATTTTCCTATGGATATTCGGGTTGCATTTACCGACAATTTTCAGATGTATCTCGCTTGTGTACTCCTTTGAGTATACAGTTACATATAACTCCTCAGAGTTGACTCATAGTTATTGAGTCCCTACAGATGTTGGACACCTTCAGTTTCAGTAGTTCGTCAACCCTTCTGATACCTTATTCGGAACGGTTGTTGCCTTTTTTCCAGCATATCAGTTATTCAGATCAGTCATGATATGACCATCAGTATGTCCCAGCATTGTGTCCCCTCTGGACCATTATGATGTACCAGCAGATTTTTATTTTTTTATGGCCTCCCTTTGTGGGCCTAATTGTTATGTATGTGTCTTGATACGAGCATGGGTATGCCCGCCTCATCCAGAGTCAGAGATTATTCCTCATTCATTTTAAGGCCATGTAATATTTTTTGTTTTTTGCAACTTCCAAGGGGCCATTGCTCCAGTCTCCAACTGGTCTTTTCTCTTCTCCAAACCCCAAGAAAAAGACAAAAGAGCTATGATGTCTATCGGCCATACGATGACCTCCTGCCCTCACACATCAGGGAGCAATCTGTTAACACCCAAAAAGGGCTCACTAGCTCATTCCCTTATTCACATGACCCATTTGTCCACTTTTCCACCATTTGAGCCTCTAAAGCCATCAAAAGGTCACCAAAAAGACCATAATACACATTTTTCCCCTCAAAATATATATTTTTCCTCAAAAAACACAAAAAACCCTAAAAAAGGGTCAAGAATACCCAAAAAATATTAAAAGGGAAAAAAAATATTTAAAAATATTCAAAAAAAGGAAAAAGAGGGAAAAAGGAGACCTAAACCATGTTGGCCAATACCATTGGTTTCCTTAAATCCATAATGGTATTCCCCATCACCAAAAATTATAAAAAGGTGATAGGGGCTCCTCACTATCCATGATCCATCCTATCCTCATGCTGTCAAAATCTCTCTTGAGTTCTTTAACCATTTTAGCAATCTTGGAGAAGAGACCATTGGAGCCTAGAGCATCTCAACCTTGGAGCTGCTCAACACCAAACATCCTCACCATTTGAGGTATTATAATACAAAATCATTCTTTGTTACATCTCTTGTTCTTTTTGTTAATCTTTTCAAGTTTATTTTTATATGCACATGTTAATGTTAGATTCAGATTTAGAATTGTTTTTTCTTTTATTCGAAGACTGCTATTACAAGTTAATAGGTGCATCCTTGCACATGCTTGGTTGGAAAACCAAGAAACACTCTACAGCCGTTGTCTTACTGGAAAGTGAAACTTCAAAGGATGGTAGAACTTGTGGTCGGAAAGTCCTGCAATCAAAGGCAGTAAGCAATGTGTTAGAGGGGGCTAAATCGGGGGAGCCCAAGGCTTTCCAACAAGAAATAGACATTACGCACGTCGACGTGCCCTCATATACAACCTGTATTTGATATCGGACATATCAAAACGCGCAGTCATGTTGGATGATTCCATACTTCCAATCGCTGCCAGAAGTGTATTTCATTATAATGGACAACTTTGCAAAACTTCTAAGGTGGACATAGCACAAGGGGTCTGGGCTAGATCTTCAACCACATTGTAGTTGGCAGCAGCCCGTGCATTGGGATTGTGCGAAGCCCATTTCAAGACACCTTTCGGGATATTGGGTAGTGAATCCATTGGTATGTGGAGATGAGTAGAAGATTCAGGAATATCTTTATCCTTATTCTGCGAATACGGGGTATAATTTCTTCCCCTCGTTTGTAAAAGAGTGTCTGAGTTAACCATATTAATAAAGGTTTGATCAACTGAAGCATGGGTAGTGCCCCCAGTATTGGAGGTGCCAGAAGTTGAGCCCTTCCCTTTAGGAAAAGGATCTTTAAGTACAATAGGTTTCTTTTCTTGAAGCAGCTTCTGGGCTTCTTCGATTAGAGGGCATTGGTGAGTGAGGTGGTCCTATTTGCAAAGCTTGCAAGGGAACTTAACCTTCTTCTTTTCTCTATTACCCTCTTCAGCATTTTCTTTATTCTTGGGATTTTGTTGGTTCCCCTCTCCTTTCTTTCCCTTCTTTTTGTTGTTGGGTTGCCGAGGGCCCTTTTGATTGGACTAAACCTGTTGTATAGATTCAGTAGTAGAAGGAGAGGTTGTGACGGAAGTTACTTCTGCAGTCGATTGTTTGACGGATAAGGCATGAACCTGCTTGGTCAATGCTTTGAAAGTTGCAGAATCAACTGAGCCCACTATGCTGTCAGCATGTGGTCCAGGTTTAGGTCTACCAAGATGAGTGTTTGATCGAGGTGCATCTGGTATAATCTCGTAAAGCATCCCAGACTGTGCATAAACTAGGTCTAGTTGTTGGGTTCATAAGATGGCTTCTTCCTCTGAAGACACTCCAGAAGTAGCTACTTCCTTAGAGATATAAGGAAGGAGTGATTTTAAATACCACTCTAAAAGAAATTCTGGAGGTATATTGGCTTTAATGAGCCTCTTCCATATTGGCCACTCCTGAATATGATCAGATAGGTGAGTGGCCTTGTTCTGTCTAAATGTAGACAAAAGATCTGTCCCGGCATCGTACCGAACAGGAAGCTAGAAATGGTTCTGAAAAACTGTTGCGAGATCCCGAAAATTAAAAAAAGTGGCTGCCGGTAACTCAATGTACCATTTGACCGTAGCACTGGTTAAGGTTCTTTGAAAAAGTCTCAACCTAACAGAATCTTCGTTCAACGAGTTCGAAGAACACCAAAGATGGAAAGTAGTAACATGATAACCTGGATCTACACCAGTTTTACCCTCAAATTTCGGAATGTCCAAGGGAAGCTTAGTGGGAGCAGGGGGCCATGTGATATTATAGCACACTGGATCATTGGTCAGCTTGGAAATATCTAGCAAATTCAAAGTTTCCAGAAATGGTAAACGCGGTTGAGCAGACGACACTTGATAAGCATGGGTCATAAAGGGGGAACCTCCCATAAGTGAACCCATAAAATGTTGGTTAGGGTTGCCCCTAGCCATCTGCTAGTAGGGGTTTCCCCCAACCATTTGTTGGTAGGGGTTGCCCCCATCTATCTGCTGGTAGGGGTTTCCCCCAACCATCTGCTGGTAGGGGTTTCCCCTAGCTATCTACTGGTAGGGGTTTCCCCCAGCCATCTGCTGGTAGGGGTTTCCCCCAACTATCTACTGGTAGGGGTTGCCCCCAGATATCTGTTGTTTCTTGAAAGTGTTGTTGAAATTACCCCACTCAAATGAGACAGGGTTGGTACCCTGTGTGTGCATCCACTGTGGCTGGGCATTGGCCCCGCCATATTGTTGGTTAAAGATATTACCCCCTCCTCCAGAAAACAAAGAAAATGGGATACCTCCTGTAGGTACATTACCTTGGTTTGTATTGTAACCCGCAAAGGTATTAAAACCAGGGGTAGTCGAGGTGGACGGTGCAGTCATGGTACTCATGACAGGCATAGTTGCAGAGGGATTTGGCCCAATAGTGGGTGTGGGAATCCAGGTACTAGGTACAGGGTATTACTGTTGAGTCACAGGAGTCTGAGTGATGTTGGCTGTGTTATTGGGTCCAAAAGTAGGGGTAGAGACAGACGTCGAAGCTATTGAGCTTGGCATACCTAAAGTACCCGCGTTAAAACTAAAGGACAGAGCTAAAACAGAAACTGTCTACGATGAACCCGGTGTAACAGTATTGGTGAAAGAAGGATTGACAATACTTGTATTCATTCCCGTTGTGGGAGTCTGTGGAACTCCCTGCTCGTTTCCTGGGTTAGTCATACTAGGACCAGGTGGGAAAAGATATGCACTATACTCGGGTTGTTGAAAACCCACAGGTAACAGAATCAGATCATTAAGTCTGGTAAGAGGAGGGTTGAAAGGAGTGTTGTACTCGTTAGAAGTTATATCCTCAACCTCGACAGTATCAAGAACTTGTCGATCCAGGGTTCTGGGTTGTGGTTCACCAGGAACCTCTATTTCACCAGTCATTTCAAAAGAACCACTAGAGTCTATCCTCCATCATTGCAGTGGTGATAGTGGCTCCACAATGAGTGGTGGAAGGTTTTGCAACCTTCAATACCTATGAATATGTTGGTCTTACACAATTATATAAAAAATAAACTAAGTAGAAACCTAGTGGCCACTAAGACTAGGTAGGAAACAGCACACCACTAAAAAATCCTAAGTAATCAAACCAATCAAACGGATAGAAAATACTCTCGGAAGCAAGTCTGGGATGATTAGGGCCCAGAACAAACTAACAGAATACCTATAGTCAGTTTCGTGGTGTCCTCCGGAAGTCCACTGGGTGCAAGTACTTGAATCACCAAACCGCTTTCCCGGGATTCCTGCCAGAGGGTTACCTTCCACGCCTGTCCAAGGTGAAGTGGGAATAACCGCCCACTCTACCTATATAGAATCGTAGAGGTCCGATACTAAGGCTACAATCAATGTGAAATAACCTGGGGGGATAGTCGTCAGCCTAGTTGAAACGCATGGGCAGGGTAGCAAAGCTCGAAATCCGTAAGGATCCCCGTACGCGAGTCAACTTTGGTTTATGTTCAAAGGGAAAGTGAGGGGATATCCTCAACAGTTCCAATATTCCACGGCCTCGTGCTTAGCTCTGGTTTAAGTAGAGTTTCTTAGGACTATTTGACAGAGATGGATTTACCTAAATGAAAGTCGTACTACGATTGTTGCGTAATGAAGCTAATCTTGAGCAGTTTAAGGTGATTTAAGCTCGAAACTCTAGCCTAAGCTAGTTGGTGTTGTGTATCCATAAAACGAAAAATGTTTCTAATTGATTTTATTAAAATTTTATTTTAAGGTTACTTTTTACTCAACGGGGTAGTGCATTGTGTGGCGTGGTTATAACAGAAAGTAATGTGTGTAAATGAAACAACTTTCAAAGCAACAATAGAATTTTCTTTTTCATTTATGTTCTTTCCAAAATGAAGACTAAGCAAACCTAAAACAAATTTCCTTTTTATTTTCTTTTCAAATTCAAAACAAAGTAAACTACGCTACTCTGAAATGATTGTAAACCTTACTACTTTAAATACCAAACTCATTTTTTTCTTTTTTTGATATATATAAAAGAAAAAGAACTAAAAAATGGAAGCAAGTAAGACCTAAAAGAGATGTGAGTAAGGAAAAGCAACTCTAAAGCTCACAACAATCAATTCGAGGACCTGACAAAGACTCGTCCTACAAAGATTTTCCAAGGCAAAACTTTGGGCTTGGAAACAAGGTGAAAAGAAAACAGGGATGAAAGACGCTTGTAGTGGAAAGGAAAACCCTCAAGGTTTCTCCAAAGCACCAAAAACCATAAAACAAGCACTAAGCCAAGCAAAAAGTAGGCAAGCGAATTGAAGATGACCTTACAATCACAAAGACTCGAATGGAAGCAAACTGAAATACTTCAACTTACTTGGACTAAGACTAACAAAGCAATCAAGAAGTTCCTAGACTCAAAAAGATTTTGAAAACACCCTAAAGACTCCAACTTGGGGTCAAACCCTAAATTAAAGGCCAAGCCACCGTCAAAGTGTGTTTAGTGTTGCCACAAACAACAAATGTTATAAACAAAGGTTTGTATACTTGCAACAAGCATCTAGGGTATAGAAGTGCAGCTATGTCTACAAAGGAACAATGCACGGTCTTCAAAGAGAGTCACAAACAACAAGACACCTCAACAATATTCAATCAAGCAAAAGATGACCTAAAGGACTTAGGAGAGGCAAACAAAGCTCAACAAAGGCATAAAGACCTCAAAGATCAGTTAGGAAGGCAAGAACAGAGGCTGGAAATCAGGCCAAATAGGCAGAGATCAAATCCCAAAAACAAACAGAGACTTACAGGAAAATACTCTACTGTGCAATAGAGAAACCTGCGTTTTTAAGGAGGTGAACGCTACTGTGCAAAGGCAAACCTGTTTTTTTCAGGGATTGAACGTTGCTGTATGCATTAGATACCAGCGTTTTTGCCAAAGAAGATTTAAAACAGGCTTTAAAAATTCAAACTAGGGTGAGTTAAGCAATGTAAACAGGGTACAGTAACCTACAAGGCCTCTTAGACGATCAAACAAGATCAAAACGTGCTGGAAGGAAAACTTACTACATCTCCTAGAACATAAAACAAATGGTCCCCAGCGGAGTCACCAGTCTATTTTTCGGGAATTCTACCCTATAGAGAGGAGATGGACACTACCAACTTCTGGGGTGACACGTAAACACATTGATCATATCACATAGGATTCTACAAAATGAATGAGATTGAGATCTTAGAAGGCATACCTTATTATCGAAGTTTGATCCTAGCTTTCACTTGCTCCTTCGATCGACCTTCCACTTGATCTTCTGTTTGACTAACCTACAATACAAAAGATACCTTCCTCAGCGTATCTTGACTGATATAACAATGATGAAACTGAAATACAATTCAGACATCAAGTACAATCAAGCATTAAACCAAACAAATATGCAATCCATTAGACATTTGATTGGGACGGGAAGGGTGTTTCAACCTTTATTGTCAAAAGTAAATAAGCAGTACAATGATACTTGATCATTTAGAGTGCTTGTGCAACCGGATCCTGGGCTCCTGCTCTTCACACTAACTTTGGAATTCCTCCAGCATAACAATCCTTAATGCATCATTTCTAGGTTCTCCTCTCATGGATCCTCCTTGTATTTATGGGACAAGGTAGGCAGTTTAGATCAAGAGGTGGTTGGATTGGGAGGTTGGGGAAGTTGTAGAACCAACTTCAACTAATCCCAATTCGTCAAATTAATATATTTTTTATCACATTTTAAGGTGTACGCCAGTTTTCTTAGGTGGAGTAGCGTACAATATGCAACTTTGATGCTTGTAACAGGCGTTTACAGGCTTTTTTGAAGGAAAAGGCTACTTTTATGAAGCAAAGTTGCATATTTTTGGAGCCAAACACTACTTTTATGAAGAAGAGCTACATATTTTTGAAGGCAAATGCTCCTCTTATGCCTATAGAGTAGCGTTTAGGTTAAAATGTAGGTAAAATGAGGATTTTTCCAGCTGTAGAGGGGTAAGTCTAGTCCATTCATCATCCAAGGCAATCATGCTCTTCAATCCCAATTGTCCTTTTGTGTGATCAACAGCTAGATGTGATCATGGATGGAGAAGTGCAAATTTGACCTATAACAACCGTGTTGAAGTTTTGGTCTTATTGAGTACTATGGTTGTTTGTCCACATTTGGAGCATACCCTTGGTTCTAAGGGTCATGGGTCTTGTACTACCCACACCTATGTTATGAACATTGTTTATATTTTCTTATTTTATGACCATTGTTTATATTTGTACCCACACTTCAGATCTGATTTTTGGTTTAATGTTGACGTGGGGATATTCAACGAAACCTCTCTTATTGTTATATGATCAATATGTTTATTTTATTACCTGTTACTGATTGAGTTATTAAATACATGTTGTACCTTCCCCACCTTGATTGAGTTATTATTGGACTTGTGGTACCTTGTCTTTGACTTGTGGTTAATGCGGTCATTTACCCTCCTTCATTTTTTTATACCACCTTGTTGAATATTTGGTCTTATAGAGTACTTGACTTTGATCACCTGTGATCAATTGTGGTGTGATCACCTTGATGAGTGCAGAGGTTGAAAGAGATGAAAATTATGTTATAAAATGTTTTACTGTTGCTTTAGCACTATTCAGAAATAGTACCGTTTTATCATGCAGCTAGAGAAATGTTATGTTACTGTACCTTTCTTTCATCTGTGTGCTTAATTGTTGTAGTATGTGGACTATCTTAACCTATTTAAGGTTTGTACTTAACTTTTCCTCTCTCTCAAGGTACTTTCATGTTCCCTTGGTGACTTGTCCCTTGAAAGGATAAGATCTGAACCAAAATGTTGTTTGAGTACAAGGAAGCCTAATCAATTTTTATTCGCTTTTTTCATTGTTTATTTACTGCTGTTGCATATGTTATAATTTGATTACTACACAGTACATCTCGAGGACCAAGTTCAGCACAGGGACCACAGAGGAGTGCTGAAGTTGATAGAGATCAAAATTATGATATAAAATATTTTACTGTTGCTTTAGCACTAGTCAGAAATTTGGATGGTAATTGTGATGAAAATTTTCTTTTGTAGACCATATTCCTAAATTGAAAGGTAACACAGGTGGCTTTTATTTTCTATAGTACAAGGTACTTACCTGTTATGTGATGCTATCAAGATGGCATACAGAGAAATGAGGGATATTTTTATTTGGCATCCCACCACCCTTCCTTATACTGTGATGATGAACTTTCAGGTTATATGGAACGTCTGTACATTTGAGAGAGATATGACTGGTTGTACCTTCCCCACCTTAATTGAGTTATGATTGGTCTTGGGGTACCTTATCATTCACTTGTGTTTAATGGGTTCATTTACACTCATTGAGTAATTTTTTTTAAACCACCGTGTTGAAGTTTTGGTCTTATTGAGTATTATGGTTGTTTGGCCACATTTGGAGCATACCCTTGGTTCTAAGGGTCACGGGTCTTGTACTACCCACACCTATGTTATGAACATTGTTTATATTTTCTTATTTTATGACCATTGTTTATATTTGTACCCACACTTCATATCTTATTTTTGGTTTAATTTTGACGTGGAGATCTTCAACTATACCTCTCTTATTGTTATATGATCAATATGTTTATTTAATTACCTGTTACTCATTGAGTTATTAAATACTTGTTGTACCTTCCCCACCTTGATTGAGTTATTATTGGATGTGTGGTACCTTGTCTTTGACTTGTGGTTAATCTGGTCATTTACCCTCCTTCATTTTTTTTATACCACCTTCTTGAATTTTTGGTCTTATAGAATACTTGACTTTGATCACCTGTGATCAGTTGTGGTGTGTTGATAATCACTTCTCTTGTGCTGAGACTTGGTTGAAGTTTATAATTTTTGTGACTAATTTATTTATGTTGAGTTATGTACTGTGCTTGACTATCATTGACCTAATAAACTCCAGTCATTTCTCTCTCTTTGGTTTGTACACACCCTCTTGTAGGGTCAGCTGGTTCCTAGAGTAGATTGGCCTCTCCGAGGCACAATCAGTCTTTTCTGAAAGTAACACTTCTGAGTATTTTTACAAGAAGGGTTTCACACCCAAGTTGGTATCTTCAACTATATCTCTCTTTTTTTATATGATCTCTATGTTTATTTTATTACATGTTACTAAAGATTAGTATACAATAGTTCAACGATGTGAATATGTAAAGATAAATGGGCGTGGATGGGGTCTTATCGCAAATCAAGATGTCAAGGTAAAATAAGTATACAAAATGGTGCAACTCTGGTTTATCTTGATTGATCCTATGGTATGGTAATGTGTTTGTAACCAAAATTACTGTTCCATATGAAATTATACTACAAGTTTGGAAATATGGTAATAAGTTTAATTCTAAAATGGAAATTAATTCTTTCGTTTGAATTTGTCTTTCACCATTAATCAATAAAACTATTTATGTGCATGGTAATATTTCAAGCTAGTTGCCTATATAATTTATTTTTGTTGGAGATTCTTCCAATTTTTAATTTTTGCTGATTAGTTCATCACAGTATTCTTTTGGTGACAGACTTTGGGTACTTCATATGTAATTCGAATGGTCTACATTAGAAAAATTAAAATGGACAACAATTAAGCATCAAATGACTTGTATTGTCTCCTCAATTTCCTATAATGTTTAACCTCAAGTGATGCTTGTTTTCCTATGTATTTTGTATTGCCACTTGAAGTTTATCTGATTTGTGTAAGGTCTAATCTATTATTTGGTTACATGTAGTGAGGCTACAATGTCTCAATGGACCCTTGAGTGGATGGAAATTTACAAAATTATAGAAGATAACCCTACCATCCAACACAAGTTAACTTTTCTTGTCATTCCAGCTTCCAGGTTGAGAAAACTCATGGATCAAAGGTTTTACTTTTTTCATCGCTCATCATTAAGACATATTTATTATCGGATTCATGACTTCTCATTAACGATGAGTGTCAGTAATTTTTTGTTTGATCAGAGGCATTATGTTGGATGATCATTGGTGAGATCCAAGCATTTCAGATGCATAGAAAATATTTGAAAGTTGTCTTGAGGCAAGATGAGTGATTCTTCGACACACAAGGCACAACAACTTCAGTAGTAGTTACCAGCGTCTCTAATGATACTATCATTATATAGGATGTTTTCAGCGAAAAAGGTATTACCCTAATTAAATCATTCAATGATCTTATATAACCTCATTCCAACATTTTTGTTTTATTTTCTAAGGATTATAGAAACTAGTCCTAGAAATGGCAACAATGATTCTAATTTGTTTAGATATTGACCATCTCCAATTACCCAAATTCACGATGAACATACATTACTTCGTCACTTGTTATTTTGTGGAAATTTATTTGTCATGGAGATTGGTAATAGTGACATTTCCTTCAGTGATCTTGGTGATGATTCCCGAAGTATTGTATGGCCGAATTATGGCAAGATTTTGAACAAGTTAAAGGAATCCTATAACATAGCTGGTAATATTGTAGAGCAAGCTCTTTTAACGATTAGAAGAGTTTTTCCTTTCATTAGAGAGGAGAAGGAAATGACTAAGTTACCAAATGAGCTTAATGGAACTATAAAGCTTGGACTCAAACAAGGTCTTGTGAAAGTCATGGCAATAGGAAGCATAGGAGGAGTCACCTGATGTATCTCATCTTTCACCTACTAATATGGTAGTAGATTGGTTATGTATCATGGATTAAGTGGAGGAAACATTATTGTGACCAGAATGTGCTTAATTATAGTTGGATTGTAATATTTCTCACTATCTATTTCTCTCTTTTAATTACTCTCTTATGAAGAAGCTCAATCAAAATTTCTATAATAATTGATGTGTTTGTAGAGGTCTAGGTGCTGCAATTCCAATTCTCCAAATATCAGATATTTTTCAGAAGAACTTCTTGTTGCTGGTAAGCGGATCTTTGAGATGATTGAGAGAGTACCCATCATTGATTCGGAATATCCAAAAGGAGAAATGTTGCAAGGGGTTAGTGGTGAAGTTAAATTTTAAAATGTTGAGTTTGCATATACATCTCAACCAGAGTCTGTGATTTTTCACAACTTTTGTCTAACCATTCCTGCAAGCATGACCATTGCGTTGGTGTGAGGAAGCATATTAGGAAAGTATACAGTTGTGGAATTAATAGAGAGGTTCTATGATGCACTGGCTAGAGAGATTCTACCTGATGCAGTGAAAATTAAAGTGCTCCAATTGAAATGGTTGTGTTCCCAAATTGGATTAGTAAGTCAAGAACATGCACTCTTTGCTACATTGATTATGAAGGAGAACATCCTCTTCTAAGAGGAGGGAGGTAGCATGGACCAAGTTATTACTGTCCCCATGTCTTCCAATGCTCAAAATTTCATTAGTCAACTATTGCATTAGTTGTCGAAAATTATGTAAATCAAATTGTTATTGGATTTTATAGTCATTTATTTCCATTTGGTGGGAATATATTACCTTGGATATCTTATCAATCATAAAAATAATCTCATACATTCCTATTTGTGTTATATTATGCTATCATTCAACCTTCACTAGCAACATCACATTTGTAAAATCCCTCAACCTAATTTTGATATGAGAACATTGTATGTTGATCACAGATGTGGGCCTGCAAATAGAGATAGAACTACACCACCAATAAATAATCCTCTTAAGCAGACAATTCAAAAAGGGGTGGATTTCTCTCTCATTGCTACTCACATTGTAAGTAAATGTTTTTGTTAGTATCTTGAATATATACATTTTGTTTGTTCAACTTTTAAATATGCAACATTTACTTCAACTAATCAGTTTGCATGATATTGATCACTGTTGAACAACATTGAAATCTAAGGCTCTCTCTTTTACTGGTTTATTTTTTTTTAACACTTCCAGGTATCGTCTCTATATCGACAAACATTACTTCCACACAAATGCTAAACCTACCACGGAAGTTCGTCGCAATACACATGCACCTCTTCGTGGAGCTATAGAAGATGTTTCGACGCAGATGCTATACCTGCCACGAATGTTTGTCGATATCACAACGCACCTCTTATATAAGTTCGTTGTTATAGAAACGAACTTGCGTGGTAGGTTTAGCATCTGTGTGGAAACATATAGAAGAGGTTCGTTGCTATATCGAAAAACTATCATGACAGGTATAGCATCTACATCCAAAGCTATAGAAGATTTACGTCGATATAGAGACGAATATTCGTGGCAGGTTACAAATTCTGTAGATCTGAGAACTGTTGTATAGGTGACATGTGGCCACTATGAAGCATGGCTATTGCAACGATGGGGAATCTTCATCTCTATATCCACGAAAATTTTTCCACGAAAAAACGAAACCCATATCGATGCAACAAGGACAATAAATTGTTGTAACTACAACGAAAAAACATGGCAAATTTGACCATATGTAATAGTGAAAGGGACCACCATTGATGTGTCACAACATCTAGAAGATATACAAAGATTTCTCCAAAAACACAAAAAGGTGTTTGAAGATCTGCCACATGGAAGGCCTTCTGACAGGGGTACTGAGCATTGGATAGAGCTGGAACCTGGTACATTTCCTATAAAAATCCATCCCTACAAACACCCTAAGAGATTCAAAGATGAGATAGGGAAAACCATCAAAGAGATGTTGGAGATGGGGTTCATAAGACCAAGCTCAAGTCCCTTCGCTTCATCGGTGGTTTTGGTCAAAAAGAAAGATGGAACAATGCGCATGTGCATTGATTATAGAGATTTGAATAAGAAAACCATCAAGAACAGATATCTTATTCCAAGGATTGATGAGATGATGGATGAGCTACATGGAGCTAAATATTTTTCCAAGATTGATCTTCGTTCTGGTTACCGCCAAATCAGAATGAAAAAATGAAGATATTCAAAAAACTGCTTTTTGGTGCCATTTTGGGCATTTTGAATTTCTTGTCATGCCTTTTGGCTTGACAAATGCACCAACAAATTTTCAGTCTTGCATGAACATAATCTTTAGCAAACAGCTCCGTAAGTATGTACTTGTATTTTTTACTGACATTATGATTTATGGTAGGACATGGGAAGAGCATTTGCAACATTTGGACAATGTTCTAACACTTCTTGCAGAATAGTCTTTTTATGCTAAACTATCAAAATGTGAGTTTGGTTTGAAGGAGATCCTCTATATTGGCCACATCATTGGACAAGAAGGAGTCAAGGTACACATGGAGAAGATCCAAGCCATCCTTGATTGGCCAAGCCCAAAGAACATAACAACTCGAAGAGGATTAATTGGCTTGTGCACATACTACAGAAAATTTGTAAAACGATTTTCTAAACTCACTTCTCCGTTGACAGACCTCACCAAGAAGGGTGCCTTTTGCTGGTCTAAGGAGGATGAAAAATATTTTAACAGAATGAAGGAAGTTATGAGCAGCTTCCCAGTACTTTCACTTCCAAATTTCAGCCAACCTTTTATATTGGAGTGTGATGCCTCAGGTGAAGGCATTGGAGCAGTATTAATTCAGAACAGACACCCTATTGCTTATGAGAGCAGAAAATTGTAGCCTCGTGAGAAGTTGTATTCTATATATGATAAAGAGATGTTAGCCATCATGCATGCCTTGGATAAATTCAAACAATATCTGGTGGGAGTCAAGTTCATAGTCAAGACTGATCACAAAAGCTTGAAGCATTTCTTGACCCAAAAAGAGTTGAATGACAAACAAGAGAAATGGGTAAGCAAAATTCAGTCTTATGATTTCGACATAGAATATAAGAAGGGAAAATTGAATGTAGTTGTTGATTCCCTCTCTAGAAAATCTTCTTTCTCTTTGCTGCAAATTCCTACTGATTGGAAATATCAACTAGCTAGAGAATATTCAAAAAATCAGTTTGCTTGTGAAGTTTTGGATAGGATGATTCAAGATGACTCTTACCAAGATATCAATGATGTTATTTATTACAAGAACATAATTTTTCTAACTCCGGAATCCAAGTTAAAAGAACATATTTTGGTGGCTTCCCACAATGCACCAGTAGCAGGCTATCCTCGATTTCTGAAAACTTATCGGAAGGTAAGAGAGAGGTTCACTTGGAAGGGACTCAAGGATGATGTTTTAATACATGTGAGGGAGTGTACAACATGTCAGCAGAATAAGGTTGAACACACTCACCCTGCTAGTCTCCTTCAACCATTGCCAATTCCAGAACAAAAATGGGAAAGTGTGGCCATGCACTTCATCACTGGACTGCCAAAATATCAGGGTAAGGACAACAATTTTGTATTAGTTGATAGGTTAACTAAATTCTCACACTTTTTTTCTATCAAATCAACTATTACAACCAGTCAAGTAGCTGCACTTTTCTTTAAAGAAATATTCCAATTGCATGGTCTGCCCAAGATCTTAATCAGTGACAGAGACAGTAAGTTCACTAGTGCTTTCTGGAAATCACTGTTTGAGCTGGTTGGAACTAGTCTAGATCTCAGAGCCATCTACCATCTTTAGAATGATGTCCAGACTGAGAGGGTAAATCAGTGGCTGGAAGGGTATCTCAGAAACTATGTTACTGGGAAGGAGAAGGCATGGATCAATTGGATACACCTGGGAGAATTATGCTATAATACCACATTTCATATGTCCATTGGAATGACCCCATTCAAAGATCTGTATATATATGAACACCCCACTTTCGCAGATCTGATTTTTGGGAATTGCAGAGCACAAAAGGAAAAAGATTGGTTGCAAGAGAGCCAAGACATACTCAAGGCACTTAAGGAAAATTTGCAAGTTGCACAGAACCAACAGAAACTATATGTAGATAAGAAGAGAACAGATCAAACCTTCCAAGAAGGTGACTTAGTTTATTCGAGATTGCATCCCTACGGGAAGTCCACTTTTAAATCGAAGGGGGCTGAGAAACTACTTCCAAGGTTCTATGGGCCATACAGGATCACAAGGAAGGTGGGTGAAATTTCCTATGAACTAGATCTGCTATCAGGAAGCAATATACACAATGTTTTCCATGTGTCCTGCATGAAGAAAGCTGTTGGCCAACAGGTGACTATTTCAGAAATATTGCCTCCTCTTGATGATGAAGGACACCTCCTCTTAGAGCCAAAAGAAATTTTACAGGTAAGAGAGAGGAAGTTGAGGAGCATAATTATTAAAGAATATCTAATGTAGTGGAAGGGGTTGCCCAGTGAAGATGCCACCTGGGAAGATGAAAAGATTCTGTAGCATCCTTGTTTGAAACTGCTTGAGGACAAGTAGTCTTGGGAAGGGAGGACTGTCATGTCCCCTCCCTAGTGGCCTTGGTCACAACTTGGATCCTCCCATCCCTAGGGGCCTAAGTGATTAGTTAAATGATAATTTAATTAATGGGGTTATTTTTGAGGCAATTGTACCATAGGAGTTAATTAATTATTAATTAATTGATTAAATGTTGAAGTTTGAATTAATTCTGAGTTGTAATATTTTTATTAATAAATATTGCTAATAAATATTGGCAAGTGGTGTTTGGAATTATGATAGGCATCATGATCATTTGGAAGCAGATCAGCTTATGTAGTGGTTTTCATTGATGGAAACACAACATGAAGGCCGCGGGAGATAAGAGATCGGAACTATATCGAATTACTGTCGAAGTTTGAACTGGCGAAGGCCGAACTATCAAACGTCGAACTGTCGAACTGTCGAAGTTGCCGAACTGTCGAGGTTGCTGAAGTGTCGAGATTGTTGAACTGTCAAGGTTGAAATTTCAAAGGTCGAACTATCGAACTGTCGAAGTTGTCGAACTGTCGAGGTTGTTGAACTGTCGAGATTGTTGAACTGTCGAGGTTGTCGAACTGTCGAAGTTTCCAAACTATTGAGGTTGCCGAACTGTCAATGTTTCCGAACTGTCAAGGTTACCAAACTGTCGAGATAGTTGAACTATCGAGGTTGCCGAAGGTTGCTGAGTTTTCGGAGTCGAATTGATGACTTGTTGAAATTGGAAAGTGCTCATTGAACAAAGAGACCAAACTCAAAGGTTGTCGAATTTAGACGAGACAATGTAATAAAGGAAGGTATTAAAGTAGACACGTGTATACCGTTATAATCATCTAAACTGATAGAACCGAAAAAATTGATATCATGTCTCGAGTTGTATGGATATAGAAGGAATTTGAAGAGACACATATATTCTTTCATTGTATATACGAACCATAGGATGAGTACGGTATAGAGGTGATAGAATGATATGAACCGGGTATCGGTATGTCGAGCTGGTCTGGCTGTAATACAATCCAAAATGTAATGTACATAACCTGAAGATGAATAGAGAGATAGAGATCATGCAGAGACTGAATATGGAAACGCAACAAGAACAGATATGAAAAGAGGAGAGTAGAACTGAGCAGAGAAGAACAAAAAAGATGAACAACAGAACCAGAGTTAAGAAAGAGTCGAGACAAAAAAAATGTAGGATGAGCAAGCAAACTTGCTAAGTTGGTAAGCATTGATATAACTGAGTCTTTGTGTATTGAATTTAAACACAAGCAAACTAGGGTGGTAGGGTGGTAGGGTGATGCTAGGGATGATTGTTGTCCTCAGTGATTCAAGTTGATGCTTGAATATTGGGAGTGTATCTTCCATCTAGTCAGAGCTAGAAAATAGGAGAGTTGGTGCTCTCTACAAGTAGTTGCTTGTAATTAGAGGTTGCAGCCTCATTTGAGTAGGTTCTCAAAGAATGATGATGTAAAGAAGTTGAAGCTTGCTTGCCATCTTAAGAAGAAGAGGTTTTTTCCCTTTATGGGTTTCCTCAGGAATATCTGTGTCACTGTATATCATATGTGTGATTGATGATGACTATGTCTATTGTTTACCTCCAGTAGTATTTTGACAATTAATTCGTGAATGATAACAACTCATAAAAAGGAATTGAAATTGTCTAATCACTATCACAACTGATTCACCCCCCCTTCTTAGTTGTGTTAATAATTCCAACAATTGGTATCAGAGCGGATTCCTTTTATTTAAAGGTAGATTTGTAAGCTTAAACATGACTACTCATGAAGGAAATTTGGTTAATAAGGATCCTCTGTTTGATGGAACAAATTTTGCTTTCTGGAAGGTTAGAATGAGAACGTATCTAATTTCCTTAGGTGTTGATGTATGGGATATAGTGGAAATTGGGTATGTAAATCCCATTGTAGTAGCCTCCAAAGACGACAAACTGGAGTTTACCTTTAATGCAAAAGCAATGAATGTTATTCTCAGTGGTCTTGCAGAGGTTGAATTTGTAAAAGTCATGCACTTTGAATCTTTCGAGGAAATGTGGGACAAACTTATAAGCAGTTATGAAGGGAATGAGAAATTAAAAGTGTCCAAATTGCAGACATATAGGTTGAAATTTGAACAACTAAAGATGAATGAGGATGAGATTGTTAGTAAATATTTCCTAAGAGTTGAAGAGCTTTGAATGCTATGAAGGGCCTTGGTGAAACGATTGAAGAAGAATTTTTAGTTCAGAAAATTCTAAGATCTCTGCCTGATAGATTTAATCCCAAAGTTTCAGCAATAGAAGAATTGGATGATATTAAAACTCTGGGTATTGATCAACTCCTAGGACTCTAATTGCTTATGAAATGAGGATTAGTACAGATAAACCCATCACTAGAGAAGCATCTTTTAGAGAAGATAAGAACGTTGATTCTGTAATGGATGAGATTGAGGCAAAATTTGTAACAAGATTGAAGAAAGGATTAGGTAAATATAGATACAAGCTCCCCCTTAAATGCTTTAACTGTGGTATGATAGGCCACTTTGCGTCTAAATGTCCTCACAATAAAAAAGAGCAGAATTCTGATGATGAAGAGAAATACAAACTCAAGAAATACAGTAAAAAGAAAAGTATGTGTGCAAATAATGATGACTCCTTAGAAGATACAGATAGCAATTCATCTTGTGAAGATAAAGTGAATGATTTCATGCTTATGGCTATAAAATATCTTAATGATGAAGAAGCTAAGGTTGATATGGAAGGTGAACTAATTTTTTCTCTAGAAGAGATTGACAGATTCAGACTTAAGAAGAGAAAAAAAAGCAACTGTTGATGCAGTTTGAAAAGAATGGTAAAGAACCAAGTAAATATTTTGCATTATTAAAGGTAGAATTAGAAGAAGCAAAGAAAATAGAAGATACTCTGAGACAACAATTAGCTGAGAAGAAAGTAAGACTATGAAGCTCTGGAAGAAGAAGTAGTGAAAGCTAGAAAAGAGTTGAATAAGTTTCAAGCTTTGTACCACAAAAATTTGCCAAATATCAAAGCCTCAGAAGAATTAAATAGCATCCTGAGTAAACAAAGATCCCCATTGATAAAGACTGGTCTAGTTTATGAAAGTGGTTCAAGTAGCAGACAGTCAGATGATGATCATACTCTGCAAACAAAAGTCAATGAAGATAGGTGGAATTTTGATCAGAAACAAAGCCAACAAAGGACAAAGCAATCAAGTCCAGGAAGAAGACCAACATACAGGTACCAAAAAAATTTCCATGGTTACTGTTATTATTGTTTTGACTTTGGCCATAAAGCTGCAAATTGTGGAATTAAGTTCAGAAGTATGCAACTAAGGAGGACAAAGAATAAACAACTATTACAACATAAAACTGCACACTCACTGGATAATTATTTTGATATATTGTACGATGAGCCTAAATGTTATTTTTGTCTTAATTTTGGTCACAAAGCTTTAGATTGTCATTTAAATAATTACAAAACAGATTCAATAATAAATTCCTTTGTTGAAAATGTCAAAGTATTGAAAAAGAAAGAAAGCAACAAGTGTGGTTTAGTGCTTTCGATTCAAAAACAAAAGGACCCCTGGTATGTTGATAGTGGGTGTTCCAAACATATGTCTGGAGACAAAGGTAAGTTTCTGTGTCTAAGTGAAAGCAAATCAGGAAATGTAACTTTTGGAAATGATGCACCAGGAAAAATCAAAGGTAAAGGAATGGTGAGTCTAAGTAATGGCAAAGGGAAAGCTCAAGATGTGTTGTTTGTATATGGTCTAAAACATAACCTGCTTAGTGTCAATCATGTTTGTGACAGACGATGTGAAGTTGTTTTCACTTCTAAAGATTGTAAAATAAAATCTGTGAATTCAGGACAGTTGGTTGCAAAAGGCATAAGAACATAAAAGAATGTCTATGTTTTGAAAGAAAAAGAAGAAGAATGTCATTTAAGCAAGTATGATGAAAGTTGGCTATGGAATAGGAGACTTGGACATCTAAAATTTGATCATATAATCAAGCTTAGAAACAATGGAGCAGTAAAAAATATTCCAAAGATATTAAAGCCATATGATTCTGTATGTAAACCTTTCCAAATGGGAAAGCTTACTCGGACACAGTTTAAATCTAAGAACCTTATATCAACAGAAAAACCTCTTCAGTTAGTACATATGGATATATGTGGACCATCAAGGAAGGAAGGTACAGGAAAAGAAAACTATTTCATGTTGATCATTGATGATTAATCTAGACTCACATGGGTTGCCTTTCTGAAGGAAAAATCTGAAGCATTTGAAAAATTCAAAGTTTTTAAGGCTCCGACTGAGAATCAAACAGGCCAAAGATTGAAGGCAGTAAGGTCTGATAGAGGAGGATATTTTAGTTCAGGGGAATTTAAAGAGTTTTGTGATAAACATGGGATCAAAAGAGAATATACCATTTTAGGGACTCCACAACAAAATGGAGTAGTTGAGAGGCAGAATAGATCAGTCCAGTAGTTGGCAAGATCAATGATGAATAAAAGGAATATTGCTCAGACATATTGGGTAGAAGCAATTCACATAGATGTACATATTCTTAACAAAGCTCATCTTAGGCCACACAGTGACAAGAATCCTTAGGAACTATGGTTTGGAATACCTGCTCCAGTCAAACATTTTAAATTTTTTGGAAGTAAGTGTTATATTAAGAATAACGATGAAGATCTTGGAAAATATGATGACAGAGTTGATGAAGGTATCTTCTTAGGATATGCTACAAACATTAAGGGATACAGATGCTATAATAAAAGGCTGCGTAAATTGGTTGATTGCATTGACATAAAGGTTGATGAAAAAATTCCGGTAAGAAAAGTGAGTAGTATTGAATCAACTACAAAAGATGTAGTTGAAGATGAAGATGAACAGGTCCAAGAATCGGAAAGAGGAGACTCTGAATCAGATGATGGAGATGCAAATATTCAGACAGTTTCAAATCAGTAGACATAAACAAAATCACCTTCCAGAATTGTTAAAAAGAATCATCCTGAGAGTCAAATAATTGGTGACAAGAATAAAGGTGTTCAAACAAGAATAAAATGGATTGAAGCTTCTGAGAAATATCAGATTGCCTTCCTATCTATGATTGAACCTAAAATTTTTATTGAAGCCAGCAAGGATGAAGATTGGATTAGAGCCATGAATTAAGAGCCTGATCAAATTGAGAAGAATAATACTTGGGAACTTGTTCCTAGACCTGCAGATAAGAATGTAATAGGTTCTAAATGGGTGTTTAAAAATAAGATGAATGAACAAGGACAGGTTGTGCAGAATAAAGCCAGATTGGTCTGTAAAGGGTATGCACAAGTTGAGGGAGAAGATTTTGATGAAACTTTCGCACCAGTGGCAAGATTGGAAGCTATCAGAATATTTATTGCCTATGCCAGTCATAAGAACTTCAAAGTGTATCAGATGGATGTTAAGTCAACATTTGTTAATGGAAATCTGGAAGAAGAATTTTATATGGAGAAACCCGAAGGATTCCAATTGACAGACAATACTAACTATGACTGCAAACTGAAGAAGGCACTATATGGTTTGAAACAAGCACCAAGAGCCTGGTATTATAGATTGGATAAGTATTACAGGACAAAGGGTTCAAGAAAGGTATTGTTGACAGTAATTTGTACATCAAATCTGAAGGTGATGACCTACAAGTTGTTTTGGTGTATGTGGATGACATTATTTTTGGATGTACTAACGATTCTTCTGTTCAGTGGTTTGCTAATGCCATGCAATCTTCGTTTGAGATTTCAATGATAGGAGAACTGTCATATTTTCTTGGTCTTCAATTCATTCAAAGTTCTGAAGATTTATTTCTCTCCCAAGAAAAGTATTTGAAGGAGATGTTGAAAATATTTCACATGGAAGATTCTTCACCTATTACTACACCTATGATTGTTGGATGCAAGCTCAGCAAGGATGATGTCTCACAAGTTGTTGATCAAAGAACATATTGGTCAATGATAGGTAGTCTGTTGTACATGAAAGCATCTCGTCCTGATATAATGCAAGCTGTTGGAATGGTAGGTAGATTTCAATCTGCTCCTAAGCAGAGTCATTTGGCAGTTGTTAAGAGGATATTCAGATATTTGAAGGGCACAATGAATTATGGTCTCTGGTATCGTATAAATCATAACTTTCAATTAACTGTGTATTCAGATGCTGACTAGGAAAATTGTTTGGATGAAATAAAGAGCACAAGAGGAGGTGCATTCTTCTTAGGAGATTCATTAGTCGCATGGATAAGCACGTACAAAGGCTCCATATCGTTATCTACTATAGAAGCCGAATACTTAGCTGTTGCCACTTGCTGTACACAGGTACTCTGGATGATCCAGACTTTGGCAAATTTGGAGGTAAAATATGTTGATCCCATTTTTTTCATTTTGATAATACTAGTGCCATCAGTGTCTCCAAGAATCCAGTCCTTCATTAAAAGAAAAAACACATTACAATCAAGTATCACTTCGTAAGGGAGCAGGTTACAAACAGAGTTGTCCAACTGCATTTCATTTCTTCCAAAGAATAGACTGCTGATATTTTCACTAAACCATTGTCCAAAATCCAATTTGAGTATCTACGCCAGAAGTTGTGTGTCATACCTTCTGCCAACTAACCTATTCACTTTGATAGGGGGAGATGTTTTACCATGTTTTCTTTGACATTGATGTCAAAGGAGGAGAAGTTCAAGGTTGCGCTACAGATGACAAGCAGTCGGTGTTTACATTAGCAGCATTAGAGTTGTGATGACAAGAAGTCTGTGTTTACTTTAGCAGCATCAAAGTTGTGATGGTTGCAATCAATGCCAAAGGGGGATATTGTTGGAAATATGATAGGCATCGTGATCATTTGGAAGCAGATCAGCTTATGTAGTGGTTTTCATTGATAGCAACACAGCATGAAGGCCACGGTGGATAAGAGATTGGAACTATGTCAAACTACTGTCGAAGGTTGAACTGTCGATGGTTGAATTGTCGAACTGTCGAAGTTATCGAACTGTCTAGGTTGCTGAAATGTTGAGATTGTTGAACTATCGAGGTTGAACTATCGAAGGTCGAACTGTTGAACTATCGAAGTTGCCAAACTGTCGAGGTTGCTGAACTGTCAAGGCTGTTGAACTGTCGAAGTTTCCAAACTGTCAAGGTTTTCGAACTGTCAAAGTTGTCAAACTATCAAGGTTACTGAACTATCGAGATAGCTAAACTATTGAGATTGCGAAAGGTTGCTGAGTTGTCGGAGTCAAATTGATGACTTGTTGAAATTGGAAAGTGCTCGTTGAACAAAGAGACCAAACTCGAAGGTTTTCGAATTCAGACGAGACAGTGTAATAAAGGAAGGTATTGAAGTAGACACGTGTAAACTGTTATAATCGTCTAAATAGATAGAACCAACAAAATTGGAATCATGTCTCGAGTTGTATGGAGATAGAAGGAATTCGAAGAGATAGATATATTATTTCATTGTATATATAAACCATAGGATGAGTATGGTATAGAGGTGACAGAACGATATGGACCGGGTTTCGGTATGTTGAGATGGTCTGGCTGTAATACAATCCAAAATGTAATGTACATAACCTGAAGATGAATAGAGAGACAGAGATCATGCAGAGACTGAATATGGAAATGCAAGAAGAACAAAGATGACAAGAGGATAGCAAAACTGAGTAGAGAATAACAGAAAAGATGAACAACAGAACCAGATTTAAGAAAGAGTCGAGACAAAGAAAACAGAGGATGAGCAAGCAAACTTGCTAAGTTGGTAAGCATTGATATATCTGAGTATTTTTGTATTGAATTTAAACACAAGCAAACTAGGGTGGTAGGGTGGTGCTAGGGATGATTGTTGTCCTCAGTGATTCAAGTTGATGCTTGAATACTGGGAGTGTATCTTTCATCTAGTCGGAGCTAGAAAATAGGAGAGTTGGTGCTCTATACAAGTAGTTGCTTGTAAACAGAGGTTGAAGCCTCATTTGAATAGGTGCTCAAAGAAAGATGATGTAAAGAAGTTGAAGCTTGATTTTCATCTTAAGAAGAAGAGGTTTTTTCCCTTTATGGGTTTCCTCATGAATATCTGTGTAACTGTATATCATATGTGTGATTGATGATGACTATGTCTGTTGTTTACCTCAAGTAGTATTTTGACAATTAATTGGTGAATGATAACACCTCATAAAAAGGAATTGAAATTGTCTAATCGATGTCACAATTGATTCACCCCCCCCTCTCAGTTATGTTAATAATTCCAATAGTGGTGATGATGTGGCTAGGAGGTTGAATTGGTGTCAAGTGGACCACTCTTGCCTTAGTGGAAAATATCAGAAAAGTCAAGGAATCAAATGGAGGAAAGAAGGCAAGGAGAACAAATTAGAAACTGACACAACCAAATAGAAAAAACTCACAAAAGCATAAAAGAAGGGAAGTAAAGAAAGTGGAAAGAATAGGAAAAGCATTCAGAATGAAAGTAGCAACATCCAGAAAAGCTCCCTAAGGCGCACTTGCCAAATTCAGTGAAGGAAGGTAAATGAAATAAAGTTTTCAAAGAAAAGAGTTGTTATTCCTCTCAAGGAATGCGCCCTCCCTCATCCACACGTGTGGCTTGGATTGCTCATCAATCTAACTCATCTATTTAATGATGTTTCCAACTCCATTCACGGACTTTTGTTATTTGCAATTTTGTATTGAGAGCTCTGAGCCTCTCTTGGTTGAGTGATGTGCCTCAACATGTTTTATTGGGAGTTGTGCCCCAAGGACCCATAGTTTTTAGTTAGTAATATGCAGGTCTAGAAGATGTTATTGCAGCCAATACAATTCATATCATTCCATCATTGAATATCCACAGTCAGCTTGAAGAGGAGATCACTTCTACAGGAGATTTGCAGCTAGTTTTGGAGGAGAATCACCTGAAGAAGAAGATAGTATTCAGTGGATGCACCCAAGAACTTTAGATATCCTAGTGGAATATTATTTGCAGATATCAGAGTCTTTCCATGTCAATATATCAATTTCAGATCTGATATCCACCTTCTTCTCCCACTTCTACATCTTTCTGAGCTAGATTTGGAGGAGTTTCTCCTGGAGGAGAGAGCTAGTTTAGTGAATGCGCACCAGTGAAGATTAGAAGCTCAGTGTGCAGAAATATCAGACATCTGACATGTATATGGTCTGATAATCCACTTCAGAACATATACAAAGTAATCTCCCTACTTCTCATCTTCGTTCTCCATCTATTGTAATGCAAATCTAGCCTATGAGGCATTGTAACTTTGGAAGGAAATCAGATAGTTAAAAAGAAGTGTTATGAACTTATATTTCAACTTATATCTGTTAAATATTATATATCATAGAATTATTTCTTATCATAACATATTTTATGAATTATTGGAGCAGTTTGATGAATAAAAGTGCAAGACTAGCTAGTTGGGTGCTTATTCTGTACTAGTTTTACCATTATGACTGCTAAATCAATTATGAGCATCAGTTTGACTCCCTGTTTGTTGTAGGAGGTTAATAAATCAGTATAATTCCCATATCAGCCCATGTATTAATAATTTTTATGCAATTAGCTTCATTTGGAAGAGCCTGTAACTTGACTAGCTCAGTAGTCCATAGTGTGCATTTAACCTCCCAATCACTCCAAACCTTCCCAAGTTCACTAATAAATGATTCCAGTGCACTCTATAAGATTAATTAACTATTATGCCTCTGCCATAAACTTTGATAACCATCACCCAGTCTTGTTGGCATATGCTAGAAGCCCAGGAAGCCTCGAAATAGGCATCAAGTGTAGAGGAAGAATTGCACCAATTGATAGACTTGTATATGGTAGATTGTTACCTACTTTTCTACCTACCTTTCCCATAGAGGACAATAAGCTTGAGTGGGAAAGGTTCATGAAGGGCCATTAGAACTTGTTGTAGTCCTGCGGGTCATCTAGTTACTAGAGATACATTATATATTATAAGCAAGAATGCATAGTGGTACAGATACAAGATACAAGAGACCAATAGAGAGAAGCACAAGCCTTTATTAACCAGCAAGAGCAGAATACAACATAGAATAGATCTAGTTAGCACATCGGCTTAACAACCTATATATATATAGCTTGCAATATAGTTACATAACCGTATGTCGGTCTAACCGACTGACCCGACCTATGCTAGTCGACACGACTTGTCGACATATACTTCAAGTGGTCGGGCGGAGGGCCTAGTCGACAGGACGACCTAGGCCCCTCCAACATCTCCCCCACCTCAAAACCTTTCTTCGCCTCGAAGAAATGGAGAGATCAAAATTAAAACTGTACAACAAAAAGAATCACTTAGACAGTTATGACGATGGTAGGATGGAGTTGGTAGCATCAAGTAGTTGTAGGCAGACCTCGATAATAGCTTCGTCAGAGACAGAGAGATGGTGTTGGAAGTATTCCCATGTATGCAGCAAATTTTGGATATCCACAGTCAATATCGTGAGCTTTGCCAAGTTTTCCATCTTGTCATGAGTGGATGTATTTTGTAAATTAATCATGTCAGGTCCAAACACTGTAATTGTTTCCTGGGCAGCAGCAAGTAGGTATTGAATACGGGGCTGGATTTATTCAAGTTTGGAGAGGCCACAGCGTGCCTGTGATATCCATTGTGCTTCCTGTTTTTCTAGTTTGTCCAGCTTTCTATTTTCCATAATGATTTGATTGTCAAGGCTTTCAGTAAGTGCTTCCTCTGTGGTCAGACACTGATGATGAAGTGTGCTCAGAAATGTTCGTGTCTTTTGAAGTTCCTTGTACACCTCGCCGTAATGTACATACCAGTTATTCAAAACTTCAGCAAGTTTGACTACTTGAGTATCATATTGCTTGAGTAAGCTGAGAGCTTCTGTAAAGGTTGTAAACTAGTTTTCCATTAAGGTAGCCGTGGGTGCATCCTTTCTCTAATGGGATTGAAACCCACATGCCATCGGAATAAGGTGAGCACGACGTTCCCCCAGAACCACGAACCTTCCATAACAATATTTTGACAATCTTATGTTGTGTTGAAGATGAAGGTGATATAGCCTCAGGCACCTATGTGGATGACAGACAAGTATTTGAGGATGTTATCTCATGTGCGATGTGTCCATTGTTTTAGACCTTCTTAAGTAAAACAATGTGCATGGAGCCTTCCAATTAGAGCATGTCATGTGTATAATACAACATTTTCTATGAATAGTGCAGGGTCGACTACTACCTGCATGAGTTTAGAAGTCTTCTTGATAAACCCGTGTCTGTGTTGGCATTGTCATTTCCACGGAGTAAAATTTTGGGGGTCCACGAAGGGAGGAGACACATGTGTTTTGAGATCAAGGAGGGGTGGGGCATAGGTTGGTGGTGGGTCTAAATGATAAGGAGGGATGTACACATCGGATTGGGGATAAAAAATTAGGGAGGAGGATGTATCTAGGGATATGATTACCCTAAGTGGTCGGATGTAGATGAAATCAAGAGGGTGAAAAATACATGATGGTGATGCTTCTATCTACATCATGATGTGGAGGTGGGTCAAATTGTGGAGCAGGAATTGTAGAGAGGATTCCAAGGAGAGTAACCTTAGAATCCATGGGTGTGTTTTATGATTTCCTCAGAGTACCCTTCCATTGCAGCCATCATATCTTGGCCTTCCATAGCAGCCATCATATATTGGCCATTGACCAATAAATTACACACACACACACACACAATTTCGAGGATTAGTTCAAGTGGTGTTACTAATCCCTTTCATTATGAAACTATTGAAATTTCTTTTTTTATTTTAGAAATATAATTTTCTTTTCTAAACTAACTATGAAAGAAAAATAGATTAGATAATCTTGAGAGTTAATGATCTCTTTATATTACATTAACTTTCTCTTACACTCTATTTATTTGTGACAATATAATCTATCTTTAAATATAGTTGTGATAGTAATTTTAATAAATAATGGAAGGCATGGGGAATCTAGTTAACCCTTAAGGAATCCAGTAAACATTATTTCAATGGGGATTGGGAATAATGACAAATAATTAAACTAAGACACTTTCCTTGTTTCAAGGACTAAGATTGGTTGATGTGGGAAGGATTAAACAACTCCTAGTTCATGGTCACTCAGAAACTGTAATAAATCTCATGAATGAATCTTCCCCTTTCTATGAAGGTAACCTTGGTAAAATTTGATGTTGGTTAAAAATTGGAAGTCAAATATTTGAATATGTAGCATTTTATCATGCACTATGACATCATAACTCCATAATAGATGCATTAGAAAACCAAGGATTGAGACTTCAAGAAGGAATCTTGTGGGTTTGTGGGAAGCTTAGATTCCATTATATTGATTAATATATGGAGGTTACTGAACATTGGTGTGTACCCACATCTTTTAGTGGTGGCAGGGGTTGATCAAAATGGTGACACAATATTGTTTAATACAATAGTACCTCCTCACACTTTTGGTCATTGCATGCTTAGAGACATCCAATTCAATGAGATTGGGAATAGGTACACTTGGATTTTGATGGAATGGATCATTTTTTGTTGTGTTGGTTTTGGAGAGGGGCATACTGTGAAGAACCTGCAATAATTAATTAATGCACATATACGAGATATAAAAAATAATAGAACTCAGAATCACTTTTATATTGATCACGGGCCACTTCGAGGGGGCAACCTCCTTTGAGCAAGCTCAATACAATTAACTTCACGGTTCCTTCAATGACCTCAACACACACTTATATACTAAGTCTATGCCCAGTACTATGGGTCAAAACCATGGGACATATAATACTACGGGATGACTTACAAAGCATATGCATCCAATACTATGGGATAATATAAACTATGGATCAACAAATACTACGGGATGACTTACAAAGCATATGCGTCCAACAACAATATACTAGAATAGTAAAGAGAAGGGTTGACACGGGTTCCTAACATCCCCTCTCCCTTAGAAAAAGCTTTGTCCTCAAAGCTTTGGTTGGAGAAATTGCTGCAGAATCTGAAGGAGTTGTTCCCCGGTAGCATCCTCAGGTTGCATTTCGGGCCACTGACGCCTTTGGCATGTCAGGGAGGATTGCTTGGAAGGTTGTAGATGAAGAAGAACCCTATCAGCTGCGTGGAAAATGCGCTTAGAACGGTGTTGATCGGCTTGTTGTTTCAGTTGAATTCTGGCCATGTGAAGATTGTCCTGCAGAATGAGAAGAATTTGATCGTGGTTGCGAAGAACCGAGTCAATTTCCTGAACTGGGGAGCTGCTAAGGGTGTATGGAAGAAGAAATGGCGGTGTCTGTCCATAGACTGCTTCATATGGTGTCCTTTGAGATGTGGTATTGTACCACCAGAGCGCTACTAGGAAATCCATAGAAATAGTTGGCCAAAGCTGTGTAGGGATGGGCAAGGGTTTGACCAATCCCGAAAGGAGTGTCGTTTCACCCTTGTTGACCTAGAAACTATCACAGTCAGCCACCATCTGTTGAATTGTCATTTTCAGTCCCTGCCAAAAGAAGTTACATTATTCCCGGTCATACATTTTGAAGAACCCAGAGTGCCCTACTAATGAAGAAGCATGGAGTTCATAGAAGAGATAGCCATGTTGAACATATTGCAACCATATTGGAACAAGCAGAGAAAAAGCTATAAGAGAAACTGGGTCATCAATTGTGCGAGAAGGAGCATCTTCCACTATATTGTCCTTACCCTTCTTGTAAGTGATCTCATAGGGATAACCCATTTCAGGTGTGTTGGGTAGGAGACCCATTGTTCCAAAAAATTTCCAGACTCTGGAGATCAGTCTTGATGCAGAAATAATTCCTAATATGTATGGCTGCCACTTCTGTACTACATGCAAAATAGCCATCAGTTCCTACTAAGAGGTAGATGCGACTAAATTCTTATCGGAAAGGTCTCTTGAAGGCGGCAAGCTCATTGATTCAGCAAAGACAACTTCATATCTATCCAAGGAAGTAGTGGAGACCGTTGATGGGTGCATCTGAATGGAATGGAGCTGAGCGATGACACCATGTGAATTCTTCTTAAGGATTTTTTCCAGGCGATGTGAACTAATGATGCGAAGAGACCCTGGTTGTAAGCCCATTAATTTGTGTTGTTCCCCATTGACTGAAAACTGCATCCAAAGTTCCACAAAATCCCATAAGATGGGGCCAAGTGTGCGTAACCATTGAACACCCAAAACCACATCACATCCTCCTAAGGACAAGGAAAACATGTCAAAGCGTAGGTTATATTCTTCCATAGAGATACGCACATTGTGACACTTCCCCTTGCAAGGTAAGGTGCCCCCATTGGCAACCATGACTTCAAAGTTGGAGCAAGGATGGACAAAACAATCAGCCTGTTTGGCAATCCGAGGGTCAATGAAGTTATGAGTGCTACCAGAACCAATGAGTATGGTAAGAGGGAGCTTCTTGAAGTATCCCCTGACTCACATTGTTTGTGGGGTGGTGACGCCGGTTACAGCATGGAGAGAGATCTCGAGTGGGTCGTCCTGAGATGGGGTGTCAACAGGTGGGTGTTGAATGTCGACCTGATCATCTACTGTATTTGGAGCTTCTTCATCAAGTTCTGAGGCAGGCGGAGAATCCACATCCAAGAGATAGAGCTTTTGTTGAACACATCTATGTCCCCGAGTGAATTTATCATCACAATTATAACAAAGCCCTTTTTCTCGACGTGCCTGCATCTCTGTTTCAGACAAATGCTTGATAGGAGTTGGTTGAGGAGCAGGCGCGATGGGAGGTCGTTGGGAACCCATATTTCTGAAGGGAAAAAAGGTGGGTTTGGAGCGTTGTTGAGCTGCGATCTTGTCCTTTTCCAACTCAGCCAACCCTAGGACTTCCATCATGGTGTTGGGACAGAACATTTTGACCTCTGAGTGGATTTCATCCTTAAGACCACTGATAAAACAACTCCTGTAGAATTCATCAGACAATCCTTTTGTGTGATTCGCCAGTTTCTCAAATTCTATCTAATACTCTCTCACTGTGCCAATTTGGTGAAGTTTAGTGAGTGCTCCTATGAAGTCATCAAAAGCACTAGGACCAAATCGTGGCAAAAATCTGTCGAGTTTGGTTCGGGATGAGCTTTGATGTACCAACGGTACCATTGAAGGGCTTCTTGTTCCAAATGAAAGGATGCAAGTGGAACTTTCTGGACATCAAAAGTATTATGCAGACTGAAATATTGTTCTGCTGGGTATATCCATCCAGTCGGATCAGTACCATTGAAGCGAGGAAAATCAAACTTCGGCCCATGAAAATTGCTGGAAGAAGAGAACCCGGTGGCTGCAAAAGATTCTGGCTGTCGGTTATTGTTCATGGCTGAATGTTGAAGATGGAGGCTAAGAAATTTTTCATCCAGATCTTGGAGTTTGGTTTGGATAGCTGCAAGTGCTTCCTCCATGGTGTTTGCTCCTGCGTGGGTGACAACCACAACTAAGAGTTTTTTTTTTTTTGGGAAATGGATAGAAAAACACAAACAAAAGCTTATTTAGTAAAAGGAAGATTTGGATTTGGGAAAAAATCGGATGGGTAATTGGGGTATGACTAGGTTTTGGACACTGTCGAATAAACAGGGAAGCAAAAAATGAGGATTTCAGAAGCGGGGTGAAAGGATGGGAAAATTTGGCAGAGAGGGACAAAGAAGCAGAATTTGGAAAGGAACTCTGTGGTAAAATTTGAAGGTGATTGGGTGAAATCTGAGGAAGTTATGGCAAACCCTAAAAATAGACAAATGTGGGATTTCAGGCTTTGGGAAGTGGAATTGGGGATAGTGTCCTCAGGAATGAAATATGCATAATGGGATTACAGGGGTTCCCCGAAAGTTTCAAGGGAAACGGAGTGAAAACAAGGGATCTAAAACAGATAGATCTGAAATGGCGCCGAATGGATTGAAAACGGATGGATCTAGAACGGATTTCAGAATGGATCTGAACGGCTGGATCTGAAAAGGCGCATCAGTGATCAACAACAGTTCAGCTGAAAATAGATATGGACCCTAGGTATGTGTGGCTTCCTATCGGTTCAGGGGATTCACTCGGCCACCAATGCTGTCTGACGGCTTGCGTATTGGGGCAGTACCCCTCACTCCATGGCTCAGGTAAAACTAATAACCGCTTTGCCACAAACGACAGCTCTTGGTTTACCTCACGGGTGGGAACTAGTCAATCAGGTAGGGGTCGTTGCCCTTTTCGCTGGCAGGTCATCTTAATGGGCCAGCTACTTTGGGGTTCTTGTGGTACTCCTCACAATGAGTTTTAGGGATTATGCCCAAGTACTTCCCACAGTTAAGTGGATAGGGGTTATCCCCAAATCCGAATTTGCAACAGATGCGAAAAAAATTTGGCAGAAATTCCACCCAATGAGCCCAAGAAAGTGCTCTGATACCAGATGTGAAGAACCTGCAATAATTAATTAATGCAAATATACGAGATATCAGAAATAATAGAACTCAGAATCACTTTTATATTGATCACGGGCCACTTCGAGGGGGCAACCTCCTTTGAGAAAGCTCAATACAATTAACTTCACGGTGCCTTCAATGACCTCAACACACACTTATATACTAAGTCTATGCCCAATACTATGGGTCAAAACCATGGGACATATAATACTACGGGACGACTTACAAAGCATATGCGTCCAATACTATGGGCTAATATAAACTATGGATCAACAAATACTACGGGACAACTTACAAAGCATATGCATCCAACAACAATATACTAACATAGTAAAGAGAAGGGTTGACACGGGTTCCTAACACATACAAAGGTATTTTGGAGAGTGATTTGGTTGCAGATAAGTCTAAATATTCTATAGGGCCTTTTCCTGCTAGCTCTATGGTCGATTGAAGGTGAATAATTACATTTTTTTTTCCAATTGGACTTCTCTACCTTGTCAAAATCCTAGGATCTATTTCACCTATGTATAATTGAGACTAATTTCCATATGGGGATTCAATGCACATTTGTTAATTGGGGCCTTGGTTATTTGTGAGAAAGGAATTAATGGTGAATGTGCTTGTTTCCATCCCAATTTTTATGAATATCTATCTTCCATTACGACATCTCTATTTCATCGATATTCTGAGCTTGGTTATGTTGAATTATATTCCCTAAGTCAAATTTAGTTATGGGGATTCAATGTTTAGTTATCAATAAGTGATTTGGCTGTTTGCGAGGAGCATTGGGTTGTATGTATTGAATCGTCTATTGACTTACTCTCTTTTACACATTTGGAAAGCCCATGATATTTGGAATATTGTGTACATTGGTTTATCTACCTTTATGCGATATGGCATTGTTGGGCTTCAATCTACTAATGTAGATCAAACCTTAAATTTATATCAATCCGGGTTGGTAGACTTAGAGGCATATCCAAGTATAGGGACTCAAAGCTAGACTTGTCTCAGAAATCTAGTTTATCTATGAAAGGAATCTATTAGCAAACTCAGTTACTGTGATTTGAAAACACAAAGTTCCCTTACAGGAACAACTTCATTTGATATTTCATTCACACAGCAATTCCTATGTTAAAGCAATTTGAGATAATAAAAATAATTTCAAAGTAATCCTAAATTATCCCAGCGCTGAACAAATCCTAACCCTAAAATATGGATTGTGAAACTCTGCCTATTATCCCAGCATCGAATAAGCAATTTAAACATGAATTCCCTTTACAGGAAAGCATTCATAATGTGTAATTTGTTCTTAATACTCCATCATTGAATAATTAAGTAATGCACAGTAAATGAGATCATTCTCCAGCATACAATCGATGAGATAACTAATCAATAAGAGAATAGAGCTTTATGACTGATTGAAAACTAATTTAACTCTTGCAAATAAGAAAATTGAATTCTACAGTAATTAAAACATACCACTGGAAACAATCAAATCATTTGAAGAGATTCAATAGCTCACTGGCAAATGAAAAGAAGTGTGCAGACTCGACAGTGGGGGCCCTCCAATGCCTCGTTCCACACATAGTTGAAGATTTACAGAACTGAAACTCTAAATGTATTCACCAAAAATCAATTACATAGTAAAAACCACGCAGTTCAGAAGCAATATGCGTTCTTCCCAAAATCGTGATCCCCGATCCAATGTTTTGTGAAGTACTTATACAAATTCGAAAAGAAAACTGGAAATGCTATAATCCTGTAAACTAATTAATGAACATAGCCATCGAGATCCTCATTCAGAATCGTGAAACTCAACAAAATCAAAACTGCCCTGCTTTTGTGCTGAGTGGTAGCACAGGTGGTCATCTTTGACCGACTTTGACTTGCCACCTATGAGAGCCACATCATCTATTCGTTGGAAATTCATCCATCCTTGGATACTGAGGATCTTTCCTCCATCTTTCAGTTAATGCCTAGCTGGCCTGCAAGTGCTCAACTTTGGAGACATTACGGGAAGTTAGCACATCCTGTAATCCTGAAAAAAAACCTTAGTTTAAATGCTCTAAAAATCTCAAAATTCAATTTGTTAACAAGCAATGACATTTATACCTTTTATCCAAAGTCTGTGGTGAACTAAAAGCTTTATAGATCAGTATGAGGGTTTTATGGAGGAAAATGGAGGATATTTAGATGACAAAAATAGGTCAAAATGGTGCCCAACATCTCCCCCAAGAGGAAGTTGTTGCATGTCCCCATGCCAAAAATATTTGACCTTGTTTAAAACCAAAATTTTGCTGCCGATCTTCTTGCTTCTGATCTCCTACTGAGACGATGCATCTGTTGAAGTTGGAGATGCATAAAGGACCTTCAGTCTCTCATACTTAGCTTTATAGATCTTCTTCTGCTTATACCATCTGGTGCATTTTTAGAAATGTGTGTCCTCTGAATTCTCAACTTTCAATTGTCTTTTCTCAATTTCTCATTCTTGAGCTCCAATTCCTTTATTTCAAGTTTCAACCTCTTAATCTCTTTATTGTTCTTGGAAGTTTTCTTCTTCTTCATTGAAAGTTGGACAGAATTGGTGTCCATCCCTAATTCTTCACTTTCCTGTACTGAACCTTCTTTCTTTTCCTCTTGCACAGTTTGTTGCTCTGAGAAAAGAGAAGCTGAGTCTTTTAGTACTCCCTGTCTTGACTGCTTTTCCTTTTCCTTCTCCTGCTGATCTAAGAAGAGATTGATTTTCTTTGTCTGTTTTATCATCTCATCAGCTTCTTGGATATCCTGCCCTATCTCACCTGCTAGGTTTTCTTCTTGACTTTCCAAGGTCTGTGTGTGTTCTTCATCTTCTAATGGCTTTTCTTTTTCTTTCTCTTGCTGATCCAAGAAGAGATTGATTTTCTTTGTCTGTTTTATTATTTCATCAGTTCCTTGGATATCCTGCCCTATCTCACCTGCTACGTTTTCTTCTTGAATTTCCAAGGTTTGTGTCTGTTCCTCATCTTCTAATGCTGACTGGCTTCGAGCTTGCTTAAACTTCCTTGGCTTCTTCTGGTAAGTGGTGAAAATTTTCTCTTGTTTTTGAAACTGTTTATCTTCTTTCATTACACTCCTAGTTCATATCCTTCTCTGAGGTTGTTTTGAACTTGTTTCCTTAGAGTTGTCTTCATCATCAATAATCAACAATACCTCCTTTTTCTTCTTTTTCTCCTTTGGCAGTTTTGAACTTGTTGCCTCAGGGTATGTTATCATCAGCAATTCACCTTCTTTTGAAACCTCTTCATGCAATTATTCCTGCTCTTCAAATTGATTGTGTATTAAAAATTCTGACCATGTCAAACTTTGCTTTCGTAACTCATGCTGGATGATGATTTTGATGAGTCCACAGTGAAAAAGGCTTGTCATTTTTTCTTTTGCACGCCTTTGGACAGCCTTAGCCATCTTAGTCAAACTCTGTAACAGAAAATAGGGCATATTGATCTCACATTCACCTTTCAAATGCTACAACAGCTTGATGTGGTAAAGGTAAACAATACTGAATCTTCCTTCACAGGTGATGAATCTTTGGATGATATACACTATTTCATCCCAGGGATGAACCAGCCAGCTCCTTGGTATACCTTTCTTCCAGTTTACTGACCCTGCTCTTGATCTGCACAAAAAGGGTATCCATGATTTCTCTTTGAATTGCTTGGTTTTGAAAAATCTTTCTCCTTGCTGTGGCAGGCCAATAATTTGTGCCAAAATGTCTTCAGACAGTCTGAAACTTAAATTTCCTACTGTAGCCCTCTCTCCATCGAATGAGCCAGCAAAGGCTAGGCTAACATTATCATTGTGCCCATCAAATTTTTTAAAGAAAGACACCCATTGATTTTTTTCGAAAATTTCCATGCATCTTTCATGAATGGCTGCAGGATCAAATTCCTCTGGTTCCAGTCTAGATGACATTTTGAATTTAAATAGAAAACAGGAACCTTTCAACCTTTAACTCTGCCTTTGTCTTCCTATCCCCACAACAATACTCTGAAATTGTGAAATTTCTGTTGGTTTGAGCAGAGTATTCAACAAAGAAAAGGGTTTAAATTTTACCTCTTCTCTAGTGCAACTGTTTTTACTTCCTTTTGCATGATTTCCACAGGGATTGGTGTATTCACAGCTTCCTTCTCACTGATTGTCTTTCTGCCTGCGCAATTTCTTCAACAAATCATGTATTCACACTTCTTGTAACCCACGACCCCTTCTCACTGTCAATTATCTTCACACAGCAGTCGATTTTGCAGAGACAACAACTGGACTCGGCCTCAAGGAGAATAACCAAGTCGTGGTTTCCAGTTTGATCAATACATAATGCAGGAATCAAGCTTATTTACATGCTGTCGTGGGGAATCATTCCACGTTTTCCTTTCATCATTTCATAACATGCCACTTCATTCAATTAAAAAAAAATGAAAGGTAAGGTTTTGATTTATAAAACACTTTAATCCTTTTATATTCCCAACGTTTAATGCATAAACTGTAAGATACACTTCAGTTTCTTTGTATACCCAATGTTTTATTGAACAGGCTGTAATAAAAGGATTTTTTTTTCTCTTAAAATGAACCTTTTTCCTTTAAAGGATGCGCTGCAGATATATATGACCATTGTTTTCTTCCTTAAATTCTATATATTACTTAATGCATGATGCACTAAATACATATATAAAAGAAACTTTTGAAATTCCTTTATGTCAATATTTCACTTTTTGCTGAGAAGGAGACCCTGTTTGTCTTTAAACCAAGAAGAAAACTCTGTCTGTAGAATGCAGTATGTATCCTGTAGAGTGCAGTATTTAAAATTTCTCTTGGGTTTGATCCTGACAACCATCTTGACCCCTAGGGTGGAAAAATGAAATGCTGGCAGAGACTAATGGAAGGTAAGTAGGGTACTGGCACAAACTATCAGAATTTTGAGATAATAAAAAAATAGGCAGTCAAGCTTTACAATAGTTGGTAATATGTCATCGCTTAAAAACAAAGAATTCTGAAACTTTTTAAAACATAAAAACTATAAATTCTTACAGACTTTGCTTGATGTCCCTGTATGATGAGCTTGCTGTCTGATGAAGTTGGTTTGTATCCTGATTCATTTCTGTCCTTCTAATGTCTTCTGTCTGCCATCTCAAATTCTTCAGTTTCACTGGAAGTCAGGTCCCTCTACATTGTTAAAAATCACTTGTGTTGCTGGAAATCAGGTCCCTTCTGCATATGAAAAAGACTTGGAGGGTTCTAAAGAAGCATGAAAATGCTTATCCCCCTCATAGGCCTACATTTTGACTTGTCCTCAAGTCAAACAAGATCTTCATTATTTGGAAAACAAAACAGGAAATTGGAAAAAGATATTTTTGTGAATTTTCAATGGCCAGGTAAACCTGGTTTTCCAGAGAAAATTCAAGTTTATATTGTGCCAGTGAACTGGTTTTCACAACTAAACTTCCTTTTTTTTATGTTTGTATTTTTTTTTTTTATATTTTTTATATTTTTTTTTTTATTTTCTTTTTATCTTTTTGTTTTATTTGCTTGCTGTATCAGATCAGCTAAGGAGCAGGTGAAGGAAAAGCACTAATGTGTTTATCTAGCACTTGCATTTCCTTTTGCTGTGAAATCTGCTGTATAAAATCATCCTTATTGATAGGCTTGGTATACAGTTTGAGCCGATGGCCATTGACCACAAATGTACATGCTGCAGCATCGATTGTTTGAAGTTTGACTGAGCCATTGTCATATACCTCAGCAATTTCATATGGACCAAGCCAGTGAGTTGTGAATTTGGCTTTGAAGTCTTTGAACTTGGAGTCAAACAGTAGTGCCTAGTCACTGATGTGAAATTGTTTCTTTTTAATAAACTTGTCATCCCATTGAGCTCTCTGTTGTTGAATCAAAGTATTGTGTTCTATGCCAGCCTGTCTCATCTCATCAAGTTGAATCAAAGTATTGTGTTCTATGGCAGCCTGTCTCATCTCATCAAGTTGATTCAATTGAAGTATTCTTTCTTGCTGAGCTTCTGAAAGATCCATGCCCAAATCTGTTGCTAACTTGAAAGTATGAAATTGAAACTCTATAGGAAGGAGGACTTGCTTACCATAAACAAGTTGATAAGGAGAAAAACCAGTACTGTTTTTCCAAGTGATCCGGTATGCCCATAAAGTTTCAGTAAGCTTAGCTGACCAATCCTTCTGATGCATCTGGACAGTTTTGGTAATGATTCCTTCTAAAGTCTTGTTTGTAGATTCCACTTGGCCATTTGCTTGTGGATGGTAAGGGGTAGACTTTCGATGCTTGATTTTATACTTTTCTGCTATCTCCTGCACTAATTTAGAGGTAAACTGGGCACCCTGATCAGTTACAATCTCTCGAGGCACCCCAAATCTGACAAATATCTCCTCAAAAAGAAAGTTTACCACAGTCTGTTCGGTGGCTCTTGGCAATGGTTTGGCCTCTACCCACTTAGTAACATAGTCTGTGTAGACCAAAATGTACTTCTGTCCATGCGATGGTGGATGAATTGGACCAATGAAGTCAAGGGCCCACTTTTCAAATGGTTCAATGAGAATTTGTGGTTGGAGTGGCATTTCATCAGACCGGACTGGCCGTCCCATTCGTTGACAAGTATCACAACTTCTAACATACCTCTTAGCATCTTTGAAAATGGAAGGCCAATAATACCCCAAATTGAGTATCTTGTATGCTGTCCTTTTGTCTGCAAAATGGCCACCACACGGTTCATCATGACAGGCCTTTAAAATATGTAAGACTTCATCCTGTCGTACACATCTTCTTATAATTAAATCATATCTTGTGTAAAAGAGATCACCATTAACCCATATATGCCTAGCACTTTGTTTAATAATCTTATTTTTTTCTTTAGATGTCATAGATGGTGGTAGTTGGCCTGATGATAAGTAATTGGCAATGTCATCATACCAAGGAGTGATAATAGAAATTGCAAATAGGTGTTCATCAGGAAAACTATCTAAAACAGGAACAACCTCACTAGTATTGTGTAAGCGAGACAGGAAATCTGCCACTTGATTTTCTCGTCCAGGCCGATCTAAAACAGTGATATTGAACTCCTGCATTAATAACAACCATCTAGTAATCCGACCATTAGTGATAGATTTATTCATTAAATAGCGTAAGGCTGAATGATCTGTATGAACAAAAATTTCGTAGCCAGTGATGTAATGACGGAATTTGTTTACAGCATGAACCACTGCCAACATCTCTTTTTCCGTGACTGTATAATTCAACTCTGCAGGTGTCAGATTTTTACTAATAAAATAGATAGCATAAGTCAAAGTATGTTCTTTCTGGCCCAATGAGGCTCCTATTGCAGTAGCAGAGGCATCGGTAGAAATATGGAAAGGCAATGTCCAATTTGGTCCCCTTAAAATGGGAGCAGTTGAGAGCTTCTCTTTAAGTGTCTGAAATGCAGATTGACAGTCAGTATCCCAATTAAAATTCACATCCTTTGAAAGCAATTTAAACAATGGCAGAGCTATCTTACTAAAATTTGCAATAAATCTACGATAATAGCCTGCATACCCTAAAAAGCTTCTTACATCTATTTGAGTTGTTGGTTCAGATAAATTTGTAATGACTTGAATTTTAGCACGATCTACTTTTATTCCAGATGAAGAAATGTGATGCCCTAAACGATCCCCTCAGTCATCATCATAAAACACTTTTCGTTACTAAGGGAAAGGTTTGAGTCAACACACCTTTTTAGAATTTTCTCCAAATTTGATAAGGAATCTTCAAAGGTACGTCCATATACAGAAAAATCATCCATGTAAACTTCGACACACTCATGAATTAGATCTGCAAAGATGGCCAAGACAACCCTCTGAAAGGTAGCTGGGGCATTACATAAGCCAAAAGGTAAAACTTTGTAGGCATAAGTGCCCCAGGGACATGTAAAGGTGGTTTTGTCTTGGTCTTCGTTTGCAATACTAATCTGATTATAACCACTGAAACCATCTAAAAATGAAAAATATTCTTTTCCAGCTAAGGCATCCAGCACTTGATCAATGAAAGGCAATGGAAAATAGTATTTTAAGGTTGCCTTATTCAACTCCCTGTAATCTACACATATGCGCCATTTACCATTTTTTTTAGGAACAACAACCAAGGGTGAGACCCATTGGCTGTCGAAGATGGGGTAAATAAATCCCACTTTTAACAACTTTTGCAACTCTTCTTTGACTATTTATTTTAGTATAGGGTTCATTCTGCGTTGCGGTTGTCTAAGAGGTCTGATTTTATCATCTATGTAAATGTGGTGAGTGCATGTCTCAGGATGAATACCTGGCATATCAGTGTACTCCCAGGAAAATGCATGGGAATATTTATTCAGCAAAGTAATCAACTGTTCTTCCTGTGATGTAGTAAGATGTGCACTTATTTTCAAAGTTTTTCCTGGACTGATTTCAACTATTTTACTGTGAATATCTGCGATTGAATGAACATTAAAGACATCATGAAGTGCTAATGCGAGGGAATGTACATTGCAATTTTCTTGAAAATTATAACCCAAAACTTGATCTGCTACAGCATATTCCATATCTCTTAATTCTGCAGAAATATCAGGTTCAGCAATGAAATAATCCAGCAAATCTTCATGGTTTTCTTCCTGAAAATCAAAGAACTGATTGATACTCAGGACAGGCTGAATCACTTCTTCTTCTTGTTCTTTGGTTTCATTAATCCATGACAGCTGATCTAATGTAGAAGGTCTTTGGGCAGAAGGGTAAAGTGCAATCTGTTTTCTCTCTGTTCCATGTGAAATGAGCATACTTCCTGACCTACATCCTATGAAAGCATCCGCTTTTTCCAGCCAGGGTCTGCCAAGGATCAATGGGTGACCTCCTAGGTTAGACTTTGGCTGTAGCACTATAAAATCAACAGGATACTCCCAGGAGTCTAAAGAAACAATGATATCTTCTAAGACTCCTTCTGGTGTAATTTTAGACCTATCAGCTAATTCCAAGACTGTTGTGGTGGGTCTGAGATTTGTCAAATGAAGGTAATTCATTGTCTCTAGTGTCATGACATTAATGGAAGCACCTAAATCGATCAATGTTTTTGGGATTGAAAAGTTATTAATAGTAATTGTAACCATTGGAATTCTAGGATCTACATACTTTTCAATGAAAACAGTGCTAGACATTAATCCTGCTAGATTGCCTACCACATGAATTTTCGATGGATCCTTTTTTTATTTTAGTAAGACATAGTTCCTTAACTGCTTTAGTGTAAATTGGGATATCTTTTATAGCCTGTAGTAGAGGAATTTTGACATATACATTTGTTAACTCATTCAAAACATCAAAATCAGGTAAGGAAATCGAAGGTTTTTCTTTGACTAACCTTTCAGGAAAAGGAGGTGTATAAGATACTGTTGTTTTCCCTTTTTGACTGTGATTTTCTGACTGAGATTTTTCTGTATTTAATTTTTTTGGAGTTTTGTCAGTTCCTGATTGTTCTTCTAAGATAACAGGAGATTCTTTTTGTAAGGTTTTCCCAAATCTCAAATTAATATTTTGCAGTGGGAGGATGGAGTAGGGAAGCGCCATTCCATCATCAACACCATTCCATCATCAACATTATACATGGGTCTGTTTGTTTTATTATTTGGATTTGGAATTGGCTGAGCTGGCAGTTGTGTAGGCCGAGGTGGAGGCGGCTGATTGGATGGCAATTGAAGCTGTTGAGGTGGTGTACCCAATTGAGGAGCCATGTTGTTGGGTTGTTGAAAAGATGGAACTTAAAAAGATGGGGCTTGGACTTGATTCTGCTGATATTGGGGATAGGCAGAAGGTTGTTGATAGGGATGCAAGTAAGCCTGCTGATATGTCTGGTTACCATGGGTATACCCTCTCCAATTTGGAGCAGATTGAGCTAATGGAGGAGACCAAGTTGTCCAACACATGGGTGCATTCCACGAGTTCTGAATAGGAGTTTGATGATTTGTATTAAATTGCTGCATAGGATCTTGAGACATACCTGAAAATCGTGGCTGCCAAGGTCTCCGTTGTCCCATAAAGTAGAGAGACTCCATGTTGTGATTTTCCTCCATTCGAGCTGCCTGCAATTCCTTCAATCTAGGGCAGTCATCAGTTTTGTGATTAAAAGTGCATAAGCCACAAATTTCAACAGTATTTAAAGGACATTCTCTAAGTGGGTGTTTCTTTCTACATTTAGGACAAAAAATAGACAAAGTCTGATCTTGTTGGTCCTGTTGTTCTTGCCTCTTCTTGGTTTTTGTTGCTTCGACTTGTGTGCCCAAGGTACTCAATAAATCAGTCTTGAAATCTTCTAGCATATTTCCAAGATCAGCTCTAGAAATACCACTGTTTGTAGATTTGGTTGCTTTGGTATTGATATCCCTTTTTCCAGTTCGAGCCTTTCCTCTTGAATATTTCTGACATAAATCTTGTATCTCATCAAAGGGAAGGTAAGAGATGTCACCTTTTCCCATAACATTTAAAATATCCAAATACTCTTCTCTTATTCCTTTCAAAAATATTGTTCTAATCATTTCAGGTGTTAAAGAATTGTATTTAGATTTCTGTAAGTTGTATGAGAATCTTTCCAAATACTCCTCCAAACTCTCATCTTCCTGTTGAGTCATTCCAAAAATGTCATCTTTCAGACCCTTTGATCTGCAATATGCCTCATATTTTCGAAGAAGATCTTCCTCATTTCATCCCAGCTAGCGATAGAATGTTCTCCTAAACCCATGAACCATTTCAAGGCACCTGCTTTAAGAGTAGCAGGGAAAAGACGAAGCTTATGGGTGTCATCAGTGTATCCATAAGTTCGACATAAGATATCAAACTCGAATAGGAAAGAGTCAGGATCTTCAGAGGTCATGCCATAGAAGTTTGGTAAGACAGATGGTGGAATATTCTTCATTTTCACCTCTTCTCCTAGGATAATACTAGTGTCCAAGATAGGAAATTTAAAGGTGGCTTCCTGGTCTTCTTCTATTCTTTCACCCCTTTCATGTGTTCTCTCTTCTTCCCTACTCTCTTGTCTGCGTTTGTTTTCTATTTCCAACATCCTCTCATACTCCCTTCTCTGTTCTGCAGTTGGTCCTTTTGATGTTTCTTCCTCAGACATTTTGAAACTACCAACTGTTGGGATGAATCCTTTTGGAAGAGAAGCTCCTGTTACTTCTGTTTTTGGGGGGTTTTGTATAAATCTTCCTTTCTCGTCTCTTCGTCTTGACATAAAAGTAAAATCTATTCTGTGTTTTTGTTTGAAATTTTTGTTTTTATCAGAAAACTAAAGTTCCTAAGCCTACTTCTACAATGCCTCCACGGCAACGACGCCAAAATGTTGGGCTTCAATCTACTAATGCAGATCAAACCTTAAATTTATATCAATCCGGGTTGGTAGACTTAGAGGCATATCCAAGTATAGGGACTCAAAGCTAGACTTGTCTCGGAAATCTAGTTTATCTATGAAAGGAATCTATTAGCAAACTCAGTTACTGTGATTTGAAAACACAAAAGTTCCCTTACAGGAACAACTTCATTTGATATTTCATTCACACAACAATTCCTATGTTAAAGCAATTTGAGATAATAAAAATAATTTCAAAGTAATCCTAAATTACCCCAGCGCTGAACAAATCCTAACCCTAAAATATGGATTGTGAAACTCTGCCTATTATCCCAGCATCGAATAAGCAATTTAAACATTAATTCCCTTTACAGGAAATCATTCATAATGTGTAATTTTTTCTTAATACTCCATCATTGAATAATTAAGTAATGCAAAGTAAATGAGATCATTCTCCAGCATACAATCGATGAGATAACTAATCAATAAGAGAACAGAGCTTTATGACTGATTGAAAACTAATTTAACTCTTACAAATAAGAAAATCGAATTCTATAGTAATTAAAACATACCACTGGAAACAATCAAATCATTTGAAGAGATTCAATAGCTCACTGGCAAATGAAAAGAAGTGTGCAGACTCGACAGTGGGGGCCCTCCAATGCCTCGTTCCACACACAGTTGAAGATTTACAGAGCTGAAACTCTAAATGTATTCACCAAAAATCAATTACACAGTAAAAACCACGCAGTTCAGAAGCAATATGCGTTCTTCCCAAAATCGTGATTCTCGATCCAATGTTTTGTGAAGTACTTATACAAATTCGAAAAGAAAACTGGAAATGCTATAATCCTATAAACTAATTAATGAACATAGCCATCGAGATCCTCATTCAGAATCGTGAAACTCAACAAAATCAAAACTGCCCTGCTTTTGTGCTGAGTGGTAGCACAAGTGGTCATCTTTGACCGACTTTGACTTGCCACCTGTGAGAGCCACATCATCTATTCGTTGGAAATTCATCCATCCTTGGATACTGAGGATCTTTCTTCCATCTTTCAGTTAATGCCTAGCTGGCCTGCAAGTGCTCAACTTTGGAGACATTATGGGAAGTTAGCACATCCTGTAATCCTGAAAAAAAACCTTAGTTTAAATGCTCTAAAAATCTCAAAATTCAATTTGTTAACAAGCAATGACATTTATACCTTTTATCCAAAGTCTGTGGTGAACTAAAAGCTTTATAGATCAGTATGAGGGTTTTATGGAGGAAAATGGAGGATATTTAGATGACAAAAAGAGGTCAAAATGGTGCCCAACAGGCATTACAATGGAAGCATAAAAAAGGACTGCAAACACTCTCATTCTAGTAGATATATGTTGTGTGAAATTGATGAATTATGCTGACTTTTTAGAAGACGTGAAGATTTGATAGTAAGTAACAACACCTCAATATTTGTAGTGGTTAGAAAGGTGCATGATTGGGAATAAATACAAATAATTATACAATGGTAATATAATCATTCATGCATTAGAAAGAGAAAATGTAAGATTTAAAATGAGAGTGTAAGGTTCTTCACAATATGGTTAGTCATTTATCAAGGATGCTTATTATGTAACCTCCAATGCCATAATTTCCATTGGAATAAGTTGAATGGATAAGAAGGAAGAGGATATAGTAGAAATAGAGATGGATTGAGATGGAATGACAAAAATTAAAGGCAATAAAACCCCAAAAGAATAGGGGGAAGGTAGTAACAAGAATGGGTTCATGTAATATCCACAATTTGATATGTTTAGCAAAACTTCATTATATCAAGGGATATTTTGGCTAGTATATCAAAGTAGAATAAAAAATAAATCCTATGGGGAGGATAGTAGATTATTTTTAAGAATTAGATGTAAAATTTTGGAACTTTACTACACAAGAATTGGACATAAAGCTTATATATGTCCACATTTTTGTATTTCTATGTTGAGTAGTGTGGTTGCAACAATTTATAAATACAAATATTATTCATTCCTATAATTAAAAAAGGTAGTGCTTTTGATATTATGGATATTTTTAAGATTGTCCTCCTCTTAAATCCTCTAATGGTATAATAATGAAACACCATATCTATCAATATTATAAGTATGCTATGATTTAGACTCTTTTCGGTCATATTTTTCCAACCATATTTTCCCATAATTCGGTAAAAAATTGAGATCAAATAATGGAATCACAAATATAATTTGCTGACATTGCACAATACAAGTGCAACACGGGTATTTGAGGGTGTTGAATCCATTTATGCATTCAAAATGTAATTTCAACAATGAAAAATTGCAATTGTACCAAAAATCGTATAGTCATATTATAATGATGATAACCGAAGAAAAATAAAAATAGTACAACATTATTTACACTACTTCTCATAATCTTAAGTGAATTTCACTAAATTTAAAACAAATTTCGGAACCATTTTAGCTTTCATATTAATTATATTATCCATCATTTTAAAATTTCACTAAATCAATACTAAGAAGTTGTAGGGACCCCCATTTCCGGGTCCTACTTAGAAAATTTTTAATATCTTAATAACATAATAAGGTGGATTTCTCCTTTTGCTCTCCCCAGCGCTAGATATGGGGCTCTCCTCCCACTTTAGAAGTCACAAGTCATACTTTTTTAACATCCCGACCTCCAAAGCTTCTTAAAATAAGTGAAAGGTTTGAACCACACTGTTATCGATGGGAACCTCTTATTCCCTCAGGATCTCCATATAATATCCCTGCAAAAAGATCCCCATAGATTCCTCATAGTATTGCTGAGTCACATATAAACAGGCATCATTAACCATTACAATGCTTAATCATCAATAAAATTGATCAAATTCAAGGACTAACAAGTGTACATAAAACATGTTGTTGTAGGTCAAATCTGTTGCTAGAGGAGAGGTTGTTGTCTTCAATCCAATATCGCTCGTCCAAGTGCCGACAAGGTCTTCCATTGAAAACTCACCAGTAAATCTTGTTTAACCATAGGAAAACCAACTGTTAGCTTCGCCACCCAGCCATACACTTATGCAATCAGTCGCATAGCCACCCCTAAGCTTTAGGGTTGTAGAGGATACACACTTGCAAAGGTTCATAAATGAGATCCCCCTCACCAGAATCCTTAGCCAAACTCGCCATAGAAAGAAAAATAAGAAACTCATAGCCATTACAACAGTCATCAAACAACAGGGTCCCTTTTCCTTTCTTCTCATCTTTCTTAAAGAGGAAATTTCCCTACGACACATGTTGCTTCATGCAAAAATACTCTTGCATGTAATATTATTTAATACAAATATTCACCTACCCATGTGTCGCTCTCTCATGAGAGTGCACATACTTCCCACATTTTACTCCTAGATGTCCCCTGATGCTAGGATTCCAATCCCTATTTTAGTGGGTGCATGTGGGGTTGACTAGTTAATGATTCCTAGTCTATCTTTTGCTTCATATTTAATTAATCCCAATTATTTAATTATAGATAATCATTTCATGCACAAAAAATCTAATGCAATACTATATTCCAAGTACATAACTACAAGTAGTCCTTTCATGCACAAATAATTTAATGCAATTCTATATGCCAAGTACATGACTACAAATATTCCTTTAATGCACAATTAATTTAATGCAATTCTATATGCCAAATACACAGGTGTTCATTTATCAATTTTATTTATTCGTCTAGGTACCACATCGTTGGGTCCTTCTGGATTTCTTTCCCTAATTGTCTAGGTACCACATCGTCGGGTCCTCTTGACTTTCTTTCCTTAATTGTCTAGGTACCACATCGTCGTGTCCTCCTGAATTTCTTTCCTTAATTGTCTAGGTACCACATCGTCTAGTCGTCCTGACTTTCTTTCCTTAATTGTTTAGGTACCACATCCTCGGGCCCTTCCAAAAATACTTTTTCATTTTACTATTGTGTTGGGATTCCATGTAGTTATTTAGGAATCATTACCATAAATCATCTGGCTACACTTTATGTGAGACTAATGGCAATGAGGAGTAAGTTTGTTCTTACTGCGCACCCCTCCACTTCGTATGTGACCAATCCGTTATGGTCTCCCCCTTCCCTGAGTAAAGCTAAAAGGGATTTCCAAACTCGTGCGTGGATGCTTATCGGAAACCGACATCATCGTCGTACTCTCGTGTGTATTTTTTCCATCCTCTGCGACTCCCTTTCCGTTATGCCATGAGTCAGTCGGTAAACCATCTTACCTGTCACTGTACACATACTCAGAGAACACATATCAATAGTACTACTCAAAACCATCATATCATAATTCACTTCATTCATTCGCTAATTGTTAAGCAAACATATATATTTGTTCATTGGATTCATATCATAATCACCCACATAATTTCATTTCCATAATTCAGCATAGATACGACATTCATAATAAGATTTCACACGTGCTAAGCAATCAACAAAATCACAAGTATCCATAATCATCATTAAATCCATCATTAGAAACATATTTTATCACATACATCGCTAGTCAGTCGACAATTTTATTCTTAATCAACATCTATGCATCCATTTATCTTGGTTTCTTTAGCTGGGTCACTTACCAATAAGTGTCATCAATATTGATAGTCATAGCGAGTTTGAGGGGCATTACAAAAGTCTTGTATCTTGTTTAATTGTCTTCTCAAAATATTTATTCAATTAATAATTATTTAATTACTTAAAATTAAAATTAAAAATTATATTAAATAAATAATAAAATAGTAACAATCTTTTTTCTTTAATTGTAAATATTTTTAATTAGAATGAAGTGATTGTGATATCACATAAGTATTTATATAAATTTATCATTTCTTGAGTATATACAATGAAAGGAAACATATAAGTAAGAAATTGAAGATGCAATATCAATGTTGGTGAAGAGGCAAATTCAATATCGGTGATAAATAATCATTTTTCCATTTTATGTTTTGTTGAGTGAGATGGTGGGAAAATGAAAGGTTAAAAGATGGTTTGGGAAATCAAAAGGTAATTATAGAGAAGGAAAAATAAATTGTAAGGTAATTATAGATTAATGGGTGTATTGACTCACTTGAATGGAATATAAGGGCATTTATTTAAATAAATGGGTGTATTGACTTTATTTGAGTGGGACATAATGCCAATTGTAAATAAATGTGTGTATTGACTTTATTTGAGTGGGATATAATGCCAGTTGTAAATAAATGAGTGTATTGACTTTATTTAAGTGGAAGATAGGTGTTAGGCATAGAGAAATGGATGTATGGACCGACTTAAGTAAGACATAGAGATTAATAATTCTAGAAATTTTTCTACGTAAAGAGAAAGTCATATTTTAATATCTTTGTCATACTTTATTAAAGTCTATAAATGCTTTTAGTATTGACTTGACTTTAAGAATTCAATAAAATGGAGAATTTTGTAATTCAATGAACCTTCAAACCTTGTGAGTTAGAGTGAGGACTGGAAACATTAAAAAAAGGGTGATAAAGTTGGAATGTTGTAAACAAATTATTAAGAAAAAAAATTATATATATTTTAATGATTTGATTGTATTAAAAAATAATAATTAAAAAAATGGTGATAAAGTTGAAATGTTGTGAACAAATTATTAAAAACAAAATTATATATATTTTAATGATTTGATTGTATTAAAAAAATAATAATTAACATAGGGGTGGATATTATTTCAGTTCTATAAAAAATTGATTTAGTTGATCGATATAACTTTATACATAAAATTTTATGTAGTTAACATGTGATTTAGGTTCATATTATTTAATAAAAAACAAAAACAATGATAATATTTTACAATCATGAGATCATTTAATTATTAAATATGAAAATGAATAGTAATAAAAGGAAAATTTAATTAATATTTTTAATTTTTTTAAAAATATATTTTTATAAATCAAAACAAATAAATAAAACTAAAGATTGAATATATATTTATAATTAGTTTATAAAATTAAATATAATATGTTATATTAATAAGATGGAAATCAAAATCACTTTTCTTAAAATGTCCTTTAACATTAAATTGGAATTTCAAAATATTTAGTGTACTAATAATATTCTTAATTTGTATGAATGGTTATAGTACATAATAAAATTTTAAAAAAAATGATTCTTTATCTTTTCTAAGATAAGGAATCATCCTCACAATCATCAGTATAAAATCTTTTGAATCTAAACTTTTTTTATTTTATTTTAGAGCCGATTTGTTTGTAGTAGATTGGGGAGGCCTCAAGTGGTGAAGCCACCATCCCAATCGCTCAAAAATACTGAGATGTCCATGCTCATGATATCTTTTGCAGCGAAAAGGAATGTGCTCATAGTCTAATGATTGTATCCATTCAAAGTTGTCATGATGGAGACCGATGGAGTCTGGTAGCGCTTTGGCTATATGCATGTAAACACAGATTCTAGCATAAGAGGTATACCTGTTATATTTTGTTTGTTTAGCGACTTTGGTGAAGATTCCCAAGGAGTTACCAATATCCCAGAGGGTGTCTTCGTCCCAGTATTCCTGTGCGAGCGAGTACATGCGAATCTAGACCAGAGCCCATGTGAAATCTTCCTTCTCTGGACTAAATCTCTCTGTCCCGTTTTTCAGATATAAACCGACTGAGTTGAAGAAGTAAGGCCCTCCTTCTTCCACTTTTTCTTTGTCATCCAGTCTTTCGAAAATGATTGTGAAGAAACCTTTGGATCCAAGCTGCAGGTCAAAGTGCACTTTGGGATTCTATTTGGCTTCAATCTATCCTCTGAGAGCTTGTTCAGTGGGACAGAATCCCATGAACTTTCTGATGAGGGCATGATATTTCATATGTTGGGATCTAGCGTTGATTCGTTCTGCCAGTAGACAGAGAGTTGGTCGTTCTGCAGTTTTGGCTATACAGGTTGTGGTACCTTTTGCTGCTGGGATATTTTTTGTTGTTTCCTGATCTTTCCAAGGGTTGTCGTTGTTTCCCAGAGGTACATCCGAGGACCCAATCCGTATGGTCTTGTCAATTAGTGAGGTAGTGGATTTTTTATTCATTTGGGTTGATTGGTGGGAAGGGCCAGGTGCCCCTCCCGGGGGAGGCTTCCATGGGAGCAGCCAAGGGTGGCAGTCCAATGGCCACCGCACTCAGCAGGGAGAGCCGAAGGGTAACAAGAGAACACATAGCGTGCTCATCAACCATACCCAAGCAGAGAGTTTTTTTCTTCTGGAGCATTTTTATAATCCTTTTGAATCTAAACTTATTTTTTATGCTCTTCCAAAATATTTTTAATGATGATGATCATCATCTTTAATGTTCACTAAGACCAAATTTGGTCTATCAAAACTTAAGAGAAAAGACAAGATAGAGACTATTTGATTTTCTTTAAAATACTGTTCCTATGCTCAGAAAGCTTAAAGAGGAGTGTCCATAGCTTGCTGTATATTTGAGGAGCTAGAAGGTTAGAAAGGTTAGTGGTGGAGAAAATATTTTGGAACTGAGATATAGTGTGGGTGAAAGCATGAGATTCTAAGAGAAATTGATTTTCATCTTCAATGCTCATAAGCATTTTAGGGGTTGTCCATTGCCCAGTTTCACTATGAAGCTCATGGGAGTTCGTTCTAGTCTTGGCAATATTAATTTTTTCTTTGAGGTTGTTAATATAGAAAGATAATTTTGATCCTTAATATTAGGGTTAATGATCTATTTATAATATCATAATTTTCTTTCAACCTCTAAATCTTCCTTGCACCACATTTTTTCTTTGAACGCAGAAGTAATAATGTTTTATGGTGTCGATATTTTGTTGAGTGGTAGTTTCATCAATCCTCCAAAAATTTAACCAAGCCGTGGCATATTTAAGCCATCCCCACTTGAGGCAAAGGTGATTTTGGCTGGAGTTAAGAGCAATTTTAGAAAGTCAGTCGTCCCCTATATTGTTTAATTTGTGCTTGTACATTAGGTATATAATCATAGCCATGCTTTCAATGGGATAGAGCCCCGCTTATAAGAGGAGAGTAAGATAGGGCATGTTAGCTCAAAATGTTTTATATTGTATTGGTTGTCCAACAATTTTTTTCAAATAATTCATTAAAGAATTAATATTTTAACCACTACTCAAATCAAAGATAAACAACTCCATAAGGGTGAGAAGATAATCTATTTCTTTTATAATTGAAGATATAGTTATTAACATCCATTAAAATGAAAATCATTTATTAGTTAAAATATACATAAATTCCATTAACATTATTATTCCACTAAAATATATATTATTTAATAATAAAAATATACATCAAATGCATTAACATTATTATTAAAATTAATAATAAAAGTGGAATTGAATTTAACAAGTTTGTGAAATTTTTGTTTGAAATCTTTGAAAAAAACCTATCAAAATGTTTTAAAAAAATATTATTATTCTCTGCCAAGGTAAGAATATACTAAATTTTTTTAACGACTATTAGTTTATTTTTTTTCATATTAGATTTTGCAAAATTTTATAAAGTTCTACCAAATTTCAATATTAAATCTAGTATTTTGAAAAATTAAAATAAATTTCTGAATTTTTAAAATACAATATTTTGATTTTTGGATTGGTTTAAAACACTTCTAATGGGACCTAAATTCTTGCAAGAGTGCTTTTATTTATCAAAATTCAAAATTTAATAAAATTAATTTTTAAACTATTTTTTTTTTAAAACGACACATCTTGCTCATGATACAATGTAATTTAATGCCACAAAAGTCTCATCAGCTTTTTTCAATGCCTCTTTGTTGAACGATTTTTATTAAAGCTTTATGATTATTAGATTGTCAACTTATAATTTTTATTAAATTTTGTATCATGAATAAAATTGAAATTACTTAATGTCGTTGTATCATTAAGCTCCGACTCAGCGTTGTGTCAGGGCTTATCTATTTAAGCCTCGACGCTTATCTATTGAAGCCCCGCTACAACACATGCATATATTGATTTTGAGTGAGAGTTATGTTGCATATGCTTTGAACCGGTCCATGGGAAGACTATTGTTAATGAAGAAATCAGAGGATTTAATTGGAAGGAGAGAGTACAAAGAAAGAGTATTAAGCCGGTGGTGCTCCTACAAAAAGTATTGAGGATATTGCTAGACAAATAGCAGAAGAGTGTAAAGGTTTATCCTTGGCCTTAAATGTTGTTGCAACAACATTGGCCGGTAATACTACTGCAAATGAGTGACGTCTTTCCTTAACTCAAATGAAAAAATGTACATCCAAGTTTTCTAACTATGTACAACAGCATTGGTGAAGATCTCTATGGGTGACTAAAATGGAGTTACGATCATTTGAATGATTGTAACTTACAAAATTGTTTTCTATATTGTGGTGTCTTTCCCTATGCCATTTGAAGCTATCATAGATCAAGTCCATAGGTAAATTTATACCTGTTCGTGGTTAAAAAATCTAAGATATGACCTAATGGATAAGAGGAAAGGAGTTATAATATTATAGTCCTGGAGTGTTAGGAATTTCCCCACATAGCATATTGAATCACTCTGACTGTGGAGAACAAATTTAGTTACCTATTTAAATAAGGGGGTTGACACGTTCTAAGTTTCAAATTACCAATCCAAAGAACATTTCAAAAATTGATAATTTCTCCCGATGGATGGAAATTTCATACACCCCTAATCCCTTTTCAAAGGTAGGCTGGATTGCTTTTGAGAAAAAATATATTCTTAAACTGTTTGGTTTCAACCAGAGCTTTAGTTACTCAGTACTTCAGACTCTAGATAAACATAACTAGCATCTTTGAAGGGGAAACACCATAAATCACTACTTATTTTCGAAGTATTTTTTCATTGTTACAGGAACCAAGGACTAACTTTTTAAGATCGCATATCGATGCACAAGTACAAAAATAAAACTTAAGGCAAATTTACAAACCTCCAAGGATAGAACCTTCTTCCCGATTTATTCCAACCGAGACCCAATATCAAATAGAGCTATTAATACACCTTGTAGATGCTTGGATTGCAAGGGATAATATTTGTGGAAAAATTTACACAACTTTTCAACAACATTTATGCCATAGGCTAGCTTCTACAGCTCTTCATTATTTACAACCAGATATGCCAATACACTAGGAGTTTCTTCTCCAAATTGACCAGGATCATCAAGAAGATTGACTAAAATAGGTAACATATTAGTGCTTATATCCCATTCTTGTGGATATCTAGAAGGGAAAGCACAACCTACGTTTGTCAAGCTCAAGCAAGAAAGCAATCTTGTGCGAGGAGATTTATCCTTTACTAATTTGATGATTGTAACTAGAGCACCACCCTGTTTAGCACCAATCAACTTCATAGAAATTTGAGTATTTTTCTTGACAAGAGCTCTTAAAGCATCTAAACAAGCTTATGTTCTCTTTAGAGAAGCATAAGATTTGTAAAATGTATTTTTTACAAATCCTTGGACTTAACCACCTTTTTTTCTATTCTTTCTTATTTGATCTCATAAAGTGTATTTAAATCTTGTCAAATGGTTGAGTATTCATAAACCTTTGACCACATTATCATCCTGTCAGGCTATGGCTAGTTGTTTGGGAGGGGGCACTGCTAAACAACCCAGTTTCAAACTTTGGTGGGTGTAGTTCCCTTTTGTGTATGTATGAGCGAAGGTGTTTGACCTCCCAAAGTTTGTTACCCTCTATCAAAGGGGCTTAACACATACAAGCCAGTTGGTCCAAGTGGGATGTTAATAGAATACTCCTTTTAACGCTTTTTTCTTGAAACTCTTATATTTGTTGTGTGATCCTTCATTTTTTTCTTTATTTTCTTATCCCAAGGATTCCTTCTCTTATTTGGTTAATTTCAAAGTATTTTTCTTGTTCAAGCATCTTTCCAGGAAGAGTGTATTCCCTTGATTAGATTTTTCCAGGACATGAACAACTCTCAAGTTCATGTGGCAGCAGTATGGTGTATAATGAACCTAAGCTATCCCGGAATCCCTAGTGTTCTTTCTCGTGTAGAAAGGCGTATACATGCAGGAATCCTTTTACAACTTCAAAATATGACCGATGATCCCTGCTTAGATGTTAAAGTATGGGTAGCAGTTGTTTCTTAACCTTGGAAATACTGTTTTTTTTCCTTTTTCAAATTTGCCTGCCTGCTTTAATTCTTTCAATAATTGTCTTGTTTCTGCCTCATAATCAAATTACAGGATCGCGTGAAAAATGCATTGGAGCATTTTATGGCTGCAATAATCTCATTATAGTGCCATATTTTCCTATGAAGATTTAATCCAAGCTCTTTAACATCAACTAGTTTGGAGTTGTGATGCAGATCATTAGCAATGGTAAAGAGAAGACACAAAACCAATTTCTATTAGTTGCTTTCCAATGTAACAAAAAGAACGTTAGATAATTGCCTCATGTGATCTTCACAAGTTCACAATCTTACATCTAAGTGTTTTATGCGTGCAATGCTATAAAATTTGTTCAAGTGTGTTGTACCGTTATTTCATAGGAAATTTCCTCTTTTAGATGGTTATGTAAGTTCACGTTTAGCTTTTCGCCAAGACAAATTTAATACATGTAATATTGCTTTTTATTCTACAAACATAAAGAGAGCTCTCATTTCTAAGAATAGAAGGCTACAACGCTAAATTGTTAATAGCGTCTACCAGATCTTACAATCACCAACCAACGTCTTATTAAGATTTTACTTCGTAGGTTCTCTACTATTTTACCCGAAACTGAAACCAACTTCAAGAATTTTCTTTTAATTCCTTTTGGCCATTGCAAAACAATAGATTCAAATTGCAGTTCATTGTGAGTATGTCTTTTTCCTATAACAATGTATTTATTTCCTATTACAACCTTTCTCCAATCCTTAATGGAAATAGTTCTATTTTGAACATTGCAATTTGAATGAAAGGCTTAAGAAGAATAAAAGTGAAATGAAGACAACGAAGCTACGACAAAGTCTAGTCTTATATAATACAAAAAAATAAATTGAAATGATGTCGGGGAAGTTACAACAAAGTATTGATATCTTTAAGATGAAGATGTATCTAAAGAAGCCTTATTAGTCCCTACTTTCATAGAATAAGGACCTTACTAATATATTTTCATCGATTTGTGTGTTTTTTTCATAGTTTTATTAATGAATATCCTATATTTTACTAAAACATTAAAATTTAATTACTTCTTTAATGATCAATTTAGAAAATGTTTTGATTTTTGTTAAGTTACGAAATGTGGTAATATCAAATGATATTATCCACGGTTATTTTTTTTTCAACCGAGATTATCCACGGTTATTTATTAGTTTGGTTGAAAAACAAAAATTGAAAAAAAAAAAAAACAACAACAAATTTTCCATAATCATAATATGTATTACGTGCAAGTGACATAACCTCAGTAATATTCTCAAGTGAAGAGGTTGTGGCAGAGTTTGGTGGCTAAACCCAATTCAATGGATTAACCCCTAAAACAAATCAATGTCCTTCGCCATTGAAGGATCCGAATTTTGCCTCCATACTTTCTCCTTTGAAGGATCCGAATTTTGCCTCCATACTTCTCTATTTGCAATCACAGAGGTTGTGAGCTTAGAGCTCCATTGGCGGCATGAAAATTGTCAGGTCTCGGGAGCTTAACATTTAGAGGTCCAATGGCGGCCCAATAAATGTCGCAAACTTAAAATTTAAACCTCCGCTAATAATATTAATTTAGAGCTATGATAATATAAAATAGCTTAAAAATTAAAATGCTATGTCCCGATCAAGAAATAGCGATAAAATACTATGTCCAATGGCGGCACGATAAAATCTATAGGCGGCGAGATAACTCGAAATGCTCCGCTATTCTTTATGTTAAAAGATTTATGTTATCAACGCAAACACTCTAGAGTAAACTCTATTCAACGAAAATTAAATTATCCTTTTCATTCGAAAATTGCTTCCTGGTTTTTCTGTTTGTTGTACATATGACTTGTAAGAACCATTCTTGCCTTTAATCATTTGTTCCACTTCCATGCCTACCTTTAATCATCTGTGCCACTAACATTATTCTCCTCAAAGTGAACTATTCCACTTCCTCAAAATTTGTCATCTTCTTCCTCAAGGCTAAACTTCTTCCCTCCTCTATTACTAACCAGTAGTAATCTTCTTTATTCAAATTAATACTCAACTCTTTAATAACTTATATAATTCTTTTACTTTACCTTCTGTTCTCTTTAAACATATTTTTTATTCTTTTAACTTATATTTAATCATTTTTCAACATATCTCACATATTCCTTTTCACCATGTTCAATTTCTCACTTATTTGTCACACTATGTCACTTAACATGTTTATAAATGCTTCAACTTTCATTATCAACACATTAAAATATTTTCCACTTGGCATGTTCATAAAAGGAAGCACCTCATCACTATTGTACTTTTACATATTTATTTTTTTAATATAATAATGTTTCAACATCGTATTAATAGTTAGCAATATTTCAGCATATTAATAGAAAATACTTTTGAGATACAATCCAATAAATTGTCGTATTAGATGCACTTCTCATTTAAGTAAAAATAAATCTTATAAACAGTGTTGAATCTGAAGAAAATCTGATAATTTTTGTTAGATATGGTTGTTAATGAAAACAAAATCTCACTTAAGAGTATCTAAGAGACATCAAGTTTCTCCAACGACATACTTGCATGTTAAACATATTTCATCTCTTCTAACTCAGAGCACCAACAAACAATTAATGTCCTAAGCTTTTATTAATTTCACTGACCCCTAACTCAGAGCACCAACCAACAACCAACCCACACCACCTCCATGACATCACTGTTTCCATACTTTGGCATGTTCAACACAATATTTCTAAGCCCATCCTCAAACCTTGGAAAGGACTTAGGAACAACAAACATGTAATAGGTGTTGAATATGGTAATAATGTGACCTTTATATTCCATATTATGCCAAGCCAATATAGTTTCAATTTTTGGATTCCTTCAAGAACATTCACCTATTCCAACCTAGCATCAGTGCTAACATTGTCATCGAATTGGCCACATGGAGGATAACTGTTTTGATATCCATCCTTCAACATTGTGGGAAGCATAATCATTCTTCATATAGATGTTCAAAACTGAAGAAACCTACAAGTATAAATATTCAATATGGGTGGATAAATTCTTGGCGATGGTCATCAACAACCAAGAAGGAATATCATTCATATCGAAGAATTTAGTCTCAATTTTTTACACATCTTGTTGTAGAAAGTCTTCTTGCTTTTCACCTTGCACCTAACAAAGGGGATTGTCATGGATGGATAATCATGCTTTAAGTTTTGAATCCCTATCAATTTTTTTGATACAAGTGAGCATGAGCCACAACCAGGTCCTCGAGCAAGAGCTAGAGATATAGCCATATGGAAAAAATAGAGCCTTGTTACACAAAATATATTGATTTGTGGTCATCTTATTTTCATTTTGTATATGAGAAGAAAAGGGAAAGGCATAGTCCTCACCTACGGTTTGGATTTCCCATATTGGGTTTCCTACGGTGCATCTTGTGTTCATTGTGTGTTATTTGTTTTAGCCTCCTTTATTTACTTCTTAGATTATTTTAATATTTTGAGTGCTAATATTGTAATATTAAATTTTAGTATTAATTAAACACTACATAACAAAGATTTTGTAGAAACTTGTAACATTTGTTGTGACAAGCATTTTCCATGGAATATCCATGATAGTTTATAAATCATTAAGAGACTGTAGAAGTGTGTTCTATGAGGAGGGAGAAAATCCCTTTAAGAAGTTGTGGAACGAAGTTGTGTGTTGAGCACGTGTTGAAGGACCATATCATTTTGATAAATTGCAGAAGCCTATTGTATGAGGGAACATTTGCGAAGTTGTGGAAGTCTATTAGGATGTGAAAACCAAATAGAAGAGGGAGTAGATCCTTATCTTAGTGAAAAATAGAAAATAAACACAAACATTCTAAGGTTAAAATATTGCATCCTCTAATACCAATTAATACAGATTCGTGATTTGTACATGAATAAAATATTAATTGTAACAACATGAGAAAAAGTTTGCCGAAATGTACACATGCTATCCTTTCATTTGATACTTATAATGCATTACAAACTGAAAAAATTGTTCAAATGAGAAGATATATTCGATAACAACTTAACAACTTCTCATATTTAAATAATGTCAGTTACAACTTTTTAATTAATTAATACATAAATACAATTCATAAAAACAATCAATATGTGAACCTATATCATTACATGATATCACACAGGCCCCGTGATTTTTATAAAAGGCAAAAAGTGGTAAAATGTGCATGTACTAACATCAATTAAAAAAACCTAAAATGTGAAAAAAACCCTTAATTCACGATATATATTTAAATAATAACAAGGATATATTACATAAGTAAATACCAGTTAATCTCCTTTACATAAACTCATTGACTTAAAATAAGTAAATATCTTATAAAAATCATCCTTATTGTTACTTATAAAATTTTTCCATATGCAAAATCCATAGACAAGAAAACTTGGTGATGAATATTTTTTTCCTTTCTAATATATATGTTGGATAATATCCCACTATTTTGACCAACTTTTTCCATATGCAAAATCCAAAAACAAGAACACTTGGTGATGAATATTTTCTCCTAGATAATATCCCACTATTTTGACCAAGTTTTTCTTGCATACGATTAAGCCTCTAAATTTAATTACCAAAGTGCCCACATTTGGCATCTTTCATCAAAATTATCGCGATTGTATAGCTTCCCTAAACCTTTCCATATATGAATTTTGGAATTTAAAAATATCTCAATTCAACCTAAAATTAAAGCATGTGATATCCCATATTTGATAATAATTATTGATGGTGATGTCTACTATCCACATAAACCAATTTTGGTTTATTGGATTTTAATATCTTTAATGATTAAGTGATTTTTTTTAACATTTTGATTTTATGATTGAAAAAATTGCAAATAATTTTTTTTAACTTTCTTTGTTTTTCACAATAAATTATGGAGATCAATATTGTTACTATATCGTATATTTGAATTTTAATGTGCGTATATGAAAAGTATTCTAAGAGAATGCTTTATGTCTTTTACTTTCTTAGTATTATAAATATTACAAATTCTTTTGTCTCATGACATTTTAGGTCTTGTCTAGTGACCAATTTCACTATGAAGTTAGTGAGAGTTTGTTCTTATTTTATCGATGTTAATTTTATTCTTTAAACTAGAAATAGAAGAAATACAGTTTTGATATTGTAACTTGGGGCTAATGATCTATTTGTAGTATATTAACATTTCTTATTCTACATTTCTTCATGGCACCGTAATTTCTCTTTAAATCCAGTTGTGATAGTCCTTTGACATTACTGATATTTTGAAGAGTGTCCTCTTTTTGAATCCTCCCTTAGCCAAACAACAATATCCTTATGCCATCCTCTCCTAAGCTTCAAGTCACTTTTACTAGAATTTGAAGTGATGCTAGAAAACATGTAATCCTTCATGTTACATATCTTGTACTTGTACATTAGTTACCTAATCATAACCTAAAGGGAAATCCAGTCTTTAAGAGGGGAATGGGATAGTGGGTATCGCTCTTAATCTAGAGGAATAATATCACATGACAAGGCATGTGTGATATAGGTCATGGCACCACTTTTGAAGGAGGTTTACAAAACCATAAACCAATGAATCATAAAACATAAACACATCATAGGATGAGGCATGTGCGATATAGGTCACGACACCATTTTTTAATAAGGCTTACAAAATCATAAATCAATGGATCATAACATTGTGATAGTTCTAGTAGTCAAGAAAATAAAGGAAACTAATATATTTGAATAGCCACACAACAACTTGCCTAATTGTTGAGATATTGTAACTTCAAAGAATATTATATTTGTACTTTATTATTCTGGAGATGTTTCATTCCTCCTTGAAGATCTTATTGTATATCCGGAGATGTTTATTCCTCCGTCGGAATGTGGTAACTTGGGTTATTAGACTTCCCTAGTGGGGGTCGGCCCTGTATGTGTTATGTGGGTCAAAGGGTTATTATACCACCCTAGAGGGGTTGTCCGAGTCAGTTGTAATGGGGTATTTAACCCAAGGGTTAAATACGAGCCTACATGTCTTGTGTAAAAGACAAGTCGGAGTAGTGTATAAATAGAGGAGGTGTATTCCTCATTTGACACACTCACTCACTTGAGAAAGGCGCACTTGTGGAGGAGAGGTCTGCTATGGAGAAGGAGGAGCTCATGCTCAGGGTTTGCATCTTTGTATATTGCTGGTCATCTATATTGAGGAAGCTTTGCTGGGTTTTCTACCCCATGAGGGTTTCCCAGGATAAATCTGTGTCTCTTGTGTTTATGCTGTGCTTGTTGTTTCTTCAGTGATCCTATATATGCTATTATTGTGAAATGGAATGTAATGCTGCTATTTTCTGTCTTAGCATATTAAATCTTAACATGGTATCAGAGCTAACCTGAAGGAAGGCAAGGTATGGCACTTACGACACTTGCTTTACTTACGACAATTTGAAGGTTAGGGTTTTACATAGAAAAAACAAGTCATCGTGGAACTTTCGCTATAAATCCATTTCTGCGAATGTTCAGGATCTGAAAAGTTTACAGGTCGAAGATAACATCCCCAGGTATCTTGTGTCCAAAGGGAACCCTCAGATTCTTTGTACTTTCTAAGTTATGATCAGTACAAATTAGGGTTTCTGCCTCTTCCAGATCTCAGTCAAAATCAGGTGACCTTGGAAAAAAGATCATAACTTGGGCTAGGAAGCTCCAAATGAAATTTAGTAAAACGTGACAGGTAGTACATAGACTGTACTATCTCAGGAAACGTTTTCAGAGGCCGAAGTTGAACCAGTGACACATGGCACGCCGTACAAGTTCGCTCTCCTGTATTATCCCATAAACAGGTCACGTTGCGACACTTGGCATAACTCTCTCTCAGAGAGTCCAATTGAGGTCAGACCTGTCAGGATGGAAAGATAACAGGGCAAGCTAGCTCAGAAAAATTTTTCAGAGGCTAAAGTACAAACAGTGACACGTGGCATGACGTACAAGTTCGCTCTCCTGTATTGTCCCAAAACAGGTCACGTTGCGACATTTGGAATAACTCTCTCTCAGAGAATCCAAATGAGGTCAGACCTGTCAGGATGGAAAGATGACAGGTTAGGATACTGCAGAAAAAGTTTTCAGACCCTGTGGAGCGAAAATTTCAGAGTTATAGCAGAAACAATCAAGTGCATATTTCTGTCAAAACAGAATTATTTTTGGAGCACCTTTATTCATGGCTTCCGGAATTTAGGGTTTCGGAGAAAGTTAGAATTTTTGGAATCGGAATCCACGGCTGAATGCTACTCAGGAAAATCGAAATTTAGAGACCAAGATCGAATTTTTGGTTGGATAGAAGACCGGGCTTGATCAAACCCTAGTTCGGGATTTTGATCGGAAAGATGGAAAATTAGGGCTTCAGCAAAAGTTGGAATTTTTGAAGTCTGTAACCATGGCTGGAAGCTCCTCAGAAAAATAAGAGTTTAGAACCTTGGATCGAACCTTTTGATTGCACAGAAGGGTGGGCTTCATCAAACCCTAGTTCGGGTTCCTATCCAGAAGATCCAGAAGTTTCGAAGGAAATTTTGAGGGGTCAAATCTTGGAGATTTCAAAATTAAAGCATGCTAGTTTGATCAGCTCAGCAAGACACATCCTTCCCTCCATTCAGAAGTGTGAAAGTCAAAGATTGAATTTTTTAGGGTTTCGCTAGCAAACCCTAATCAAGCTCCAGATCAAGTTTCAGGGGGAGTTGAGGCTAAGGCCTTACATAAGAAGACTACAAGAAGTCTCGACAGGTATGACTTAAGGAGGTTCATGTATGTCTTGAAATCCGATTCTTGATTAAGTTCATGATGTGTTTGTCTTCATATTATTTATTAGTACAATCTTGATTAATGTTAGAATTTTCTTATCACCCTAGTAACAGTATGAATGCATGTGAATGATCGGAGACATTGATTGATTAGGACTATATGATTGTACTAATGCATTATGGTATTGTGTAAGGTTGATGTTGTCTACTAACAAGATACAGGTACATCACCCTGACAACATGAAGACAAAGACTCATCCATAATCTTTGTTCTACTTACGAGGTATGTATGACTTTGTTATATTATGCTTAACCTATGAGACATGCAAGTTCTAGCACAGGATCTCTAAATCCTTGAAGAGATTGTTTAGGTATGTTGTACATAACTAAGCAGGTATACTAATCCAGGTATGTTTTCCTATGTCAAGTTAGAACCTTACCTCGTGTTAGGATCCCTTATATAAGTATACTTGGTATGATTGGTTATGCTTATTCATAAAGCTAGTAATCAAGGGTTTATGAATATTATGTCTTTTATCTTGATTGATGATATCTTGAATACTAATGTTTATTATCTATGATCATGACTATACATATTCAAGAATTACAATGTTTTGATAATATTTATAATATACTAATGAATGTATGTTTGTGTATGAGATCATGAGGATAACACTAGTGCACACTTGAGCATGCACAGTAGTACAAAATGAATAGAAGTTCAAAAGACATCTAGAAAATCAAGCGGGAGGCAACCACACAAACATAAAAGATAAGTATTTGAGTTGTTATTTGAAATAGTAAATGATATCTGTATGCATAATAAGTTATCATGTCAACATGATTTCATGATTATGAAGTATTACTAATCATGTACTTAATTTTGATTTGTAGGAAAGATCATGAAGAATGATGAACACCGAACAGATGATGGATGTTCAACAAGAAGATTTACAAATCAAACAAAATATAGAAGGCTCGTGGCTAGAAGATTCTCTTAGAAAGAGGAAGAGAATCATGACGAGATGTTTGCTCCAAGTGACTATATAAGACCATTCTCTTAATGGTGTAAGAAGTGTGAATCAGGTTCTGTATGGGTACCCAGGATCGATAATCAATTGATGAGCTTAATGATCACCATGGGTGATGTGAATCTCAACCTTTGCTACAAGGTTGAATATAGTTTCTATACACAGATGACATGGATACAACAAGGAACTCACCACAGAGTTCGAATGATATTGAGGCCCATATCAGTAGACCCATCTAACGAGAGATGGCACAGATAGATATGCAGAAGATCATTCAATGCAGAGTGTGAATAATGTTCAGTCACAAAGGGAGAATTGACAGTTTCTTGATAAGCTTCGGCTTTACCAAAAGTAAAGTTGTTCCTAACCTTTACCTTAAGGTTATGGATCATACCATTATTGTATGACGATGATCTCTTTCTGACAAGGAATGAGAAACAGATCATGAAAAGAAAGAAGAAGATGGCTGCAGAAATGAAAATGAAAGATCTCAGATTGATACATTACTTCCTAGGTCTGGAAGTATGGAAAGGCTCAGAAGGAATCTTTCTCAACCAGGGAAAGTATGCTAAGAAATATTAAAAGGACTTGATGTGTCGGAATGGCCACTCTCATGGATTCCAACTTGAAGTTGTTAGCAGATGACTCTTCAGAGTTAGTGGATATAACTCTGTACAAACAAATTATTGGGTCACTGATGTATCTAATAAATACTAGGTCAGATATATGCTTTGCTGTGAATACCTTGATTCAGTATCTAGTGGAAACTAGATGTGTTCACCTATTAGTTGCAAAGCATGTGATCAGGTACCTAAAGGATATGATAGACTTTGATCTATGCTATATTGGAGATCATGACTTCAGATGGCTACTCAGATGTTGATTGAGCAGAAAGTGTATCAGACAGGAAGAGCACATTGAGAGGATGTTATTGTCTGGGATCAGCCATGATCTTGTAGTTTAGCAGGAAACAATCTAGTGCGGCTCTTAGCACAAGCAGAATATATGGTTGCTTGCTATGCTAAGTTATGAAGTAGTATGGTTTCATAATTGTTTGACTTAGAGATGGACCCAACTGTGATCCTATGTGACAATCAGAGTTGTACCAAAATGGCAAAGGATCCAGTGTTCCATGATAAGTCAAAAGCACATAGAGATCTGACATGTCTATACACGAGATATGGTGCAGAAAGGAATTAAAGTTCGAATTTGTAACAAGTTACCATTGTACTAACCAAACCTCTACCGATACGATGTACTAACCAAACCTCTACCTCAAGTAAAGTTTTCCAAGACAAACTTAATATAGTTCAGAAGGATCCTCCTCAAAAGGGGGAGTGATGTGATCACTTATGATGAGATTGCCTGCATCAACAGAAAGGTCGATGATGTGGTTACCTATATTGGTGATGCCAACAAAGAGGTTGGTGGATGGTCCTTAGACAGGGCCTAAGGTGACAAGGGGATTGGATCATCCCTAGACTTCAGTCCTAAAGAGAGCCGTAGACTTATGTCTTCGAGAATGAAGTCCTTGGTGGACATGAGGGGATTGGATCATCCCTGGACTTCAGTCCTAAAGAGAGCTGTAGATGTATGTCTTCGAGAATGAAGTCCTTGGTGGACATGAGGGGATTGGATCATCCCTGGACTTCAGTCCTAAAGAGAGCCGTAGACGTATGTCTTCGAGAATGAAGTCCTTGGTGGACATGTGGGGATTGGATCATCCCTGGACTTCAGTCCTAAAGAGAGCCGTAGACGTATGTCTTCGAGAATGAAGTCCTTGGTGGACATGTGGGGATTGGATCATCCGTGGACTTCGGTCCTAAAGTGAGCTGTAGAAATATGTCTCCGAGAATGAAGTCCTTAGTGGACAGGTGAGGATTGAGTCATCCTTGGACATGGTCTTAAATGTATGGTTGAGGATTGAGTCATCCTTGGACGTGGTCCTAAATGTACGGTTGAGGATTGAGTCATCCTTGGACGTGGTCATAAATGTACGGTTGAGGATTGAGTCATCCTTGGACGTGGTCCTAAATGTACGGTTGAGGATTGAGTCATCCTTGGACGTGGTCCTAAATGTACGGTTGAGGATTGAGTCATCCTTGGACGTGGTCCTAAATGTACGGTTGAGGATTGAGTCATCCTTGGACGTGGTCCTAAATGTACGGTTGAGGATTGAGTCATCCTTGGATGTGGTCCTAAATGTACGGTTGAGGATTGAGTCATCCATGGACGTGGTCCTAAATGTACGGTTGAGGATTGAGTCATCCTTGGACGTGGTCCTAAATGTACGGTTGAGGCTTAAGTCATCCTTGGACATGGTCCTAAATGTACGGATGGGATTGCATCGTCCATAGACATGAGAATTGTCTTAAAGTGATAAGGACTGATCATCCTGGAACTCGATCTGGATTGTATCATCCATGGACCTATGTCCTAAAGAGAGCGAGATTGATCATCCTGTAATATGATCGTGTGTGTTGCAGGGTATGCTGCTATGTATGATAGATGTATTAGTGAGAATACATGCTCTTGATGATAGATGTAATAGTGAGAATACATGCTCTTGATGATAGATGTATTAGTGAGAATACATGCTCTTGATGATAGAAGTATTTGTGAGAATACATGCTTTTGATAATAAATGTATTAGTAAGAATACATGTTTTGATGACAAATGTATTGGTGTGGATACTAATACAGATGATCTAGATGCTGTAGATCGAGATGATCCAGATATTGTAGATTGAGATGATCCAGATATTGTCGATTGAGATGATCCAGATGCTATAGATCGAGATGATCCAGATACTGTAGATCGAGATGATCCAGATGCTGTAGATCGAGATGATCCAGATGCTGTAGATCGAGATGATCCAGATATTGTAGCTCGAGATGATCCAGATGCTGTAGATCGAGATGATCCAGATGCTGTAGATAGAGATGATCCCGATACTGATGATCGTATGATGACGATGCTGATGATCGTGAGGATCCAGATGTTGATGTTGTTATAGCTGTTCGAGTGCTGCAGAAGATAAAGACTCAGTACTGAAGATGTTGATGTTCCAAGTATTGAAGATATTCCAGTAATTGCTTGAGTTACTGATGATGTTGAGAAAGCTTCCAATGATTTATAGATGTATCATGTATGATGTTGATGACTCCTTGCTCGTGCAGATGCTGTTATAATATCCTTCTCGTTAAGGGGGAGTGTTGAGATATTGTAACTTCAAAGAATATTATATTTGTACTTTATTATTCTGGAGATGTTTCATTCCTCCTTGAAGATCTTATTATATATCCGGATATGTTTATTCCTCCATCGGAATGTGGTAGCTTGGGTTATTAGACTTCCCTAGTGGGGGTCGGCCCTGTATGTGTTATGTGGGTCAAAGGGTTATTAGACCACCCTAGAGGGGTCGGCCCAGTCAGTTGTAATGGGGTATTTAACCCAAGGGTTAAATACAAGCCTACATGTCTTGTGTAAAAGACAAGTCGGAGTAGTGTATAAATAGAGGAGGTGTATTCCTCATTTGACACACTCACTCACTTGAGAAAGGCGCACTTGTGGAGGAGAGGTCTGCTATGGAGAAGGAGTAGCTCATGCTCAGGGTTTGCATCTTTGTATATTGCTGGTCATCTATATTGAGGAAACTTTGCTGGGTTTTCTACCCCATGAGGGTTTCCTAGGATAAATCTGTGTCTCTTGTGTTTATGATGTGCTTGTTGTTTCTTCAGTGATCTTGTATATGCTATTATTGTGAAATGGAATGTAATGCTGCTATTTTCTGTCTTAGCATATTAAATCTTAACACTAATGACATCCACCAGTGTAGAAATGAAGAAGCATACATTAAACCCATATCAAACCTCTATCACAGTCTTTTACCTTTTGTTGTTTAATGATAGATCACACATTAAGTTCATTATTACTAGAAAAGAAGACCATGAGACAGGCTTCTATTATAATTTTAAATATTGAGATAAAGAGAACAAGGGAAAGAATACGACATTGCAAAGGAAGGGATCAAGAGTGGCTAAGGAGATTCGAACCTAGATCTCTAGTATGCCTCTAAAAGGATGAGGAGATTGATTGCACCGAGCGTAGTGAGGTGCTCTACAATCCAGTATGGGGAAGATGTTGTCACGTAACATAATGTAACGTTATATAATGTTTTTTTACAAACGGTAATGTTATGTAATATTACCAAAAATAAAAAAGTAATTAAAAAATTCATGTCGACTCATTAAAAAAAAATAAAAAAAAATAATTAATAAAATCCATGTCTACTCATAAAATAAAAAATTAAAACCAACATAGATCCATCTTACACATAATATCTCTCAATAATTGATAGATCTGAGTTTAACATGGATTTATGTTGGTGAGTATGAAGTGCCCTGAAATCATGGAACCGATTGATGAATTTGAGCTTGATAGAGTACTAATTACTTTGGATGAATATGGAAGAAATATGAATATGGTTTAGAAGTGAGAAGTGTTAAGCATGTTATAGAGCCGTCAAAATCATCATTTCATTGACAAGCATTTTAATGACAAATTTATGACGACGATATTAACAAATCAACGTGCTTATGGTGGATTGACAAGATAGAATGGAAAACCATAACTTAGTTCTTTTCACAATAAAAATGATTAAAACTAGTGTTGCACTTCATATTTATACTTTTCATATTTATATGTTATTTTGTTCCTTTCACTTTAAAAATATCAAGGTAGAATATTTTGTTTTTGTAAGCTTGGATTGATTAAAATTGGTCTTCCTCATGGAAGCCAAACCAAAGATAGAAGTATTGTCTGTTAACAATTTTAAGATGATTGCCATGGTTAGATACAAAATTCAAAATGTATTTAAGTACTAACTCGTAGCAACTACTATAATGGTAAGTAACTATATAGACTAATATAAACAAGGCATAAGTATTAATCAAAATTAAAAATCAAAATAACAACAACAATTCATCAAGCTCATCATCAGAAATTGGTATTAAATGAACTTCCTTACTGTGAGAGGGGCCTGGTGTAGGATCAACAACAGCTATAGAGGGAGATCCAGGATGCACGACAAGTCACATCCTTGTAGATTATGCTATGTCTCTCCATAATCTAACCATTATGAATTTGAATTTCATCCAGTTAGAACTCCATCGCATTTATTTCCTTTTCCCCTTTAGCCAAGAATTTGCCAAGGATGGATTTAATTTTCCAATAAAGGGACAAATTCTTATAGTACTTGGTGTCTCAGGACCTAGTGTTTCCAGGGTCCTGAGCCCATGGCTACATATCCTCCATTATTTGCTTAGGATATGTAACCTCTTCCTCCAATTTGACCCATTTTTTATCTCAAAAGAGCCGGTTGCAAGCCTCACCCAAAACCTATTGTAAGTAAACCATTTTGGATTCATCAACATCTCGTTGAGCCCTCGTTTGAGTAAGGGCCCTGTTGTTGCCACTGAGCACTCTTTTACCCCTTCATCGCCCTGCCATTCCATTGAAACTATTGGCTTTCAACTCTCCTATAACAATGTCAGTGTGATCCCATTGACACAAATGCAAGGATGGAGAGAGTTTGTTTTCTCTGTTATTCACCCAGTCAAGAGCCAACCTCATCATAGACAAAATCAAAGACCCATAGAAATACTCTTTTTTTCCATGAAACAAAACCAATAGAGGCATATCCAACAATTCCTAGACCGAGAACCCATACAAAGATTGATCCTTTTACAATACCGATCGAATAGAGGAGTGCTCAACTAGGTTGAGACTAACAATCCATAAACAAATTGTTGTTCCTTATGGGACCAAAAGGACATAAGAAGGCGTCGAATATTTAGAACCCAGAACCAACAAAAATACTCAGATGGTCCGTAGGAACTCACCACTGATGGTGATGAGGCCAATGTACAGGGACCTCTGGGTCTATCATATGGAATAAATGTGTTGGCGTCGACAGAAGGAGACCTACAACTACCAAGGAAATGGGGTTTCTGTGATAAGAGAGTGAGGGATACACCTAAGATGTGATAGGGATGGATATGAGACTAAGACATTGCTATGGGATACGAGGGATGCTAACTAATGGGACTCAAAATTCCTTTGTCTAGAATACGATGGTAGGGATGACTTGGAAACATATGAAACAGATATCAAGGGAGGGAATCATAGCTGGGGGATCAGGAACTGTGACTACAATGGGGGGTAATCGGAGGGGGAAACTAATAGATGATATCAATGGGGGATCCAAGGATGACACATTCCAGAATACTCTGAACAAAGGAAACTATACTAGGGAATGTTTCCATAATATGGGACTATATGTGACCTGCAGGGGTGCTGAAAGGAACTTTTTGGGACTTCTTCATGGTTTAATGAGCTCAAAGAAGAGATATAAGTGTGCTCAAGATGGTAACTTCATTTGGATTTTGACAAGTCCAAGACGGTGGATGCTTGTTGTTGCTTTCAATTTTAGACAGTTTGAAAACATGAAGAGGACTTCGGGGGTGTTATTCTTCGTAGGTTAGTCCCCAAATCCCGAAAAAACATAAAAGTATGCAATGGAGAACTCTTCTAGCAAAAGGGACTAGAGTATTTGTTTTTTGTAATTAGTCTAGTCATCCCAAAAAAGGGGTAAACTTATACCGGATAGATTCCCTTTATAACACTTTAACGAGCTTGAAAGGAAGCAAGATTGATCAGTGATCATTTAATTCTTTAAGGATCTAGAAAAGGGATGAACAGAAACTCCCATGCCGAGAGTCCATTTACATGGATTGGAAAATGAGTGACAATGTGAATGGAATGCATGTGGCTTAATTTCTAGATGTCAAACTACGAGGACTCCCGATCCTATGTGGATACAAACGACATGGGGGGCAAATGCAAGGGTACTAAAATGGTCACCCATGTAAGGTAGGATCTATTGTTGAGTAAGGGAAAATGCAATGGTGGCTGGGTTAGGACACTTACTCGAACATGGGGTTCCTACATGCGTAAAGGATAAATTGGATCAATGAATCAGATACTCTAGGGGAGAATATGACATATATTCTAGTTAAGAGATTATACCTACATGGATCAATTGTCAACTAAAACAAGTGAATTCAACGTGACTTGGAACTGTACACATGGAAATGATAACAAAACGTTAAATGTGCATCTAGAAATCAAACCAAATAAACAAGTGACATGTGACCTCAAAAATGGTTGAGATTGTTAACACCTCTATCAATGGTCCAGCCAAAGGAAGAAAGGGAATCCCCCCTACCGAAACCCCAAGCATGCCCATCGACCTCTTACGCCATAGAAAGAGTCAGAAAATCCAAAGAATGGCTAAGTATCAATGAATTCAAAGCCAAATGATCGAGCCATAGTGAGAAAAATGGGAAAGACAAGGCCGCGGAATTCTTCCGTAATCTACAGAGGTTGAACGATCAGGATTGAAAAAGCAAAGCCAGATCTACAGCTAGGAAGCGATCCGCAATGCATCCGATTAAGAGAATTTCCTCTTTTCCACTTTCCCGAAGGTCCGATTTTTTGACTTTCCACACCCGCATTGTGGATTGCGGAAGTCAGAATGGTATTTTTTCAAGAGCGAAAAGCAGGGTTTCCGATTTCCGCAACCCGCATTGTTGAATGTGGATTGAAGAGGCATAATGTTTCCAGGGGTGCATATTAGGGTTTCTAATTTCTGCAACCCGCATTGTGGAATGCGGATTGTGGAGGACTAATTTTTCCGGGGGCACAAATTCAAGTTTCTGATTTCCGTAACTCACATTGCGGAATGTAGATTGAGGAGGTGATTTCTACGAGGTTGTGCAATGGCATTCCGATTTCTGAAACCTGCATTGCGGGATGTGGATTGTGGAAGCGATATTTTTCCATAGGTGTAAATTTGGATTTCCGATTCCCGAAACCCGCATTGTAGAATGCAGATTGCGGGAGGATAATTGTAGATATGACATGTTTTATAGGGTAAATTGCGGCCGCAGAAAATGAAGAATTTCACAGGGAAATGGCATGATTGGGAGCCGATATGGAACAAAAAGAGAATCATAGCCTGGTTATCCATCCAAATCAGCCTAAAACAGCCCAATCCGAAGGACAAACAAGTGGTTTCCAAGGCCCAAAGGCACACTGACACTGCACATAGTTTCCCATCGGCGCGTCTAACAGACTTAGGGGAAGTTGGTTCGAACAGTTCCACGTGAACGACCTAATCCTTTCCAGTTCAAGACTATTGTCAGTAAACGACCATTTATTGTTGAATTAGTTAGACGTTGTTTGATATTTTGTAAGCTTATAAATGAAGATTCTGAAATGAACCCAAGGGTTGGATGTTTCTGGATTCTAAGAGATTAAAAGATCTGCGTATGTATCAAGCTCGTCCTTTCAATTCATGAAAAGACCCGATTTTGCAGTAGAGATTCTTGTGATGAGTGTTTCGATGTTTGTTATTTCCCGTGCATGTGTTCTTCATTTGTATTTTCCATTGATTGTTTGCTTCTATAGTATCTAGATCAAGACTACATGGTCTTAAAGTCATATTTTATGCTTCAGATGCATATGACTAGGTATTCCACCCTTTCTTCTTGAAGTTGCAGGTTAGAATTCATTTACAAATGCTCTAGCTCTGTGATGGAATTTGTTTCCTTTTGTACCTCCATGTACTAATATCTTTGACTTGAAGAAACTTATCTACCTCCCCTATGCCTCTTAAATTGTGGTCTAAATCAGTCATTTGTGACTATAAATTCACTGAAGTTTGACTCCATACCCAATGGTGCTCTTGTCCTTAACCCCAACCAACTGAAAAACCCTATAAGTTATTATATGAAGGTCTAGCCACCATTTTTACCTATAACCAACTTGTGCAAATAATTTCCTAAGTGTTGAGTGAATTGTGAAAGAGAGAGCCCTCTTTGTGGTTGGAAAGGCTAGTTTCCACCCACCAAAGCTTTGTTTGAAACAGTTACCTCATCATCCCTTCTGCTGCAACCCAGGAGAATCTTGAGTGATAACATTCTGATGACCACACTGGGGATTTGAAAGACTTATTTCCCAGAAAAAGAATTTCAAAGCATCAAATAAGATCTCTAATGGAAAACAGAGCATCATAAATTTCAAGGTTGTAACATTTTCCTTGTCGACTCCAGCTTTCAGATTGGTGAATTTCTTGGATGAATTCAGGCTTCCAGAAGGATACCTACCAGAAGTTAGCTAGATCCTAAACTAGCAAAGTTTGTATCAAATCATGATAAGATCATCAGGAGAGAAAAGAAAGAACAAATAGGTATTTCCCCCATTAACTAGGTCTTTTTCTTTACGTAAGGAAGAGGCACAGGCTATAGAGGCTATCTATTTTGATTTAAAAATTGAGCAGACCTTATTTAGGTCTAAATATGAGGCAAATCTTGAAGAAACCCTATTTGATCAAAGAAAATTTCAAACACACTGTCTGAGTGCTTTGTGGGATAATTTACAAGAAAAAAGGACTAGATCTAATTTCTGAAGGTGAACATAGGTCATACATTATTTACCTGGCGTCTTCACTGTCAATAGAATCTAGAATTCAAAGCATCACCGGAGACTCCATTGTCTAAAGGTGGATTCCATGGAAACTTGCAAATATGCAATGTATGCTCCTATGAGTCGTTCACACATTCCAGGTTTTCCAAATCATATGCCTTGTATAGATTGGAAAACATATCTTCCCAAATTTAAAGATGAGGCAAGAGATGGTGCTACTCTGCATTTAATCAAATTCCATATGCATATGTATAAGCCAAAGGTGAAATTTCATGAATATTGCCTTAAGAAAATGTTCATGGCTACTTTGGAAGGAAAGGCACTTGAGTGTGGTATGAAACATTATCATCTCCCAGTTTGTATTCCCTCGTAGATTTCCATTCAACATTCTATGAAAATTATAAGGAAAGTTACCCATCTTGATCACTGTTGGAAAATTGTTGTAAAGTAAATTTTGAAAATTTCATTCAACACATGGAAAATGATTATGGTGATGAAGATTTAATGGATGAAGAAATCAAAGAATTTTATGAAGATTATTTTCAACATCAAGAAGAGTTATTAGGTAATAGTTTTCATGATATGCATCAAGATTCTTTGCAAACAATACTTTCTTCTTTGATTATAAATAAATAAGATCAGGACCTTAGTATTCAAATTCCTTCTCCTGAGAATGATGAGAAAATTCAGCAACCTTTATAAGTTTCAGAGGATATAGGGAGAGTCATTCAGGGTTCAAAATTTCCTAAGGTTCATCCATATGAAATTTTTAATGGACCAAATCAGGGTGTTCATGTTGAAAATCATGTTCCTTTCCCTGAGTTTGTTGAAGATATTCATATTTTAAGTGATCAAGAGAAGAATATGGATGGGGGAATTTTAGAGGCCTTGAATGAGAACCCTTTCCATTATAGTAGTAATCAAGGAAACCTCCAGCAGAGAGCAGATTCCTCTGTAGCTAAAAATGAAATAGATCAGAACCTTAGTTTTGTAGATAGTCATGATAATGTACAACAGGATTGTTCTCTTGTGTCCAAAGAAGAAATTCAACAATGTTTTCAGTTTTCAAATGACCAAGACATACATAAAATCAATCATTCAAGTTATTCCCCAAATCAATTATTTTCTGAGTTTTTGTCTCCTGAAAAAGTATGTCAAAATCAGATGGTTGAAATTGCATTTGTGGAAACCTTGAATAGTAAACCTGTTCATGAGCCTAATTATCTAGAGTTACAAGAAGTTGGTCAGGGGAAGCAGGTTGTGTTTTATCTCTATGATGTTGAAGGAGTTGCTTTCCCTGATTCTTTTGAGACCAAAGTGTTATTCTTGTTGAATCACATGAAGGGTCACTCTTTGATATTCATGTTAAGTTGCATGAAGAACTAAGCATAAATATTTTGATTGATAGGGATGATAGTCTACAAGGTCAACAAAATAATAATCTTGAGTTACAGGAAGATAGTGAAAAGGAAATTCCTCATATTCAAAAGGTGGTTGTTGCATTTGAAGTTTTTCAAGGATGTACATAGTTTTTTCCTGCTATGACTAATAAGGAAGATAAGTAGATGCCTATTATTTCCTTGAAGAATGAGCTTGAATTTAATGAAATGGAACAACTACCAGTAGTTAAGAATGAAAGCATTCTAATTATTTTTTCTAATCATCAATAAAAGGAAATAGTTCATGGTCTTGAAGATCCTTTTGCAAGTATATTGAAATCATCAAAGAAAGAGAATTTTGCAGAATTCATAGATACAAGAAAGAGTTTTGGATGGTGGGTTGAATTGTTACATTTGAAATCTATATTTATTCTTGAAGAGAGTCCAAGTATAGTACAACCAAGTAGTCATTTGATGGATTGAATACATTGGATCTCTCATGTCACCTGATCCAACAATTTTGTTCAGAAAAGTAGGGTAGGATAGACAGCGTGCCATAATCTTGGATATCAAGAATATTTTCCAGTTTGGTTTGCAATTGCAGTTTGATTTTAGTATTGAGCAGTTTGGTTTCATTCAAAAAAAAGAGGTGACAAGGTCACTAGTCTAATATTCTTGCTACCTCAAAGGGAGGATAGCATCCCTGGTTGGAGCCGCTGTTAACACCTCTATAAATGGTCCCACCAAAGGAAGAAAGGGAACCCCCCTACTGAAACCACAAGCATGCCCACCGACCTCTTACACCACAGAAAGAGTCAGAAAATCCAAATAATGGCTAAGTATCAACGAATTCCGAGCCAAATGATCGATCTGCAGTGAGGAAAATGGGAAAGACAAGGCCGTGGAATTATTCTGCAATCTACAGAGGTTGAACAGTCAGGATTGAAAAATAAAATCCATATCTACGGTTGGGAAGAGATCCGCAATGCCTCTGATCAAGAGATTTTCCGCTTTTTTGCTTTCCTGCAGGTCTGACTTTCTGACTTTCTGCACCCGCATTGCAGATTGCGGAAGTCAGAATGGTATTTTTCAAGAGCGTAAAGCAGGGTTTCCGATTTTTGCAACCCGAATTGTGGAATGCGGATTGCAGAGGCATAATATTTCTAGGGACACAGATTCAGGTTTTCGATTTCCGCAACCCGCATTGTAGAATGAGGATTGCGGAGGACTAATTTTTCCAGGGGTGTAGATTCAGGTTTCTGATTTCTGCAACTAGCATTGCAGAATGCGGATTGCGGAGGTGATTCCCTCGAGGTTGTGCAATGGCCTTCCGATTTCTGAAACTCGCGTTGCGGGATGCGTATTACGGGAGGATAATTGAGGATCTGAGATGTTTTACAGGGTAAATTGTGTTGGAATATTCTCAACATCATTTTTTATATTTGCATGCATGCATCCAGTCATCATGCATGCAACAGGTCATCAGTATGTTGGTCTCCCCGACACCTAGAGCCTAGTTTCATCCCCCTAGAGCATGTCTTCATCCCTCAGTAGCCCTCCTACCTACCTGATGCACCTTGTTTTCCTCACCTGGATGACATATGCACCTTATCTCACCTACCAGGAGTTTAACAGTCAGTTAGAGCAGCGATTGACCAGTTCTTAAATTTATTGCTTAGTTTAACTGCCTGTAGCTCCCAGTTGTCTATTTTGGAGTGCCACTTGACCTTCTAACAGCCTCATGCACCTTCCTTGGAGTCTCCATCCCCTGATTTGTGCTCACATGGCTCAGTTAGACTCATTTGACTAACTTTTGACTATTTGTGACTACTACCACTGATTGGATGACGTCTCCAATGTTATCCAAGCTACACACTGAGGATGATTCGAATGACCTCTTGGCTAATTCGAATTCTCTTGACTGTTATTGTATTGTATTCAGTTATTCAAAGTGCCAGCTTACAACTGATGTATGATTGTACTGCTATTCTCCATTTTTTGTGTTCATGAGTCATTATTGATTCTTCTTTCTTCTCTGCAATTCATTAGTGAGATCTGTTGTAGCTGTGAGATCTCCCAACAGATTATCACATGGTATCAGAGCTGGAAACAACTATTCGAATTGCAGCAGTAGCAGTTGCAGCAATTCTTTGAGCGGCTGTCTTTCATTGAGCACCAGAAACCTTTAGGTTTCCACAGAAAATCCTTGTGCTATTTCCTTGAATTCACTGGAAAAATCCAGTGAGGTCTAGCCAGGTGTGAAGGACCCAGTCACATGTGCTTAGTGTCCTAAGGCAGTGTTCAATTCGAATTGCAACAAATCTCCACTTACAATTCTCATTTGTTTTGCAGGTTATTCCATCATTCGAATCCATCTTCAACTGATTCAAATTCAACAGCTACTATGGATATCCATTGTTTTTGTAGGCCCTATTCGAAGTTCTCTACAGTTGCAGCAGTTTCCTGCAGTTGTAGCAATTTTGAATTTTCTGCAGTTGCAGCAGTTTTGATGTCTTCTGTAGCTGCAGCAGTTTTGATGTCTTCTGTAGTTGCAACAATTTTCTGTAGTTACAACAGTTTTCTGCATTTGCAACAGTAGATTCGAATTCTACAATAGCTTCCATGGATCTGAAAGCAATTCCTTCTCTCTCTTCATACAACTATGAATAATGGAAACCAAAGATGACATCATACCTGAAGAGATATGGTATTTTCAATATGTGTGTTGATGTTAAGAGAGATTTTGCTTCCTATGAAGAGGAAGAAGATTGGCTAGATGATTGTGATAGAGCCTCAACAACAATATGTACTACTATGATTTCCAATATGGAATACCTCATTGATCCTGCAGAACATCCAAGTGATAACTGGACAAGATTGGATAGATTATTTGGAAAGAAGGAAGAGGATGATGTTATCCATTTGGAGAACAAGCCCAGTAGTACTTCCTCAAGTGCTATCTCTATTCATGATTCGACCTCAATCATCTCCCATGATGAAGTTGTTGAAATGAAGAAGAAGATGTTGTTGTTTGGGATTTCTACCCTATTGTGAGGATATGGACACTACCAACTGGGAGGGGTTGAAAGGTAAACACATTGATTATACTGCATTTAGTTACTGCAACAGAAATAGATTGGGATTGAAATACATACCTCTTTTCGACGGTTGATCCTAGCTTTCGCTTGGTCTTTCACTTGATCTCTCGCTTGATCTTCTGCTCGACAAACCTGCGATACAAAAGATACCTTCCTCAGCATATCTTGACCATATAACATATGATGAAATTATAAAGCAATTTAACATCAACTATGATCAAGAATTAATCCAAATAGACATGCAATCCAATAGATATCTGAATTGGGACAGGAAGGGTGTTTCGACCTTTTTATTGTCAAAGAAACATGAAATCAATACAATATACCTGACGTGTAGAGATGTTTTTGCAACCGGATCCTGGGATCCTGCTCTTCACTCTGACTTGGAACATTCCTCCAACATAACAATGCTTGAAGCAATCTTTCCCCTAGCCTTCTCTCAAGATTTCATGAGCATTATGAGTAACCCCTCTCATGGATCCTCCTTGTATTTATGGGACAAGTTAGGCAGTTTAGATCGAGAGGTAGTTGGATTGGGAGGTTGGAGAAGTTGCAGAACCAACTTTAACTAATCCCAATTCGTCAAATTAATATATTTTTTGATTTCATCTTAAGATGTACGTAGGTTTCATACCACATGAGTAGTGTACAAGAAGCAACTTTTGGACTTTACAACAAGCGTTTACAACTTTTTGAGAGATGTACACTGGTTGTCCTTGAGGAGAGTAGGGTATTTCTCAAGGTGTACACTAGTCTATAGTGCAGAGAGGGGTGTACACGTGGCAAAAGCAAGGAAATTGCAATCTTGTCAAATGAGAAGTGTACTTTTGGAAGCAAGTCATCCAAAGCAATCTAGCTCTTCATTCCTTTATGTCCTTTTGTGTGATCTATAAGGCAAGGTGATCACGGGATGGAGAAGTGCAGATTTGACCTATAACAAATTTCCCCTAATGTGTGAGGTCAGAGGGAAACGATGGCCAAAAGACATTATAAGTCCAAGTCAAAGGAGGAGCAAGAAACCGCAGAACCAAGTCACAAAAAACACTTGAAACAATGATCAAGGTCAGCGAGCAATTACAATATTGACATCATATAGATGTGTAACATGATCTCCAATACATAACTAGGAGATGTATATATAGAGCATGGCCACTGAAATACAAGCGTGGATCCATGTCAAAAGAGAGATCATAGCCATAACAACAAGCTGGATCTATGTCTCATGAAGAGCCAAAATGAGTGAGGCTCAGTCTTGCACAACTTGGGGGATAACATAAATATAGTGATGCTATCAGAGCCCCAAGGTCTTCATCCAAAACAACCCAAGGTACAAACCCTATCCATGCAAATATATGAGTTGAAGTCGAACATGGGGGGTATCATTTGATTGTCGGTCATTGATGTATACCGTTAACAAATGCGAGGACTTTCATCGATAATGATAATGGGGTCCAAGGTACCTAGTATGATCCTAACAAGTGTGAATAAGTGGACTTGAAGTCAAACACTTGAGGAACTTGTCGAATAAGATAGTTTCCTTACTTGAGGAACTTGAGGAACTTCCTTACTATTTTTAACGAGCTCGAAGTGAAGGTGGAATAAATGATTGTAACCTCCTTACTGTTTTTAACGAGCTCAAAGTGAGGGTGAAAGAAATGCTCGTAACTTCCTTACTATTTTTAACGAGCTCGAAGGAAAGGTGGAAGAGGGATCATAGATGGGTCAATGTCCAAATGAAATGGCAGACTGCATTATATACTCTAGGAAAACTTCATCAGATGGAAGTACATCATCCCAAATAGAATGCATGTCTAAACATTCATATGGATTCATCACCTGGTCAATTACCGGGACCCAGTCCGGAGAAGGTAAGCATGAATTCAGAGGATTCTTCTCAGTAGCAATTGGACTCAAGGAACAATATGCCACATAATTTGATTGTGACATGGTAGTGCCTACTGACGGGGAACATACTTGGTCTATAGTTGGGTAATAAGAGGGATCAACAAATGTAAGCTGATTGATAGTGACAATGCTTTCATTGTGAGGAAAATGCATCACACGAAAGAGTGTAGACACCACAGCCTGCATAGCATATACGTAATCAGACCCGAGGATCATATCAAAATCCATAGGGTCCTTTAAAACCATAAAATCAACTAAGACTATTTTTCCACTCAAAGTAACAGGTACCTGAGGGAGGAATCCCAACGGTTCACTAGGTATTCTGTCGAAATTCAATGGCCAATTAACAGTTGGAACAAGGTTAGGAAAAACTAAATCTCTCCAAGCATAAGGGGATAAAATACTAACAGAGGCTCCTTCATCTACAATACATCAATGAACCACATGGTTGCCGATATCAACATTTATCTGGAAAGGTGTAGTAGAAGGAAGGCAAGGCCCAGTTAGACTATTCCAATCAAAGGAAATGATCCGAGAGCTTGGTAGGGGTTCACTCGGCACACATGAAGTGCCCCCATTTTTAGGAACATCCGAACTAGTAATGCAGAAGACTTCAGGGATAGGTGCATCAATCTCTGAAGGATTGATGGGATCGGTCGAAGATTGCATCGATTCGATTGCTTCAATCTCTAAAGGAAGAGTGGGGTTTACCAAATATTGCATTGGTTCAACCACTTCATCAACCAAAGGTTGATCAGGATATTGGGAATCTATAGAAAATTTAGGAGCAGAGGATCCTTCAGACATGGACCACACTCTCCGCACCTCTGGAATAGCAGGGCATCGGTGAGTAAGGTGATATCCCTTACAAAGTTTACAAGGGAACTTTAGCTTCCATCCTATAAGCTTAGACTTCTTTACAACAATAGTACTCTCAAAATGACTAGCATTGGCTGATAGCTTGCCCCCAACATGACTTGCAGTGGTTGGTTGCTCAGAAGAATAAGACTTTTGAACTATGGACCACACTCTTTGCACTTCTAGAAGTACATGGCACAAATAGGTCAGGTGGTCTCCCTCACAAAACTTACAAAGGAACTTAAGCTTCTGTTTATTAGGTTTGTCAACAATGTCAACGTTCTCAGCATGACTTGCAATGGCCGATTCAGTGTCTCCAGTACGACTCACAGTAATTGGTGACTTGTCATTAATATGACCAGCAGTGATCAATGATGTGTCCTCAACATGAGCAACAGTGGTTGAAGACATGCTTTCAGTATGATTTGCAGTGACTGAAAGTTTTCCCCCAACATGACCTCCAGAGGTTGGGTGGGTGGGTTTAGTATGATTCATAGTGACTGAGTGTTTCCTCCCAACATGACCACCAGAGGTTGGGTAGGTTCCCCCAGCATGACCTTCAGAGGCTGGGTGGCAAGGTTCAATATGATTTCCAGTGACTGAGTGAGTTCTCCCAACATGACCACTAGAGGTTAGGTAGGTGTCCCCAGCATGACCTTCATAGGTTGGGTGAATTTTTCCAACATGACCACAAGAGGTTGGGTAGGTGCCCCCAGCATGACCCTCAGAGGCTGGGTGGCTTCCCCCTTGCTTTGGCATCTTCTTCCTATTCTTCCTCCATCTATTCCTTTTAGACTGCTGGTTACTAGTATTACTACTTTCACCACATGAGGTAGAAGGAGGAGGATAAGATGTTACTAGCGAAGCAGGCATAGGGTTCTACTACTCTTGATGTGAAGTGCTTACTTGAGAAGCACCAGGAGCATGCAAGGCATTCAGAGTGGAAAACAACCAAAATGGTAGCCCTATAGTGAATCTCAGAAGATTCAAGGTAGCCATTAAGGGAGTACCAATGTTCTCAATGAATGGAAAAGCACAAGGATCCCCTTGAACAGGGTTCCCTTGATTGGTTCTCATCGAGATACTATCCATAGATTTCAACTCAATGGGCTAGAAATATCTAAGGACAACTAGAAACAAACAGCACAAAGAGCACACCACTAAAAAGGTCCTAGGTAATCAAACCAGGCAATCAATGGAAAATACTCTTGGAAGCAAGTCTGGGATGATCAGGGCCCAAAACAGACTAATAGAGTATCGACGGTCAGTTACGTGGCGTCCTCCGAAGGTCCACTGGGTGCAAGCATTTGAATCGCCAAATTGCTTTCCCGGGATTACTACCAGAGGGTTACCTTCCATGGAAATCCGAGGTGAGGTGGGAATAACCGCCCACTCTACCTGTGTACAATCCTAAAGGTTTGATACTAAGGCTACCATCAATACAAAATAACCTGGGGGGACGCTCGTCAGCCTATTCGAAATGCATTGGAAGGGTAACAAAGCTTGAAGTCTGTAAGGACCCCCGTATGCGAGTCGACTCTGGTTTATGGTCAAAAGGAAAGTGGGGATATACTCAACAAATCCAGTGTCCCACGGCCTCATGCTTAGCTCTGGTTTAAGTAGAGTTTCCTAGGACTATTTGATATAGATGGATTTACCTAAATGAAAGTTGTACTATGATTGTTGAGTAATTAAGCCAGTTCTGAGAAGTTTAAGGTGATTTAAGCTCGAAACTCTAGCATAATCTAGTTGATGTCGTGTATACCTAAAAAGAAAAATGTTGCTAATAAATTTTATTAATAATTTATTTTTAAGGGTTACTTGTTACTCAAGGGTTGTAGTGCGGTGTGTGGAATGGTTTGTTATGAAAGTAAAGTACTTGAAAAAATAACGCTTTCAAATTCACAAAACTTTTCTCTTTTTGTTTATAATTCTTTCAAAAACTTGAAACCTAAGCAATCCTAAAACAAAATATTTTTGTATTTTCTTTTTGATATTTCAAAGCAAACTACACTACCTCGAAATAATGCAAGACCATACTACGAAGCTATTTGAACAATTTTTTCCTTTTCTGATAAATATAAAAGAAAGAGAACTTTGTACAAAAGCAAGCAAGATCTAACTATAAAGCATGTGTAAGAAAAACATCTAAATGGCTCAAAGCAAATGAATAAAGAGACTTGATGAAGACTTGACTTACCAAGTTTTTGCAAAAGAAAAACTTGAGGCTTGGAAACGAAGAGAAAAAGAAACAGGGAAAAGAGACACTTATGATGGAAGGGAAAACCTAAATAGGTTTCTCCTAAGCATCAAAACCCTAAGAAAACACTAAGCCAAGCAAAAAGTAAGCAAGTGAACCAATAATGGCTTTAACAACACACGGACTCAACAACAAGAAGAATAGGAAGTTTTGACTCACTTGAAATGAAATAATAAAACAATCAGCAAATATTTGAACCAAGCAATCTTTCGGAAGCAACCCTAAGGACTCAACCTTGAAGTCAAACCATAATGGATAGGATAAGACAAAGAGAAAGCATGCTCTACGTTGCAATAGACAACAAACAATCAAAGTGCAGGTCTGTATGACTGCAATAAAAACTAGGGTGATGAATGAACTTCAAAAAAGGGCTCGTAAGTGGCAAAGACACTTAAAAAAAGACTCAAGCAAGCAAAAACAAGCTAAAATAGATTGGAGAGGCTTACAAGACTCAACCGAGACATATGAGGTCTCAGGGGTCAGTGAAGACAGCAAAGCAATAGGCTGGAACAACAAACAAAGCTTGGAAAACAAACCCTGACAGCAAAATAGGACACTACAGGAACATACACCACTGTGCAGTGTTACAACTAGTGTACACCAGGACAGGTACACTACTGTGTAGTGCAAGGAGGGGCGTTCATAAGGTGAAAAACACAGCTGTAAGTAGGAGAGACCAGTGTACATGCCTCAAAAGGGAAAAAATAGGCTTTGCAAACCAAAAATTGATTTAAATCAAGTAGATAGGAAAGATAACACAAACCTACAGGGCCTCTCAGACAATAAAAAAACTGAAAAAATGGGTTGGAAGAAAACCAAAAATAAAATCTCCTAGAGAAGAACAACTAAATGGTTATTCCCTAGTGGAGTCGCCAGTCTGTTGTTTGGGATTTCTACCCTATAGTGAGGAGATGGACACTACCAACTGGGCAGGGTTGATAGGTAAACACATTGATTATACTGCATTTAGTTACTGCAAAAGAAATAAATTGGGATTGAAAGACATACCTCTTTTCAACGGTTGATCCTAGCTTTTGCTTGGTCTTTCACTCGATCTCCTGCTTGATCTTTTGCTCGACGAACCTGCAATGCAAAAGATACCTTCCTCAGCATATCTTGACCATATAACATATGATGAAATTATAAAGCAATTTAACATCAACTATGATTAAGAATTAAGCCAAATAGACATGCAATCCAATAGATATCTGATTTGGGATAGGAAGGGTGTTTCGACCTTTTTATTGTCAAAGAAACATGAAATCAATACAATATACCTGACATGTAGAGATGTTTCTGCAACCGGATCCTGGGATCCTGCTCTTCACTTTGACTTGCAACTTTCCTCCAGCATAACAGTGCTTGAAGCAATCTTTCCCCTAGCCTTCTCTCAAGATTTAATGAGCATTACGAGTAACCCCTATCATGAATCCTCCTTGTATTTATGGGATAAGGTAGGCAGTTTAGATCGAGGGGTAGTTGGATTGGGAGGTTGGGGAAGTTGCAGAACCAACTTTAACTAATCCCAATTCGTCAAATTAATATATTTTTTGATTTAATCTTAAGATGTACGCGGGTTTCATACCATAGGAGTAGCGTATAGGAAGCAACTTTTGGGCTTTACAACAAGCGTTTACAACTTCTTGAAATATGTACGCTAGTTTTCCTTGAGGAGAGTGGGGTATTTCTCAAGGTGTATGCTGGTCTACAGTGCAGAGAGGGGCGTACATGTGGAAAAAGTAGGGAAATTGCAATCTTGTCAAATGAGAAGTGTACTTCTGGCAGCAAGTCATCCAAGGCAATCTAGCTCTTCAATCCTTTATGTCATTTTGTGTGATATACAAGGCAAGGTGATCACGGTACAGAGAAGTGCATATTTGACCTATAACAGATGCCGTTGCAACAATTTTGAAATTTTCTGCAGTTGCAATAGTTTCCTACAGTTGGAGCAGTTTCGAAATCTTCTGCAGTTGCAACAGCTTCTGCAGTTGCAGCAGTCCTCTGCAGTTGCAACAGTTTTCTATAGTAGCAGCTAGAGATTCACATGAAGTTGAAATACAAGACATGGTTTTAGGATTTGATCCATCTTCTGATTCAAATTCTGATCAAGAGATGTCAGCTACTACTCTAGAAGTTGAAGAGACTTTCATAATCTCTATTCCCATGAGCTTACTGATGTATAAGATGATGACCTACTGAGTATTTTGGAGGTAAAATCATATTAGGGAGGCAATGCATTCTCCCTCCCTGATCAAATGATTCCCATGGACTCCTATTTGGTCATTAGCACATGTTTTCAGAGTTTCACCTAAGATGGAAGACACCATCATTCTCTTGGGTTCAATTCTCATGCATATCATAGTTCATTTGGTTATGATCTCACCTGTGTTGGTTCAAAGGAGATATCAAAGAACTATATACACATTCATGTATTTGATTCTACCTTAGTTGGTTTGAGTCACATGCTCCATATTGATCTTCATATTTTTGGATTTGTTCTCACCATTCTTGGTAGGAAGAGCAAGCTCAGGAAGCCTCCAGATTTGCTTGCATCCATTGTTGGAGAACTAAAGCACATGTTTTTGGAGCATGATACATTTCTTCCCAAGAGGAAGATAACTCTTTTTGAGATAATTCTAGATCCAGATCCACAAGAACCTAAATATCTAACACCTGACAGTGAAGATGAGCGAATGGGAGATCCAGATCCATAAGAACCTAATGATATTTCACCTGATGATCCTCCTCTTTCGAGATGGGAAACCACTACTCTTAGATCTGCCAGATATCTTGTGGGATATCCACTTGATCAAAGGACAACTAGATCTGATTTTCAGAATGGAAGGTTTCATCCTTCTCACATTACTGATCCATTTCTTTTCGATCGATCATTCTTCAGTAAAGAGGGTCACTTGCCTCCTTCTGGGGTGGGTGATGCCATGTTACATTTGCATCCTTCAGTCTATTTTGAGGGAGAGATTTCTTCCCACTAGGTTTTCCCTCTTTCCTCATTTATTATATAGATTGTTGTATAGGGTGAACTTTGGTCTCAGTCACCAGGGCCCTACCATTAGTTTTTTTGTTGTCACCTCATAGTATAGCTTGAGAAGGGGTGTTGGAATATTATCACCATCAGTTTTTATATTTGCATGCATGCATGCATCCAGTCCCCAATATGGTGGTCTCCCCAATAGTTGAAGCCTATTTTCATCCCCCTAGAGCTTGTCTTCATCCCTTAGTAGCCCTCCTACCTACTTGATGCACCTTGTTTCCTCACCTAGATGACATATGCAACTTATCTCACCTACCAGGATTTTAGCAGTCAGTTAGAGCATTGATTGACCATTTCTTGCATTTATTGCTCAGTTTAACTACCTATAGCTCCCAGTTGTCTATTTCGGAGTGCCACTTGACCTTCTGACAGCCTCATGTGCCCTCCTTGGAGTCTCCATCCCCTGATTTTTGCTCACATGGCTAAGTTAGACTCATTTGACTGACTTTTGACTATTTGTGACTACTTCCGACATAATACAAAGACATTATTACCTTCCAAGGAATATAAAATATTCCAACACCCCCTCAAACTTATAAGAGAGCAATGCCAATAACCCCAATACAATATAACAATACTTGTGAATAAGTATAGATCATGATGAGTGATGTGACTCCCTTTACTCTATTATATACTAAGAGATTAGGAGGAATTACTCTCACATATTACATGTGGGATAATATAATTCTCCATAATAACATCTCTTTATATAATAATGAATATCAAGAGTATATTTTACCATAATGAATATGCGATAAGTGTATTACTCTTTTACATAATATTGTGGATATCTTCCGACATAATACAAAGACATTATTACCTTCCAAGAAATATCAAATATTCCAATGCTCCCCCTTAATAATCGTTGGGAGAAAACCCCACTAACAAAGGAAGGAAGGAGTCATTGTTGCTCCCCCTTAATGGCAACTTCCCTCATCCCAAGTAAGGAATGAAGATGCACATACTTCGTTGTTGTTAAGGATTTGGTGAAGATATTGGTATCCTATCGCTCTGTAGGACAATACTCAAGAGAAAGAACACCATCTGCAACGAGACCTCGAATGTAATGAGCATCAAGATCGAGATGCTTTGTCTTGGAGTGATATAGCGGATTATAAGCAGGTCATATTGCACCTTGATTGTCACATTTTAACACAGTGGACGATTTCAGAACCAGACCAAGCTCAGTGAGAACATGTCGTAACCAAACTGCTTCTTTTGTTGCTTCTTTGGTTGCTCTATACTCTGCTTCACACGAACATAAAGAAAGAGTCTTCACCTTTTTGCTGGACCAAGAAATCAAACCCCCAAGTTGAAATATATAACCAGCAGTTGACCGTCGATCAGAAATGTCACCTGCCTAGACATAATCTATATAACCAGAAAGTCAAACTGTAGTACCGCTCGAATAAAAAACACCATAGTACAATGTTCCCTATAAATATCTCAGAATTCTCTTTGATGCTTGCCAATGAATTTCATGAGGTTGTTGCATGAACCGTGAAACCATACTGATGGTGAAAGAGAGTATGGTCTGATGTGAGTTAAATATATCAAACTGTCCACTAGTTGACGATAAAGAGTAGTATCAACAAGAGGAGTAGTACACTCAACAGTTAACTTTACTCGGAATGAAAAGGCGTAGGAGAAGGTTTACAATCACTCATGTGAAAACGAGGCAATAAATCTGTAGCATACTTCGATTGAGAGAGAAAAATACCATCTTCCAGATGCCAAATTTTAAGACCCAATAAATAGTGCAATATACCGAGATCATTCATTTCAAACTGTTTTTGAAGGTCACATTCCATACTTTGAATGAGAACAAGTTGGCCGCTAGTGATAATAAGATCATCCACATATAAAACAATAACAATGATATTATCGTCAACATGCTTAACATACAGGTTAGGATTAGATATACAACACTTAAAACCATTATTCAAGAAATATGCATCAATTTTATCATACCAAGCCCTAGGTGCTAGTTTAAGACCATATAAAGACTTGTGTAATTTACATACTAAACTTGATGATTCAACATTAATAAAACCAAGAGGTTGTTGTATATAAATTTCTTCATTAAGATCACCATTTAAAAAAGCACTTTTAACATCCATTTGGTGTATTTCCCATTTATAAGATGAAGCAATAGATAAAATGGTTCTTATTGTATTCATTTTAGCAACATGAGCAAAAGTGTCATTATAATATATACCTTCAAGTTGATTAAAACCTTTTGCAACTAATCTAGCTTTATACTTTTCAATCTGTCATTCTGCAGTAAATTTAGTTTTATAAACCCATTTACAACCAACTAAATTCTTTCCCGAAGGAAGAAGAACAAGATACCAAGTCTTGTTCTTCATAAGAGAATCATACTCAGTAGACATAGCTTTCTCCCAATGAGGTTTACCCTTAGCTTGAGCATAATAGGTAGGATCATCTGTGGCCAAAACATTGGTCATAAGAGAAAAGTTAGATCTAGTTCTACGACTATCGGAATGGATTCTGATATCACTTCCCGCAGATTCAAGAGTTTTCCGGGCCCAAACAGGAAGGTTAGATGGGACATAAGTCACTTCAGGATCTTTGAGACATTCAAGTGGAATACTTGAATAAGAAGAAGAAGATGAACTAAGATCAGTCACGGAACTGGAAGGAGGAATCGAGATAGGAGTAACAGGTGATAAGGGAATATTCAGAGTAACATGAGGTTTGACATAATTAGGTGGTTGAGAGACTTCAATAAATTTAATATCTCTTTGAATTATGACACTTTGATTAGAAGTATCAAACAACCTATAAACCTTAGAATCCTCAGAATAACCAATGAATATACACTTGTGAGACTTGGGTTCTAAGTTTTTTTGCTTTTCATTAGGAATATGAGCCCAACATTCACAACCAAACACTTTACAGTTACTAATATCCGGTTTTATACCATTCCAGTTCTTAAAGTCTTAATCTTTTTACCATAATCATTTTCAACTAAGGATTTAAATACTTGAAATTTAGAAAAAGTGTCACTTTTATGTTTCAAAAAATAAACCCATGATTTTATACTAAAGTCATCAATAAAGGTAAGAAAATAGACTGCATGTGATATAGAAGGAACTTCAAGAGGACCACAAATGTCACTATGAATTAATTGCAAAGGTTCTTTAGCACGCCAAGCTTTACCTTTATCAAACATTTCTCTATGATGTTTACCAAGAACACACCTTCACAAACACTGTTAGTAGACAAAATATCAGGCAAGCCAAGTATGATTTTAGTTAACAATTGCATTTTACCATAATTCAAATGACCTAATATTTCATGCCATAATTTACTTAGTTCATCGGCATGAGAAACATAGGAATAAAAATGTTGTCTTTTAGTTGAATTAAAACCAACAAATTTATATAAACCAACAGTATGATCAACAGGACCAGAAGAAACTACTTTGAAATTTTGATTGATATCTTTAAGAACATATTTATTAGGCCAAGCTTCAAATTTATATCCTTTTTGACATGCACAATAAATAGAAAGTAAGTTGATGGGCATATTTTCAACCTGAAAAACATCTTCCAATTGACCATTAGCAACATTAACATTACCAAAACCAATTACGGAAACTTGTTTACCATCACCTATAGATACTTTCTAATATGTGTTTTTATTATTATCATAAAATGTAAATAAGGAAGCATTACCATTCATATGTTTAGAAGCACCGGAATCCATTATCCATTCCACATTAGAAGAAGAATTACTAGAAGAAACAACAAAAGCACACAAACCTACTTATGATTCATCAAAACCATTCTTTTTAGCCTTAGCTTTTAAACGTTTCAATTTAAAGCATTTATTTTTAGGATGGTTAGTTTTACTACAATGTTGACAAGGAGGATACACTCTCTTCATCTTACAATTGTCATGATGTGCATTAGAAGCATTACCGGAGTTATTAGTAGTATTTGAAGTGTATGAATTAGAACCTTTAACGTTATTAAAACTTTTCTTAGGATTCTTATGATGTGCCATTAGAGCTTTATTAGGTGAGAGTTGTCCTAAAACAATCACCTTTCTTACTCATTTATCAACCCTTTACAAAAATCATCAAAAGTAGGTTTTGTGGTATTTGAAGACAATTCAAGAGCTCTATTCCTAGTTTGAATGAACATATCAAAACAAGATGACAATTTTTGTTCTACAAGAATTATAAGAGCAATGTTTGTTTTCTTGTAATCTTTACTACAATTATTTAATTTTTCATGTAAGGTTTTCACTTTAGCAAGATATAATTCTACTCTTTCAAAGTTAGTAGGATCTAGCTAATTTTTTTTTTTCAAGGTAATAAGCAGAAACATCATCAGATTTATTAAATAAAGAAGCAAGAATTTTCCATACCTTAACGGGGTTGTCTTCTGCCTCTATACTTACCTGAATATTATCTGCAACCATTTGACCAATGATCCCTCTTGCTTGATCACATTTATCTTCCCATATATCCAAATCTTGAGCATCAATAGGTTTCATGTGTTCACCATTAACAATCTTCCATAGATTCTTACTCCTGAGAACATCAATCATTTTTCTCTTCCATGCAAGATAGTTAGGACCAACAAGTTTAGGAACAGAAGCTACTTCTGAAGTCATAATTATAGAAATATTGACAAGAAACCCAAATGCTAGAAATGACAAGAGAATGAAAGTGAATAACAGAAAATTGATATACTCTACCATACTGAACTGTAGAAACACAGTAGAAAAAACAGTAAAGGAAATAAACTTTTACTTATATCCCTTTTGAAAAGTGTTGAGAAAAGTCACTCATAGGTTTTACCACAGTGGACTCGCGAATAACACTGAAAAACATGGGTTCTGTACGGAAAGAGTCATGGTTACTCACGGGTTGCAGTGTAATGGAGTCGCGGCTACTCACGAGTCTCTATACAGTAAGGTCGTGAATCTGCCGAAGCATTCGCTAGCTCAGCACAGGAAGGGTTGCGAATAAATTGAAGTAAACGAAGGTTCGACAGTGGAACAATCGCGAGTATGCCAAAGCATACGCGGGTATGCGGACTGAGATGCCATGAGTCTACAGTGTATTCGCGGGTTCGCAATAGGAACAGTTGCGGTTAACTGCAGGTTCTGCGAAGAAAAGTCGTGAGTGCCCAGTTTATGGCTAAAAACAGTGCTGATTATGCCAAACACGGAAACCTGCACAAAGCCTACCAAAATTGGATGAAAACTTTTGTTTTGACAACCGGAAGATAGATATCCTTGAGGAGAATCCAAAAATCATATAGATCTACAAAAATAACATCAAGAAACCCTTGAAAAATTTCTTCAAAAATCCACACAATAAGGTTAGGGTTAGAAGTAAACAAATGCAGAAATATGCCCAGATCTGAAGAGAAGCCTAATGGCTACCAGATAGAAAGCAAATCTACAAGAAATAAACAATGCCCAAATGATAAAATATTGTTTGAAATCAATAGAAGGTGCTAGATCATAGCAACAAGCTTTCATACCATGTCAGAGATATGGATCTAACTAAACTAGCTTACCTATCTATGCAAAACAATAATATATCAACAATAAGTACAAAAAGAGAACAAGAGAAAAGAGTACACCATATATACGTGGTTCACCCAATTGGGCTACGTCCATGGGAAGGTAGTCTTCTATTATCTCTAGAATATCTCTCCCAAACTTACAAGAGAGCAATGCCAATAAACCCAATACAATATAGCAATAGTTGTGAATAAGTATAGATCATGATGAGTGATGTGACTCCCTCAACTCTATTATAGACTAAGAGATGAGGAGGAATTACTCTCACATATTACATGTGGGATAATATAATTCTCCATAATAACATATCTTTATATAATAATGAATATCAAGAGTATATTTTACCATAATGAATATGGGATATAATGTATTAGTCTTTTACATAAGATTGTGGATATCTTCCAACATAATACAAAGACATTATTACCTTCCAAGGAATATACAATATTCCAACACACATTGCCATCAAATATAGTGATTTCATACCTACTACAAAATTTCAAAAGTCTAAGATTGTTGAATCTCAAACGATGAATCTTGCAGAAAAGTGTGATGAAAATAGTGAAGCCTTCAAGGACTGTTATTTATTTTCAACCTCCTTCAGAAGAAATGTGGATGTTGAAAGATGTAAAGAAGCCCCCAAAGTGTTTAAATTGAGATCACGAGATGATTCAAATGTTCAAGTATTAGTGAAATCATTCCTAGAGAATTTTCAAACATCATTGCTTGATGCTCTTCTGATTCCATTTGATATCAATGAATATTATCCAAACACACCTACATGATGCAATAGAACTCAATTCTGGTCCTCAGCTTGTTTTTTATGCCCTCGGTTGAAATTTTTAAGTGTCCCTAAATGGATTTGAGAAGCGAGTTGAAACTCATCATAACTACGTAACTGAGGCTCATATGGACAAACTATCAATTCTGTTGGAATCATGACATCAAAGTACCGCTATGGACACCCCTCTCCACTGACATCATGGACTCAATGTTGTTTATTTTGATGGTTTTCACCATTAGGGTTTTGCTAAGTAACATGCAATGCAATTTCTACTTTATAGGAAAATATTTTGAAAAATTTGTCAAGCGAGGGTGTGGAAATTGTCGTCATCTCTCCCTAGCCCAAACACATTTCCAAGAGGTAACGAAACTAAATTCCATTGCTTGATTTTTTTTTGTGCCCCCTATTGAAATTTGCCAAGTGTCTGTGAATGAATTTGGGAAGCGAGTTGAAACTCGCCATAAGTTGATAATCAGGGCTTGGATGGACAAACCATCACTTTCGTTGGAATCATGACATTGAAGTACCACTATAGACACCCCTCTCATGTGACTTGATGGACCGAACATTTATTTTTTTATGGTTTTCGCAACTAGGGTTTTGTTAGGTAACATGCAATGCAATTTTTTCATTATAGGATAACATTTTGAAAAATGTTTCGAGCGAGGGTGTTGGCATAGTTTTCATCTCACCCTATCCCAAACACACTTGTAGGAGGTAACAAAACTCAATTTCGTTTCTCGGTTTGATTTTTATTCGCCCAGTTGAAATTTGCCAAGTGTCTCTGAATGGCTTTGGGACGCAAGATGAAACTCACCATAAGTCAATAATCAAGGCTCGAATGGGAAAACCATCAGTTCGTTGGACTCATGACATCATATTATCACTAGGGACACCTCTCTCCAATCATGTACCGAACATTGTATTTTTTTTTATGGTTTTCGCAACTACGGTTTTGCTAAGTAACATGCAATGCAATTTCTGCATTATAGGCTAATATTTTGAAAAATGTGTCAAACAAGGGTTTGGGAATCATGGTCATCTCACCCTAGCCCAAACACACTTTTACGATGTAATGGAACTCAATTACATTGCTCCGTTTGAACGTTTTTTAATGCCCCTGGTTGAAATTTTCCAAGTGTCTCTAAATGGGTTTGGGAAGCGAGTTGAAACTCGCCATAAATCTATAATCGGGGCTCATATGGACAAACTGTCAGTTCCATTGGAATTGTGACATCGAATTACCACTTGGGATACCCCACTCAAGTGACTTCATGGACCGAAGGTTGTATATTTTGACAATTTTCACAACTAGGGTTTTGCTAAGAAAAAACTTGCAATGCAATTTTTGCATTATAGGCTAAGATTTTGAAAAATGTGTCAAGTGAGGGTGTGGGCATCGTGGTCATCTTTCCCTAGCCCAAAGACACCTACAATAGGTAAATAACTCAATTCCGTTGCTCGATTTGTTTTTTATGCCCTCGGTTGAAATTTTCCAAGTGTCCTTAAATGACTTTGGGAAGTGAGTTGAGACTCACCATAGCTTCGCAAGATGGGTTGTGATGGAAAAACCTTCAGTTTTGTTGGAATTGTAACATCGAAGTACCACTAGGGACACCCCTCTCCAATGACTTTATGGACTGAGCCTTATCTATTTTGACGGTTTTCTCAACTAGGGTTTTGCTCAACAACATGCAATGCAATTTCTGCATTATAGGCTAAGATTTTGAGAAATATGTCAAGCGAGGGTGTGGGAATCATTGTCATCTCACCCTAGACCCCACACACCTGCAGGAGGTAACGGAACTCAATTCCATTGCTCGGTTTTTTTTATGCCCCCTGTTGAAATTTGTCAAGTGTCCATGAATGGCTTTGGAAAGAGAGATGAAACTCGCCTTAAGTCGATAACCAAATCTCAAATGGACAAATCGTCAATTTCATTGGAATCGTGACATTGGAGTACTGTTAGCGACACCCCTCTCCAGTGACTTGATGGACCGAACATTGTCTTTTTTTACAGTTTTCACAACTAGGGTTTTGTTAAGTAACATGCAATGCAATTTCTATAGTATAGGCTAATATTTTGAAAAATGTTTCGAGTGAGAGTGTGGGCATCGTGTTCATCTTGCCCTAGCCCAAACACACCTGCAGGAGGTAATGGAACTCAATTTCGTTGCTCGGTTTGTTTTTTATGCCCTCGATTGAAATTTTCCATGTGTCCCTGAATGGCTTTGGGATGCGAGATTAAATTGGCCATAAGTCGATAATCGGGGCCCGAATGGACAAACCATCATGTCCGTTGGAATACTGAGATCGGAGTATATCTAGTGACACCTCTCTCCAGTGACTTCATGTATCGAATATTGTATTTTTTGATGGTTTTTGCAACTAGGGTGTTGCTAAGTAACATGAAATGCAATTTCTAAATTATAGGGTAAGATTTTTAAAAATGTGTCGAGCGAGATGTGGGAATCATGGTCATATTGGCGCTTTGGCTTTATTTCAGCCATCATTGACATATTACAAGCCGTACCATGGGAAGTTTTGGTATAATGACTAGTTAGCTTGTATCGTTGTTACAACAACTTGAGCTGCAATAAGAGGTTTTCCACCCAAGTACTCAGAAGGATCTATTACAAGACAATGAACTTTCCCTTTTAGGCTATGGCTCAACCTGCTCTTTGTAGGGATTTTTACTGGGATCTAGGCAAGGATGTTACTTGGTATCAACTATCAACAAATTTCTTACTTTATTTCAGTTACATTTACTTTTTATTATCAAATACTTAATTGGGCATTCATGAAAAGAAAATAACAAGAGCAACACTCCGAACTAAAGCATCTGAAAAATTTAAAAGAGAAAAGAGAGAAAAAATTAACAAGCATTCTTCACCCACTTTGTAAAAACATCCTCATTTGGAGATACATCTGAGTTAAGGAGGTCACCCCATTTTTCATCACAAAATTAAGATAATATTTTCACAGAAAGCAATTTGTGATACCATTCTATTTCCATGGTTATCCTTCTCTCCTAGAGCCAAGGAGAGATTACCTACATAAAACTTAGCAAATGAATGCCATTTTTTAAAACTAAATCTAGAAATGTATTTATTGCAAGCATAAACAAAAGTCATTTGTATACAGGCATAAACATTCACAATACAAAACTTTGATGTATTATGTTAAGCATAATAGATAAAGATGAATTAATAGGTGCTACCCTGACTAGATCAGCTATAATAAAAATGAAGGAACACCCCTTACCAACTCCAATAAGGACAACATTCCATGTTTCCAAAGCCTGAAAAGGACAAAAAAAGAGCACCCCGGATAAGACCATTAAAGTGTTAAGTAGGAACTGAAGAGTTTGGAAGTGAATTGACCGAGGTGCCTAATTTGACAATAATATAGAGGACATTTGAGAGGCTTTAATGCTATTAAAATCTCGTCTTTAAGGAATCGTTGGTTGGGTAAAGACTATATATTTGCTAGAACACTTTTGCATGTGGAAGAAGATTGTGGAATTGACTGTTGGTAAATTCTCGTGGGCTAATTTGGAGGAATAAACCTGTGTGTTTGTAACTATTGATCCCAGTTGACTGTCATTATTCCAACTCCATATTCAACTTGCAACAAAGGCCATGTTACCGGATGAACCACCCCAATGTGTAGGATCTGCAGATTGGATCCATCATGTAAAAAGAAACCCTAGAGAAGGAAATGGATCACATGGAAAATCAAACAAATTTTGAAATGGATCCTGAAACTTCTAGTGCTTTTGTGACTAAACAATCAACCCAAATATTGAATTTTTAATGAAAATATTTCAAAACCTTAAACACCTGAAGGATAAAACCATAAGCACCATTCCTGGTCAAGGTATGATCTATCCTTATGTCACAATATGCTCTTGAAATCTGATCTATCAAGGTCTGCTCTCATGGTTTTTATTTGATCTATGTTTATGGTCAAGGTCTGAACAAGGTCTTATCTATCCTTAGGTGCTACCTTGTTTCTCACTTCAACCATATTGTTATTTAGTCCTGCCATAGCCTTCAACAAAACCGCTTTATTTCACTGCTGATATGGACATGTTTACGTGGCTCACAAAAACACTGTTGTGACCTGCTTCATGTTGATGCTGAAATGGGCTTCAAAATTATTGATTATCAATCATGGTTATAACTTATCAAATGATCAGTTATGGTACATTAATGGATAATAGTAATATGCATGAAAACTCTATTTTTTTGCTATGACTTGTAGTTCTACTCGTGTTTCATGAATAGTTTTGATTCTTCACCCTATTTTTATTTATTATAATTTTTTTACATATTTTTTTGTACTTGTCATTTCCCCACCATATCCGAACCCTGGCTTTACAAAAAATTGGTGATTATGTGTCCGGATCAGGATCCAGATCCATATCCTTATCCTGGTAACTTAGAACAAAAGGGATTCCTTGTTGAGTTGTCTACCTTTTTGCTAGGTGGCTTGCCTGTAAAGGACTTGCATATCTTGCTGCTATAAATCCTTGTTGGCTTTCAGCTAAAGCTTGAAAAAGGTATAAATAATAAATTGTATGTACTATATGTGGCACATGAATGTGATCACTTGCCATTTTCAAGCATTTTTTATATGGATTATTTTTAAGTTGATTAATAGCTAAAGTGAAATCTTGTTTTGCATAAGATAGATGCATTTTAGACGTCATAGATTGTCCATTCTAGGGTAGCGATCAGGCATTGCATGAATGGTAAATTTGGTGAATATGTATTGTACTTAAGTAAATGGCTTACGTTGGTTACATGAGTCCTTCCCCTATATAAGGAGTGTAAGACATCACATATCAATGAACATTCTCTCTAATAATCCATTACTTGCATTACCCATGGTACATGGCATGGATGACATGCTTATGCATGTTTTCATGTTTATACACACATATATTTATTGGCCTTAGATATGGCAGTAGAATTTACTTGATGTGCCCTTCCATACAACAACCATCAAATAGAGCTCCCTCCATGAAAGAATTTTTATGACACAGATGCATCTCAACTAATAGGCTTATGTTTGAAGAATCTATATGTATCACACTATTTTTTCTATCTAATTAGCTCTAGGCAAGTTATGTTGTCTATTTACTTCATACCATTTTTTTGGTAGTAATTTTACTTCATATCTTAAACCCACATAAAACTGTAAAAGACTTGTCCATGAAAATCCATTTTTATAGAATCTGATTTAGGTTAGTATTGTGCCTTAATTCAATTATCATTTCCCATCTATTTCTATGAATTGACCCTTTTGTAAGGACTTGTGGGCATACTAGTTTGCAATCCCTTACACATTGATAGTCAACAAAATGCATATCTTGTCTAGATTCCTTGCACACTATATTTGGTCAATTTTTCAATTAAATTAGGGCATGGTGGGGGGTAGTGGGAAAGCCTAAAAGAAGATCCACACCATGTTTTTAACTTAGCAATCTTAAGCCACTTTAGCTGGGGAATTGTTCATTTTTCAGGTTAATCCCATTTCCTCTAAAAAAAGTGTATCTATAGGATTAATATTAGAACTTTCACATCTCACTTTTCCTTGTTTGCAAGGATGATACAATCCTATTGTAGTGTGTAATAGACTAATCATATAACGCCGGTGAGATGTATACACTTATGTCCTCTCCGTTATTAGGAGATGAAAAATATCAAAACTGTTTCTTCTTTCATTGCCCTTTTTTTCGTTTTTTTAAAATGTGTCTTCTAGAACACTACTTTAGTAAATCCAGGCATACAAATAAAAAAATCAGGCTGCAATTATAAAATATACCCCTCCCCAATCTCAAGAAAGGCTACATTTTTATGGAAAATGCAATTCTGGCTGAAATCTGAACTACCAATCCTGCTGCGAGTGCTGCAATCTTTCCAAGTTAAAAGCATCCCCAATAAAGTAGAATTTTGTGTGTTAAAAACTTAAAAGTAACAATCTTCCTTAATCTGCTCAAGATCTCAATTTGAAAAGAGATAAGCAAGTTGACTTTAGTAAAAATTATATGCATCAATCTAGCATGCCTAATGTTAAATTTTCAGAATTTACTTCAATCCGATCTAGGATCTTAACTGAGAGAACAACATGTACATCAAATCTATAACATATCAATCATGGACACAATAATGCAAGCACACAAGAGACACAGATTTTACTTGGGGAAAACCATAAAGGTGAAAACCCCAATAACTTCCTCAGAGATAGATAGAGCAATGATACAACCAGAATACAAGAGATAGTCTTCTCCTAGCAGCAGAGCCTCCTCCTCCACAAGTGCGCCACTCTCCCAAGTGTGAGTGAGAGAATAGAATGTGTAAAATGAGAGAGACACACTCTCTATTTATACACTAAATTGACTTGATCTTTACTCAACTAGGTCGGCCTCAACTTAATCACTTAACATAATGCTGACTGGGCCGACCCCCACTAGGGTGGTCTAATAACCCTTTGACCCACATGGTCGACCCCCAATAGGGTGTTCTAATAACCCTTTGACCCACATGACTTATATAGGGCCGACCCCAACAAGGTGGTATAATAACCCATCAAGTATAAGTTACGACACTTACAATATAAATGACGACACTTCCGTATAGAGGAATAATAACATCTCTATAGGAATACAATATACATATATGTGAAATACATTCCGAAGTTACATATACATCAACACTCCCTCTTAACTAGGAAGGTATTTCTTGACACAGGTCTTCTAGCACAAGTCATCTTCTCTGCATCATCATCACTGGATAATCGTCATCGAGTCATCATCATCATCACTGCTGCTGCTATCTCAATCAATCTCTGAATCTACTCATCATAGGAAGTTCTACAGAGCCAGTCCTTTTTCGTACTGGATGTAGGCCCACCACCTGTAGGTCTTCGTCATCACTGGCTATACTGTAGAATCCTTAGGACTTATTACTTGCGTCACAAAACCTGGCTTCATCATCCCAGGCTATTACGAGCACACAGCTCTACCTATCGAATCTCCCAAGAGAACATTACATGTGACCCATCACAAAACCTAGTTGAAGCATCCCAGGCTGTTACGAGCACACAACTCTACCTGTCGAATCTCCCAGGAGCACATTACATGTGATCTCACCACAAAACCTGGTTGAAGCATCCCAGGCTGTTACGAGCACATAGCTGTACCTGTCGGATCTCCCAGGAGCACATTACATGTGGTCCACCACAAAACCTGGCTGAAGCATCCCAGGTTGTTACGAGCACACAACTCTACCTGTCGGATCTCCCAGGAGCACATTACATGTGGTCCACCACAAAATCTGGCTAAGGCATCTGAGGCCTTTTTCATCTTGTCCAGATCTCCCAGGAGAAAATTACATGTGGTCATGGCAAAACCTGGTTGAAGCATCTGAGGCCTTTTTCATCCTATCCAAATCTCCCAGGAGCAAATTACATGCCATAGGACAAAACCTTGCAAGAGCATATTAGGATGTTATGGGTACACAACTTTGACCTGAAGATATCCCAGGGAACAAATTACATGTCCTCCCCGAGCAATGTCTCGAAAGAGCATCCCAGGCTGTTATGGGTACGCAACTCTGACCTATAGGATCTCCCAGACATGCTCATCTGCACAACCTAATCCACGGCCACAAAGTATCATCTGATACTCACCATACATCATCATGATGTACACATGATCATCCTAATCATCATCACTGCAACATCCTGCTGCATGTCATCTAGAGAAGCTTGTCATCCATGATCACCCTGATCATACAATGCATCCATCTGATGCACACCAAGTATCTACCTGATACATATCACCATACACAGTGTATCCACCTGATACATAGATACATGATCCACACAATGTATCCATCAACATACATGATCTACCTGATCATACCTGATACATATCAACATACATGATCTACCTGATCATACAATGTATCCACCTGATACATATACACATACATGGTCTAAGCATCCAACATGATGCATATACACATATAAATGATCCAACTGATCATATCCAGCATCCAACATGATGCGTACATACATATAAATGATCCAATTGATCATATCCAGCATCCAACACGATGCGTACATACATATAAATGATCCAACTAATCATATCCAACATCCAACATGATGTGTACATACATATAAATGATCCAACTGATCATATCCAGCATCCAACTTGATGCATTCATACATATACATATAAATGATCCAACTGATCATACAAAGCAGAAACTAGAATATCATCCTAATGCTCATCATCCAGCACTTACATCCACAGCCATGTGAAGGATCCTCCTTCCAACATGCTTGGAATGGCTTCATCAAATGTGTCCATCACTTCTTCCTTGAAGTGTCCTCGATCTGAAGAACACCAAGCCTCTCCCTGAAGTACTCAAACTTCACCCTGGCTAGTGGCTTCATCAACACATCTGCAATCTGCTCATCTGTCGCAACATACAGGAGCTTCACAGCTCCTCTCTGCATCATATCCCTGATATAGTGATATTTGATCTCTATGTGTTTCGACCTATCGTGGAACACCGGGTTCTCGGACAGCTTCACACAACTCTGGTTATCACAAAAGCTACCAGTAGCATCCAACGGGAGATCAAATAACTCAGACAATATCTTCCGTAGACATACTACCTCACAACTAGCTGAACATGCTACAACATACTCTGCCTCAGCTGTACTCAGTGCTACACAAGACTGCTTCCTGCTAAACCAAGAGATCACACCTGATCCCATACTGAAGCAACACCCAGATGTGCTCTTCCTATCTGCAGCACTACCTGCCCAATCTGAATCAACATAATCCTGCAGGTTAAACTTTTGATTTGCTTCATACTTGAGCCCATAATCCACTGTACCCTTCAGGTACCTCAGAACATGCTTTATAGCAACCAGGTGAACACTCCTCGGATCTGTCAAGAACTGGCTCAATGTGTTCACAGTAAAGCAAATATATGGCCTCGTGTTCGTCAGGTACATCAAGGACCCAATCAACTGACGATACATAGAGACATCAACTGGCTCAGATGAAGCATCACATAGAAGCTTCAGATTCGATGCCATAGGTGTGGTCATGGCCTTGCAATCCATCATCCCAAATCTCTTCAGGATATCTACTGTGTACTTCCCTTGACCAAGGAAGATCTCACCTGCACTCTGCCACACCTCCATACCTAGGAAATAATGCATCATTCCCAAATCTTTCATATCAAATTCAGCAGTGAGCTTCCTCTTTGTATCACACCAAGTTCTGGGAGCTTGCTACAAGCCATACAAGGCTTTCTTCAATCTGCACACATGTGACTCCCTGTTAGGTCTTGGGACTGCATCCCAAACATCTTCTTCATGATCGATGGATCATGGCATTCCATTTCTTCATCCCATATCCTGGGAATTTCAATATCTTCAATAGATATCTTTGTTGCTGGAACAAATGTTGTAGTCCTTCTTTTGTAGGTGAAGATATACGGTCTTTCCTACAAAACAAGTTAAATTGCATGATTAGAAACATCTCATAATTTTCAGAACAAATTCTTTACACATAAATAAATATGTCATGTAGTCATGCAGTTATCTTAGAAAATGCTTCAATACAACATTTATCCATGTTCCACAACTTTCTAGATGCCTTCTAGTCTCTACCAGAACATTGTTAAGAGTTTGCACTACTCCCAACATGTCAGCAAAGAGGTTTCATTCTAGATAAGTAGCACTGGAATATTGTATGGTGCCATAGGCCACTTACCCATCACATGCATATTAGTAGTATCATGTTCATTAATGCAATCATTCTAATATGCACAATACATCTCCTAAGCATAATATTATTTAAACAAAAATAGGCAAGAAATGATAATTGAAATACTTTCTTTGTTTGTTTGTTGGGTGGACTCCCTCTGAGTCTTTGCTTCCTGGCAGGAGCTGTTGAAGTAGCTTCTTCTACACCTTTCTGTTGTGGAATGTAGGAATATGGTCAACTCCCTGTGAAAATCTGCATCCTTGCAGCAGCTGTTGGAGTGTGCTCCCTCTTGATCTTTGCTTCCTGGATTACATGTCCTTGAACTTATATTCATCCTTGCTGACATCAATCTTCTTGAACCCTGGAAAGTATAATTTATAAGCCTTTGATCTTTCACTGTAACCCACAAAGATACCCTTATTTCCTGAAGGATCTAGTTTAGTCCTCTTTTCCTTTGGGACATGAGTGTATACTGGACAACCAAATATTCTGAGATGGCTGACTTCAGGTTTCTTACCAGAAAGGACCTCTTCTGGTATCTTGATGTCCAATATCTTGTGGGGTGTTCTATTCTACACATATACAACTGTTCTAGCTGCTTCTACCCATAGATGCATAGGTAGGTCCTGGTCATGCAGCATTTCCCTTGCTGCTTCCATGATTGTTCTATTCTTCCTTTCTGCAACTCCATTCTGTTGAGGATTATAAGGAGTAGTCAACTCCCTCTTAATCCCTGAATCACTGCAAAGCTTCTTGAAGTCACCTGAGGTGAATTCTCCACCATTGTCGGATCTGAATGTTTTGATCTTCTTGTCAGTTTGATTCTCCATCAAGGTTTTGAATTCCTTGAACTTATCAAGTACCTCATCTTTGTTCTTCAAGAAGTAGACCCAAGTCTTCCTGGAGAAGTCATCAATAAATGAGACATAGTAAACATACCCACTTAGAGAACTGGATGACATAGGACCACATACATCTGAGTGGATGATTTCCAGTATATCCTTTGCCTTGCTTTCACTGCTTGGGAAATCCTTCTTAATGTTGCTACTTTTTGCACATCCTTTGCAAACACCTTCATGTTTGGTCTTGATTTCGGGAAGACCCTCTACAACCTTCCTTGCAATTGGAAGTGCCCTATAGTTCATATGAGCAAGTCTTCTATGTCAAAGTTCACTTGGCTCCATGGATTCATGCACCATGGTATGTTCAGGTTGTCCCTTCAATTTATACAAACCTCCCTCTTGCTCTCCAATCACTACTGCATCATCTATGGTCTTTCCCTTTGGCCACATTAGGACTTGGCCATCCACAAATGCAACCCTCATACCTTTTGCATCCAATGGAGAGATGGAGAGTAAGTTCTTCTTAAGCCCAGGTACAAAAAGGAATTCTTTCATCTTCAAAGATTTTCCAGAATCTAGGTTGTAGGAGGCTTCACCACTTCCTTCGATTGGGTATTGATAATCATCCCCAAGTTTCACCTTATGGGGTGATTCATGTTCAGATAGGTTCACAAAAGATTCCTTAAACCCAGTCATGTGTTTGGAAGCCCCACTGTCAATTAACCAATCATTACAACCATGGGAGATAGTACCTGTGAGAGCAGAGATTAGAACATACTCTTCTTCACTTGATGATTCATCATTACTATCATCACTTTCTTCCCTAGCCTTCTTCTTGGGTGGTTCATTATCCTCGGCAGCATGAGCATGAAACCTTCTTTTGCTCCCCTTCTTCTTCTTGTTGAAGTTGTTGTTATCCTTCTTGTTCTTGGGACAATTTATGGCAATATGTCCTTTTTCATTACAGGTGAACCATATTCTTCTTTCTTTGAAGTGATGTGAAGATTTCTTGGAGTGATATGGCTCTCTCTTGGACTTCCCTTTCTTGGTGTGAGCTGTGAGAGCTTGATCTTCATTCCCCATCTTTTCTTCTCGTGCCACAAGCCTTGCTTCTTCTTGTCAGCATTCTTCCCGTAGTATGCTGAAGGAAATCAACTTCTTTCTTGCACAGATTCCTTGAATGAAGGAGTCCCATGACCTAGGTAGGCCATTCAGAGTGGTCATGACAACTTCACCATTCTCCACCATTTCATCCACTGCTTCTAGTTGTTCCTTGATCTGGGATACCCTTGAAAAATAATATTGAATGGTTTCTCCATTCTGGAACTTTACTCCTTTCAATTGGTTCCACAGGGTCATCTTCCGATTTATGTTCTTCCCTTCAAATAGCTTGGTCAAAGAGTCAAACATCTCTTTGAGTGTCTTTAGAGAAGACACATGGGTTATGAGATGGTCTTTGATAGAATCAACAATGATTCTCTTTTCCTTGACCAAGTTCTTCTTATGCAATACTTTAGCCTCTTCATCCTCCGGGATAAGGATGTCTTCTGTTATATATGAGTCCAACTCATTCTCTTCCAAGATTAACCCAATCCTATACTTCCAAGCTCAGAATTTATCAGCCCCTTCAAGCTTATCCTCAAGCTTGGTGTCGTGAAACATCTTAAAGAGTACTTCAAATGGAAATAGAAAAGATTTAGGTCTTACCAATTGAAATGTTGAAAACTGGATCTGGTCCCGGATTAGGGGTTGTCGGAAAAACCCTAAAAATTCAAAATGTGAATTTCAACTTTCTGAAAGGATAGAAAGATGCACCTTGATGAGCTGATCAGCCTAGTGTATTTAGAATTTGAGATCAACAAAGATTTACCCTTCATATTTGACTTTTTGTCCTCCCAGGTTCATTGGGGAGAGCCCTGAATTAGGGTTTGAGTTTCCCGGAGATCTACCCAGCCAAAAATCTCGATCCAAAGCTCTAAACTTCGATTTTTGCAAGGAGCTTCCATCTCTGTCTTCAGATTTCAGAAATTCCTATTTTTATGGAAACCCTAATTGTTAGGGCCAAATCTGAAAATGCTCAGAATTGAATTCTGATTGGACAGATGGATTCAACTTGATGAGTAGAGTCAATCTACTATACTGCTTTTCCGAAATCTGTGGAGAGAAACCCAATAAACAAGAAACTCAAGTTTCCATCACTGCAAAATGTCTTCTTCTCAAGTTAGCTCTGATACCATGTTAAATTTTGAGCATTAATTCACAATACTCTAGGATCTTTACAAAGAGAATAACATGTACAGTATATCAATGCATATCAATCATAACAAGCATGCCAATCATCACAAGAATCAAAGCATGAGAGACAAGAGACAGAGAATTTCCGTGGGGAAAACCCTAAGGTGAAAAACCCCACAACTTCCTCAGAGATAGAGAGAGCAATGGCTGAACCAAAGTAAAACCAAAATACACTTGAGACAGTCTCCTAGTAGCAGATGATCCTCCTCCTCACTAGTACGCCACTTTTTGAGTGAGAGAAGTGTGACTTTCCGAATGATGAAAATAAGATCTCCCGATCTCTATTTATACTAACCTGTTTTCCCAGTTACACTATGGGGCCGACTTGTCTATCTAGATACATCCACAATAATATATATATTTCAGGGCCGACCCCACACATGGTGGTCTAATAACCCATCGGCAAGTACACACACTTGCGACACTTGTCAATCCACATGACGACACTTCCTTATAGAGGAATAACACATCTCTAATAAGGGTACAATAAATATATATGAAATACATAGATGAAATACATTCCGAAGTTACATATACATCAACAGGTCTCGATAATACTTCAAATTGTAATAATGGTTTGTGGGTGCCATAATCACTACACAGTGTAAAGTTTTCAATTCTATCAATTTGTCGGTATGTCAAGATTTGGGTCCCCAGATGTCCGTTGGACCATTAAAGGATGATATAAAAATTGGAATCCCCACTTTCCCTAAATCTAGTTAGTGTAGTTGTGTTTCACCAATGCCTCTAGTTGTGAGTGACCCAATACTACTTGTGAAATGTATAAATAAATCCCTCCTCTCCTCATTCATGCATTTGTTCATTTGAGGGTCTAGGATTCAAGAGAGTCGAGCTATGGTATATTCTCTTCTAATGCACTACCTTAGTAATATGCAAAATCAAAAGTTGAGTCTTCCTAGCAAAATATTCCCCAAGACGTTACAATGTTTTATAATTTGATGAAATATTCGCCAAGTTTTTACAATATTTTATAATTCAATGAAATATACACCAAGATTTTACAATATCTTCTAATTTAGTGAAAAATTCACCAAGATTCACCAAGATTTTATAATAGAATGAAATATTAGCCAAAAAATTATATATGCATATTATATTATTGATAAAATAACCTTCACATTTTCCTATATATTAGGGATATTCACCCATTTATTATACATATAAATTTTGGGGGTGTTCTTAAAATTATTCTTGGCAGGACCATACTTTAAGCACAGTATACTATACCTCCTTTCGATTGGTTTGGAACCATGACAAAATTTTCAACTTTAATGTGGTTCAAATTGTGGGATATAGATTTGATGACTTGGTCCATTTGAAATTGAATCCTTGTGAACAACCATCACTAAGGAAGGAGGAAGAAAAACCAATGAGCATAAGTTGGGGAAAAAAAAAAGCATTACCACTCCCAGGTTTAAATTACTTGAGGAAAAACAATCTTGGGTGGGGAGGACTGTCATGTCCCCAAATTTTTTCTACGGACCACTCCATTGGACTAGGGGATGCAATGACCTAAGTTAATTGGTAATTTCATGATCAATTATTAAGGTGGTGGCATGGGTCATGAATTTCTAATGTATGAGGTCCAATATTTATTATTAATGCAATATTAGTCAAAATGGGACAAGGAGGGTGCATAGGAGGTGGAAATTGGACCCCACATGAGTTATATCTCTCCCAAATCAAGCTAAGCACATCCAAATTTGAATTCCTGGGTGCAAGAAGGTTCATGATAGAATCAAATTTGAATTTGTAACTTCCAAGAAGTTCCATGAAGAGGCATATATTGAGTTGTAACTCCTCATGATAAAAATAACAATCTATGACATCTATGATAATATTATGACAAATTATGACAAGAATCAGGTCCTATGATAGTTTATGAAAACTTATGGCAACCTATGATATGTTGTAAGTCCTAAATTTAGACGAAGGTGCTAGAGGAGAGATTGGGCCCACATGATAGTGTAACTTATGCAAAATCAAGCTAAGCCTATCTAATTCGAAGTGTTAAGTAAGATAGAGGTATTTTTTGGTCAAATAAAATTAAGGAGGAAGCAAATGAGTTCCAACGTATCATTCTCTCATGAAAATAGCATTTATTAATATTTTGTGAGAGAATTCTAGAATGAGGGGGAAAGGGCTCAATGGAGTTTATAAAAAGGATGCAGGCCTCTTGGGAAAGAGATTTTGGAAATTATGATTTTGAATAGGAATGATATTGTGGATTTTCAATCTTGGGAGATGTTCCCCTTGCAATTGTAAACTAGTTTTGGCGGTGAAAGATTCCACGCTAGCTAGTAGAGAGGAGGAGATCATTCAGACCTCTTCATTGTGATTCATGAAAATTGATTGATAGGGAAAATCACTTTAATATTTATCTACAGAGATTTATTTCAAGTTTTGATGTTAATATATAGCATTGGGGTCGAAATCTTGATGGTGTGTTCAAGTTCTAGTCAATAGAAGTGTGAAATTGTGGAGTTTCGGGACAATAGTGTTTGTATTGGTTTCTACTAAAGGAGGGTGCACCTATGGTCATCCAAGTCTCTTTGGGGATATTATAAAGGTTGGATATCATCCATATTTTATGGATGGTGCATGGTAAGATGCATATCTATGAGTTGGCATCGAAATCTTGTGTGTGGAGGGTGCAACAGTGGAAGGAAATCACTAGTTTGATCAATAACTCCCCCTCTTTTTTCTATCATTATGTAGCATCCATATATACTCTCTTTGTAGAAAATATTTATATGTATTTAAATATTTTTAGCATACATTTATGTACTCGCTGATAATGTCCCACTTATATTAAAAATATCAATGTTTTTCTCCATATATTGTTCAATATTCAAGCATGGGTAAATCTATGAGTAGATATGTTTTAATATGGTTGTGTAAACTTCATGTTCTGGACTAAAACCTTGATAAGAGTCCTTGGTTTTCTTTATCAATCCTTTTGGATCAATTTCGATGTGTTTGGGAGCAGTTGGGTTGGGATTGTAAGTTCTATAGTTGGGGGTGTTCTTAATCTTGTACCAGTGTTAAGTGGGTCGAAAGTCATCCTATGGTTCAACCATTTTGGAGTTTTTTTGGGTTTTAAAACCTATTCTATTGCATCGGGAGCATTGTTTCCATTCGGAAACATTTTTTATTTCACTCAAAAAGGTATTTGTATGCCCAATATATGATCATTTTACTAGTGGGTCAATATGTACAATTATGCTAATGCACCCTCGGTTATAAATGTTTGTGTAAAGTGTTCAAGGATTCCATAAAGTTCAGTAATGTATATTAATGGTTAGATTAGATGTGTTTGGATCCCTTAGAAGCTGTTTGGGTCAAATTTGAGTGAGTTAGGGGCTGTTTGGGAACAATTGGAAACCTAGTGTTCTATGTGGTCAGATTTGAACTAGTGCTCAAGCTAGTTTCGAATCCAGTGATTCTTTGGGGTTGCATTGGGGTTGATGGCTCTGATTTTGGATCTGGAATATTACAATAGTGATATATCAAACATGATTGGCCATATTATAGTGGTATGAAATATTTTATGGTATGCAGATGTTAATTCAAATCCAAATTTATATACATCAACCACTCTTGGGATAAAGTTAAACTTCAAGCATAATTTCCATTAAACATTTCGAGTTAATATTCCTAGTTTTTAATTGAGGATATTACATTGGTATCAGAGCATGTTCCTCAATATCTAAGGGAATATTTCTAGTTGGATTGTTGTAAGAGAGTTCTAACTAAGATGTTTCCCCCTAATTAATTGTGGTTCAACCAGAGCTTCCTTAAATGAAAGAGGTGTTCTAGTTGACATGGAATATAAATGTGGAGCACATTGTCACTAATATCAAGCGTATGGAGAAAGGAAATATTTCCAAGTGAAGGAGATATGGAACTTCCTAGATCCATGGAACTGAGGTTAAGGGAGATGAATCTATCCATGTGCTGGTGGTTGCAGATGCAAACAACCTAGTTACAAAAGGGGACCACGGGACTCTAGTTATCAATAGAACCATGAGGACCAAAGGTGATATCATTCTTGAATTCCAAGAGTGACTGTAGATCTCCATGGGATGAGTGTGTCAAGGAAGAGAAGGTGGAGGAAAAAAGGAAGGGGGAAAGAAGAGGAACGAAAAAAAAGAGAGGAAGGGCATGGTGGTTGAAATGTAGAGGAGAAATGGAAAGGTATTGTGAAAAGGGAGAGAGAAGAGCATACCAGAGGTATCTATGAAATAGATAATCCCATGATTATTATAAATGGAAATAAAGAGAGAGTGTGTGGTCGGAGAAAAGGCATCATTGTAATTACTCGAGATGGTGAGTAGAGGAGAAAATGCGAGATTATAATATGAGCATAAGTGAATATATGGACGAATGTGGGCTGTGGTATTTACAATGGTGGAGCCCTTCAAGTTGTCCATTTGTAATTTTTTGTTTGTTTGTAATAATGTAGTCCAAAGTTGAAACTACATTCAAGCTAATAATGCAAAGGAATGAGTGCAAGCGGTTTGAATATTTCTCAAAGCAATAAAACTACTACAATCCAAAAGACCGAATGTTACAAGTTAAATAATGCTAGTGCAAATAATGAAAAATAAATTAGATCTACACTAAGCATACATTAAGCTAACATCAATTTAAAATGGTTTTAAAAGAGCACGATCTATAACAATAAGAAATACCCAAGGTAAAAAGGACTCAATGGAAGTTTGGTAGAGAAACGACATAAATGAGGTGGAGAATTATCTAGTATATAAAAAAGAGTGGCCTTCAGATGTATATATAGATTTATGACCCATGGTTTGTGTCCCATGGTATTTGGTGGCTCATGGGATTGGAAAATGGTATTTGGATAAACATTATGAATGGGTTAGATCCAACTTATTTTTCCCTTTTTTATGGAATTTTTCTCGTTTGTGGGAATTTCTTAGGGGATTTTCCATTTTTCCCATTTTTTATGAATGTGCTAATTCACCTCTTTTGTGGAAAGAATAAATAATAATGATGGTCCATTTATGATATTTTTGGAATGTGAAGGTCAAAGTGGTGGAAATGGAAAGTGTACATGATGTATGATATGGTGTGGCTAGTGGATAAGCAAAGTGCACAAACTTTTGATGTTAACCATTGAGATGGATACTGTGCACTAATACCAAGAATCCTCCTCTTTTGAGGTTGAGATAAGAATAAATACTCTATGCTTCCTTTGTTCAACCCTCAAGTGACCTCCACCTATAAGGAATTTTTTCAAAAGATAAAAAATGCATACTCTAAACGATTAGATTAAAGTTTTGTCAAGATCTGTTCATTCACAATATGTTCTTGTGGTGTTGAAAATATGAGATCATATGTACACATCACATTTTTCTCAATGACTGAGACTCAAAACTCCATGGAAGGTATACATAGGAGTTACAACCCAAATCCCTCTTAACAAAAACAAAGAAGACACAAATCAAGGATAACAATGCTCCCCATGCGTTGAACAAGGAAAAGTTCAAACGACATTAACTCCATTGAACAAAAAAAATCAAGAGAGAGCTTCATCATAAAACGCAGAATCCCTAACACTAGATATTTTAAATGCCATGTAACGTTTTTTACATAGATGTCCATAATAGAATTATTAATGTTTCTTAGATGCTTGAACTAGACATAGGGAAATAACTGCACGTGAACACTAGGAAGGAAGCAAAGTCACTAAAAAGGACTTACTCGCAAAGCTTCGCAGTGTCCTAGTACATAGCCATTGATTGGGTTTCCCCATGCTTTGCATTTTCAGCATTCAACAGTTCTAAAATTGAGGCACCGTGTAAATTTTTTAAAGATGCACATAAGTACAAATCTGCATATCCAAGTTCATCGCCTCCATTTTTGTGATTTGTACGACAATCAAAAGTTAACTACTAACTATATTTATAGGTCATACATGAAACTGACCATAAGCCTATCCCAAACAATAAAATTCATGAGCAGTATTTGGAACATAGAAATACAAACCCTTTCCCTATATGCATGTTGTTTCAAATCTGTGGCTTCCCTTAAAGCTACATTTGCTACAGTTTGAGAATGTTCCTTCACAATTGGATTTTGTGAACATGACAGTTTAGTATCTTTGTTTTCTGATTTCAAAGACCTGAAATTGAAAGTTTGAATAGAGAATTTGAGAACTTAGTCCTAGTGAGACCACGATTCAGGTCAGCTGTGACTGAAAACATACAAAGAGGTTAAGTGTCTCTTTCATTCTACGGTTGGCGGTTCATGGCTTGTCCAATCGATTTATTAGGAGGAGCTACATATAAGTAAAATTATTTTTGTACAACATTATTGTTATAAAATACAATATTGTAATTCTGTTTATTTATAAGTATTGTTCAATAAATACTAGTTTTTCTTAAAAGAGAAGATTACAGTTTTATATGCAAGTAGATTTCTATGCTATAGGGCATTAGAATTTCAAATTTGAAATTATTGTACAGAAATATATAGATGTCTATGATTAATTGTTTGTAGGAATTCTTACGAAACAAATCTTGCTCTCATTAAACAAAAGATTATACAAAGGAATTGCAGAGTTAAAATACATAGTATTTGGCTATGGAAAAGATAGGTGAGGGTAATGTATTCATAGTTACAATGTTAGGTAATAAAGATATAGGTATTTTCTAAAGGTATGGTGTTTTCTATTAATTCTAGAAAATGAAAGAGGATTAGTTTGAAGAGGATCTTTTTTAATTTTTTTAATTTCACGAAAGTACAGGGTTTATATACTATTGAATTTTTTATGTCAGACCCAACAATTTAAATAAGTTAATATATTCATAAACAAATAGAAATAAACAGGTTGTTTTGCTACGATTTTTTTGATAAGGACCAACTAAATCAATATATATATATATATATATATATATATATGTATGTATGTATGTATTCAAATATGAAAGGGTAGAAATAATTCAGGGTAAACGCTCAACATACCTACGAATTCAATTCATGGTGACAGAGGGAACGATACTCATAAAAGGGTTATTGTTTGTAATTATATTTTACATAAAAAAGACTGATAGTTTTGTTAACAGTATTCATAAGACAAGCCTCGAGGGATAGTTCATTTGATTGGTGCTTTCGAATCCAAGACTTTAGGTCAAAGATTCAATTCTCTAGGTCCTTCAAATTTAAACTCCTGAATATATCACAACAAGAAAATCCATCTTTTAGCACCACAAGTTATCACCACTTATATTTTGTGGTGTAAATGTGGTGGTATTGGCACCACTTACATTTTTGTGGTGTTAAGATGGTGTTATTAGCACCATTTACATTTTGTGGTGTTAAGGTGGTGGTATTAGCACAACTTATATTTTGTGGTGTTAAGATGGTGTTATATATTTGTTAATATTATTGGAAAATGACTCTCGCGCTAAAACCCTCTGCTGAAACCCCCACGCTGCTTCCCACGCCGGCCTTGCTAGGTTTTCTCGCCTCCCTACAGTCTTGGGATGGATCCTCCTTCGCATCCCATCCCGGAGGACCACCGAAGGATCATTGACGCGGCCTTCCAGGCCCTGGTGGCCTCTTCTCCTCCTCCTCCCCCCTTTGCAACTCCCTCTGGTGATGGGTTTGTTAAACGCTCGAAGGCTCCAAAGATCCAGCTCATGTCAGATGCTTCATGGTTGAAGGCCCTTGCCTTGAGTGAGTGTGGCTTGATCGGTTAGTTCACCGGGATTTGGCCATCGCCGAAAACTATGGATATTTGGATAAAAAAAATTGGATGCCTTTGATCTCTGGGGGCATTCAACACTGTTTGTGCGGAAAAGTCTTTTTTATTTTTCTTTTTGAAGTTAAAGAAGACAAGGATCTCATCTTCCGAAGTGATCCTTACTTCATGGGACCTAGGGGGGTTGTACCTCAATCGCTAGAGCCTCTCCTTTGACTTGGAAAAGGATGTGCCCTCGGTAGTTCCGGTATGGGTTTGTTTGCCTTAATTTCCCCTCCACTGCTGGAATGATGAATCTCTTCAGGAGATTGGAAACTCCCTTGGCAAGTACATCGACAAAGCTGAACCGAAAGGCCCCCTTTCTTCCTGTGCTAGAATTTGCATGGAGGTGGACTTGGAGATTGGTCTGTCGGAGATAGTCAGCCTCTGCATGAATGAATGGGAATACGATCAGAAAGTCGACTATGAACAACTGCCATTCAAATGCAAGAAATGTCACGAATATGGTCACTTTGTAAAAAACTGTCCCAAAGCAATAAAAGAATCCACGAAAAAATCTCAAGAAGAAGACTGGAAGTGGGTGAAAAAAGGGAGGAAAATGTTTGTCCAAAACTCTGAATCCGTCAAGCAGCAGCAAGCTCCTCACCCTAAGCAAGTTCATCCTGAGAAGATAGACCTTTCGAATAACCAATATGCAGCCCTGAAGATTGAAGAGGGTGAAATCCTCGAAATAGAAACAACCAATGCCGAGGTAGGAATTGAGAAAAATGATACCGTTATCTCCAGTTTTAATCCCTCCTCATCAGCAGTTGATAGACTGGAAACAACAAAGGATAGCTCTCCCCCTCCTGGAAACTCATGGGCTAAGCGGGTTAAAAAAAGAAAGTGTCATGTCCCAAATTTGGAATTCGGTCACAATGGCCTAATCACTTTGGCCATATTCATTAGAGTTTGTAAAATTGATGTTAAGGGTCAAATAATTCCCAAGGAGGGAAATTACTAGTTTCCTAGGTTTGGGGTGGGAACTTTGAGATTTGGAATAAGGGGATAATAAATGATGTTTGAACATTAGAATGGGATAAATATTTAATAAAGGAGCTAAATAAATATATGCAAGTGAAAATCAAAGTGGCATTTGATCATGAAGACACATGGAGGAAGTGGGACCCACATATGGCTAGATTTCCCCACTACACTTGGCATCATTCTCTCACCAATTCGAATTCAAGGTGAATGGTAACATACTTGGGGGAGTCCAAAAAGTATTATTCATGGCATGACTCATCCAAGGTCGAAATATAGAGGAAGAGTAACTCCCATGGAAGAGGAAGAGGGAATTTGGAGCTAGTGAGACACTTGGGCTAGATTCCCTAGCTCTATGACAACAATGATGAAGATGCTATGACACCTATGACACAAATCAGACTTGAAGGCTGACATATGACATATATGACATGTTAGGGCTAAAACTATACTCGAAGAGGGAGCTCAAGGGTGTTAGGGAAGCTAAGATGCTTCCACATGTGATTTGGTGGAAGTCGGAGACTAGGAATTGTTCTACAAGTGGCGTTCTTTGGAATCTCTTCCCAACTTGAGTTGGCATGAGTCTCTTGGAAGGAAGTTGACCCATGGATGACATTAGAACTTTATAAATTTCAATAACAAAGAATGAAACCAGCTTTTGATCATTTGTAGAATTTGCAATTGCATTTGTGAAGAGGGAGAGCTAGTGGATGACTAGTTGCTTGCCTTAGCCAATTTCGAGGGTGAAAGATTCACATCCAAGTTGGCAATTGGAAAGGCCATTCAGACCTTTCATTTGGATCTTTAATGGATTATTTATTTTCAGGTGTAAGCTATAGGGCAGCTCATGGTTTCTTCTATTGCAGCTCACTCCTTCAACCATTTCCAGTTTTGATGGCATATTCTTGATCCTTGAGGGAGGGCGTTTTTGGTGAGATATTTTACTCTTTGGGGGAGCTTCTAATGCCCTATTTATTTTTTAATATGAATTAAATACTCTTTTCTTCATCTCCAGAAAGTTTCAGGTCGAAATTCCAAGTAGAAATGTATAAATCTCAATTTTAATGAAAGGACAGTGCCATTTCCCCACTACCTTGTTGTGAATCAATGTAATGCTAATGATTTCGAATGAATTGATGATTCTCTGATGCATTTGTGATTAATGGACTGAAATGGATGTATTTTACAAGTTTCATGTACTGTACTTGAGCATTTGAAGTATTTTTACTCAATTTAATTGCACTGGGAGAAGAAATAGTGCCATTTCCCCAAGGGTCGAATTGGTGATTTTTGCAGTTGAATGGGAGAGGGTTGGAACAGATATAATAATCAATTAATGGTGCAAATGAGACCTTAATAAAATCCTTAATACATTCCCTACCTATGTTCATAAATTTGAGTGGGTTTGGAGGCATTTGGGAAGCCATATTCAGTACTTACCCCAGGGGGATTTGAACCCCAAATTACTAGTAAAATTGCATACTTGGTCTAGAATATTAAGAGAGTTTGCAGAGGTATTTTTGTGGCAATATGTTATCCCTGGACATCATATTCAAGTCCTAATATCATTCATACACCTTCCTTGAATATTTGAAGGCATTTGGAGTCAATTTGGGACCTAGAGACCAATACTAGTCAAAGGGAAATCACTAGTAAAGTTACCTACATTGACCAGAATTGAAAGAGGATTTTCAGAAGTATTTTAAAGGTCCAAAGGAATCCATGAAACACATATTTATGTTCTAATATAATTCATATACCTTCTCAGAAGATTTGGGATCATTTGTGGCAAATTTGGGACCTAGAGATCAAAACTAGTCAAAGGTCTAACTAGGGAAAAAAGTGAAAAATTGCCATTTTAATAAAATTTCTAACAAGGGACATTACAGTGGTATCAGAGCATGGTCTTGGAACCTGATTTGGTAGAACATTAATGAAGACTGGGAGTCAAATAAATAAGCCACCACCCTTAGAAACTGAAAGTGGATGCACTTTGGTAAAAGGGAAGAAGTAGGAGAAGAAGTGCATTCCTTGGTTACCATGAGTAAGGATGGGAAAGGAACCTTAGAGGAGAATGAGGAGTTTAGAAAATTACTGAAACCTTCCTTTGAAGACAAGTGGAGGAAATTCTTTCAAGAGTTCAAATTGTTGGTTAGTGAACTTGGAAGCAACTCGGAAAAAATAATGAGCAATGGTTCTCTTTTCAAGGAAAACGATGAAATAATTTATGTCACAAAAGATGAACCTAATGTAAATGTGGAACATGAGGTACATGTTGATATGCAGGTTCTTGAAGATGCTACATTAAACCAAGAAGAAGGACAAGCACTTGTCCCTGTTCAAAGGGATTATGAGTTGCCTCATGGAGAGAGTTGCAAAGCCTTGGAATAGGTACATGATCTCACAATAGTTGGACCAGCCAATTATGGAGAAGATGAATTAAATATTTCAATGGGTAAGAGTTGTAAAGAATTAAAGTTGGTTCATAATTCTTCACCCCACACTTCTTTTCCAGCCACATCACTTTGGGATGAAAATTGGGTGAAAGGTTTTTTTTCTAGTGGTGCCACATGAGGGGTATGAAACTCCTACCTCTCCCTTTGATGATGACATGAATAGAGAACCTCATTATTTAGAATTGCAGAAGCATATTGCTTTACCTTATGATGATACATATCCTCATGGATGTTTGGATGAGACTTCTTTGAGTCCTTTGAAGTCTCCTTGTTTTTCTTGCTCATTATTTGGTTCATATTTTAGTGGAGATTCTTCATTCACTTCTTGGATGAAAGAATGCATGGCTGAATATTTTGATCCATATCACATTCTTTTGGAGCAGCACTATCGAACATGGGATCCTCACCTATGTCATTGGAGCAGATTTGATTGGTCACTTGAAGATTGTATGCACCTGGCAAATGGTGGTCTACTTACTTGGAGGTATAAGCACTTTCATGATTCTTTGATGAAGCACCTCCTTGATGTACATTTTCATTATGTTTTTATGTACTTTTATGATATATATTTTGTACTCATGATGTTTGGAAGAATGCATACAAGAAAATGGGATCCAGGAATCCTCTTATCTAATGGTGTGGGTTGGAGAGGACTCTTAATTGTTGGGGTGCAATACAAGCAATGGGACCCTGGAATAATTTTTATCTCATTGGTTTCAAATTTTTTGGGGAAACAAGTAGTATGAGAGATGGATTTCCCACTTAATAAAGTGATTTTTATCAGAGTAGTGCAGCAGCAAGCATGGTGGTTCCTCTCTAAAATCTTCATGGAAACTCAAAGACTCAAGGTTGGGCAATTCAATGGCAACTTCAAAGAATTATATAGAAAGCAAGTTCTTCAACACCCATTTTTGAAATTGATTGAGGATAAGCAATATTGGGAAGGGAGGATTTGTCATGTCCCAAATTTGGAATTGGGTCACAATGGCCTAATCACTTTGGCCATATTCATTAGAGTTTGTAAAATTGATGTTAAGGGTCAAATAATTGCCAAGGAGGAAAATTACTAGTTTCCTAGGTTTGGGGTGGAAGCTTTGGGATTTGGAATAAGGGGATAATAAATGATGTTTCAACATTAGAATGGCATAAATATTTAATAAAGGAGCTAAATAAATATATGCAAGTGAAAATCAAAGTGGCATTTGATCATGAAGACACATAGAGGAAGTGGGACCCACATATGGCTAGATTTCCCCACTACACTTGATATCATTCTCTCACTAATTCGAATTCAAGGTGAATGGTAACATACTTGGGGGAGTCCAAAAGGTATTATTCATGGCATGACTCATCCAAGGTTGAAATATAGAGGAAGAGTAACTCCCATGGAAGAGGAAGAGGGAATTTGGAGCTAGTGAGACACTTGGGCTAGATTCCCTAGCTCTATGACAACAATGATGAAGATGCTATGACACCTATGACACAAATCAGACTTGAAGGCTGACATATGACATATATGACATGTTAGGGCTAAAACTATACTCGAAGAGGGAGCTCAAGGGTGTTAGGGAAGCTAAGATGCTTCCACATGTGATTTGGTGGAAGTCGGAGACTAGGAATTGTTCTACAAGTGGCGTTCTTTGGAATCTCTTCCCAACTTGAGTTGGCATGAGTCTCCTGGAAGGAAGTTGACCCATGGATGACATTAGAACTTTATAAATTTAAATAACAAAGAATGAAACCAGCTTTTGATCATTTGTAGAATTTGCAATTGCATTTGTGAAGAGGGAGAGCTAGTGGATGACTAGTTGCTTGCCTTAGCCAATTTCGAGGGTGAAAGATTCACATCCAAGTTGGCAATTGGAAAGGCCATTCAGACCTTTCATTTGGATCTTTAATGGATTATTTATTTTCAGGTGTAAGCTATAGGGCAGCTCATGGTTTCTTCTATTGCAGCTCACTCCTTCAACCATTTCCAGTTTTGATGGCATATTCTTGATCCTTGAGGGAGGGCGTTTTTGGTGAGATATTTTACTCTTTGGGGGAGCTTCTAATGCCCTATTTATTTTGTAATATGAATTAAATACTCTGTTCTTCATCTCTAGAAAGTTTCAGGTCGAAATTCCAAGTAGAAATGTATAAATCTCAATTTTAATGAAATGACAGTGCCATTTCCCCACTACCTTGTTGTGAATCAATGTAATGCTAATGATTTCGAATGAATTGATGATTCTCTGATGCATTTGTGATTAATGGACTTCCATGGATGTATTTTACAAGTTTTATGTACTATACGTAAGCATTTGAACTATTTTTACTTAGTTTAATTGCATTGGGAGAAGAAATAGTGCCATTTCCCCAAGGGTCGAATTGGTGATTTTTGCAGTTGAATGGGAGAGGGTTGGAAAAGATATAATAATAAATTAATGGTGCACATGAGACATTAATAACATACTTAATACATTCCCTACCTCTGTTCATAAATTTGAGTGGGTTTGGAGGCATTTGGGAAGCCATTTTCAGTACTTACCCCAGGGGGATTTGAACCCCAAATTACTAGTAAAATTGCATACTTGGTCCAGAATCTTAAGAGAGTTTGAAGAGGTATTTTGGTGGCCATATGTCATCCCTGAACATCATATTAAAGTCCTAATATCATTCATACACCTTCCTTGAATATTTGAAGGCATTTGGAGTCAATTTGGGACCTAGAGACCAATACTAGTCAAAGGGAAATCACTAGTAAAGTTACCTACATTGACCAGAATTGAAAGAGGATTTGCAAAAGTATTTTAAAGGTCCAAAGGAATCCCTGAAACACATATTTATGTTCTAATATCATTCATATACCTTCTCAGAATATTTGGGATCATTTGGGGCAAATTTGGGACCTAGAGATCAAAACTAGTCAAAGGTCTAACTAGGGAAAAAAGTGAAAAATTGCCATTTTAATAAAATTACTAACAAGGGACATTACAACAAGGTCACTCCTTACACGGTATCCCCCGATTATGCCTCAAAAGAGTCTCAAGATCAACTAGATATGGGGCCTCCCACTAACACTCGAGGTATAAAGTCTCTACGATTCCACCATGAGCTAGAAGCGAAAAGAGAAATGGAGCTAGGACGACAATGAAGTATAGAGGAAACAAAGTTGTTACAGTCCACTAAGAGATCAGGCAAGCCAGAAGGAAGGGCTCGAGCAGGCCCACAATAGGGGAAGAAGTAATGAAGATTGTCTCTTGGAACTATAGGGGTCTGGGAGGTTCTATCAAATTTAAAGTAATGAAAGAAATCATTAAATCTAAAAGACCGGATATCCTACTAATCCAAGAGACAAAAATGAGTGATGTGGAGGTCATTGTGCTTTCACAACACTTTTGGAAATACAGTCATGGCATTGCAGTTGGTTCCAGAGGAGCTTCCGGAGGACTTATTACTCTTTTCTCAAGTAATTATTCTAGCCAGACTATTAAGGAATGCCCACACTAGATTCTCAATAAATTTTGTAATAAAGTTGACTCCACCACTTTCTATATCTATAATGTTTATGGGCCTGTCCATTATAAAGAAAAAAAACCTTTTGGAATAATCTTTCTTCCTAGAGAGATGTTGTTAAAGAGCAAGATATCATTTTTTCTTAGGATTTAAATGCCACAAAATCCCTGGATGAGAAGCATGGTGGCACCAAAGCTAGAGATACTTTTGGTGAATATCTATAAGACTTGATCTTTGATCTAGATTTGTTGGATCCTCCCCTCAAAAATGACAAGTTCACTTGGAACAATAGAAGGGTTGGGGTGGGAAACATCGCTGCTAGGCTAGATCAATATCTTATCAGCTCCACCTTTCTTCAGAAAAATATCATCCCTGTCTCGTTTGTCATCCCCTCTACTATTTCATACCATAATCCTATTTCCTTGTCTCTCTCCCCCCTTGCAAACCTAGGCCCCATTCCTTTTCATTTTAACCCTTCCTGGCTTCAAGATGAGAAATCCTTGATCATCATTAGCTCGGCTTGTAATATCCCATGTTTTGGCTCCCCGAGCTATATATGAGAAAGCAGACTCAGAAATGTCCGCTATGCTTTAAAAAGATGGGCAAAAATAGACTTTCAAAATCCTGGTCACCTGAAGATACAACTCCATTCCGACCTTGCTTCCCTACAAAAAGATATGGAAAGGGCGGAGGTCACCCCTACTCTCATCTCCATCGAGCAAGATCTCAACAGAAAAATAATCAGTGCTACTCGCAAGGAAGAAGAGGAATGGTGCATAAAATCAGGACAATTGTGGCTTAAAGGGGGGGACAGTAACACATCTTACTTTCATAAACAGACAAAAGCCAGACTCAGTCATAATATGATCAAGAAACTCAAAGATAAAGATGGCTCCAAAATCCTAGATCAGGAAAAAATAAAAGAGCATATCTTCCAGCACTTCCAAGAGCTCTATTTGGACAAAAATGATGCAGACCTTGTGGACCAAGCTGACCTCCTATCAAACATACCAGCCCTCATCTCTGATAGTGAGAATTATGATCTCTCAAAACCTATTATGGAGTATGAAATCAAAGATGGCATCTAGTCCTTGCATGCTGACAAAGCCCTTGGCCCCGACAACTTCACCATCAATTTCTATTGTGCTGCTTGGGACATTATAAAGGAAGATTTGAGGAATATGTTAAATTGGACCCAGAAAAAGGACAAGATTGGAGGAGCTACAAACTCCTCATTTCTCTCCCTGATCCCGAAATATAATAATCCCCTTATGATAAATAGTTTCAGGCCCATCTCACTATGTAACACTTCCTATAAAATCCCTACCAAAATCCTCACCACCAAAATGAGGAAAGTTATGGTAAACATCATCTCTGAGACTCAAGGCGGCTTCATTGCGGGATGACAAATCTTAGATAACATTATCATTGTTCAAGAAGCTATACACTCCAGCATGGAACGAAAACATCAAGGTATGGCCATTAAACCTGATATGGCCAATGATTTCGACAGAGTTAATCATTTCTTCTTCTTTGAAATCATGATAAAATTCGGTTTCTCCACAAGGTTCATCGGGTGGATTAAGGCCTGCATTAGAAACCCATGGATTGACCCCCTGTTCAATGGCAGACCAGAAACCTTCTTCAAAGCCTCTCGAGGAATCCTCCAGGGATTCCCTCTCTCTCCCTTCCTCTACATCATTGTTGTTGAATCTCTCAGCAGAAGACTAAAACGCCTCCAGGATAGTGGGGATCTGAAAGGGCTTAAAATCGCTAGAGGGGTGTGAGCCGCCAACAGTGCTTAGTTTGTTGATTATACTATACTTCTTGAGAATGCATCCATCATCATTGCCAAGCACTTTAAATATGCTCTATCCTCCTTTATGGATGCCACGGATGGGAAAGTAAATGACTCTAAGTCTAAAGTGTTTGGGTGGAACTGCACCCTAAGGGTAATGGCTAAAATCTACATAATTGTTGGGTTCGAAGGTATAACAGTATGGAATTATTTCAACTACTTGGGCATCCCCATCTTCAAAGGGAATAAGAAGAAAGAAAACTGGCAGGCTCTGGTTGATAAAATAAAAAAGAAAATCAACTCCTGGGGGTTCCGGTGGCGAAACCTTGCTGGGAAGCTCACACTAATTAAGTGCATCTTGTCTGCTTACCCTATTTATGTTTGCTCCATCTCTTTATCTCCCTACCAAATTATTCAGGAAATTAATAGAGAGATCTACAAGTGTCTATGACAGGGAGGAAAGGCCAACAATACTAGGAAGTATCATCTAATCAGGTGGGACATGGTCTGTAGTCTGAAGAATCTCATAGGAGCTGGTGTCAAAGACCCCATCATCATGAATTTAGCCCTTGGGTCCAAAATCCTTTGGCGACTTGTTACAGATAAGGATTCCTTGTGGAAACAAGCCCTCCGGAAAAAATACATGAATGGTTTGAGAAGACGTTGTATTGAAAATATAAATATGGGGAAAAAAGTATCCCCCATTTGGGACCTTTGCAAAAAATCGGCCTTTATCATCCAGGACATAATCCACTAGGTGGCCGGTAATGGTAAACTTATGCAGATTTGGCAGAAAAATCTTCAACGGAGTTCCCCATTTGGTTTTCAACATGAGCTAGCCGACATAAAAAACTGCCTTAATCACAACAACATCCACATGGTTTTTGACATCTCCAACTAGACCATTAGTGAGAGGTGGGCTGACTGGAAGAACTTTGACCCTCCTGAGCACTTGAAACTTGATTTTGATCTCTTCCTCTCCCTTCTCTAGGAACAAATCCGTTCTCTTCGGCATCTTAAAGATTGAAGGGGATGGTGGTGGTTTGGAAACTACACAGTGAGGGAAGGATACCTCCATGTTGTCAATAGCAGCGTAAGTAGAAGCATAGACGTAAATTGGAGCAAAATTTGGCATCAAGATGTGTTGCTAAAGGTTAATGTATTTTTCTAGATCCTTTCCCACATCAAAATCTTGACCGCTAAGAATTTGAGAAAGCGTGGTATAGAAGGCCCTATCCGCTGCATCCTTTGTAAAGGATCGGAAGAATCCATAGATCACATCTTCCTAGAGTGCAATTTCTCCCAAGAAGTTTGGATCTTGGTATTGAGAAACCTGTTGACACCAAGTCTGAGGAAACCTAAAATTTTTGCTAAAGGGTCCTAAAAGAGAAAAAATCATCACAAAAAGGGTTGAATTGAAGGTTTTTATATAAAAGTATAGGATAAAAACCCATATTTATAAAGTCCGCCAACAAATATATGTAAGGGTTAAACTTTGGTCAAGTTCCACCGGCGGAGATTATATAGATCAAGATCTACAGCTAATATCACCCCCGCGTCGCCAAAGTGATCGTCAACAAACAGCGGTAGGTGGTAGCGGATATAATACCACCAGGGCACGTGTCCAATGTTCATTCATCCACGTATGGGATAGAGTGGTATTGGAAACCACCATAGCATCGGGCGGAACCACCCATTATGGAAATATGGAGAGATACAATACGTGGCAAGGTGGGACCTAACACGTAGCGAACAAGGAATGGTTTGGTAGGGCCGTAGCACGTGGCATTATCCTTTGTAATGATCGGAAGGATAATACATACCTCAATCAAATCAACGGCCAACGTTTCATCCGCAGCCAGGAACATGCACACTGGATATAAGGAAAAGCGGTCGCGGAGAATAAACTGCCATAACAGGTGTCAACAGGTGGTTAATCCGCGCGGGGAGCAAACGGGAAAAGGAAACAGCCTTTTCGATCGCGGATACCACCGGTGGAATAAAGGGAGACAAGATCTGACGGCCCAAAACAAAGCCTCGAAAGATCAGCGGTTGGATATGACCCGCGTTCATAAAGGTGCAAGGAGGTTAATTTAAAAAGTCTTAAATAAAAAGAAAGGGCTCCACATAACAGCATTTTGCATGTGTCGTTATCCGGGAAAAGCTCTGAAGACTGGTGGAAGCTGGCGATTGCGACAGAAGGCGAAAGGCAAGCACTTACAGGTAGGGTCTGGTGACCTGTCACACTTTTTAAACGGAATTTTGTTTAAAAGAAGCGTTTAAATGGAGACTGTGCAAGATATAGACATTTTTAGGTCAAAAGATGCCCTAGAAGACAGAGATGAAGATGTTTACGATACCCTAATCAGGTTTCCGGTCTCCGATGTAAAAATTAGGTTGTCTGAGTTATTAAAGGAGGGTATAGACCCCCATAGGGTTCACCAGTCGTCTCTGATAGCCTTTTGCCCAGACCAATTTCCTGTTTTCCCAGAATTTGTCTCGTGGTGTGCCGAAAATTACTCCCGGGAAGAAAGAGTCGTTTTAAACAGCCAGAAAATTAGAGTCATTTGCGAAATCAAGCTAGCCGAATTGATTAGAGCCCTGGAAGTAGATTTGCCTCAAACCCTGGACCCTGAGGTTTTCTCTGAAGTCTCGATTATTGAAAATTATCATCATGCTTCTCAGAGTGATAGGGAAATGTTTTTGTCAACGTGTCTCAGACCAGAGACCAGCATTTCGGAACTCCCTTACCCTTTAGATATCAATCTTTTTAATGAAAATACTCAGTTGGTCTTGACACTGTTGGCCGTAGTTTTAGGGTTAGATACGGATTTGTATATAACTGAGTTTCAATTGAGTCTGTTGTACAGAATAAGTATAGTCCAGTCGGGGATTGACGAAAGTCAAATTCCCCGACTTAATTTTGAAGCATTCATAGCAGAAAGGATTCATGACTAGATGGTCAATTTTTCCACTCACCGACATTTCAGGTTTCAGGCCTTTTTAATGAGAATGATTATGGTATCCAGTCAGGAAGAATTACAGTTCCCAGAAATTGTTTTCACGACTCTACTGGAAAATAATATGTTCAATTTTATCAACTACATGCTCTCAGTGATTTTTAGGATGATTTTCGGAAAAAATCTACCTAGAGTACTGCCAGAAATGCAGGTATCCATGCAATTGAATACAGAATATGCTACAGGGGATTGGTTTTTATCGAAAGATAGTACAGTAGTCAGATTGTATGGATTCAGACATAAACCCTATGTGTTACCAGCCTTCCTCACTTTGAGTATTTTTTCCTTGGAATTCTTAAGACAGAAGTTGATTGTAGAAGATAACAATTTTTTAGTTCACAGACAAGCAACGGACATTAAATATCCTTTCACATTAGGTCTGTTCACAATAAAGAATAAGAACGCTGCTGTATATATAGAGAAGTTGTTAAAAGACATGAATTTTGAGACAGATGCAGCTATGGAGTATGATCCATTAAATATCATATCCAAACGAAGAATTGAGCATCGTATCAAGGCTCTGAATCATCAGATTGTTGAAGGGATGGCGGACAGAGCCAACTGGCTCGAATATAAAGAAGAAATTATTCTGGACACGTCCAACAAAGAAATGTCATTCGTAGAAGCAACGGCAGAGACAGAAAGCGAAATAAATACTGCATTAGTGGGGTCCAAAAGACCTATACAGGACATTATGATCATTGATGATGAAGAGACGGAAAAAGGAAAAAGATTGAAAACCGATGAGTCACAAGAGTTGACAACAATTTCAGAAGAAGCAAAAGCGACAGAAGATGAAATACCAGAGGTTACAGTGAAGGAGTACAACATTGAAGAAACCCCTGTAGGGGGTGATGTAAATAGACCCAGGAATATCATGGACGTATTTGATGAGCATAGTAAAAATAAACAGGAATCCACGAAACAAACAAGTCAATTGTTTCCGAAGGTCAGGAATATATCTAATAATGAGGTGAGCTTATTTACCAGCAGAAATATCAAAGAAAATTCTTTGAAATTTTCAGTTGTAACAAAAAACAAGATCTCAGAGATGAAGATAGACTTGTCGAAAGTAAATGCCCCTGATAAAATTTTATTACATAGACAAACTGGAGAGGTCATATACTCAGACTATTTGGGAGCCACATTGAGAGCAGACAAACTGAAGAATCCAGTAGACAAACTAAATAATCAGTTGAGACAGGAAAAGGCGGAGAATAAGTCTCGACAACAGCAAATTAAGAAATTGCAAATAGATTTGACTAATAAAGATGGAGATGCAGCCACAAAACTACTCAAGGAGAAGGAAGATATGATCTTAACATTGAAACGAAAATTAAAAATCCCAGACACTGTACTTATTCAAGGCGCATAATTGACAGTATTAGAAAAAGAGAAAGAAGAACTATCTAACGAAGTCAATGATGTCACTGCTAAAATGTTAAAGCTTTATAACGAAAAGGATTATTGGGAAAAAGAAAGGTTCATTTTAGAAGAACAGTTGGCAGCAGCAAGAAAACAATTAGCAGAGAATAGTCAGCAGCAAGTACAGACAGGCTCAGAAGAAGATAAGACCGGTGTAGATGGAATTTTACAGGCAATGTCACAAATAAGTGTAAAAGATAATGAAATCAAATTGTTAAAGACAGAAGTACAGAGATTGAAAGAAGAAAATGAAGTAAAAGAGAAAAAAATAAAAACTTTGCAGGCAAAAAATCAGGAATTGAGCAATAATAATAAAGGATTAGCAGCTCATGTAACAAGGCAAGCTGCTATGCAGGGGTGTAAGCATATGGTGTGGGACCAGATCATTAAAGAGGTTGAAAAACTTAGGCCATATCTGGATTACATAAGAGTTAAAGAAAAGGTAGCCAAAGATGCCTTCGAAAGTTGCCGAGGAGTCAGGGAGAACCTAAATAGAAAGCCGAAAGAAATAGCCCAGAGAGCAATAACATTTTTAAACAGTCTATCTGAGGCAGACCTGACAGCCATGAATATAACGAACAAAATTTCTGTCATCACTTGGGCCAAAAGGATCTTGGGGAAATACTCACATGTTGAGAATGTCGAGGCTAAAGCAGGAGAAATTAGGGAAGAAGTAATCAAGTTCAAAAAGAAATTTGAAAAGTTAGTGAATAAGGGATTCCCAGCTTTCTGGAACGAAAAGAGTGAATTAATTCCTCCAAATGAATATAAAAGATTACTGTTTGATATCAGGATGGATCACAGAAATTTCCAGCAGCTAGATCATATGCTCACAGGAAAAATTTTAATGGAGAAAATGTCAGGGGAATTTGAAATTTTAAATATGCTAACTTCAACTTGTGCAAACCTTCTTCCTGTTTCTTATGCAGGTCATATTGAGATGCGAGTCTTGGTGAAGGAAATGACCAATTATGACTTACCCACGGTTGACCAGTGGAATTATGTGGAGAAGTACGGAAAGACCAAATATTCTTTTCATACCTAGATGCACTCAAAACTCTCGCCATGTGGCGAAAGAATGATACTCAAGAAGTTTTGCCAAGTGGAAAAAAGACATTTTATTTTAAATTTGTAATATTATTTGAAAGACAGTTATGGGTTGCTCGAAGACAGTTATCTTTTAAGTTAAACATTTTTAATTATTAGTTAGAAGAAGCAGTTATGTGGAGCTTCTCCTAAAAATTTTGTATAAAAACAATGAGAGTCGTTGTTGAAGGGGTTGGAAATTTTTTGAGAAACAAGTATGTTTTGAAGTTTATTTTTTGAGAAATAAAAGCAGTACAGTGATGGTACATATCTTTTGATATCAGAGATTCATGAGTTAATCAGTTTTACAGTCTGTTATTCTCCTTATCTTTATATGTGCATGTTTACTTTCTTCGTTATATCTCCCATAGTGTTTTTCTTCCATATTTAAATGAGCGCTTGAAATAACTTGAGATTCATACTGGTTATGCCTCATTTTATTCGCATTTAAATATCCATTATATTCTCCAAAGTTGACAATAGATTCATCCTGGATAGATGCCTGTTGTTGATGGAATGTCTTTATTTCTTTCTATGTCACCTAGAAAAAATCAAATTGACTGTAATATGATTACTATCTTGCCTCTGTGTAAATTTATATGGTGAAAGTCTCTTACTGGTTTATTATACATTTGAAAGCTTCGACTCCATGCCCAATGTTTCTTGTTTACCTTTTCGACCATAAAATATTTTTTGAGAAATTTTAAGAGAACCTTTGTATATTTTAGCCTTCACATATATCAAGAGAGAGCCCTCTCTGGTAGAGAAAATGGCTAGTTTTTCTACCTAAAGCTTGGTTTGAAATAGGTTACCTTAGGTCTTATTTTCTTACAACCGGAATAAAATCTAAGTGCTAACACAACCTAAGCTTGAACGTTGTTTTTCCCACTAACTTGAGTGATTTCTTCAAGTGCTGGAAGGATTATTATCAAGGCTCTCTCTTTAGGAAGCCGAACCTCACTCGAGCTTGGGAGGCACTCCCAAGGTTCATATGCTGGAAAATTGTGACAGCTAGGAACAAAGAAATATTCAAAGGCACCCCGACGAGTCCCAGATGGGTCAACTCCCTAGCCAAAGCCATGTGGATTGAGGCCTTGTCTTCCCGGGGTATGAATATCATCCATCATAAAACTCTCACTGTGGATGAAAGGTGTTGGATGACTGAATTTCTCATGCCAATCCCCTCTTTCTCCTGGAGAAAGCCTCCTAAAAAAATTAGGCCTAAGTCCTAGCAACTACGCTTTAGTAACAATGAATTTTAGGATTGGAGGAAGAATTTGAACTGTTGCTCTCTTTTCCTTGATGGTGCCTCAAAAGGAAACCCATGGTTGGCAGGTGTGGGGGGATTCATCTTAGACTCCAAGGGGAACAACATGAAAAAGTTTTCCTGGGGTATTGGAAGGAAGACAAATAATGGAGTGGAGTGGCTTGCACTCATTAAAGGGCTTGAGATAGCTCTAATTCTAGGCATTGAGAATTTGATGGTTATTGGGGACTCTCTTAAAGTCATCTGAGACTCCAGGAACATCGTCAACACCAGGAAGGAACCCTCCTCTAAATTGCACCACCTTCTCCTTAGCATCAGTAAAGAGTTCAATAAGGTTTTCTTCTGGCATGTTTTGAGAAATCTTAATGGGAAAGCTGACTTAATGGAAAATTCCAGAGTTGGACTCCCTTATGGATCCCTCTAATGTGATAATGTCATCCCAACAAATATTTGGATCCCCTAGTCCAGGGTCTCCTCAAGGAACCTTGGTCCTTCATTTCTTTTATTACAGAATCTATAAATTTTTGAATTCCAACTATAGAAATCCTAAGCTTTTGGTTTTGGGAATTTACACCCTTCATAGTAGTGGAGATCTATATCTTAGTGAGATTCAGAGGCATTTCAAAATTTATTGCAGCCGGCCGGATGGATAGATGGCCAGCATGCGTCGATATAATCACGGCTTAAAACAGGGTTTGTGGGTCGATCATCAAGCATCCGCTACTTGTTCTTCTTTCTGGATTGTGCTAGTTTTTTTGTCGGTTCTGAGAAGGTTTTTGCTTAGGCTCTCTATGCTTCGTTTGTTTAGAAGAATGGAACACCACTTGCTTCCTCCGGTTGGGGATAATCATTGCAGGAATTGCTTTGGGAACAATATGTTTGTTGGCCCCAACTCTGCTTGCAGCAGGGCGTTGCAGTTGGGTGATGAAGAGGTTGGATTCTGGATGGACAGAAGACATCCGGGGCGTGGTATTTCTCACAGACATGATGGGGTTGGGAGTTCCCATAACTTCGGTGAGAATCACAACCTCAAAAAGCATGACCTCAAGATGAACAGCCGGCTTCAGGAGTTGGAAGGTCAAGTCCAACTCATTCCAAATGAGAACCTGGAATATAAGCAAATCCTGACTCGTCTTTCTTCTCTGTCTCAAATAACTCATCATGAGGTTAAGCAGCAGGGAATTCTGGTGGCTGACAAGATGGAGCACATGGAGGAGACGTTGGGCCTCTTCTACCCACATAAAAAGCGCAAACCTGATGTTAGAAACAAGGACATGGCTAAAATAGAAAGGAAGATGGAGAAACTGAAAAACTTCATGGTGCAAGCTATAAACTTTGTTGATCTAAGCTCGGATAAGAACAGGGCTGCTGAGTCCAATGTAGTAGTCATGAATGTCGGTATTCCCTAGATGCCATTTGGTTGGTTCAGTCCCTTTTTGTTTTTGTTATGTGTCTGCATCATCTCTATAAGTTTTTACTCTGCAACTTGGAAAGCCACAAGTTGGGAGCATCTCATGAGAAATGAAACTTATCTGGAAAGCTCCAATTTTCAGTCTCTTGTAAATTATCAACATATTTATGTATTTCTTATGTATTAGGTTACTAGGGCAGTTTGTCAAATGCTATAGTTTTCATGGAACTGGAAGACTCTACTCTAGTTTCAAGCATAGTTTCAAGCATAATTTCAAGCATGTAAATTACGAGTAGGCTGAGCTTGATGCTGTCCTTCCAAGGGAGCAATCAACCCCTACATTTTGTACTTTCCGGCTCTACTTTTAATCAAATCTTATCAACCGTTTGTGTAAAAAAAACATAGTATTGGAAAATGACTTTTTCCTCTCATTTATGTTAAGAGAAATGACATGTTGGCAAGTACCATAAAGTGATGCTAAGCTATTATTTTCCACATGTATAAGTAGGATTTAATTATGTGGATTTTCACCATAAACATAACAAATTCACAAATAATTATTTTGAAATTAACTCAATTCAATATTTATATTTTGTTTTATTAATTAAAATTTAAAAGAAATGATCAAAGATTGATTTATGAGTTTTTGCACCACAATTACAAGAAGTTCAATTATTTATATTTAGAATATTTAAGCAAACAAATTCACATGATTCATTTATGAGGCTTTACACGACAAGCACAAGTTCACAAAAAAATATTTGGAAAATAGCTCAATTCAATTATTCATTTTTTTGATCTTATTTAAAAGAAAAAATACAATTGACAAATAAATAAAAACAACCATTTTTAATTTATTACTATTATAATGTAGTAGTAAAAATTATTTGAATTTAAATTTGATCATTCATTTGAGAATATTTTTATATTCTTAATTTCCTTAATGGAAATTAGTATTATTGTTAGGTTTTTAGCATAAGACATGGGTCTTAGATCCATGGATATGGTCAATGGAGAAAACCTCTACCTAAGGCTCTAAAAGAATCTTTTAGGAATCTAGGACCAAGAAAGACACCACAAAGGTCCCCACACATTATCCTAAGAGTATTCTTAGCCTTTAAGTATGGGCATTCACTCTATTATAGGTTTTTAATCACTAGGGATAGGTCCAGTGGCTCTCAATATGGTTGAGAGAACAATACTATCTCTTTGCCTAAAGGAATCCTAAGCATAGAGAAATTTCATGTTGCCAAGTACAATATAGTGGTGCTAAGCTCATATTCATCACATGGACATGTATAAAAAGGATTTAATTATGATGATTTGCACCATAAACACAACAACATCATAAATAAATATTTTGTAATAACTTAATTCGATTTTTTTTCATTCAAATAAATGCTCTTGATTAATTTATGAGGTTTTGCACCACAAACACAACAAGTTCGCAAATAATTATTTTGTAAATAGATCAATTTGATTATTCATTTTTAATATTATTCAAGCAAATAAATGCCTATGATTCTTAATATTGACAAATAATTAAAGGCGACCATTTTTAATTTATTACTATTATAAAATATTAATAAAAGTGATATTTGAATTGATATTTCATTAGTTGATAGGGTATATTTTTATTGATATTATTAAATTTCTTGATGGATATTAATATCATTACTAGGATTTGTGCACAAGGAATGGGTCATCCTTAGACATGTTCGAGGGAGAAAACCTCTTCCTTGGGCCCTAAATGAAGATTTTAGGAAGCTAGGACCAAGAAATATGGTCAACAAACATTAATTCTTAAGAGTATTCTTAAAATATATGTTTGGATATTGATTGTATTATAAGGTTTTGATCACTAGTGATAGGTCATTTGGCCCTCGACCTAGCTAAGAGAAGAAACCTAGGCCTTAGCTTAAATGAAGCTTCCAGGAATGTAGGGATAATAATGATTTGTCAATACAACAAAAATGATTTTTGAGAAGATCTATGGCCTTATAATAGGGATAATTGGGAGAATTGGAGGAAATAAAGCTAGGTATAAGTATTTAGGGCATAGACATGATTAAGGAAGGAAATCCAGGCCTTGTACCTTAGAGGAATCATCTAGGCATATAATATTAACAAGTATACCTTGAAGCACCACATAAGACTTCCTGATGGTATGGGTGTTTAGGCCCTTAACATGTTTGAGGGAGGAAACTTAGGAAACTTAGGCCATAGTCCCTAATAAATTATTTTGTGCATCCAAGGCAAAATACAACAGCTCGAACCACTACACATGACATATTGGGGTTATTATTTACCTCTGAGTGAGTAAAACAACATCATTATGAGTTTTTTTCTAGTAAACATGGGTCTTAGGTTTTTGTATAATGTCATAGGAGGAAGATTGGGCCTCAAACCCTAAGGGAATATTTAAAATGCACCCATGAACTCAAACCACTATCCTTGACATCTGAGCATTCATATAAGTGACACTAGGTATGTGAACCTTAGACATATTCATGGGAGGAATTATAGGAACTAGTCCCTAAGGGACAATTTTAGGCATATCATTATTCTCAAAGCAGGATATGAGTGGAAATATGTGGTTTTGTGTACTAGCGATGGGTCTTAGTAAATGGTTGGGGAATAAATTGAAAGACGTATACCCTAACATAATATTATTGAGGTAGGGATATGATCAAGACCATAAACCATAATAGGCACACTTTAAAGTTTATATTTGGCATAATAGTCGGATATGAGCATAATCAAGAGTTTTTGCATAGAGGGATGGATCTCAAGACGTTGACTGGAGTCATAGGAGGAAAGAAAGAGCCTTATGTAGGTGTCCCAAGGCTTTTGTAATGATATTATAGGGAAAACCACCAGGACTTTATCCCTAAAGAAACCATTAAGGCATCCAAATCTATTAAGACAATATGTATCTAGGTCTTATAGCATTTAAGCCTTAGACAAGATCCATGGAGGAGACCCAAATATGTTACAACATTATTTTCCACCTTGTAAGCATCAACACTCTTTGTCCTTCAGGATCCATTTCACTGAATCAGAGGCACTTTATGTCCTTCAGACACAACTTTTTCCTATTTTTTCTCCTTATACGATTGTTGTATCACTTCAGTGGGTGTATTCGCAAGCTGCATCACTATAGCCCATGGGTAGCGTGTAAAATGGTAAAAATCACTAGTTAATTACTTTTTACTCCCAAAAAGTAGCCTTAGGGTAACCTTTGGCCCTCCATTTTCCTAGTAACGCCTCGATGTGTCCTTTCACTTACCTTGCGAGGACTATATATTGAGCACATGTGGCATATGGAAGGGAGGAGAAAGAGAGAGCAAGATAACTCTAGTGGATTTTTTCCGCATCTTGAGTCTACACTCATTGATCCTTATTGTTGTGAACCTCTTATGTTCACCTTCCAAAATCCTATCATAGTTTGAGTTTTCCATTCCATGGAGGATTGAAGTGGTGGAGGCACAAGTGGAAAGACTCAGTTCTTGGTTCAGATTGGTTGCCGGCAAGAGGTCGTATCACATTGTACTTCTTGTTATTTATTAATAGAAATACTCATATTCTCGTCCATTAATGTTGTGAATGTTGTTTATATTACATTGAGTTGCATTTACTTGTATATCATGGACCATTGCTATTGATGATGTTAATGTCTTTCATATATTATATGTACTTGTTGTGTATTGGTTGTCAAGACTAATTTGCAGGTTCAAGTGCATTGGTTGAAAGCTTCAACGGGGATCTACATCAAACGTTTGGATCGAGGTTGGTTATATTCTCCGTTATCACCGCATTGTCAATTTTATAGCATTGCTTTGAGAATTGAGTTATTTTCTGGTAGTCAATTGTCTGTTGTGGTTTTCCCCAAGCCATAGGAAGTATTCCTCGTAACAGAAATGGCGACTCCACTGGGGAATGCGTCCATTTTTGGGGATTTTTTGGAATTAGTCCTTGTTTAGAGTTGTTGTGTGTAGAGTCTCTATGTCATTCATGGGCCGCTAGGATACCCTATAGAAAACTAGTTTTTTCTGAGCCATTGGACTCTTCTACTGCTCATTTGCTTTTCCCTGTACGTGGGTGAGCCAAGTTCTGCCCGCGTCTACCCACCTCTATATGCACTATAGCCTGCGGGTATCCACAGTTATTCCTTCGACAGTAGAGTTGTAGCTAGGGTTTTACCCCTAGCTTGTGCAAATGAGCACCTACTAAGGAGAATGGACTCCTTAGTAGAAGTTCAGTATATTAAACTAATTAAGCTAAAAATTAAATTACTTCTACAATATTGCATGAAACATAAACATCAAATGAAAAGAATGACTTTTTCTATTAATGTTACCTTGAGTGTCAAGGTTTGATGAAGCCCTTTGCAGTGTCCAAGAGGATGCTCCAAGCTTCAATATGCTCCTTCTCCTTCTCCAATGATGGGAATGGGCCAAAGGTGGCTCTCAAGGTGAAAATAGTTCAATGGTGAACTAGGGTTTCGAGAGAGATTTTGGCAGAGTAAGGGTGCTTGTGATTGTGGATATGGAATAAGGGATCTCCATCACCTATTTATAGTTTTTTGGTGGTGGAGTGCTGACCCATGGTTTTGGGAAACACATGGTTTTAGGCAGCTGTATAGGGTTTTTTTCCTCCTTTTCCTCATTATTTTATATTTTTTATTCCCTTTTTAGGGGATTTTTGCTATTTTTGGAGGAAAAGGGGGGTTTTTAGCCTTTTTTAGGCTATTTTGAGGGTTTTATGGCCTTTTGGAGGCATTTTAGGCCTTTTGGAGGCTTTTTAGGCCTTTTGGAGGCTTTTTAATGGGATTTTTTGGGATTTTGAGGGAAAAATGGTAGGAAAATGGACAAATGAGCCATATAATGTGGTAATGAGGTAGTGAACACTTTTTGGGTGTTAACAGATTGCCCCCTGATGTGCGAGGGCAGGAGCTAATCGTATGGACGATGGACATCATAAGTCATGAATGGTTTTCCTGGGTGTGGAGAGAAGAGAAGAAACAAACTGAAGCCCGGAACAACAATCCCGAACAACTGCAAGAACTGAAAGTACATAACCTCAATAATGGATGAGGAATCATCTGATCATATGGACGAGGCGGGCATACCCATGCTCGTATCAGGATATAACATAACAATAACAATGGGGTCCAAAAAATGGGGACCTGAAATATACATGACCTCAAATAATGACTGAGGAATAATCTCAATATATGGACGAGGCGGGCATACCCATGCTCGTATCAAGATACATAAACAGAACTGTGAGGCCCGAAAAGGGGGACCTGTAAGATACATAGTCACTGTGTACATCATAGGAGTCCAGAGGGGACACAAAATATGGGACATACTGCTGAGCTGACCATGTATGAACTGCAGAACTGGTGCACTGGAACAATCAACAATGCTACTGAGTGTGGTACCAAAGGGGCTAATGAGCTGCTGAATCAGAGTGACAAGGGGTACACTCACAATGGTACACTGAACTGGAACTGATCTGGGACTGAAACTGGGTACTCAAGGAAGCATGTAACTGGATGGATTCCGAATACAATCATCAACGCAGCCCGGACATCCACGGGAACATACAACTGGGTGTTCCGAAGTGACTCACCAATGTGCTAGAGTCGAGGGAAATCCGGGGTCTTCGACTAAAAACTGATGGGATATAATCCTACGCGATCCTCAACGATGCGATCAAGGTGCTGAAGTCGAGCATGTGAGGAACAACCACTCGGAGAGGCAATGATGACTCCTCTCAGAATGATCCGTAGGCACTTACCACAGATGGTGATAAGTCCAAGGCGTAGGGACCTCTGGGCCTATCCTCTGGAATAGAGGAGCTGTCGTCGACAGAGGGAGACCTGCAACTATCAAGGCAATGATGTTTCCTTGACAGGAGCGCGAGGTAAACAACCGAAATCTGAGAGTACTGATGGCAGGACTAACAAACTGTGGGGGGACAACTGGGCAAGTAGAGGGGGTGGACTCAAACTTCCTTTGTTCAGAGTATGATAATGGGAATGATCTGGCAGCATATGAAACTGACTGAAGGGAAAGGGATCATAGCTGTAATGGATCTGGGAGGGTAACTGGTTGAGGGAGACTCAAGCTGGTGTAAAATGGCAGGAGATTGCATAATACTCTGAACAAAGGCGACCTGATGGGGGGTGCTGCCGAGATGATCGATCATAGTGCCAGGAGGCACGGGAGGAGACTTCTTCATGGGTTAATAAACTAGAAGAAGTGTGTGTAAAATGGTACTGTCATGTGGATTTTACGAGCCCAGGACAGTTCATGCTCATGGTTGCTTTCAATTTTAAGGAGTCTGAAAGCGATAAGAAGACTCTGAAGCGCAGGACAGTTCATGAGGTAAAATGCCCGAAAAATCTGGAGGTGAGAGCGAGAAATGATCTCAAGCATCATCACCAGCTCGGAAAAATGAATCCGATGATATAAAACATGCGAAAAATGGAGAACGGTCGATGTGGCACGCAAACCGAGGCGACTAGTGGCGTCTGAAAAAATGGGCAAAAAATGACAGGACAAAAAATAATGCAACGAGGTGACCATCATGATGGTCACGTCGTGCTGATTCCAATGGTGGAAACGGTTTGTAAAACGGACTCCGTATGGGGCCAGAATGACCAAAACAAGAAAAAGTCAACTGACTATAAATAGTGGTGGGTCCAACATGACATGTGTCATGGGGGTTGGGTAGTGGGTCCCAGGGTTGAGTTGTACAGTCCACGTTCAGAATGCTCCTAAAGTAATGAGTTCAGGGGCATGACCTGGAGCAGCAATATCAACTTGGATGACAGGTGAGATGTTGGCCATGTTACCTTCCTCGAAGGCATCCGGAGCAGGAATAGGGTCCTTGAACCAGTCAACCTTGGTGGGGAGGAAGTCTTTGGATTCGACCGTGTATTGGGTAGCGGAGCTAGAGGAAGACGCTGCTGGGATGAAATAGGAACGGTGGTGCATATCATCCCAAGGATAATCCGGGGCAGTAAGGGCCTCAAGAATCTCCTCATCAGTACGGAAAGTTTGCGTCGTCAAATCGGTTGACGAGGGGGTAGTGGTGGAAGAGATCATATAGATGGTATTAACCTCTCCGGAAGGTGAAGAGTCTGGGGGGTAGATCTCCTCAATGGTAGGTGGTGCCGTCTCAAGATCCAGATTGTTCATCTCATAGAGAGCCGCTCTGTAATCCGGGAGATCGGGACAATGATGTGAATAGTGCCCGTAAATACCGCAGATGGCGCAGGATTGGTTGGTACGTAGGGACTTATCTTTAGGCTTAGGAGTGGGGTTTAGTTTGACAGTTGGGATGTTGGGGTCATCATCGAGCATTTGCATGTGCTTCTGCAATGCTGGTAACTGTGGGCATTGGTGGGTCGCATGGCCCAACTCGTCGCACAGCGAGCATTTGGGAGGAGCACGAAATACTGGCGGGTTTTTGACTGTCTTTGGAGGTGGTACGGCAGTGTGAGGTTGTGGACCTCTGCCCCCAGTGTGTTTGGGAGTAGGAGGAGGTGTCGTGGAGGACGAAGAGGTAGAGACACCGGGAGGTGGCTGAGTGGTAGTAGCCATGGGTTGCACCGGCTGGAGGACGACATCTGGTGTCGGCGGGCGAACGGGAGGCGAAAGATACCATACAGGTAATCCCAAGGTTAACCCAGGGAGGCTAAGGGTAGCCATGACCGGGGCGCTTACTACTCCCGATGGAGGGACTAGGAAGGGGATCGTATGGATCAGTGTAACACAAATGTGGCTAGGTACCAGTGGTGGTTTAGGCAATAAGGGTGGTTGAGTGTTAGGTGGTAGGTTGTCGTGGGACAAGGTACATAAATCAGATATTTCGGGCGTAGATGACGGCGGAGGAATGGATTGAAAGGTGGAGGTCACCGGCGTGTCTGAGTAGACTCCAGGCCCCGTAGAGGAAACAAACGAGGTGGTGGCAGGAGAAACAGGTTGTTCAACCATGGGGAGAACATTTTCCGGTGCCGCGGGAGCACTGGGATCATAGTAGGTGAGCTGGTCAATCTTAACCACGCGTCCTTCATGGGGGAACATCATGGTGCGAAAGACAGAAGAGGCAACCGCCCGCATGGCATACATGTAGCTGCGACCAAGTAAAAGGTTATAATCCAATTGGGCATTGATTACCTCAATGTCAATGAGTACAGTTTTGCCACCTAACTGGACTGGAACGTTGGGTAGAAGGCCTTGGGGCTGGGCCGAACGACCGTCGTAGGCACGTAATGCAGTGGTGGACTGCTGGAGAGGAGGGGATCCTAGCTTCTGCCATACAAATGTAGACATAACGCATGTGGAGGCACCCTCATCGATGATGCACCGATGGATAACAAGATTCCTAACGGAGACAGTAACTTGGAAGGCTAAGCTGGAAGGTAGGCGGGGTTCAGACTGGTCTAAATCAAATGCCATCAAATGCGAATTAGTTGGGTCAATCCCCCCAATGGCGGAAAGTAAAGTCTTGCGCTGGGAAGGGCAGTTCTTCAAGACTTCTAACGCAGACATGGCTGCGGGAGATTGGGCTAGGTCGTCTACGATGTTGTAGTTTGACGCAGCGCGCGCGTTAGGGTTATTATTGATTCGGAGAAGTGGGAAACGAGGTGCTTTCGCAGCGCCGTCTATGGGAGGCGGAGGTATACGTAACGCCTGATCGGTGGGATGGGCGTTAGTAGGTTTATCCGTGGGAGTGGCTTCAGAGGTGGAGCCATATTGGTTCCGACGGGTCTGGAGGTTGACGTCAGCGGATGACATCATCAGTAAGTGGTGGGTACCTGAGTCAAACATGGGTTGATCAGGAGCAGCGTAAGTGATCTGTTGTTGTTGGGGCGCATTGGCTTGATGGGGAGCCAACGGCTGAGTTTTCACTACGCCTTGGGTCGGTAATGGGTTTTGCAGCACCAAAGGGGGTTGTTGAGGTTGGGGGGGGTTGGGTGGCGCTTGGGGGGCCGCATGCCCTTGGCGATGGGCCTCGTCAACCCAGAGCTGCCGAGATCGCTCCAAGTGTGGGCAAGCATGGGTGTAGTGTCCATAGACCCCGCAAATAGAACAAGGGTGGTTCGTTCGCAAATTGGGGTTTTTAGCCTGCTTGGGCGGGCGATCAGGGTTTTGATTAGCGGGGGCCGCATTGTTGTTGTCAGGGGGATTAGCCGGTTGACCAGCTTGGTCTGCAGGTTGGTTGTTTCCCCGATTACGGCCCTTGCCGCGGTTCTGTTGGCCCTAGTTACGTCGGTTGTTCTAGTTTTGCTGCGGGTTCTGTTGGGCGTAAACTTGCCCTTGGGCAGCAGGTGGATTCTGAGGTTGCGCAGGTGCAGGAGCAGGCTGCGGAGGATGATATGCAGGTTGAGGCTGAGCAGGTGCAGCAACTTGAGAGGGTTGCTGATAGGACTGCGGAGCAGGTTGTGGATGTGCCGCAGGGGCTTCCTGGGGCGGATAATAAGCGGGTTGGGCTTGTGGAGGCGCAGGAGCAGGGGCAGCCTGCTGATGGTAGTAAGGCTGAGGGGCGACTGGAGGAGCATAAGCAGGAGTCGCATACCCGAAGCACTGAGGTGGACATGAGGGTCCATGGGAATGGTGACGTGTCATGGGAGCATATGAGTTGGTTGCTCCAGACTGGGAGGTAGCCCTCGACAGGTCGGGGCCAGGGGTAGGACGTGCTATAGAAAATGGTTGGGGGATGCGAAGAAACACGGCCAATGATACCATCAGCAGCATGGGATGCCCCCGGCGCATCGTGATGGGAGGACTCGCCGTGAGGGGTGTCAGGTATAATGGTATAAAGGTAACCCGATTGGGCGTAAATGAGGTCGAACTGTTGGGCCTTAAGGATGGCTTCTTCTTCAGACTGGGGTCTTTCTGAGGCCACATCCTTAGCGATAACCGGGAGAAGGGATTTGAGGAACCAATCTAAGAAGATACGGTCGTCAAGTTTGATCTTGCATAAGCTACGGCGTCGACGCCACTCATGGATGTGGTCCGTGATATGGGTAGCCGTGTTTTGTCTAAAAGATAGAAGTATCTCAACGCCCGCGTCATAGCGGACAGGCAACTGGAAGAACTACAGGAAGGTCGAGGCCAGGGAAGCAAAGGTGGCATGGGTCCCATGAGGTTGCTCGATATACCACTTGGCTGCAGAGCCAGTGAAAGTGCGCTGTAAGAGACGGAGGAGAACAGAGTCGTCTACTATGGAGTTAGAGGAACACCATAGGTGGAAAGACATGATATGGTTTTGTGGGTCCTCACCGGCCTTGCCCTCGAACTTAGGGATGTCCAAGGGGAGCTTTGTAGGCATATGAGGCCATGTAGGGTCGTGTCGAATAGGATCGTTGGTCAATCTGGCCAGGTCAGGTAGGTTGAGGCTAGCCATGAATGGAAAACTGGAAGAAGGCTGTGACACAGTAGTGCTATGGACCAAGTTGGGGCCAGTGCCCCCAAGTGGAGGGACAAGATTCAAGGTGGTGCCCCCAAGTGGGGGAACTGAGGTAGTGGAGGATGGTCCAGCACCACCATGGGTAGTATGAGCCACTGATGTAGTGGGAATAGGTATTCCCGCTGTGGGCATAGGTACCGTGAGGGGAACGGTAGATGGTTGCCCCATGGAGGGCATACCAAAAACAGGTGTAGTAACTGGTGTAGTGGTGGATGTGCCACCAATGGTCCCTATGACAAATGGAGTGGAAGTCGTGCCAGCCATGGGGCTAGTAGGGGCAGTATAAATAGGGTTCTCAGACTCTTCGTCAGAATCAGAGGTAAAGTAAGGGGCGTCACTATCTGGTGACGGAGTCCTACGTCGCTGACGAGTGGAGTCAAGTGACAAGGCTCTAGATCGGTGATGAGTGGTATCAACGGACAATGATCGGAATCTATGACGGGTGGTGTCGAGAGAACCGTGCTGTGGGGGCTCGCCCCTGAGGCGCCGAGAATGTCTCGGGGACTCAATGGTGACAGATGGTGTCAAATCTCTGTGGGTTGAGGTGAGTATAAAAACAGCTCAAAAAATCCTAATGCAACCGAGTGTGCAGAAGGAGAGCTAAAAAACAAGGCACTCAGGCCAACAACCAACTCAAAACACCTACTGCAACAGCTGTGGTACAATAGGTGGAGTAACAACAAAGATGGTCAGAATACCAACAAGCAGCAGGTTTCCTAAAAAATAAAAAATGGTGGACTCACTAGACCAAAGGGAGGTGAAGGAGCATGCAAACACCTAACTAAAAGTATTCTGACTCAACTAAACATATCCTCTGCAAGGTGATGAAATCCAAGTCAGACAATATGAGTAGGAAAGCCAAGTGGCTATGATATCCCCCTACCGGGAGGGACACCGGGTAGTCAATCCTAGAAGAATGGCAACTAAGATACCCCGTTCATGACACGTCCAGAAAGGTGAATCTGCCGTTTAGTTCGTTGACCGCAATACCCCTATACAGGGATATCCCGCGAACCGCGAAAGGTAGCCCTTCGGTTACTGAATGGAGTGCGGTATTCCACTCAGGCCTCCAGAACCAGTCTCCCGACTTCAACCCTCCTAAGGGAGAGGCCCTCTGATAAACTGGTCGTGACCGTGCCAAAAAGTACTAGGGGATTTTGGTTCCCTATTTGGACAACAACTATGTCTCAAGTGAAATAACCAAGGGGTGTTATTGGAAGCCTATCCCCCTGATCCTACCTAACTACAATGATTCTTTTGTGTTCCCCAAGTGGGGTTAGAATGTTGGTTTAGTTAGGTACTTTTTAAGGCTCACTTGATTTTATGTGACAGAGTGTGTGCTCATGAGGTGTTGAACCCAAAAATAGAAGTGCCACAAGGGGGGCAACTTCCAATCTATCAATAATAAGGAAATTGAAAGTTTAACTTGCAAAATTTTCTGAATTAAAAAATACTGAAATTTGTAAAATGAAATCTGTAAAAAGGAACAGAAATTATGTTGCAGAAAGGCTGGAAGGTAGTGAGGCTGCAGGTGGGACAGAAGGCTGTTCAGATGCAGAAAATATTGCAGCAAAAGGGGCTGGGATCAAGACAGGAAAAGAGCAGAAAGCCGACCGCGGGTCTGTGGCGAATTGGAACAGGCCGACCGCGGGTTTGAGGGAAACAGCGGCGGCAGGTTGCGGCTATCGGGCCAACAGAGGCAGTTGGGACGCAGGAAAATAGGGAAAAAGACGCAGTCGGGTCGCGGCAAAAGGGCTAACAGACACAGTCGGGACGCCGGAAAGAGGCTGATAGCCGCAGTCGGGACGCGGGAAGATGGCCGACAGGCGCAGTCAGATCGCGGCAAACAGGCTGATTAGCCACGGTCGGATCGCAGGTAACAGACTTGAATCCGCCGGCAGGGCGTCGGAAGCAGTCTGAGAGTCGCGGTCGGATCGCAGGTAAACGCCTGAAAGGCGCGGTCGGGACGCGACTGCAGAGGGAAAAAACGCGGTATGCGGCGGCCGAAAGGGACAGCCGAAAGGAAAAAATTTAAAAAACGGAAACCAGAAATTCGAAAACTAGGGGAGTCGCCAAAACTGTAGCTAGGGTTTTAACCCTAGCTTGTGCAAATGAGCACCTACTAAGGAGAATGGACTCCTTAGTAGCAGTTCAGTATATTAAACTAATTAAGCTAAAAATTAAATTACTTCTACAATATTGCATGAAACATAAACATCAAATGAAAAGAATGACTTTTTCTATTAATGTTACCTTGAGTGTCAAGGTTTGATGAAGCCCTTTGCAGTGTCCAAGAGGATGCTCCAAGCTTCAATATGCTCCTTCTCCTTCTCCAATGATGGGAATGGGCCAAAGGTGGCTCTCAAGGTGAAAATAGTTCAATGGTGAACTAGGGTTTCGAGAGAGATTTTGGCAGAGTAAGGGTGCTTGTGATTGTGGATATGGAATAAGGGATCTCCATCACCTATTTATAGTTTTTTGGTGGTGGAGTGCTGACCCATGGTTTTGGGAAACACATGGTTTTAGGCAGCTGTATAGGGTTTTTTCCTCCTTTTCCTCATTATTTTATATTTTTTTATTCCCTTTTTAGGGGATTTTTGCTATTTTTGGAGGAAAAGGGGTTTTTTTTAGCCTTTTTTTAGGCTATTTTGAGGGTTTTATGGCCTTTTGTAGGCATTTTAGGCCTTTTGGAGGCTTTTTAGGCCTTTTGGAGGCTTTTTAATGGGATTTTTTGGGATTTTGAGGGAAAAATGGTAGGAAAATGGACAAATGAGCCATATAATGTGGTAATGAGGTAGTGAACACTTTTTGGGTGTTAACAAGAGTGTAACTCCGGCTTTGATTGGTTCATGGCCTTGGGTTGTTGCTGGGTTGGTTCTGAGTGTTCCTGAGTCTTATTTGGCCTTGTTCCTGACTGTTTCATGCCTTGTTTGTGACCAGAAGCTCTTCTTTCTCTTTTTTTTAAGTCTTGTAATTTTCCCACCATTTTTTGTTTTTTAGCTCATTACATTGGCTGAGTCTCACTATTTGGAATGTGTTGGGTTGTCTTAGTGATCTGCTCTGCATGTCTATAACCAGATAGGTAGATTTCGCTTGCATTTTTCATTTCAATATATTGAAAAATGTACAAAAACATAGTTTTGCATTTTCCTTTCGTTTTTAAGTGAAAATACAAAAAAACATTTTCTTTTATGTACTGCATTTTGTATCAAAGTGCTTGTGTTTTCATTTAGGTTATGCTTGTGCATTGAAAAATATAAAAGAGTTGCATTTTTTATTTTGAAACCGTTGGATTGATTGTCATTCTAGTGGCATTGTTTTTATTGGATAGATGAGTCTAGAGTTTGATTGATTGTGCATACTATTGAGTCATATACATCATTAGTTTCACGACCATATCCTTTGAGTAACCACTGCCATTAAAATTAATGCTTAATCTTCAAATTGATTAGAACGATTTTATTTATAGGGTACACCAACTAGCATAGGTTTAGAGTCTTGGGATATATCATTGTGAGCTAACAATCCAAGACTATTAGATGAAACATTATGTGTCTAACCAGGGAGTGGTGAAATCCATTTTATACTTTGGTGTTCTCAGGAAGCTCTACTTAGACTAGAGTTAAGCATGAGGTCACGGGAGGTTGGTTGAGGAGATATCCCTCCGATACTGGCTGAACGTGGAAGATATATCCAGGATTTGTTCATATCTATGGGTACCGAAGATTCGTCCTCTTGTGCTTCGGGATTAGTTACCCTGCCCATACGACAAATCCCACCTGCAAATGTCCCCTTGAGCATCGGTTATATCGTGGTGACCTTAGTTTCCTTACCTAGGTATCGCACAAGGTATTCGTAGTGGTTATACTGCGGGTGTCCTGAGTTAGATAGAGGTCGGACATCACAGTTGCATGTTGTATAGGGACTTGACCCTGTGCACGCAGTGAAGTCTGGGGGCCTTTCTAACTGATTTTGGTACCTCCGGCTATAGTTTGGGAGTCTCAAGCCTCTCCTAGGTGAGACATACCGACTCTAGTGTCGGGAGCTCACTTAGCCACTCTGTTTTTCTGCTCTTGGTTGTAGTTTCTCTAGGTGTGTGCTCTTGATTTACTATTTTTGAATGATAGTTTGGCCGTTAGGAGACGTTTTGGTTTATTGACCTTTCAGAAGTATCGTGGCACGAAGTCCTGCTCTCCGTCAGTCTCGTTGGTTGGTTGGTTTACTAGCTACCGAAGTTACACGTCATGTTAAGAGAGGACCTCGATGAGCCCTTTCCGATTCTTCTAATTCTTTTGAAGGGTATTACAATGACTATATGACTGCACATTCATGCATGAGATAAATCCCTACAAACCCTTCGGGTAGAGTCGAACACACTTCAGACACCCCTACTCCTAAAGAGGCGTGGGGGGGTGATCCACCCGAGACCCAACCTAGTTTGTTTGGTCCGGATCCATCTGAGACTCATCCTAATTTGTTTGGTCCGGATCCACTCGAGGATGACCTGTTCGATCCTTCAGATCTACATGAATTCCGATATGGGATGCCTGAGGCACATGATGACACAAACCCTACGACCAATGCTACCCCGTTCTCTTTTGGTATGCCCGATTACACCACAGTTGATACTCCTAATCTATTTGGAAGTCATGCTAGCACTAGTCATGGTGTTAGCAACACTGCACCCACTGGGGGTAATACCCTTGTCGGGGGCACCACACTTTCCACTCATACACATAGTATGGGGACCAGTCACATTCCTCCTAACAATGCAAATGTTGGAGGATGTCCGCCTCTTGGGACTACCCATCCTAATAGGAACATTGTTTGGAATACGACTCACCATCCACATAATAATACACATGCCCATACACGAAAACCTAGGACCACTTTTGCGAATGTTAACAATCCTCCCAATCATGGGGGTGGACACATACCACATACATTTACATCTGCTGCCACTACTAGTAATGCTAATGTAGGAGGTGGGCATATACATCATGATCATGGTCAGAACGCCACCATTCCTGCTACTAGTAATGCCAACAGTGGGGTTGGGAATACATCTCATACTTGTGGTCACCACATGACTGCTCACGCTACTAACAATTCTTATGTAGGGGGTGGGAACACATCTTACCCTTGTGGTCATTACAACACGGTTCCCGCTACGAATAGCACGTATATGCCCCATAATTATGGTGGTAACCCATACTACAATATGGTTGGTGTTGGCTCTCAGTACAACCCACCTCACTATGGTGCTCAAAATGCACATATACCTGCTTACCCTCACACGGGTCAAGTTGGAGGAGGTTATCAACCTTATTTCCATTCTCAAACTTATGGTCCGCCAGGTCCATGTAATCAACAACCTTATGGTCATGGTCAAACCTATGGTCCTTCTTATCCTTTGGGTCCTTATAACCAACCTTTTATGAGAGCTTATAATCAAGCTTTCCAGCCATAGCTCCCTTTCCTTGCACGTTTGAATCGTCTGGATCTTTCGAAGCTCACGAATGATCTGGTGTGTCACGATCCTAATTGGCCTCCGGTTCTTACCAAACTCCCTTCGAACATTCCTAAGTTTGAAGGGAAGAGTGGTGAGTATCTGAGTGACCACGTCACGACCTTTCACCTTTGGTGCTCATCCAACTCGTTGAATCATGATTTTGTCCGTTTGAGACTATTTCAATGCACCCTCATGGGGGCAACCGCAAAATGGTATGTCGAGTTGCCCGGGGGCACCTATAGGGATTTTAACGAGATAGCTTTGGTTTTATTGGATCATTTCCAGCTGCCAGTTTGTTACGATACTGGCACTGAACTTTTGTCTACCTTTTTCCAGAATAAGGCCACGTACATTTCTGACCACGTTCAAGAGTGGCGTCGACGGAAGAGGTTAGTGAAAGCCAACATTCCTCTAGAGTTTCTGTTGGAATGGTTCCTCAAGTCTTTACTCCCATATATTGCTAAGGATGTTTCAATGTCTGACACTGTGACTGAGGAACAAGCCATCTTAAAAGTACAGTAGTTAGATTTGTTATATTCTCAGTCTGGCATTTTGTACGACATTATTCCTGACGCACCGCGAACACGACTTGAACCCAAGTCAGTTCCTGGACCACATGCCAATGGCATCGTGGGATCCACAAGTACTCGACTTGTAGATCTGGTTACCAATCAAATGCAAAATTTGTCGCTTAACCAGTCTACTCCCGGATAGGTTCACACCTTGTCCACTTCCACCCCATCGTTCGATGTACATGCTATGCAAATGACGACCCCATTAGGTAACTAGCAGCCTGATGGTAAAAAGAAGGGGAGAAACAACCGTAATGGTGGAAACAAGGAAAACAATAATCTTAATCATAATACTCCTTGAAAAGAGAATGCCAACCCTCCTCAGGACAACGATAATGCTAGTGCGGACTGTAAACCTAGACGTAAAGTGAAATTCCCTTGCAAGCTTTGTGGGGAAGATCACCTTACTCACTTGTGTCCTCATATTGAAGAATCATCGAAGCACCTGGCATAGAGCCCAGCTGTGTTAAAAGATCCCCTTCCTCACCATCAAAATATGGCTTCGCATGCTCCTGCTACTGGTTATGGACCTAATGAGACTCCAACGTCTTCTTCCAATACTAGTGGCTATGCATACGTGAATATGGTCAAATCAGAGGTTAGTGTTGCTACTCGCCAATGTGATTATGGAGCACCACAACTGAATTTGGGGAATGAGCCTCCTCCTCCTCCCGATAACTCCTTGCATATTGAGAATCCCTCTACTATGTCGCGGGTACCGAAAGGTGTTCTCAAGCACTCTACACATAATCCCAATGCTCGAGCCACCCAGAACTACTCTATTGTAGAATATTTGGGCCAACCTCCGTGTGCCATGTCGGCTCTTGAAGTTTTACAGGCGTGTCCTTCCCAAAGGCATGTCCTTTTGTCTGCTTTGGGAGTTCAGGATGGGGGAAGTCCTAATGTTATTAAGTTTGACACTATTGATGTTCAACCTCACTTACCTTACCACATGGCTTTTCAAATCCAGGTGGAGTGCCTTTATCATTTCATCAGAAGAATAGTAGTTGATGAAGGTGTGTCTACATCAGTAATGTCCTTAGCTTGCTTGAAAGCTCTCGTCTCTCCTCCCTTAGCCAAGTCCGTGACCATGCTCACTGCTTTTGATGGTCACTCGTTTAACCCGCATGGGATTATCCCTTCCCTAGTTGTCTGCTTGGGTGGGAAACTTGTGCTGATTGAAGTCGAGGTGGTTGATGCACCCATCGACTACAACCTTCTCCTGGACCGAAATTGGATGTATGCTATGAAAGCTGTCGCGTCCACTGTATTCAAAGTTATTTTCTTTCCCCTTGAAGGCAAGATTGTGATGTTCGATCAGCTGAATTTCGTTAGTCCTGGTTCCACAGCATCTACGAGATCAGTGATCCCACAACTTATAGATTCTCAGCTGGCAACTGGGAACATGGGTGACGGATTATACCCCTCATTGTTGGGATCTTTGGATTTCCCGGCACCCATTAATTTTATTGGAACCATTTTCGATAATGCGCCTCCTCCATTAACTAATGTTCCATTCTGGACATCATATTTTGATGATCCATAGACCTTACTGTTAACACCCAAAAAGTGTTCACTACCTCATCTACCACATTATATGGCTCATTTGTCCATTTTCCTACCATATTTCCCTTAAAATCCCAAAAAATCCCACTAAAAAGCCTCCAAAAGGCCACAAAACCCTCAAAATAGCCTAAAAAAGGCTAAAAAACCCCCTTTTCCTCCAAAAATAGCAAAAATCCCCTAAAAGGGAATAAAAAATATAAAATAATGAGGAAAAGGAGGAAAAAACCCTATACAGCTGCCTAAAACTATGTGTTTCCTAAAACCATGGGTCAGCACTCCACCACCAAAAAACTATAAATAGGTGATGGAGATCCCTTATTCCATATCCACAATCACAAGCACCCTTACTCTGCCAAAATCTCTCTCGAAACCCTAGTTCACCATTGAACTATTTTCACCTTGAGAGCCACTTTTGGCCCATTCCCACCATTGGAGAAGGAGAAGGAGCATATTGAAGCTTGGAGCATCCTCTTGGACACTACAAAGGGCTCTATCAAACCTTCACACTGAAGGTAATTTCAATACAAAAAAGCCATTCTTTAAATTTATTGTTTATGTTTCATGCATGTTTTAGAAGTAGTTTAATTTCTGTTTTAGTTTAATTATTTACATTTACTGAACTGCTACTAAGGAGTCCATTCTCCTTAGTAGGTGCTCATTTGCACAAGCTAGGGGTAAAACCCTAGCTACAGTTTTGGCGACTCCCCTAGATTTTGAATTTCTGGTTTCCATTTTGAATTTTTTCCTTTCGGCTGTCCCTTTCGGCCGCCGCATACCGCGTCTTTTCCCTCTGCAGTCGCGTCCCGACCGCGCCTTTCAGGCCTTTACCTGTGATCCGACCGCGGCTCTCAGACTGCTTCCGACGCCCCGCCGGCGGATTCAAGTCTGTTACCTGCGATCCGACCGTGGCTAATCAGCCTGTTTGCCGCGATCTGGCTGCGCCTGTCGGCCTTTTTCCCGCGTCCCGACTACGGCTTTCTACCTCTTTCGTGCATCTCGACTGTGCCTGTTAGCCCTTCTGCCGCGACCCGACTGCGTCTTTTTCCCTATTTCCTGCGTCCCGACGGCATCTATTGGCCCGAAAGCCGCGACCTGACCGCGTCTGTTTTCCTTAAACCCGCGGTCTGCCTGTTCCGATTCGCCACAGACCCGCGGTCTTATTTCTGCTCTTTTCCTGTTTTGAGCCTAGCCCCTTTTGCTGCAATATTTTCTGCATCTGAACAGCCCTCTGTCCCACCTGCAGCCTCACTACCTTACAGCCTTTCTGCAACATAATTTCTGTTCCTTTTACAGAATTCTTTTAAAATTTTGTTATTTTTAAAAATCAGAAAATTTTGCAATTTTAACTTTCAATTCCAGTATTATTGATAGTTGAAGTTGCCCCCCTTGTGGCACTTCTATTTTTGGGTTCATCACCTCACGAGCACACACTCTGTCATATAAATCAAGTGAGCCTTAAAAAGTACCTAACTAAACCAACATTCTAACCCCACTTGGGGAACACAAAAGAATCATTGTAGTTAGGTAGGATCAGGGGGATAGGCTTCCAATAACACCCCTTGGTTACTTTCACTTGAGACATAGTTGTTGTCCAAATAGGGAACCAAAATCCCCTAGTACTTTTTGGCATGGTCACGACCAGTTTATCAGAGGGCCTCTCTCTTAGGAGGGTTGAAGTCGGGACACTGGTTCCGGAGGCCTGAGTGGAATACCGCACTCCATTCAGTAACCGAAGGGCTACCTTTCGCGGTTCGCGGGATATCCCTGTATAGGGGTATTGCGGTCAACGAACTAAACGGCAGATTCACCTTTCTGGACATGTCATGAATGGGGTATCTTAGTTTCCATTCTTCTAGGATTGACTACCCGGTGTCCCTCCCGGTAGGGGGATATCATAGCCACTTGGCTTTCCTACTCATATTGTCTGACTTGGATTTCATCACCTTGCAGAGGATATGTTTAGTTGAGTCAGAATACTTTTAGTTAGGTGTTTGCATGGTCCTTTACCTCCCTTTGGTCTAGTGAGTTCACCATTTTTTCTTTTTTAGGAAACCTGCTGCTTGTTGGTATTCTGACCATCTTTGTTGTTACTCCACCTATTGTAGCACAGCTGTTGCAGTAGGTGTTTTGAGTTGGTTGTTGGCCTGAGTGCCTTGCTTTTTAGCTCTCCTTCTGCACACTCGGTTGCATTAGGATTTTTGAGCTATTTTTATACTCACCTCAACCCACAGAGATTTGACACCATCTGTCACCATTGAGTCCCCGAGACATTCTCGGCGCCTCAGGGGCGAGCCCCCACAGCACGGTTCTCTTGACACCACCCGTCATCGATTCCGATCATCATCTGTTGATACCATTCATCACAGGTCTAGAGCCTTGTCACTTGACTCCACTCGTCAGCGACGTAGGACTCCGTCACCAGATAGTGACGCCCCTTACTTTACCTCCGATTCTGATGAAGAGTCTGAGAACCCTATTTACACTGCCCCTACTAGCCCCATGGCTGGCACGACTTCCACTCCATTTGTCATAGGGACCATTGGTGGCACATCCACCACTACACCAGTTACTACACCTGTTTTTGGTATGCCCTCCATGGGGCACCCATCTATCGTTCCCCTCACGGTACCTATTCCCACAGTGGGAATACCTATCCCCACTACATCAGTGGCTCACACTACCCATGGTGGTGCTGGACCATCCTCCACTACCTCAGTTCCCCCACTTGGGGGCACCACCCTAAATCTTGTCCCTCCACTTGGGGGCACTGGCCCCAACTTGGTCCAACCCACTACTGTGTCACATCCTTCTTCCAGTTTGCCATTCATGGCTAGCCTCAACCTACCTGACCTGGCCAGATTGACCAACGATCCTATTCGACATGACCCTACATGGCCTCATATGCCTACCAAACTACCCTCTGACATCCCTAAGTTCGAGGGCAAGGCCGGTGAGGACCCACAAAACCATATCATGTCCTTTCACCTATGGTGTTCCTCTAACTCCATCGTGGATGACTCTGTTCGCCTCCGTCTCTTACAGCGCACCTTCACTGGCTCTGCAGCCAAGTGGTATATCGAGCAACCTCATGGGACCCATGCCACCTTTGCTTCCCTGGCCTCGACCTTCCTGCAGTTCTTCCAGTTGCCTGTCCGCTATGACGCGGGCGTTGAGATCCTTCTATCTTGTAGACAAAACACGACTACCCATATCACGGACCACATCCATGAGTGGCGTCGACGCCGTAGCTTATGCAAGATCAAACTAGACGACCGTATCTTCCTAGACTGGTTCCTCAAATCCCTTCTCCCTGTTATCGCTAAGGATGTGGCCTCCGAAAGACCCCAGTCTGAAGAAGAGGCCATCCTTAAGGCCCAACAGTTCGACCTCATTTACGCCCAATCGGGTTACCTTTATACCATTATACCTGACGCCCCTCGCGGCGAGTCCTCCCAGCATGATGCGCTGGGGGCATCCCATGCTGCAGATGGTATCATTGGCCGTGTTTCTTCGCATCCCCAACCATTTTCTATAGCACGTCCTACCCCTGGCCCCGACCTGTCGCGGGCTACTTCACAGTCTGGAGAAACCAACTCGTATGCTCCCATGACACATCACCATTCCCATGGACCCTCATGTCCACCTCAGTGCTTCGGGTATGCGACTCCTGCTTATGCTCCTCCAGTCACCCCTCAGCCTTACTACCATCAGCAGGCTGCCTCTGGTCCTGCGCCTTCACAAGCCCCACCCGCTTATTATCCGCCCCAGGCAGCCCCTGCGACAGATCCACAACCTGCTCCGCAGTCCTATTAGCAACCCCCTCAAGTTGCTTCACCTGCTCAGCCTCAACCTACATATCATCCTCCATAGCCTGCTCCAGCACCTGCGCAACCTCAAAATCCACCTGCTGCCCAAGGGCAAGTTTACGCCCAACAGAACCCGCAGCAAAACCAGAATAACCAATGAAACCAGGGCCAACAGAACCGCGGCAAGGGCCGTAATCGGGGGAACAACCAACCTGCAGACCAAGTTGGTCAACCGGCTAATCCCCCTGACAACAACAATGCGGCCCCTGCTAATCAAAACCCTGATCGCCCGCCCAAGCAGGCTAAAAACCCCAATTTGCGAACGAACCACCCTTGTTCTATTTGCGGGGTCTATGGACATTACACACACGCTTTCCCACATTTGGAGCAAGCCCGGCAACTCTGGGTTGACGAGGCCCATCGCCAAGGGCATGCGGCTCCCCAAGCACCGCCCAACCCCCCCCAACCTCAACAACCCCCTTTGGTGCTGCAAAACCCCTTACCAACCCAAGGCATAGTGAACACTCAGCCGTTGGCTCCCCATCAAGCCAACGCGCCCCAACAACAACAGATCACTTACGCTGCTCCTGATCAACCCATGTTTGATTCAGGTACCCACCACTTGCTGATGATGTCATCTGTTGATGTCAACCTCCAGACCCGTCGGAACCAATACGGCTCCACCTCTGAAGCCCCTCCCACGGATAAACCTACTAACGCCCATCCCACCGATCAGGCGTTACGTATACCTCCGCCTCCCATAGACGGCGCTGCGAAAGCACCTCATTTCCCACTTCGCCGAATCAATAATAACCCTAATGCGCGCGCTGCGTCAAACTACAACATCGTAGACGACCTAGCCCAATCTCCCGCAGCCATGTCTTCATTAGAAGTCTTGAAGAACTGCCCTTCCCAGCGCAAGACTTTACTTTCCGCCATTGGGGGGATTGACCCAACTGATTCGCATTTGATGGCATTTGATTTAGACCAGTATGAACCACGCCTACCTTCCAGCTTAGCATTCCAAGTTACTGTCTCCGTTAGGAATCTTGTCATCCATCGGTGCATCATCGATGAGGGTGCCTCCACATGCGTTATGTCTACATTCGTATGGCAGAAGCTAGGATCCCCTCCTCTCCAACAGTCCACCACTGCGTTACGTGCCTACGACGGTCGTTCGGCCCAGCCCCAAGGCCTCCTACCCAACGTACCTGTCCAGTTAGGTGGTAAAACAGTCCTTATTGACATAGAGGTAATCAATGCCCAATTGGATTATAACCTTTTACTTGGCCGCAGCTACATGTATGCCATGCGGGCGGTTTCCTCTTCCGTCTTTCGCACCATGATGTTCCCCCATGAGGGTCGCGTGGTTAAGATTGACCAGCTCACCTACTATGATCCTAGTGCTCCTGCGGCACCTGAAAATGTTCTCCCCATGGTTGAACAACCTGTTTCTCCTGCCACCACCTCGTTTGTTTCCTCTACGGGGCCTGGAGTCTACTCAGACGCGCCGATGACCTCCACCTTTCAATCCATTCCTCCCCCGTCATCTACGCCGGAAGTCTCTGACTTATGTACCTTATCCCACGATAACCTACCACCTAACAATCAACCACCCTTGTTGCCAAACCCACCATTGGTACCTAGCCATATTGGTGTTACACCGATCCATACGATCCCCTTTCTTGTTCCTCCATCAGGAGTCGTAAATGCCTCGGTCATGGCTACCCTTAGCCTCCCTGGGTTAACCTTGGGATTACCTGTATGGTATCTTTCGCCTCCCGTTCGCCCGCCGACACCAGATGTTGTCCTCCAACCGGTGCAACCCATGGCTACTACCACTCAGCCACCTCCCGGTGTCTCTACCCCTTCGTCCTCCACGACACCTCCTCCTACTCCCAAACCCACTGGGGGCAGAGGTACACAACCTTACACTGCTGTACCACCCCCAAAGACAGTAAAAAACCCTCCAGTATTCCGTGCTCCTCCAAAATGCTCGCTGTGCGAAGAATTGGGCCATGCGACCCACCAATGCCCGCAGTTACCAGCATTGCAGAAGCACATGCAGATGCTCGACGATGACCCCAACATCCCAACTGTCGAACTAAACCCCACTCCCAAGACTAAAGATAAGTCCCTATGTACCAACCATTCCTGCGCCATATGCGGTATTTACGGGCATTATTCACATCATTGTCCTGATCTCCCGGATTACAGAGCGGCTCTCTATGAGATGAACAATCTGGATCTTGAGACGGCACCACCTACCATTGAGGAGATCTACCCCCCAGACTCTTCACCTTCCGGAGAGGTTAATACCATCTATATGATCTCTTCAACCACTACCCCCTCGTCAACCGATTTGACGACGCAAACTTTCCGTACCGATGAGGAGATTCTTGAGGCCCTTACTGCCCCGGATTATCCCTGGGATGATATGCATCATCGTTCCTATTTCATCCCAGAAGCGTCTTCCTCTAACACAGCTAACCAATTCACAGTTGAATCCAAAGACTTCCTCCCCACCAAGGTCGACTGGTTCAAGGACCCTATTCCTGCTCCTGATGCCTTCGAGGAAGGTAACATGGCCAGCATTTCCCCTGTCATCCAAGTTGATATCGCTGCCCCAGGACGTGCCCCTGAACTCATCACTTTAGGAGCATTTTGTAGTAAACAAGAGATTGAGGACTACATAAATCTTTTTAGAGAATTCCGTGATGTCTTTGCCTGGTCCTATACCGAAATGCCTGGTCTTGACCCCACCATTATAGAGCACCACATTGACACATGGCCTGATGTACCCCCCGTTCGTCAGAAACAGCATCCTCTTCCTCCCGCAAAGTTCCCAGGATGTGCCCCTGAACTCATCACTTTAAGAGCCTCCTGCAGCAAGCAGGAGATTGAGGATTATCAACAACTCTTCCAAGAGTTCCGTGATGTCTTTGCTTGGCCCTCTAACGGAATGCCTGGGTTCGACCCCGCCATTCTCAAACATCACATAGACACACGTCCAGAGGAACTCCATGTTCATACTGAAACCAACTCTGAAGGCCTTCCTTTACGCAACCCCCATGATGGGTTGCATCCTACGGAATCTCTATCCATAGAATAACTCGCGGCCCCATTTTGGTCCACATTGTACAGTTTGCTCTCTTTTTGTTTTTCACTTTTTTACCATCATCTTACATTCATCCTTTCTGCAAGATTACAGATGGACCACCTTCCACCTCATTACATTGGCTTCGCTGACGGCGCAAGCCGCTGGTCTCCCAACCTGGCTTCTGCAGCATGGGTCTTGTACTCCCCTTCCAACGAGATGATTCACCTTGACGGAATATGTATAGGCGCTGCTACCAAAAACCAGGCGGAGTATGATGTAGTGACCGGTCTCCTGACTGCCGCCCTCCAAATGGGCATATGTCACCTTCATGTGTTCCTTGACTCCCAGCTACTTGTCTCCCAGCTCAACAACTGCTACCAGGTGCGTGATCCCTGCCTTTTTAGAAAATTCCTGCGCACCAAACAACTCAGTCGACAATTTGGATCCATCACATTCACACATGTCCCCAGAGCCCAAAATAGTGTCGCAGACCAAATGGCCAACAACATCCTAGACTGGCATATCAATCACACCATGTAACATCATGCATCATCATCCCATAGCATCTCATAAAAAATATATAAAAACCCAAAAAAGATTGCATCGCATCCACATTTGCATCCATGTACATAAACCACATACATATCCATAGGGGCATCCACGTGCCTAAACATACATATATCATATTGCATCACATAAAATACACAAGGGGCATCCACGTGCCTAACATCCTAACCTACTTGCATCCACGTGCAATGTAAATCTATCATAACTCATAAAGCGCATCCACGTGCGTACAAATAAAACAACATCATACAAAACGGTGCATCGACGTGCATATATATATATATATCAAAAAATATACATGTTCAGTGCTATACATGTCTTGAGTACCCCTGTACTCAGCTATACAAAAAATGGCTATACATCCCTAACAGCCTCATCAACATACATGTCGTAGCTACAAAACTCGGGGGGAGTCCCCTGCACTCCCTAATGAGAGTCGTATCCTGTATCACTGCCTGCATCAGCTGCCTCTGAGTCCTCCCCTCGCTCCTCCTCCGGCAAGTCCTCCTCTCCTCCGGCCTCCTGTGCTCGGACCCAGTCCACCAAGATCGCCACCCGGATCGCGATGGATCTGAACTCTCGCGGTGCCCCCATGCAATCCCGCACCACATCAGGATCGACATCCCGCCATCCCTCGTCGGTCACTCCTATCAACAACCGATCTAGTAGCTCCCGTACAGACTCTAGGCTCACCTCTGGATCCCGGCGCCGCACCTCTCCTCGTCCAGGCAGAGCTGGAACGGCCACAATCCCCCTCCGTGCCACATGTCCTGGAGGTGGGCTCGGGCCCACATCTGCAAGATCACCCATATGTCAGTCACAGTATACCTATCTACTATCATATACATAAAATTTGACATACATAACATGCAATAAAAACACATACGTACAGTCGGGACCCCATGCCTGTCCTGGTGCTCGTGGCGCCTCCGGGTCTCCCGTGAAGTCCATGTCCCGATACGGGAAGTCGTCCAGTGTCAGTGGTATCTGGAGCCACTGCAGGTACAACTCCTGCGTAAAGTACCTACCCACGTCGCTGCCACCACGGCGGCGCATCATCTCGCACCACCGCACCATCCGCGGCTCCCTCATCCCTCCTGGCCTGATCGGCACCCGTAGCCGCAATGTGGGTACCCTCTCCATAAAGAAGGCACATAAGAAGGACCCAAAACAAAAGCCCTTGCCATCTTCCTTCGCTGCCGTCAGCTGTCGCTGAACACAGGTCAGGAACATCTGGCCCCACGCGTAGTACACCCCATCCAGTACATGCTCTACCATCTGCATCTGACCCCCAGACACCTTCTCAGGTGACTGGGAACCCAATACCCACACCACACACGCCGCCATGGCCTGCACTGCCGGCTCCTGTAGGTCCCTCACCAGGAGTGCATTCCTATGCACCCTCGCGTCCGGACCACAGTACCTCTCCAACATGTCCTCCATGTCGACGTCCGTGGCAACCCGCGGCTGTGTGTCCGCCACCCTGCCCAGGCAGGGCAACCCCGTCAGAAAGTATACATCGGTCAGGGTGAGGTCCACCCTCTCACCCTGTACCTGAAAAGCCTGTATGTCCGGCTCCCAGAAGCTGATCAGACGGTTCAACAGCAATGCTACTGTCCATATCATGGGTATCTGTGCAAACTTCAGTAGTCCGCACAGTCCCAGCATAGATCGCACATGGCGATTCCCTCGAATGAAACCCATGGTCTCATCAGGGATCTCCCGCTCTCTCCAGAGCACCTGTGGCATCCTGCCAATCACACAAAGTGAACTCATCAGACTCATGTCAATTAAAGTAAAGTACTTTTTCCCTCTCCCAGAAGACCCTAATAGCTCGGCCCAAAACCGCGGCTTTCGGGCTTCTTGCCGCGGTTTCCGACCGCGGCTGTCAGGCATATGGTCGCGGTTCCCAACCGCGCCTGTCAGCCCTAAATCCGCGGTTGGGAACCGCGTGTTCCTCCTTGGAACTCGCGGTACTCAACCGCGGTTCCATCCAGGAAACACGCGGTCTCCAACCGCGTGGTTCAACCCGAAACACGCGGTCTCCAACCGCGTGGTTCATCCCGAAACTCGCGGTCTTCAACCGTGGTTTCGACCCCCTAACCCGCGGTCCACCCCACGTGGACCGTACAAATAAACCCTGGGACCCACTACCCAACCCCCAACCCTAAAAAATATGCAGGTATGAGTTTGACGGAATACCTGTATCTCACGGATCTGAAATCAGCCAGACGGATCATCCAGAAATGCCACCTAAGCTCTGGTCCACTCTAATCACAAGTCAAAGTCAACAAGTACAAATGACACATGTCATGTTGGACCCACCACTATTTATAGTCAGTTGACTTTTTCTTCTTTTGGTCATTCTGGCCCCATACGGAGTCCGTTTTACGAACCGTTTCCACCATTGGAATCAGCACGACGAGACCGTCCTAATGGTCACCTCGTTGCATTATTTTTGTATCGTTATTTTTTACCCATTTTTTCAGACGCCACTAGTTGCCTCGGTTTGCGTGCCACATCGACCGTTCTCCGTTTTTCACATGTTTTATATCATCGGATTCATTTTTCCGAGCTGGTGATGATGCTTGAGATCATTTCTCGCTCTCACCCCCCGATCTTTCGGGTATTTTTCCACAACGCCCTCATCACCTCGGTTTGCGTGCCACATCGGCCGTTCTCCGTTTTTCACATGTTTTATATCATCAGATTCATTTTTCCGAGCTGGTGATGATGCTTGAGATCATTTCTCGCTCTCACCCCCCGATCTTTCGGGTATTTTTCCACAACGCCCTCGTCACCTCGGTGTGCGTGCCACATCGGCCGTTACCCGTTTTTAACATCCTTTATATCGCCGGATTCATTTTTCCGAGCTCGTGCTTGAGATAATTTCTCGCTCTCACTTGGTACAATTTCAACATTGTGTCCCCACACCTTGTTGCCTCGATTTGCGTGCCACATCGGCCGCTGTCGGATTGTTCCACATTTTTACATGAGCTATTCACTCCTGTCATACTGCAAATGTCCCGTTATTTTGCCACCATTTCATCTACCCCGCAAGGAGGCCCACTAGTGTTTCCCACTACCCTCTTTCTTGGTCATCATTACTGTTCCTTGATTGAACACTTCCTCCTTGCCTAGCCATTCCTTTTGTTCGGTATAATTTTATCCCTTTTTCGGGCCGGACAAGTCCTTTACGAAAAAGGCACTTAGGGAGTTTCCGTTAAGCTCTTTTCTGACTCCTAAAAGAATGAAAAGATCGCCGAGCAATCTTGCTTCCTTTCATGCTCGTTAAAGTACCTGAAAGGGCATCTATCTGGTATAAGTTTAACCCTTTTCCGGACCTGGTAGACTAATTACGAAAAAGGAATACTCTAGTCACACCGGCTAGAAGAGTTCTTCATTGCATCCTTTTATGCTTCTTTGGGCCTTGGAGACTAAATCTACGAAAAAGAAACCCCCTGGAGTCTTCTTACTTGCTTTCAGACTCTCTAAAATTGAAAGCAACCACGAGCATGAACTGTCCTGGGCTCGTAAAATCCACACGACAGTACCATTCCATCATTTCATAGTCTTCTTATCGCTTTCAGACTCCTTAAAATTGAAAGCAACCACAAGCATGAACTATCCTGGGCTCGTAAAATCCACACGACAGTATCATTTTACACACACTTCTTCTAGTTCCTTAACCCATGAAGAAGTCTCCTCCTGTGCCTCCTGGCACTATGATTGATCATCTCGGCAGCACCCCCAATCAGGTCGCCTTTGTTTAGAGTATTCTGCAGTCTCCTGCCATTTTATACCAGCTTGAGTCTCCCTCAGACCAGTTATCCTCCCAGATCCATTACAGTTATGATCCCTTTCCCCTCAGTCAGTTTCATATGCTGCCAGATCATTCCCATTATCATACTCTGAACGAAGGAAGTTTGAGTCCACCCACTCTACTTGCCCAGTTGTCCCTCCACAGTTTGTCAGTCCTGCCATCAGTATTATCACATTTCGGTTGTTTACCTCGCGCTCCTGTCAAGGAAACATCATTGCCTTGATAGTTGCAGGTCTCCCTATGTCGACGACAGCTCCTCTATTCCAGAGGATAGGCCCAGAGGTCCCTACGCCTTGGACTTATCACCATCTGTGGTAAGTGCCTACAGATCATTCTGAGAGGAGACATCATTGCCTCTCTGAGTGGTTGTTCCTCACATGCTCGACTTCAGCACCTTGATCGCATCGTTGAGGATCGCGTAGGATTATATCCCATCAGTTTTAGTCGAAGACCCCGGATTTCCCTCGACTCTAGTACATTGGTGAGTCCCTTCAGAACGCCCAGTTCTATGTTCCCGTGGATGTCCGGGCTGCGTTGGCGTTTGTATTCGGAAGCCATTCAGCTATATGCTTCCTTGAGTACCCAGTTCAGTTTCAGTTCCAGTTCCGTGTACCATTGTGAGTGTACCCCTTGTCACTCTGATCCAGCAGCTCATCAGCCCCTTTGGTACCACACGCAGTAGCACTGTTGATTGTTCCAGTGTATCAGTTTTCCAGTTCCTACATGATCCGCCCAGCAGTATGTCCCAGATTTGTGTCCCCTCTGGGCACTTATGATGTACACATTGGTTATGTATCTTACAGGTCCCCCTTTTTGGGCCTCACAGTTATGTTTATGTATCTTGATACGAGCATGGGTATGCCCGCCTCGTCCATATATTGAGATTATTCCTCATTCAGTTTTTGAGGTGATGTACATTTCAGGTCCCCATTTTTGGACCCCATTGTTATTGTTATGTTATATCCTGATACGAACATGGGTATGCCCGCCTCGTCCATATAATCAGATGATTCCTCATCCATTATTGAGGTTATGTACTTTTAGTTCTTTCAGTTGTTCGGGATCGTTGTTTCGGGCTTCAGTTTGTTTCTTCTCTTCTCTCCACATCCCAGGAAAACCATTCATGACTTATGATGTCCATCGGCCATACGATGAGCTCCTGACCTCGCACATCAGGGGGCAATCCGTTAACACCCAAAAAGTGTTCACTACCTCATCTACCACATTATATGGCTCATTTGTCCATTTTCCTACCATATTTCCCTTAAAATCCCAAAAAATCCCACTAAAAAGCCTCCAAAAGGCCTAAAATGCCTCCAAAAGGCCACAAAACCCTCAAAATAGCCTAAAAAAGGCTAAAAAACCCCCTTTTCCTCCAAAAATAGCAAAAATCCCCTAAAAGGGAATAAAAAATAAAAAATAATGAGGAAAAGGAGGAAAAAACCCTATACAGCTGCCTAAAACCATGTGTTTCCTAAAACCATGGGTCAGCACTCCACCACCAAAAAACTATAAATAGGTGATGGAGATCCCTTATTCCATATCCACAATCACAAGCACCCTTACTCTGCCAAAATCTCTCTCGAAACCCTAGTTCACCATTGAACTATTTTCACCTTGAGAGCCACTTTTGGCCCATTCCCACCATTGGAGAAGGAGAAGGAGCATATTGAAGCTTGGAGCATCCTCTTGGACACTACAAAGGGCTCTATCAAACCTTCACACTGAAGGTAATTTCAATACAAAAAAGCCATTCTTTAAATTTATTGTTTATGTTTCATGCATGTTTTAGAAGTAATTTAATTTCTGTTTTAGCTTAATTATTTACATTTACTGAACTGCTACTAAGGAGTCCATTCTCCTTAGTAGGTGCTCATTTGCACAAGCCAGGGGTAAAACCCTAGCTACACTTACCGTGAATGAATTCCATGTCTGGAGACATTGCGCATGTCGGGATGTCAATGCCACTGCCTGTTGCGGAGCTTGCATATCAAGAAATTCAACAATCCTCGGTAGATCCAGATCTCTCTTCTTCACAGACAGATGAGGAAGATCCTGTTATGCTGCCGGTTTGGGCAACCGACTCATCTTGTTCGCACGATTGATTTGATGGTGCTTTACCTTCGGATGAAGCTATTATCGAGGCCATGTGTGGCAGTGAGAGACATTGAGAGGGTATGCATCACTGCTCTTATTTTCTTCCCAACCTTGATCTCGCTGAGCAAGAAGAGTTTAGGACGACTCTTGCCAAGATGGTTGGTCACCCTGTGGTTCCTTTGGTTTCACATGGGATTTAGACGAAGGGGAACATGGCTAATATTTCCCCGACTACACCGATCAACATCTCTCATACTCCTGGAAATATTGAGAACGCCTTTGTCGGTGATGAGTGCACTCCTGAGGAGATTGCCATTTACACCGACTTATTTAAAGAACTTCGTAAAGATTTTTCCTGGTCATATGAGGAGATGCCAGGAATAGACCCTAGTATTGTTGAACATGAGATTAGAATGTATCCAAACACTAAACCTGTTCGACAACGTTTTCATGCTATTAATCCTAGGAAGGCATCCGCCATTAAGGAAGAGGTGGAGAAACGTCCTAAGGCCGGTTTCATCTACCCCATTCCCCTTACTGAATGGGTGTCAAATCCTGTGGATAAGAAGCAAATAACGATCTATGTATGCACCGATTTTTGACACCTGAATTGTGCATGTCCGAAGGACAATTTCCCAACTCCATTCATTGATCAGATCTTGGATGCCAGTGCGAGAAGTGAGATTTTTTTTTCAGGGATGGGTTTTCGGGGTATAACCAGATTCAAGTCAAACCTAAGGATCAACATAAGATTGCATTTATTTGTCTTTGAGGTACCTTTGCATACCAGAAAATGCCCTTCGGCCTTAAAAACTCCGGAGCTACATTTCAGCGTGCCATGACCTATGCCTTTCACGACCTCAAATGTATAATGGATGTTTTCTTGGATGTTCTTGCCGACCATTCTCACAAGAGAGTGGACCACCCCAAGCATCTTTGTTTGATTCTCGAATGATGTATATGCTACAAGATTCGATTGAATCCCAATAAATGCATATTTTCTATGAAGACAGGTTGCCTTCTAGGTTTTATAGTCTCGAAAGAGGGTATAAGAGTCGATCCTCTCAAAGTTGAGGCAATACTTCGGTTGCCTCCTCTGCGCAACTTGTTACAACTTCCGAGCCTCCAAGGGAGAGCTACTTTTCTAGACCGATTTGTACTGAACTATGCTATTCTTACCAAAGGTTTCACGCACTTATTGAAGAAAGACACATCGTTTATCTGGGATGAGCGAGCCCAGTAGTCTTTCAACGCCCTTAAGAAAGCTTTGGTATCAGGCCCTTTGCTTAGTCCACCCGACTTTGCGAGAGATTTTATCCTTTATGTGGCTGTGTCTCAAGAGATGATTGGCATGGTCTTGGTTCAGGTGGATGATGTGCTTGTGGAGCATGTGATCTATTACCTTAGTCAGAATCTAGTAGACATTGAGCTAAGATATACTCACGTGGAGAAGTTAAAGCTTGCGACTGTTCATGCAGTCCAATGGTTATGACACTATATCATGCTTAGGAAAAGCACAGTTATCACGCATATCAATCCATTTCAGATTGTGTTGTCGCGACACCTTATAGGGCAGAAGTACAATAAATGGATTATTATCCTTCAAGAGTTTGAGCTTGAGTTTGCTTCAGCCAAATCAGTGAAATCCTTGGTTTTCGCTGAGCTGATGTCGGACCTTCTGCGGCTTGATGAGAATATTGTCCATGAAGATTCCTTTGTGGATGAGAATGTATTTCTTATCTCGTCTGAGGACCCTTGGTATGGGGATGCCATTGTATATCTCCAAACTATGAAGCTTCCTTCGCATTATTCATGGGATGAGCGACAGCGTGTGAAACATCACACCAAATATTATACTATCATCGGCGACACTTTGCATCGTCAAGGAAAGGATTCCATTCTCCATCATCACTTAACTCATGAAGAAGTGGAGCATGTGCTTAATGATTTCCATGTTGGGGCGGGTGGCGGTCACTTATCTGGGCGTGCAACAACCCAACGTATTATGCGAGTGGGTTACTTTTGGTCATCGATCTTTAAGGATTGTGTCAACACTGTAAAGAGATGTCACCCTTGCCAGGTGTTTTCTCGGAATGTACGCTCGCATCCAGCACCCCTTCACTCGGTCATCACCATTGGTCCCTTCACCAAGTGGGGGGTGGATTTCATGGATTGCAAACTAGCTTCGACTGGGGGGCATCACCATATTATAGTGGTCATGAACTATTTCTCCAAATGGGTTGAGGCCATGCCTACCGTAAAATCCGACGATGCTACAGCAACCCACTTCATATTCAATCAGATTATCACTCGGTATGGTATTCCGAAAGAGATTGTCACTGACCATGGCAGTCACTTTCAGAACAAAATGATGGAGGATTTATCACTTAAGCTTGGGTTTCATCAAGAACACTCATCTTCTTACTATCCCCAAGCGAATGGTCAGGTTGAAGCAGTAAATAAGTCTTTGAAGACCATTCTCCAATGTACCATCCAACAAAGCAAGAACAATTGGCATATCATGTTATATCCTGCTTTGTGGGCGTATCGAACCACAGTCAAGACTACCACCAGGATCTCACCGTTTCAGCTGGTACATGGTGTGGAGTCTATCTTATCGATTGAATGCGAGATCCCTTCATTGAAACTAGCTATAGAGCTCCTCCCTGATACGTCAGGTATTGAGAAACGTTTAGTCCACCTTAAGCAACTTGACGAGCAACGTCAAGATGCCGCCATGGCTCTCGATGCCAATAAATGTCGTATTAAGGTTCAGTATGATAGGTTTGTCCATCCCCGACAATATGATGAAGGTGACTTGGTCCTTTTGTATGACCAAGCTAAAGAACCCCTGGGGGCAGGAAAGTTTAACCCCATGTGGCACGGTCCTTACATTGTGAGGCGTGTCCTAGAAAAAGGAGCCTATGAGTTAGAGGACTATGAGGGGAATGTCTTGAAGGAGCATAGAAATGGGCTCTACCTCAAGCGGTATTACACTTGAGCTTCTAGCTTGAGCTGATACTTTTGTATACTATTGTATAGTTGTTTATGTACATAGTTTAGATTTTTCTTGGTTATTTGAGTCTGTTGTTTCGCTTCTATTTGATTGACAGATGTCAGCGGAATCTCTTGTGTTCTTAGGATTCGCGGATGGTGCTAGCCATCATACACAGCAGCTTACTTCTATTGCCTGGGTTATTTATTTCCCTGACTACCTAGTTGTGTCTTCAGGAGGTGCATGTCTTGGTCCTGCATCTAACAATGTGACTGAGTACAGTGCTATCATTAAACTACTTCGGGATTTTGTTTCACATGGTATCTAGGTTTTAGAAGTCTGCCTGGATTTGCAACTAGTTGTGTCTCAATTGAATGGTTAGTACCGTGTGAGAGACCCTACGTTACTACGAAGATTCTTAAGGGTAAGATTCTTGGAATGCCATTTTGTGTCAATTTCATATATTCATGTTCCGAGAAGTTTTAATCATATATCTTATGCATACGCTAATTATGTCCTATATTGGCATTTGTCACATATATTATGAAGCACACAAATAAAAGATACATTCAAACATTTGTACATACATGCATATAGTAGAACCGGAGAACCATAGTTTTTTATAAATAATATGTCCAAAATGGGAGTGTCATGATACAAAACTAGATCCCATAGCCCTCAAAAATATACATATCGATACAAAAATAGGACTCTGAGATGTCTAATCCCTACGAGAAGGCCTAGCTGCCGCCTCGGCAGGATGACTCTCGTGATAACAAACTACTGCGTTAGCCACACACTGCAGCAGTCGAACCCAGCGACTCGGTACCCCCCACCACATGGCGCTGCATGTCCTTTGGTAGCTGCGCCACCTCTATCCCTGGTACTCTGTTGGTCATCCATGATAGCTTGACCTGCATAGTCTCTAGTGTCCGCTCTGCTGTAGCACCTACCTCTTCACAACCCCGTCAACGATGTCTCGGGAGGCCCTGTGGTCTTATTGGACCCTTGTTTGCGAGCAAACAGTAGAATGTCAACACATGATACTCTCCCAAAAAAGATTTTTGCATTCACATATAATAAAAAATCCATAAAAATTTAATATACCAAAAACATAAAAATAGTAACTCACCAATGTCTCCAAACGCTTCTCCTGGTGGAAGCGGCATGTCACGATCCTGACAGAAGTCTATCCCGCCATAGGCATAGTCATCTATAGCTATGACCTGTCGGTCCCACCAATGAAAAAACTCAGTTGTGTATGGTGATTCCTGTTGGCCACCACCCTATCGCGTCAAGACCTCTTCCCACTGGGTCTGGGCTGGGTCGCGGAGACTATGAGGAGGGACTTCCACCCTCGGACTGAGCCCCAGAACATGCTCAAAGAAGAAACTACACAAGATAGTTCTGTACCCAAAGTTTTTTGCCTCCCCTTGCTTGCACTCCGTCAACTGGGTCTTCATGGACCCCAGTAGCGTTGTGCACCAGTCATATACCATGGAACGCATACACTGTGAGGCATAGAAAATCACCGGCCTAGATGCTTGGTGAAGCACTACCGAACCTGTAATCCACATGAGCGTAGCAACTATAACCTTCATGCTCAGATCGACTATGGCATTGATGGGCACCTGAATCCCCACTGTCCTAGTGTTGGGACGACAATACTGCTCAATGTAGTCGGCATCGGTGATCCCACCACCCACAGTACGAGATCATAGGCTTTCCTCTTCACCACGGCAGGACAAACCAGTAATGAAGTAGATATCATCCACCTCCAAGGGAAGCATTTTCCAATGTAGGTTGAAGGTTTGTGTGTCTATGTCCCAGTAGTCAATCAAGCGGCGAAGCAATAGGTTTTGGGCCCTCAAACCCCCTATGTTCCAAAACTTCTAAATCCCACATGCTTGTAAAGCTTGTTGCGCAGGAAAATCATTGCAGATGGCCTCATCCACAAGGTCATGTTCCCTTTCTCTCCACTCTAGCACCATCCTGGAGGAAGAGAAACAAATATTTTGGTCAATTTCACTCAAAAAACCAACTTCACGGCCGTACACGTGGGTAGTTTTGCTCACAGAGGCGGGTACCCGTGGTCAACGCATGCATTGACTGCGAGTACCCAACCCTACCCACAACCCACATAGTTATAGCCTGTGGGTGCTGCCGTGACCATGTAGGGCATGACCATACAAAAAATCCAACCACTTAAATTCTAAATAAAATCATTGAAATGGAAGGTATGGATGAGACTACCAACCTGCTTCTCACGGCTCGATGAATGGATACCCATAGCTCCCAGAATCAACAGTTGAACTTCGAGGTGAAAATTAACCAAAAAACTCCAAATGGGTGAATAGTAAAATGAATTGTGAATTGTAAATTTTTATTACTATTTATAATATTTGAAACCCACTTGTCTATAGTTTTTACCGTTTTAAGCTGACCTGGACTAATGTAATGTCATGGACTAGCATTTTTTGATCATAGTTCTTCGGCGAGAGTTTTTTTTTATCGTTTTGCGCCTACGACAGGTATATTTCACACCTGGCATATAGGTTAGATGTCATTTTCACATGCATTATGCAATTGACCTTTTGACCATTTTCATAAACCCTAGGTGCGACCCTGCTTCTTAACAGACACAGAACCTTCACACTGTTTTAGAAGTGTCATTATGTGGCAGTAGGGCCTTTCCGAACATGGGTACCCCAGTTAGAACCTCGTTTTGCATTTAAGTGCCCATGCAATTGTTTGTCCTCCATTTTTACCAAGTTGTGATTGCATTGCATCATCCTGCTTGCTGCTGGAGCCTTGTGTCGGCTCTCGCTTACTTAGTTGTTAACCTAGTGCCTGAGCACTTTCCCTGTCGAGCCCTGTAGAGCTTACATTTTCCTTTCACAATTTGATGACCTTTTGACCTTGAGGGAACACCCCCCCAAGTGCCCACATCCTGCACACGCTTCCTTGCATTGATCATAGGTATGTTCCACTGCTTGGGACTAGTCTGCTCGCCATTTGACACTCATTCCCTCAATTGTTGTACTATAAGCAATTTTATTCTTTTTCAAGCTTTTCCAAATATGAAAAAGACCAAAAAAATCAAATATTCCAAAAAGCCGGACGGGATTATGGTTACTACTTCTAGTTGGAAGTTTTTGTTTCTCCTTTGAGCAGAGCATTCATTTCATTCCATACATTATGATTCGGTACCATAGTTGGACCTTAGGAGTTGTACTCGTTTCTCAGTTTACTACACCGATTGGTTAAGCTTCCAGTCATTATGGAGCCCCTTTGTGATGCCTCTTGCATTGCACAATCTATATCATGTCTATGTTGCTTCAGTCTATCCATCTTCTCATGCTCTTGTTCAAAGGAAGTCCTGAAACTAGACTCGGCCACTCCTCAGATCTCTTGTCTATTGCATGTCGGCAATCCTTATGGAGTCAGTCCGATTCACCTGAGTTCTTCCAAATCTTTTAGTGTAGTTGGTACCTCGTGTTGGTTGATGGGGGGTTCCTTAATTCCCTCCTTCTAGCGAGTCTCGGTCCGTAGACTTCAACCCATTTATTTCGGAACTTGAGGCTTAGAGTTTGGTTTTGTGCCTTGAGGCTTGCAGTCATTAGTGGCAAGGTCTCTCGCCATCGACAGTTTTGGGAATACATCAATGTCCCCGGATCGATGGATTCATCTTAGTGTTCGACTCCAACACATCTATTCACACTTTGATGATTGTACTCTATGCCTTGATACCCATTTTCATTGTTGGTGGGTTATCTCGCGTTTGTTAACGGTATACATCATTGACCGGTAATCAGACAATGTCACATTAGGTTCGACCTCAACTCCTTTATTCACTTGATGGGACTTGCACCATAGATTATTTGTACAGAAGACCCCAGGAGATAGTGGCATTCAGTATGCTACTTATGATTGTGACTTTACATCTGAGATATCACCTCTTAGATGTCAGTAGTTTTGTACCTCCAGTTTGTACCAGTTGTTTCCTTTTCGGCAAGAGACCATATCTTACTATAGAGGGATCACGACTATGATCATTTATGACAGATATTCACTATGTACTGCCTATTCATGGCCATTGTATCAGATTGTTGTACTATACCAACATGTATTCAGAGAAATTATTGTATTGTGATGAGTGAGCTACTCCTTCCACTTGTGTTTCCATCACTCCATTTATGAGATTTATAATGTACTTTGGCCATCGTAGCATCATTCTCTGACCTCACACATTAGGGGGCATCTGTTACAACATTATTTTACACCTTGTGAGCATCAACACTCTTTGGCCTTCAGGATCCATTTCACTGACTCAAAGGCACTTTATGTCCTTCAGGAACAACTTTTTCCTATTTTTTCTCCTTATATGCTTGTTGTATCACTTCAATGGGCATACCCGCAAGTTGCATCACTATATCCCACGGGTAGCATGTAAAATGGTAAAAATCACTAGTTAATTACTTTTTACTCCCAAAACGCGGCCTTAGGGTGACCTTTGGCCCTCCATTTTCCCAGTAACACCTCGATGTGTCCTTTCACTTACCTTGGGAGGACTATATATTGAGAACATATGGCATATGGAAGGGAGAAAGAGAGAGCAAGATAACTCTAGTGGATTTTTGCCACATCTTGAGTCTACACTCATTGATCCCTGTTGTAGTGAACCTCTTATGTTCACCTCCCAAACTCCTATCATAGTTTGAGTTTTCCATTCCATGGAGGATTGAAGTGGCGGAGGCACAAGTGGAAAGACTCAGTTCTTGGTTCAGATTGGTTTCCGGCAAGAGGTCGTATCACATTGTACTTCTTGTTATTTATTAATAGAAATACTCATATTCTCATCCATTAATGTTGTGAATGTTGTTTATATTACATTGGGTTGCATTTACTTATAATATCATGGACCATTTCTATTGATGATGTTAATGTCTTTCATATATTATATGTACTTGTTGTGTATTGGTTGTCAAGACTAATTTGCAGGTTCAAGTGCATTGGTTGAAAGCTTCAACGGGGATCTACACCAAGGTTGGTTATATTCTCCGTTATCACCGCATTGTCAATTTTATAGCATTGCGTTGATAATTGAGTTATTTTCTGGTAGTCAACTGTCTGTTGTGGTCTGCCCCAAGCCAATATAGGAAGTATTCTCCGTAACAAAATATTAACCACTAAAGGAATATTCTAACCATCTAGGGCTAAGAATGTTTCCTCCACAAACAAAACATGGCCTCTTTAGCATATCATTAGCATATGATTGAGGATGTTTGTGTCAATAGGTGGTTTTAAGCAGTATGTACATGTCTCAGTGCCTTGAGAGTGTTTTTCTAGGGAATAAGACCATGATTTTAGCCCTAAATAAATCATTGAGGCATCCAAATCCATGAATTATAATGCCTCAAAGCACCATTCATGATTTTGTAGGGGTATCGATTGTACTATGTATCTAATTCTTGTGGCCTTGGGGTATTCAACATGATTAGTGGATGATACCTAAACCTTCGCCCCCAAAAGAAGCTTGTAACCATGTAGGGGTAAGAAGTTTTCCTCCACCAACCATACACAACCTCCTAATTGTATAATTTTCCTATGATTAAGGAAGTTGTTACCATTAGGTGGTGTTAAGTAGTCTGTACATGTCTTAAGCCCTTGGGATTTATGTTCCATGGAAGAAGACCATGTTTTGGCCCTAAATAAATCGTTGAGGCATCTAGATCCATGAACACTACCTAAAAGAACCATTTATTACTTGAGAGGGGTATCTATGTCATTATGTATCTAGGTATTTTGGCCTTGGGGACTTACACATGGTTAGTGGAGGAGACCTCAATCTCGAGCTCTAAATGATTCTTCTATCCATATAAGGCTAAGAAGATTGCCTCCACTAAAAGCCCATGTCCTCTTGAGGGTATCATTGGCCTATGATTAATTATGTCATTTCCATTAGGTGGCTTTGAGTAGTATCTACATGTCTTGGGGCCTTGGGAATGATGTTTTAGGGAAAACAACCATGCCTTTGGCCCTAAAGAAACGATTGGGGCATATAGAGTGATGAACCATTCCTAGAGAACAATGCATGAACTTGCATGGATATCCATGCTACTATGTATCCATGTCTTGGGGCGTTGGGGTCTTGGACATGGTTAAGCAAGGAGACTTGAATCTCTATCCCTAGAGGAATCTTATAACCATCTGAGGATAAGAAGAGTTCCTCAACCAACCACACATGTCCTCTTGAGGGTATCATTATCATATTATTGAGGATATTAATGCCATTATGTGGTTTTGAGAAGTATGTAGGTGTCTTAGGACCTCGGGAATAATGGTATGGACATGAATACCATGCCTTTGGACCTAAATAAATCATTGAGGAATCTAGACCCATGAACAATACCTAAAAGCACCATGCATGACTTTGCAAGTGTATCCATTGAGATTTGTATCTAGGTCCTGGGGCCTTGAGGCCTTGGACATGGTCAATGGAAGAAACTTGAACCTTGGGCCTTAAAGAAATATTTTATCTATCCAAGGCTAAGAAGGTTGTCTACACCAACCAAACATGGACTCATGATGGTATCATTTCCCTATGATTAAGGATGACAATTTCAATAGGTGGGTTTGAAAAATATGTATGTGTCTCAATGCCTTGGGAATGACATTATAGGGAAAACACCATGCCTTTGTCCCTAAATAAACCATTGAGGCATCCAAAACCATGCGTGACTTTGCAAGGGTATCCATGGCACTGTGTATCCAAGTCTTCGGAACTTGGGGGATTGAATATGTTCATGGGAGAAGGCATGAATATCAAGTCCTAGAGGACCATTCCTTTGACCCTAAAGAAACCATTTAGGCATACAAAGCCATTAATAATGCAAGAAATCACCACACCTAGCTTTCGAGTGTATCCATGGTTCTATGCATCCAAGTCATTGGGACTTGGAGCATTTGACATTGTCAAGGTAGGATACCTAAACCTAAGGCCTTGAAGGAATATTCTATCCATTTAAGAATAAGAAGGATACCTCAACTAACCACACATAGCCTCCTGAAGATAGCATTGGCTTATGATTGAGGATCTTAGTACAATTAGATGATTTTGAGTTATATCTACGTGTGTTAATGCCTTGGGAATGATAGTATAGGGAATAAGAACATATGTTTGTCCCTAAATTAATTATCAGGGCATTTAGAGCCATGAACAATGTGTCCAGGCATCATTCATAACTTCGTAGGGGTATTCATGGCAGCATGTATATAGGTTTCTTTGCTTGGGTCCTTAGACATGATCAACATATGAAACTTGATCCTCAATCCCTAAAGGAATCTTATAGCCATCTAAAGCTAAGGAGGTGGTCTCCACCAACCACACATGGTGGCTTGAGTATATTATTAGCCTATGATTTAGGATTTTAGTGACAACAATTTGTTTTGAGTAGTATGTAGGTGTCTTAGGACCTTAGGAATGATATTCTGGGGAAGAATATTGTTCCTTTGGCCATAAATAAATTGTTGAGGCATTCAAATCCATGAACATTGCCTCAAAGCACTATGCATGACTTTGGAGTGGTATCTATAGTGCTATGTATTCAGATCTCGTGGCCTTAGGTCCTTGGACATGGTTAGTGGAGGAGACCTAAACCTTAGGCTCTAAAGGAATATTCTAGGCATATAGAACTGTTGTTGCTGCAACATCCCCCCCCAAAATTTTGGAAATATTGGGGCCCCTCCTTTATTTTGAGAAACATTTTTGCTTAGAAGTCAAGTCCCATCCTAAAGGCATTTTTTATACTTAGTTTTTCTAAAGAGAGCAAGTCCTTGAGTTTTTTTTTTTGTTTTGGTTTTTTCTAAGTAAAACACAGCTCTCATAGCTGAAACAACACAACTTACCGAGTTTAGCCGCAACGGTCAGCCTCTTTTGTCAAGTTTTTAGCCTTCCCTGTTTCAATGCAACTCATTGAGTCGCGCCGCAACAGGCAGGCATTTTTTCTAAGTAGTCTTCTTTCAAACAAACTCACCCAAGCCTTCCGAAACGTGACCCCTTTTGCCTTGTCTTTTCTGAGTTCTATGTTGCTGAGAATCTCACTGAGTTGTGCTGACATAAGTCTGGGGCCCTTTGTTGTTTTCATTGATTTTTCTTTTGCGCCCAACTCAAAGTTTTGGCCCGAAATGGTCGGTGTTTTGTTCAAAGACAAGCACCATGATACGTTCTGGCGGAACTTGGCAAGTTTCACCTTAACTCTCGCCTGCAGACCGCAAGAGCCACCGATAGAGTTGATGAAACAAAGGTGATCGCCAAAACTCAAGGAGAAGAGCTGAAACGAAGCATCGTGCGGCTAAGTGTAGTTTTGCGCCAAACTCGCTGAAACCCGCCAGGCTTGTTGCGGTTATCAATTAATGTCATGCCACGCTGAAAATACCCCGGTCCTCTCGCCGTAACGACATTTTAATGCCCCACCTACCCAGTTAAATGCTTGCACGTGACAAGGTTTATATATAGAAAGTGTGGTTTTGGTTGTTTTATTTTTTTTCTATTATTTTTAAGCTATTCAAAAATGCCATTTGAGGTCGTGCTAGCCACTCCAAGACAACCAGGTCTGCAGCCCATCAACCACTTCGAACCCAGTCATTTCCTACAAAACGTTGCAGCTTATTTATTAGCTACTTCCGCTTCCAGATTAGTGCCTACCAATAACAAATGCTCTATTGAATTGAGTTTCAGGCCATCCATCCTGGAAAACATTACAAATCTTAAAGTATTTGATGATGATGACCAGATCATTAGTTTCTTGACAATTGAAGATGCCTTCCAAGAAGCCATAATAGATGAAGATACACATGATTCAGATCTGCAAAACAAAGATATAGCTAAAGGAAAATTCATGCCCAAAGGAGTAAGAACTCTTGAAAGTTTGTTTGATTTGTAGAACAAGTTCAAGAGGCCAACAAACCTTAAAACTCACAGCTCCTCTATGCAGCATGACTCTTGGTAAATCTGGGTTCAGAAGTTGAACCAAATTATGTTAACATTGGTAAATGTTGCTCACCAGGCGAGAGGGATAAGTTCATCAAGCTTTTTCAGCAGTACAAAGATGTTTTTGCATGGACTTATGAGGATCTAAAAACATATGATACTCACATTATTCAACACATAACACCAAGGAAGGAAGGCGTTAATCCATTTCAGCGGCAATTAAGGAGAATGCATCCGACTCTTGAACCTTTAATACAAAAGGAATTGAAGTCCGACATCATTTTTAAAGTCCAGCATTCTGAACGGGTTGCTAATTTAGTTCCTGTATGGAAGAAGTTGGGAGAAATAAGACTGTGTGTGGATTTCAGGAACTTGAATAAATCTTTTGATAAAGACAGCTATCATGTGCCCCCAATGGAGCAAATTTTACAGATGGTGTCAGGATCAGAGCTTTTCTCCCTGCTAGACGGTTTTTCTGGATACAATCAAGTGTTAGTAGCAGAAGAAGGCCGACTCAAAACCACTTTTCGTACAAAGTGGGGAACCTTTTCATATCGCAGAATGCCTTTTGGTTTGATAAACGCAGGAGCTACATTTCGGTGAGCCATGGACATTGCTTTTCGAGCATTGGGCGGTCAATGTGTTGTATTTTATTTAGATGATGTGACAGTTTTCTCAAAGAAGAGAGAAGACCATGTTTTTCACTTAAAGTAGATCTTCGACCGCTGCAGGAAATATGGTATCTCTTTAAACCCCAAGAAAAGTGTTTCACTGTTCTTGAGGGAAATATTTTGGGTCATATCATTTCAATGAAAGGGATCTCGATATATCAAGAGAGAGTGCAAGCTATCAACAATATTCCCATTCCCCACAATAAAAAATCTATGCAATCATTTATGGGCACCATTATTTTTGTTCGAAGGTTTGTTCCTGACTTCACTCAGACCATTAAACCTTTGCAGCAAATGGTAAAGCAGAGTGTATAGTTAAAATGGATAGATTTGGAGAAAGTTGCATTTAAGGAGATCAAAGATTCCATAGATAATGCTCCTTCTTTAAGGAGTCCAGACTTCGATAAAGATTTCATTATGTATACATTTGCTTTAGATGACTCTCTCGCAGCTGTACTCACGCAAAAGGTAGAATCAGGAGATGCATACCCAATTTCCTTGATGAGCACTGGTCTGCAAGGCGCTGAATTGAACTACCCTGTTGTAGACAAACAAGAATATGTTGTATTCAAAGAAGCAAAGAAGTTCAAGCCATATATTCTAAAACCCAGAACTAAATTCATAGTTCCTCACCCCGCCGTCATATCCTTTTTCATTCAGAAAGAATTCGGAGAAAGGATAGGAAACTAGGTCACTACTCTTCATGAGTATGATTTAGAATTTAAACCTGCTACCATCATTAAGGGTCAAGGGTTATGTAAACTACTCACTGAGCATCCAGTTGATGAAGAGTTGGATACGGAAAATGAAGCTGAACTGAATATGATTGAGGCATGTCCCATTTTCACAGCTCTCGAATCTTGGTATAGGGACCTAGTGCATTATTTGCAGCAAGGATATTTGCTGGAGCACTGGAGTTCTAAACAAAGAAGGGCACTCCGTTTGAAATCAGCATCCTATCAAATCATTGATGGGGTACTCTTTAGAAGGAATTATGATGGAATTTTTCTTAGATGTTTGGAGAAAGAAGATGCAAACAAAGTGGTCAAGGAATTACACAATGGCCCTACTGGGGGACAATATTCTAGAGATACAACAGCTCACAAAATAATCAGAGCTGGATATTATTGGCCCACTTTATTTATAGATGCTCACGCCTATGCTAGGAATTGTGATGTGTGCCAAAGGAGTGCTGGGAAATCGCCAAAAGCAGTAGGACCTCTGCAGCCAGTCATTATCTCCGAACCATTCGAGCAATGGGGCATAGATGTTATTGGAGAAATAAACCCAAATTATTCCATGCAGCATCGGTACATCTTGACAGCCACGGACTATTTTATGAGATGGACGGAAGTGGCTCCACTGCACAAAGTTAATGAGGATGCGGTTATCAATTTCTTGGAAGAGAACATCATAACCAGGTTTGGGGTTCCAATTTACCTAGTTTTCGATAATGCAACTTATTTTTCGTCTTTGAAAATAAATGAGTTTGTGTATGAAAAAGGAATTAAATTGCACTATTCATCCAACTACTATCCCCAAGGAAACGGATTAGTTGAATCTACATAAAAGAAACTCATCCAAATTCTTAAGAAACCATTATTAAAAATCAGAGAAGTTGGCACATAGCTCTCCCAAATGCTTTATGGGAATATAGAGTCACCCCCAAGAATGCCTTTAGTATTTTCCCCGTATACCCTAGTCTATGGTCGAGAAGCCATCCTCCCTCCCAATATTTTACTCCCATCCTTACAATTGGCCCAAGCCTCCTGAAGTTCCAGCAGCCAAGTCTTACAATCTAGAATTTATACCTTACTGAAGCTCGAAGAGTCGCAGCAAAAATCCAAAGACTGATTCCACCAACACCAAGACATGGTCAAAAGGTGGTTTGATAAACGAAAATTTGGCAAGAGAAGTTTTGAAGTAGGCAACTTAGTTTTGAAATGGGACCATCCACATGAGGGTAAGGGAATGCACACAAAGTTTCAAAATTTATGGGTTGGACCCTACCAAATTTATGAAAATCTTGTTCCGTTGACATATAAACTGAGAGACTTACAAGGAGAGGAAGTGAACCTCCCTCTCAACGGCCTCGCTTTAAAGCAGTACTTCACATAGTCCATGAGGACTTTTTGTACATATATAAACACTCTTGTTTATTTTTTCTGTTTTATTTCCTGTTGCCCCTTTTGAGTTATCTCGTTTCATTCTTTACCTCGCTCTCTGCTCAAGTTTTCTTTATTCTTTCGTTAATAAATCCTAGCACAACTCTTGGCTTAGTAGTGGGATAGGGATCCGAGCAAAACTCAAAATCTTGTAAGGCAGAAATCTACTTATAAAGAAGATATATCTTTATAACTTTGCTTTCACTGATTGGTTCCTAGGAATGAAGAGATCATTTTTTCTAATTGGTCAAAATAACCCCAGTTAAATAACTGAGATTTATAATTTCCTTCTTACTATCTTGGGGCTCCATTCACTATAACATTAATGCCTATCTCAGGAAGTTCACTATGATAGACCCATGGAGAGGAAGCATGTCTCACAGATGTATGGTATTTAAAATGATCCCATGCTGCAAGTAAAAGCCAAAAGAGCTTATATAAAAGAGTCTGGTTTCCAGAAATTCTCGCCTCAATTAAAGCATGGCTGAGAGAAGCAAAAAATAATTCAATCAAGGAAGTTGTTCAAATAAATCATCCCAGCAAGGTTCTTCTCCGTCCGTGAAGCATGATAGTCAAAAAAATATATCTCTCACAAAAAGGACATTATGGACTGAAGAACCTAAATCAAATATTGAAAGTTGAAGAAACTTATTTTTTGAAGACTCAAACGGCAAAAGTCGTCAAATTAAGAAACATCCAAAAGGATGAAAATAGCATGGGAATGAGGAACAAATGAATATGTCTGTGAGATATTGTTACGATCCTGTGGAATCCTATATTAGTTGTCATCCGAAAGATAGATTTTAAAAATGAACTCCACACTTTGTCCCCGAGAGAGTTGTAAAGAAGTCTAAGTCAAGGTTGCCTTTTCCCCAAATGACCATTATGATAAGAGTGATCACTGCATTCACAGAAGCTGAACTATGAAGGCATTTTGTTACCCGTATAGCCAGCAGTTTGTAAGTTTTTTTCCCTTAAGAAGAGTTTGTTTCAGAGATCTGTGTTCACTAGGGATTCACCATTTGTTGTTGCTGCAACATCCCCCCCAAAATTTTGGAAATATTGGGGCCCCTCCTTTATTTTTGAGAAAAAATTTTGCTTAGAAGTCAAGTCCCATCCTAAAGGCCTTTTTTATACTTAGTTTTTATAAAGAGAGCAAGTCCTTAAGTTTGTTTTTTGTTTTGTTTTTTTCTAAGTAAACTCAGCTCTCATAACCGAAACAGCGGCACAATTTACCGAGTTGAGCTGCAACGGTAGGCCTCTTTTGTTAATTTTTTAGCCTTCCCCGTTACGGCGCAACTCATTGAGTCGCACCGCAATAGGCGGGTGTTTTTTCTAAATAGTCTCATTTCAGACAAACTTACCCAAGCCTTCCGAAACGTGGCCCCTTTTGCCTTGCCTTTTCTAAGTTCTATGTTGCGGCGAATCTCGCTGAGTTGTGTTGACATAAGTTTGTGGCCCTTTGTTGTTTTCATTGATTTTTCTTTTGCACCCAACCCGAAGTTTTTTCCTGAAACAGTCGGCGTTTCATTCAAAGACAAGCACCGTGATACGTTCCAGCGGAACTTGGCAAGTTTCATCGAAATTGTCACCTGCAGACCGCAAGAACCACCGATAGAGTTGATGAAATAGAGGAAATTGCCAAAACTCAAGGAGAAGAGCTGAAATGAAGCATCGTGCGGCTAAGTGTAGTCTTGCGCCAAACTCGCCGAAACCCGCAAAGCCCATTGTGCGAGTACTCAGCCAACCTCGCCGGCACTATCGCTCCGACTTACTAAGTTCTTCTGTTTTCGATGGTTATCAATTAATTCCGTGTGGCGCTGAAAATACCCCGGTCCTCTCACTGTAACAGCGTTTTAATGCCCCACGTACCCAGTTAAATGCTCGCACGTGCCAACGTTTATATATAGAAAGTGGGGTTTTGGTTGTTTTATTGTTTCTATATTATTGTTAAGCTGTTCAAAAATGTCATTCGAGGTCGTGCTAGCAACTCCAGGATAGCCAAGTCTGCATCCCGTCAACCACTTCGAACCTAGTCGTTTGCTACCAGGTAAGTTAATCTATCAAGCCTTTTCATGTTCTTTGTGGCTAAAGCTTTCCTTTTCTTTGTGTTAAAACCATTTCATTAGCCCCTCGCCGCAGCCACCTTCCATGTTCTTGTTTTTTCCCTGCACCTGGTTAGTCTTCCCAAAGCTCACTTAGGAGCCCAGCGAAACCCTGTCCGCTATCCCAACAAGCTGTCCAGCTTGAGTCGTAGCACCCTGAACCAACACACCTGACGGAACTTGGTCGCATAAACCCAGCTTTGTCTCACCAGTGTCCTGTTATGATCGTCCCAGTGCTTCTGACTAAAGAATCAAGGAGTAGCCTCAGTTTCACTAGCCCCGTCTAGTTTGTTTTAACAAGAAAATAATGTTTGCTTATCATAAACACGTTTAATTTACTGCTTGAAATTCGTTTGAAGTGTAATATCACTTTCAAAGGCATTTGCTAGTACTATTTCATCCATGCTATGCTTGCTGTGGTGATGAATTTTGGTTCAATGCTTAGTTTGCATTCTAGTCTTATCATTTATCTACTCATGCATGGTTTTTGGGTAGGTTTAAAGAACAATGTCGAAAGGTGGCAAGAGGAAGTCAAAATTTTCCGAGCCCAAATCAGGTGGCGAAGCGGTTCTAGAAGCAAGAGTCGAAACATTATACGAAGATACCAAGCCAGTTATAGGCATTACTCCTGAATTCAAGTGGGGAGAGCTGCATCACATGATAAGGGACCAGGACATTCCCGGATCAATCCTGGAGGAAATGTACATGTACCAAAACATTAGAAGCTTTGGCATCACTAAAGCAGCCACGCGCCCAGAACTCTTTCCCTTCTCTGAAGTTATCGGATGGATCCTAGCACATGCAAATGTTGAATCGAGAGTCTTATCCGACAACAAAGGAGAGGCACTTGCCTCGTTCAACCCAGCCCACATTTTGGAAGCCTATTAGTTGCCCCATCCTCAGCAGCTGTCGAATGATGCATGGATTGAGAGTCTCAACATGGATTACTTGGAAATGGCCAGAAATTTGTTAATTCAAGGAAAGCAGCTGAGACTGAAGGAGAGTGATGAATATGAAGTTCAAGCACTTAGATCTATTTTCAGGATCATTGGCCTCATGCTAAGCAGAATCTTTGGCAGAGCTGATGGAATAGTTTATAAGCTGCATTGGATCCCTTTAATCCACTATGTAGCGTTCAAAGGAACATTTTTCAATTGGGAAGACATCCTCTCGGACAATATATCATCAGCCATAGCTGCTGCTAAGGAAGGGCTGGTTTGGAGGAAGTCAGAAATTTACATGTCATCATATCTGGTGGATTGTATTCTGTCGAGGCACCCATTCCCAAGGTTGGGATGCATATGGAACAAAGTTGACACCCCAGTTTATATCACTTACAAAATCCTGTGGGCCCAGAATTACAAAAAACATTATAAGGCCATCTATGAAGAATTCATTATGCCACTGTATGAACTAATGTTCAATAATGAACCTAGTTACCTATCTGCAAATTCCATGGCAGTCATGGAAACGTATGGATATTTTTATCTATTAGAAGAAGGAACCTACATAAGAATGTATGGAGGTTCCAAGCCACCATTTCTCCTGCATGGGTATGTTATTGATTTTGTGGTCCATAAGGAAGTAACGAGACAGGTGTTTATAGATGGAATTGGTGGTTTCCTGAAAAAATTGAAGGACTCTTTCCCGGCACTATGATGAACCTGCAATAATTAATTAATGCAAATACACAAGATATCAGAAATACTACGGGATGACTTACAAAGCATATGCGTCCAACAACAATATACTAACAAAGTAAAGACATGGGTTCCTATCATCCCCTCTCCCTTAGAAAAAGCTTTGTCCTCAAAGCTTTAGATGTGGAAATTGATGCAGAATATGAAGGAGTGGGTTCCCTATAGCATCCTGGGGTTGCATTCCGAGCCACTGGCGCCTTTTGAGTTTCAGGGATGATTGCATGGAAGGCTGTAGACGAAGAAGAACCATATCAGCGACGTGAAAAGTGCGCGCAGAATAGTGCTGATCGGCTTGTTGTTTCAGTCAAATTCTTGCCATGTGAAGATTGTCTTGTAGAATGAGAAGAAGCTAATCGTGGTTTCGAAGAATTGAGTCAATTTCCTGAACTGGGGAGTTGCTGAAGGTGTATGGAAGAAGAACTGGCGGTGCTTGTCTAGAGACTGCTTCATATGGTGTCCTGTTAGATGTGGTACTATACCACTGGAGCGCTTCCAGGAAATCCATAGAAATAGTTGTCCAAATCTGTGTAGGGATGGGCAAGGGTTCGAGCAGTCCCGAAAGGAGGGTCATTTCACCCTTGTTGACCTGGAAAGTATCACAGTCAACCACCATCCGTTGAATTGTCATTTTCAATCCCTGCCAAAAGAAGTTACATTGTTCTTGGTCATACGCTTGAGGAACCCAGAGTGCCCTGCTGATAAAGAAGCAGGGAGTTCATAGAAGAGATAGCCCCTTTGAATAGATTGCAACCAATTTGGAACAAGCAGAGAAATAGCTGTAAGAGAAACTGGGTCATCAAATGTGTGAGAAGGAGCATCTTCCACCATATTGTCCTTACCCTTCTGGTAAGTGGTCGCATAGTCATAACCCATGAGTTGGATAACCCATTTCAGGTGTGCTGGGGAGGAGACCCGTTGTTCCAGGAAATTTTCCAGACTCTGGAGATCAGTCTTGATGCAGAAATAATTCCCCAATAGGGATGGATGCCACTTTTGTATTGTATGCAAAATAGCCATCATGTGCTGCTGAGATGTAGATGCAGCTAAATGCTTATCGGAAAGGTCTCGTGAAGGCGACAATCCCACTGGTGCAACAAAGACACCTGCATATCTATCCAAGGAAGTAGTGGATACCATTGGTGGGTGCATCTGAAGGGAATGGAGATGAGTAATGACACCATGTGAATTCTTCTTAAGGATCTTTTCCAGGCGATGGGAACCGATGATGCGGAGAGACCCTGGTTGTAAGCCCAAAATTTTGTGTTGTGTCCCATTGGCTGAAAACTGCATCCAAAGTTCAGCAAAATCCCATAAGATGGGGCCAAGTGTGCATAACCATTGAACGCCCAAAACCACATCACATCTACCTAAGGACAAGGAAAACATGTCAGAGCACAAGGTATAATCTCCCATAGAGATACGCACATTTCGACACTTCCCTTTGCAAGGTAAGGTGCCCCCATTGGCAACCATGACTTCAAAGTTGGAGCAAGGATGGATAAAACAATCAACTTATTTGGCAGTCCGAGGGTCAATGAAATTATGAGTGCTACTAGAATCAATGAGTATTGTAAGAGGAAGCTTCTTGAAGTAACCCCTGACCCGCATTGTTTGGGGGGTGGTGATTCCAGCTAAAGCATGGAGAGATATCTCTGGCTGGTCATCCTGAGACGGAGGGTCAATAGGCGGTTCCTGAATGTCGACCTGAGCATCCATTGTTTCTGGATCTTTGTCACCAATTTCAGAGGCAGGCGGAGAATCCACATCCAAGAGATAGAGCTTTTGTTGAACACATCTATGTCCACGAGTGAATTTCTCATCACAATTATAGCAAAGCCCCTTTTCTCTGTGTGTTTGCATCTCTGTTTCAGACAGACGCTTGATAGGAGTTGGTCGAGGAGCCTGTGGTATGGGTGGTCGTTGAGAACCCATATTTCGGAAGGGAAAAAGAGTGGGCTTGGAGCGCTGTTGGGCTACAATCTTGTCTTTTGCCAACTTAGCCAACTCTAAGACTTCCATCATTGTGTTGGGACAGAACATTTTGATCTCTGAGCAGATTTCATCCTTGAGACCACTGATAAAACAACTCATGTAGAATTCATCGGACAATCCTTCTATGTGATTGGCCAGTTTCTCAAATTATGTCTGATACTCTCTCACTGTGCCCATTTGGTGAATTTTAGTGAGTGCTCCTGTAAAGCCGTCAAAAGCACTAGGACCAAATCGTGACAAAAGGAGTTGGCAAAAATATGTCCAGTTGGGCTCGGGATGAGCTTTGATGTACCAACGGTACCATTGAAGGGCTTCCTGTTCCAAATGAAAGGATGCAAGTGGAACTTTCTTGACATCAAAAGTATTATGCAGACTGAAATATTATTCTGCTCGGTATATCCATCCAGTCGAATCAGTACCATTGAAGAGAGGAAAATCAAGCTTCGGCCCACGAAAATTGCTGGAAGAAGAGAACCTGGTGGCTGCAAAAGATTCTGGCTGTCGGTTATTGTTCATGGCTGAATACTGAAGATGGAGGCTGAGAAATTTTTCATCCAGATATTGGAGTTTGGTTTGGATGGCTGCAAGTGCTTCTTCCATGGTTTTTGCTCCTGTGTGGGTGACAACCACAACCAGGAGTTTTTTTTTTTTTTTGGAAATGGATAGAAAAACACAAACAAAAGCTTATTTAGTAAAGGAAGATTTGGATTTGGGAAAAACTCGGATGGATAATTGGGGTTTGACTAGGTTTTGGACACTTTCTGATGGACAGGGAAGCTAAAAATGGGGATTTCAGAAGTGGGGTGAAAGAATGAGAAAATTTGGTAGAGAGGGACGGTGGCAAAAGTTGAAGGCGTTTGGGTGAAAATTGGAGTTATGGCAAACCCTAAAAATAGACAAATGTGGGATTTCTGGTCTTGGGAAGTGGAATTTGGGATAGGGTCTTCAGAAATGAAATATGTAGAATGGGATTGCAGGGATGTTAGTGAAGTTTCAGGGAAAACAAAGTTGAAACAAGGGAGATATAGCCGAAAAACAGATTTTTTTATTTTTATTTTTTCCAGAAATGGATCGGCAGCAGCAGCGCGGAATGGATCCGCAACAAATGGATCTGCAATAGAACGGAATGGATCTACAACAAATGGATCTGCAACAGTGTGGAAGAGATAAAAAATGGCTGGATCTAAAACGTAACTAGATCTGGAACGACTTTCAGAATAGATCTGAAAAGGATGGATCTGGAGTGGAAGTGATCGGCAACAGTTCAGCTGAAAATAGATATGGACCCCAGGTATGTGCGGCTTCCTAACAGTTCAGGGCTCTCACTCGGCCACCAATGCTGTCTGACGGCTTGCGTATTGGGGTAGTACTCCTCACTCCACGGCTCAGGTAAAACTAATAACCTCTTTTCCACAAACAACAGCTCTTGGTTTACCTCACGGGTGGGAACTAGTCAATCAGGTAGGAGTCATTGCCCTTTTCACTGGTAGGTCCTCTCAATGGGCCAGCTACTTCAGGGTTCCTGTGGTACTCCCCACAATGATTTTTAGGGCTTATGCCCAAGTACTTCCCACAGTTAAACAGATAGGGATTATTCCCAAATCCGAACCTGCAACAGATGCGAAAAAAATTTTGGTAGAAATTTCACCCAGCGAGCCCAAGAAAGGGCTCTGATACCAGATGTGATGAACCTGCAATAATTAATTAATGCAAATACACAAGATATCAGAAATAATAGAACTCAGAATCACTTTTATATTGATCACGGGCCACTTTGAGGGGGAAACCTCCTTTGAGCAAGCTCAATACAATTAACTTCACGGTGCCTTCATAGGCCTCAACACACACTTATATACTAAGTCTAGGCACCAATACCATGGGTCAATACTATGTGTCAATACAAACCATGGGCTAAGTCTAGGCGCCAATACTATGAGTCAAAACCATGGGCCAATACAAACTATGGATCAACAAAACTATGGGTGACTTACAAAACATATGCGCCAACAACAATAACACAAACTATGGATCAACAAATACTACAGGACGACTTACAAAGCATATGCGTCCAACAGCAATATACTAACAAAGTAAAGACATGGGTTCCTAACAGGCACTACCATTTTATGTTGGAGCATACAGATTTTCTAAGGTCAAATGGGATGAAGATTTTGTTCAGGAGTTAAGAGAGTTTCACTTTGGGGAGAGAATTTTTGCAAAAAATGACAATCTTAATAAGGCTGCAGATCATTGCAGGGAGGTTAATGTGCACTTTGAATATGCGCACTACTTTAATGAGGACGAAGAAGTTTTTTGAAGGTTCAGTAATATGACCGAACTCAAAAGGCGCCTTCGCCTCAAGGGAGGAGTTTGCTCTAGCTCCACTATAGCCCAAGTTGTCAAGGAAGCAGATTTGCGAAGAGAAAGAGAAGAAGCCAAGGCTATGAGGAAGGAAGAGCTAAGGCTCAAGGAAGAAGCTGAAAGGTTCCAAAGGGAAGTAGTAGAAAGAGCCTGGAAGGGGCAAGAAGATAGGCTCCGGGAAGAAGAAGCTCAAAGACTTCGAGATGAAGAATTAGAGAAGATGAGAAAGGAAGAAGCTGCCAAGTTGCAGGAGGAAACAGAAGTAGTTGAAAAGCCGTTGAAGGTGGAAGAAGAAGATAGACAGCTGAAGGCCCAAGAAGAAGATACATCCCAAAAGGATGCACAAGCAGAGTGTCCAAGCATATAGGACATGGACATAGGCTCGTCCCAAGTGACTCGGACCCCTCCCATGGAGTATGACTTCCCCATGGGAGAGCTTCCACTTGTCCAGTTTACACCATCAAAGAGACACACTGTGTCTCAATGGGACAAGTTTGTTTTTGATAAGAAGAGAAAATATTTTGTAAGGAAGACATAGACAAGGGTGAACAGACCCTTTCAGTCTGATGTCATCACCAAGAGAGAGACCACAGTCATGCAAGGCACATAGAGTGTTCCTGATTTTATGGAGTCTTCCACTGTAGCTGCTGCCAAGGAAAGCGAAGTTACTATGCACAAGCTAGTAACTGATGTGGACTCAGGCAAGAAGAAAGCACGGAAGTTGCAGCTGACTCTGGTAAAAGAGCAGGCATATAGGGGATTAATGGTAAAAAAGTATGATGGCCTCTTATCAGAGCAAAGAGAATTATCCAGTAAGTATCGACATCTCGAGGAAGAGAAGAAATCTTTGACAGTTCAGATGATGATCTTGGAGGGAGAGAAGAATGATCTTGAGGCCAAGACCATTCAGTTAGAATGAAGGCAATTAGATGTCGACCAGCAGATGGAAGAATTAAAGGCTAATGTTGAAGAATAGGAGAAGGGAAACAAGCTGATGGAACAACAGTTAGAGCTGGAAAATAGCAAATTGGGTGATCTGAGTCCCTTCCATGAGCAAGCCTGTGAGATACTAAAGAAGATCCGCGAGACGCAGGAACTTATCACTGAAGAAATTTGCAAAGTAAAGGCGATGGTAGCCAGGATGAAAGAAATTAATTCTGAAGCCATTAGGCTCAAGAACAAATATTCGCATGTGAAGGAAGACAATTGAAAGCATAATGAATGGAGAGAGGGGAATTCGGGATTACCCAAGCATCTTCCTCTCAAATCCATGGCATTTAAAGAAGACATAGGTTTCATGGAATTCTACAAGAACTATGCTGTGAAGTTAAAATATGTACTCCAAATCACCTTTGAGCAATGTAGTAGTCTTTATCTTAGAATCTAGGAAACTCAAGAAAAGTGTCAAATGGTGATGCCCCAAACTCTAGAAGACTTTCCAGACAAGGCCCAATGCTTGGCTGAGCTGAAGGATGGGCTAAGTGCAGAGATGGATTATGTGAAGAAAATAGATGTGTTAACAGCAGAAGACCTTCACAATTGCATCGGGCAAGCCTCCGTTCATGCTTATTTTCTAGAATAGGTCTGATCAGTATTTTATGAGCAGAACGAAATGAATACAGATTATTATCAGATGCTTAACACAAAATAATAGAGATACAGTAAAACTGGTTTTCTATTCAATAAGGAAATAAGCTAGAACTGTAAAATGAGCAGAAAACAAGCTTGCTGGAATGGTGGCGACTTATCTCTGAGAAGAGATGTGACGGCTGCGCTCTTTTCGAAAGAAGATGGTTAAAATGAGGCTCTCAAGGCCTTTTGCAATAAACAGGAATGTAAAAAACCCTAGACATCCAAAAACCTAACCCTAGGAGATGAAGCGCCAAAAGTCATGTGGGCCCCGTTTGGGTAAGTTAGTACATCAACTTCCCGAGGTCGTAACTTTTGCATACGATCTCCATTTGGGGCGCTCGATAGACCGTTGGAAAGGTCTATCCGAGATTTACAACTTTCAACTAGAAATAAATGGAGACTAGAGGCAATCATTTGGCCCTCCAAATCGCCAAAAAAGGTCATTTAGGGCCTCAAAATGGCCTCGGAAGTTCAAGACCCGAAAAACTGCTAAAAATAGTACAATACCAAAATTGCCATAAAACTATTTTGAGCCAGTTGGAAAGGTGGGTGGCCACCAATATCCACCTGGATCAATCCTCCCTCCTTAGGAAGCAATGGTCTCTATTGCATTGAGTTCCCCCATCAGATGAGGAAATTTCTGCTGAATTTGGCCTCGGGTGAGCCACTTGCCTTGGTGCAGGAGCTGCCCTGCTTTGACAATTTGATAAAGCTGGATCCTTTGATGTCGAGTGCCCTTGATCTGTGTGTCTGCAATATGATCACTGGATGCTTGTTGTAGGTAGTCAAGGTTGAGCTATGTTGGTGTCAACTTCTCTGCTATCTCTGAGGTGTCTAATAGTGGTGGGAAATATAGCCGAAGGAGAGCCACGTTGAAGACTGGATGCAGACCAAGGAAGGGAGGAATGTTGAGCTCAAAAGAATTGTCACCCACCGCCTTGGTGTTGGTGTATGACCCATAATGGAGTGGGCGAAGCTTTCGATGGGGCCCTGTAAGGCATTCTTTCTCCAAATGCAACCAAACTTTGTCGCCCACCTGAAACTTATGTGGTACCCGATGTTGATCATGCCGGTGTTTGTACTTGGAATTAGACTTCTGTAGAATATCCTGAACCTATTGGCGGATATGTTGGATCCGTTCAATGAACCGGGCGTGGCTTTGTCAGCTTCTAGGGACAAGTCGGCCGAGGTGGTTGCAAGGGGAAGTGAAACATCCATGGGGCTCAATGGTTGGAATCCCAACCCCACCTGAAAGGGGCTATGGCCAGTTGAGCTATGCAGGGCTCGGTTGTAGCTATGTTGGACATAGGGGAGACTCTCATCCCATGTGCGTGGGTGCGTTGAATTGTACATGCGTAGGATATGTATGACCATCTGGCTGATGACCTCCGTTTGTCCATCGGTCTGGGGGTGGAAGGCAGTGGATTTGGTGAGCTTGGTATCCAGCAGTGACTAGAGGCTCGACCAGAATGAGTTGAGGAACCGACTGTATCGGTCTGAGATAATGGTCTGTGGGATCCCAAAATGTACGCATACTCGTTCAAAGAAGAGCTTGGTTGTGGCTTCTGCTATGATGTTCTTCTTGCAAGTGGCTAGAATCACCATCTTGTAAAAGCGATCAACAACCACAAAAACATAGTCGTTTCCCCTCTTGGTGGATGGGAGGCCCGACATGTAGTCCATTGAGATGGATTCCCACGGCCTGTTAGGAGTAGGCAGAGGGGTGTATAGGCCCTATTTCTTAGTGGTCGATTTGGCAATAGCGCAAGCGGTACAGGACCTGATATACTTGCCAACATCTTGTCGAAGTTTCGGCCAGTATAAATGTTTCTACAACGCTACCACTGTCTTTTCAATGCCAAAGTGTCCTGCCAGCCGACTGTAGTGAGCTTCCCAAATCAGCTTCGTGCACTCGCTTTATGGAACGCAGAGAGGGCCCAGACGACACAACAACCCGTCCTGAAGATGGAAATTAGCAACCACTGTGTTGGTGCCCAACATTTGATAGGTGGTGGAGAAGTCAGGGTCTGTCTCGTAGAGGTGGGGCCATCCGGACGTCTTGTGGCCGCAAGAGTCTAGCACCGTGGTGAGTGCCACGACTGGAGGTCGACTGAGGCAGTCAACAACTCGGTTGGTACTCCCTCTTTTATATTTGATGTTGAGGTGGAACTGCTGTAAATATGTTGACCACTTCTGATGGTGGTCATTCTGCAACTTTCCTTGGGTCTACATGAACTGTACTGGCTTGTGATCAGTGTGGATGACTGTCTCCTTCCCAAGAATGTAATGTCTCCACTAGCGGCAGGCTTGTACAATGGAGTACATTTCTTTGTCTTAGGTAGGGTACTTGCGGACAACATCTGATAGTGTCTCACTATGATATTCCACAGGGTGGCCGTGTTGAGTGAGAACGACGCCCATAGCATAATCTGAAGCATCTGTCTCGATCTCAAAGGGATGTTGCAGGTTCGGTAATGAGAGTACTGGCGATGAGCACAAATGCTTCTTCAAGTCATCAAAGGCTTGTTGTTGGGACAGGCCCCACACAAATTTTGACTTACCACCACCCCTAGTCACTTAGCTAAGGGCCCATGCGATATGAGAGAATCCCAGCATGAACTAGTTATAGAAATTGGCGAGGCCCAAGAAGCTCCGAAGTTCAGTGAGTGTGGTTCATGCTGGCCAGTCACGGATGACTTGGATCTTGGATGGATCCACATGCACACCATGTCGATCAACGATGTAGCCTAAGTAATGGACCCTGTCCATGCCGAAGGAGCATTTGTCCAAGTTTGCATATACTTTGTGCTTCCATAGGGTGTGCAGAACCTACTGAATATGCTGCAAGTGTTCCTCCCAAGTCTTGCTGTAGATGAGGATGTTATCCAGACACACCACTACAAAATTGTTGGTGAAAGGTCGTAGGATATCGTCCATCATCCTCATAAAAGTTGTTGGAGCATTTGTCAAACCAAAAGGCATGACCAGCCATTCAAAAAGACCTTCTTTTGACTTGAAGGCAGTCTTCCATACATCTGTTTGTTCTATTGGGACCTTGTGGTAGCCAGAATTAAGATCAATCTTACTGAAGTATTTGGCCCCTGTGAGTTGATCAAGGAGGTCGTCGATTCGGGGAATCGGGTACCGGTTACGGACTATGATTTTATTCAGGGCCCGGTAATCAATGCAGAGTCGCCAGGTCCCATCTTTCTTCTTCACCAGCACGATTGGGCTCCCACATGGTGATGAACTAGGATGGATGTGCCCCTTGTGGAGCAATTCTTGGATCTGCCTCTTGATCTCCTCATTTTCCAACAGAGAGCGGTGATAGACGGGCCCATTGGGTAGCGGTGCGCCTGGGGTCAGATCGATGGGATGCTTGACCTAGCAGTGCATAGGTACCCCGGTCGGAAAGGAGAAGATATCTGAGTATCCTTCCACCACCTTATCCACTTGCTTCTTTTGTGTGGATAGATCGGCCATGGAGGTCCTGGATGTGGCTGCGATCTTTCTTTCACTCTAAGAGAAAATCACAAAGAAGACAAATTTCTCGGTCTGAGAGATGACCTTCCTGCATTGCTTGGCATAGATCAAGGAAATAGCACTAGGAGGGACTGCCTCGGGTATCCTGTACAATTTCTTGTTCAAATAAATAATAACACTATGAGGCATAGACTCATATATAGCATGACGTTTCCATAAATAAGGTTGGCCCAAAAGAACATCTGAAACTTCGAGAGGAGCGACATCACACAATACCTAGTCCTTGAAGGGCTTGATGTTGTATGGCACTCGGTATTGTTGGCTGACGCGGAGGTCGCTTCCTTTGCGGAGCCATCCAATGGTGTAGGGTTGTGGGTGCGGCGTTGTCGGCAGGGCCACATGCTTGATGACCTCAGCTGAGATGAGATTCTTCTGGCTACCGTTATCAACGATGAAGTGCAGCGGGGTGCCTTTTACCCACATCTGTGAATGGAAGAGGCGTTCTCCTTCTTCTGGTTCATCTGGTTCATCAAGCTAGAGCTTGGTGGTGGAAATGGTGGCACTGGGTTCCGCGTCAATGATTCGTCTTCCACTTTTTGGTTCAGACTTAGAGTCAGAACTCGCATCTAATTCAGATACTTTCACTTCGGCCACCAGCGACTGCTTTGAGCGGAAATCAGCAGTGTTATGCCAAGGGCTCTTATGGAAGTTGCACCACTTCCTAGTATCTTTCTTTTTTTTTTCGGTGTCCTTCTTTGCTTGCGGCTTGGACTGGTTGTCCTGATACTGTCCATATTTTCTCTATCCTTTATTCTGTGTGTTGGAATGGCCCTTTCCTGTCTTTTGCTGTGAGGGGTTCCCAGGCCCAAATTGCTGTGTTTTTTGTTTGAGCTTCTGCTCGATTTTGACGGCATATCGGTAGGTCGCGCCCAAGGAAGAGATGTCCAGAAAGTCCATTTCGGTCTGGCTGTATCTATGCAGACCACCGCGATACTTGAGCACCAGATGTCACTCTGAATCTTTGATACCCAGCTTCGTGCGCAAGGTATGGAAGGTATTTGTGAACTCTGGCACTGCTTGGTCTCTTTCTTGTCACAATGTGGTCCATTGGGTATACAAGTCGTCATAACTTCCAATAGGGTAGTATTGTTCCTTAATAGCATCCCTGAAGGATTCCCAAGTGGCCGTGACTGAAAATAATGAGGCTTCATATGTGTCTTTTTCTCGCAGAATGTTTCCCACCAATCTTTGACATGGGGAACGGCTTTGAGGAGCGCAAAAGTAATCTTTTCTCTATTCGAAAAGTTATGGATACAAAAATACTCTTCTAGTAGATTGAACCACTTATCTACAACATCTGCGTCTATCTGTCCTTCAAATATAGGAATATCGAAGTTGATTTGTACCCTGAAGGGGGCGGCGCCTCCGCTCGAGGAAGATGCGTCGCTTGTTGGTAGTCGTCGAAGGATTTGCGTGAAATTATCCACCATCTCGTTCCTCTGCTACGTGAGGACTTCCTCAAGCAACATTTTGATAGGATCTCTTGTCCTATCATCTTTCTTTTCTCCTGCCATGAGAGGTCGCTTGGGTGTGCGAGAGCTTTTGTCCTCAAGAGAAACAAGTTGGAGACCCAATTCTTTGTACCCTGACCTCGTTGGGGACATGCATTAAGACAACAAGGAGCATACCACTCTGATACCACTGATCCGGATTTTATGAGCATAATGAAATGAATACAGATTATTATTAGATGCTTAACACAAAATAACAGAGATACAGTAAAACTGGTTTTCTATTAAATAAGGAAATAAGCTAGAACTAGAAAATGCAGTGGAAAAAAAGCTTGCTAGAATGGTGGCGGCTTATCTCTGAGAAGAGATGTCACGGCTGCGCTCATTTCACAAGAAGATGGTTACAATGAGGCTCTCAAGGCATTTTACAATAAATAGGAATGTCAAAAACCCTAGACATCCAAAAACCTAACCTTAGGAGATGAAGCGCCAAAAGTCATGTGGGCCCTGTTTGGGTAAGTTATAAACATCAACTTCCCGAGGTCGTAACTTTTGCATACGATCTCCGTTTGGGGTGCTCAGTGGCCCATTGGAAAGGTCTATCCGAGATTTACAAATTTCGACGAAGGCCAAGTAAAGGCCAGAAATAGCCATTTAGCCCCGCAAATTTCCAAAAAAGGTCATTTAGGGCCTCAAAATGGTCCCGGAAGTTCAGGACCCGAAAAACTACTAAAAATGCTACAATACCAAAATTGCCATAAAACTGTTTTGAGCCAGTTGGAAAGGTGGGTGGCCACCAATATCCACCTGGATCAAGGTCCTCCAGACTACAAAAGCAGAGCTGCAAAACATTGAGGCAGAGTTAGCCAAGCATGTGATTTCCCTGAAATTCATGCTCCCTGTCCCTGCCAACACCATTGTAAGAGAGACAGGCATATGGGTCAGTTATATAGTAGAAAGGGAGAATCCGGCTGAGGTGGAAGCGTCAGTTGTATCAGAGGCACCAGCTGGGAGCTGATCTGGCTTTTCAGGGCTGTCTAATTATGAGAAGTTTTCCCTTTTCTATTCTTGGTTGTAAAGTTGAAAGACAGCTAGTTTTTTGTCTCTTTTGTAAAAAGATTTTGGGGATTATTCTATTTTTTGTAAAAGGTGCACTAAAAGACAAAAGAAGAGATTCTTTGGGATTAGGGTACACATAACATCTCTTGGAGCATTTTGTAAAGCTATATATAGGGATATAGAGAATAGTAAAAGGACTTTTGGCAGGTGAAAGGACATTTTTTTCTTGTACGTGAATTAATTTGCTGCATATATAAGAAGTTCCATTTTGCCTAAAGAGAGCCTAGACTGCGTTTTTTCCTGAAGATGTGTTGAATGTCTGCTGGATTATTTTTGCATCATTTATACATTACTGTGAGATCATTCCTTGTTGCTATGAATTGTTTCTTTGTAATGAATGTTATCATAATTTTCTGTGCAAAGATGTATATCTTAAACGAGTAATGAAATGTTTTAATTCAATCAAAGCTATCTTTGATATCTTTTATCTTCTGCTGGAAATGCATCTTTATGATTAAATATCTATCTGTGAGATCTTTGGATGTTTCTTTCGGTTTATTACTCATACTTTGAGTTTGCTCCTTGCAAGGATAGATTAGGTTTGCTTAAATAGTTTTAGATCAAATTTGCTTAATTACATGCATTTAGTTTAGAAGCACTTGCATATCATCTTTAAAATAAAATACATAAATGGTGGATTGGGCAGAAACCGATGCAAAGAAAACAAATCTTTAAATCTTACACGGTAGCTAGACCGTTAACCGGACGGATTCCCCATACCAAACGGTGAGCAAACTAATTGGGATTTCTTACCGGGGAGAATCCCTTGCTGATTGATGCTATGATTTTCAGGGAATCAACAAGAACTAAGTAGGTTTCCTCCACAAACCACACATGGCCTATTTGTTGGTCACCCTATATGTCAATTAATTAAAGTTAACACACAGGATGCTCAATATAAATTGTCAAACCCAGGGAGGTCTTTTATTTCAAAGGCATTAAGCACAATCTATGCATAAACAGGTCAAGCAATTGATTAAATGAATGAAGATAGAAATCCTATCTGCTCAGCCAAACTCATTCCATAAAGAAAACTAATCTAATTCATACATCTAAGAATTCAAAGTGCAACGATCTTCCTACAGAAATCAACCCAGCAGTTTCAATGGTCTAATAATGAAATTGAACTAGATTACTTTTGCAAGAAGTTAAATCCTATAATTATCAAACTACAGTATTCAATCTTTACCAAAATGATCCATCCAGTGGCTACTGTAACTCTACCATTATCTATCTAATCTATGAATGCAATTAAAGATACAACAGCAACCAGAATTAAAACATAAGCTTGAACTCTAAACTAATAATTACGAGAAGTCCTAGAAAGCATAAATGACTGAAAGATATTGGAGCTGAGCTTGGCTGTTATAGTTGATTAAAACACACATGCATCAAATTGAACTAACCTACACAGTCGACTGTCACACCACTCTGTTACGGCTAGTCAAGAGGCAATCGTAAACTACCAAAGAAAATGCTACTATGAATTCTCCGTTTTAGCTAACAATAACACCTACAATAATTCCACACCACACAATAGAAAGGAAACTAGATTAATCTACCTACTTAAACCGGCTATCTCTGGGACAAGGCGGGTCCTGGCCTTCTAACAGAGACGCCGAGAGTCACAAGAAATTAAGACACAGAAATGAAGAACTCTGCTCTTATATTAATGATGGAAATTGATAGTCTCAGTGCCCGGTTACAGCTTATGCAAAATGATAATTGTCCAACTCCAGGCTACAGGATCCTTCTCATATTTATACATTGAAAGTATAGATCACGGTCCACTAAAATCATGCAGCGATGAAGATCTATGATCTTCAAGTTGCGGAATTACAGCTAACTGTTACAACCGTATTAAATAAGGTTGTTACTCATGAAGGAGCTGCTACTCCAGTAATCAATGGATCAATGGATTTAGCAAGCTGGAATGTGATCTGTCTGTTGCAACTGGGTTCTGTTTGAGTGGAGGCCTATTACAGATTCTCGTGGAGGAATGCGCTGTCCCTTCGAGTTATGAAGAGTCGGGATTTTAAGAGTAATAGCTGGCGCCATTTCACTGATACACCTGTGCTTTAGACCTTGACTAAATGCAATCACACAGATCAGCATAAATCAAGGACTAGGATCCAGAATCTTAACAATCTTAGGCATAAAACAAATAAAGCAATAAAAAATTATACCTGTCAATATTATTGGTCGATATGGAGAAAAGGCATAGATATAGCTTATGAAAATAGGATGTAATTAGGTCAAAATGATGTAATAAGGATGGCCAAAATGGGGCATTTCCTAGACCCAACATCTCCCCCCAACTATCCGATTGCATGTCCTCATGTAACAACCTCCACTAGTCTGAATTCGAGTCTGAGTTGAATCTGTGGAGATTTGTGAGATTTTAGGCAAATTCTGGTGTTTCCCCTTAAGGCACAAACCCATAGCAAGCTGTCCATTTCTCCCAACATAGCTTCTCTTCTTCTTCAGTCAAAGCATAGTTGTTTCTGTAAGGACTCACAGGTAGCCATATGAGAGGGAACCTGAATCTTAACCCAATCCACAAGGGTCCACATTTCTTCATGCACTGCACATATTTAGGAACCCTTGTCAAAGCTTGTCTGAAATTCTCAAAGCAGTAGGGGTCCCCTTCCTTTAGAGATGAAGAAGAATATAGCCATCTGTATTCACTTCCTTCTAGTGCATCCTGCTGCATATTAAGAATCATCGGGACACATGTGGTGAGGATTTTATCTCTCAAAATTTCAAAGTATTGGGAAATTGTAGGAACCTTGAGAGATCCAGCATGGTTTTTTATGAGTCCTTTTGGATCCTAAGGTTCACCCCTAATCCAGAGAGTAGAATTCTCCTCATTCTTGAGGATGGTCTGGAAAGCATCTCACCATCTTACATGGTTAATAAAAAAAGAGGCAAATGCCCTTAGTTAAACATCCCCCAAACAAGGCAATGGATTAGATGGAGAATCAATATAACAAGCCCTATCATGTAAATACAATTCACATAACAAATGTTGATCCTCAAAATCACTTTTCAGAAAAGTATCTAAAAACTGGGTAGCTGTTGCCAAATCAAATGATCTCCCTTCCTTCAGAGCTCTTAATTGAAATAAAGTTGTTTGTTCATGGAGGAAGATAAGGTAAGAGGGGGATGGAGCCCTGCAACTCAATAATTCTAGGGAAAGAGTATACATTTTGTCTTTTTCTTGTTGCAGGGACTTAAGTTTCTTCAATCCTTCCAATTTTTCTTGAATTTTCTCCCACTGGAGTTTCTGGAAGAATAACTCCTCAACCCACTTTTCTCTCAACCCCCTAATGACATTTCTATGTTCTTGGAGAGAAATCATACTTGTCCTGAACTGATCAATCCATTTGTGCCATTTATCCAACTCGAGATTTAGCCAGAGAATCTTCTTCTCTAACCGTTGAAATCTTCTGTTCTCTACATCTTTCTCATCATCATAGTCCAGATAAATGACTTCCTCGTTTTGCTTTGGCACTGTAACAGTTTCATCCTCCATTGGAGTTGCAGTGATCTGTGCCTGTAATGCAGTCTCAGCCATGGATTTTGGGGATACTGGTTCTTGTGTAATAGCATCCTTTATTTCCATATCAACCTCAGCCATCTCAGTATTGTTGCAACTTCAGCAAATGATTTTGAAAATGTTGGTTCTTGTGTAACAGTGTTCTCTTCTTGGTCCTTGATATCAAATGTTGTTGTCTGAGTTGCAACCTCACTATATATTTTCAAGGGTACTGGTTCTTGTGTAACAGTGCCCTGTTCTTTAATTTCTTTGAACTGCTGAGATTGTTTCTGGGTTATATCAAATCCCTCTGACTGATGAGACTGGTCCTAAAGAAGTTCAATATCCCCTGATGGCTGGGACTACACTGTTTCATCTCCTAGACTCAAATCAGAAATCACTTCAATTTTTGGCTCGTTTTCCCCCATCAATTCTATTTCTGGCATTTTTTCTTCCTCCTGCTCTATCTGTGCATGCTTTTGTGATACAACCCCCAGCACAATAAATCTGTGTCCTGCTATAAAGAATATGTCTCCACACTCTAGACAAACAATCTCTTCTTTCTCCTCATTTTCTAATGCAAGAGATGGATTTTCTAATAAGTTTGCAGCACCTAGCATTGTGTTCAAATTCTTCTCTGCTTGTTTTTCAACTACTCCCTTCCATATTTCCAACTCATTTCGCAATGTCTGCACCTCCTCCTTTAATAATTCATTTTCATATAGGAGATTTTCGATTTGAGGTTCTTCTATGGAAGGTTCCTTCATAACAGCAGATGACTTGGGGTTCAAAATGGGAATTTCTATATCTACCCCTGTTACAGACTTGATATTTGCTCTAATTGATACTGCTGAGGGTGCTTCATTATTAACCCCAATTGCATCCACTGTCTCTTCTTCTTCTGCTTCCTCTGATGCTGTTACTGTTACGGTTGCTTCTGCTGCTACAGTTGATCGAGTCCTTCTTCTCCTTACCATTCCCACTGGGTGTTCTTCACTGCTTTCTTCTACTAATGCTATGACAGCTCTAGTTTTTCTTTTCTTGGCGGTAGTGGATGTATGACCCTTGTTCCCTGACCTTCCTTTTCCTTTCTTTAACACAGGGGTCTATTCTTTGATCTTTTCTTCTTCAATAATGGTCCCTCTTATCTTAGGAGAGGACACAACCTCCAAAATTTCCACAATCCCTTCTCTTGCTGTTCCTGCCTGATATCCTTCCTCCTGAGTATTTGCTTATGCAGTTGCAGCTTCTACTATCACAGCTTCAATAGCTGCTCCAGTTTCAGCTTCTTCCACCTAAGTATCTACTTGTGCAGTTGCAGCTTCTACTATCGCAGCTTCAATAGCTACTCAAGTTTCAGCTTCTGATGTCACTGCCTCCTGCGCCATGGCTTTCATCACAATTTCCTCAACAACAAGGTTTTCTACTGGTGTTGCTTCTCCCAATTTTACCTCCTCTGCATCCCTTCTCTGGTTCCCTAATGCTCCAACCTCCCCCCGAACAGGATCTAAGGAACACTGGTCCTTATTACCTTCGCCAACACCTCCCATTTCTAATATAGGTTCTCTAATTGGCTCATCTTCAGCAACAAATTTCTCCCAGGTTAAATTACAATTTGCAATGGCCAGCGACTCACCATTGTTGTTGCAGCAACATCCCCCCCAAAATGTTTTGTACATATTGGGGCCCCTCCTCTCTTTTGTAGAAAGTTTGCTAAGAAGCCATCCCAGCCGTTAACTGTGTTTTCAACATAAAACATTGTTTCCCAACTGAACATCTTGCCATCAATCTTTCCATTTTTTTCCCCAAAGAACCAAAAGGGAACATAGATTTTTCAATGTTTCGGAGTCTCTCGGGCTATCTCCCCGAAATGGCGGGACTCATTCACATTACTCTCCCGAAGAAGACTTAGAATTTTTTGATTGGAAAGCTGCGGAAACCATTGGGCAATGCCTCCCGAAACGGCGGATCCCTTCGCTCGAGCCTTCCGCAAACGCGGAAAAATTCCGATTGTTCTCCCGAAACGACGGAAGTCTTTTACTTAACTCTCCCGAAAGAAGACTTAGAACATTTTTGACCGCTCACGGAGAGATTGGGGTTTTCTGTCCAAAACGGCGGGAACAAGTTGTGAAACCCTTCCGAAACTCGGAAGAGAACTTAGAAGCTTTCATTGAAAATTTGCGGAAACCTTCGAAAAAGTTTCCCGAAATCCCGCGGAGGAATTCACGATTTCCTTCCGAAACTATCGAAAGACTTAGATTTTTCTTTTCCGGAGGCTTCCGGCTTTCTCTCCCGAAACCACGGAAGCTTTTGGGATACCCTCCTGAAATGGCGGAAGCCAATCGCTTAAACCGCTCGGAAGAGACCTTCGAAATGATTCCAGGAAAGTTTGCGGAAGAATACAAGATTTGCTCCCGAAACGGCGGGAGCCATTCGTCTAAACCACCCGAAAAGACTTAGAAAAATCTTCGATGAAGCGATTGCGGAAGCTACTGGTAAATTCCTCCCGAAACCACGAAAAGTTCGCCCTGACTTACCGAAACGTCAAAACGCTGAGGCCCTTCCGGAACAATTCAAAGAAGCCGCCCGCAACCGCGGAAACCTTCAAGTTTCCCTTCCGAAGCTAGCGGGAGCCTTCGCCATATCTTCCCGAAAACCCACGAGACTTAGAAAGTTTTGATTTGCGGAAACCCTTCGCAAATAGCTCCCGAAACGGCGGAAGGCTTGGAGTTTCCCTTCCGCAACGCGTCCCGAAATGGCGGAAACTTTCCCTCCATCCTTCCGCAACGGCGGGTGTGACTCGCAAGGCGGTCCCGCGAATGGCGGTCGCACGCAGATCGAAACTTTTTGATGTGACCGCTACGGGCGACGAATTTAAGCCGCATTTTAATTGCGCCACCCACCAAATTGAATGCTCGCATGTGCCTATTCTGTTTAAATAGGCGGTGGGGGTACGAGCCAACGCATTGTTAATTTTCCAATCTGGATGATTTGTTGGACGCCACACAAACCGCTCCAGCTCGGATTTCTCAACCACGTTCACGGCCACCTTAGTTAGCGTTTTTTCGTCGGTGCCAAGTAGGATCTTAACTGTAAATCTGTCCCCCTACACGTCGTATTTTGCTATTGGGTTAGCTTTCTTTTGAAAATGATGGGCATTGGTGGGGTTTTGACAAGCAAAACGCCCGTCATGGGCGATTTTGCCCATCAAATACCGTTGAATCAAGTTCTTCTCGTCTATAAAGCAGAAACAGGATAAACATTGGTGGGTAGACGGTTAAACTTGTTCCATTTTTTTTTTCCCGGGCCGCGTGCCTCGTCATCTATGGAAAAAAGGTCGAAGCCCCATGGACGTTGCATGTCCCCAGCCGAAAGATTAAGCCATAAAACCCCGGGCCTTTTCGTAAACTTCGGTTCTAACGTGACCTCTACCCATTTCAAATTTTAGGACCGGCGCCATGGCCCCTGTTCAAACCCCGTGAGCACTTAAGTTACGCCAGCCAGGACCCGAAACTATAGCCGCCCGAACCGTTTCGTCGGTGTGTCCACGGCGCCATCACCCTCGCTCGAACTAAAACTTCCCATAGAATACCTCGGCAAGTGCCGTAAAAAACAATAGCGTTCGGAGCCCTCACCGGGTTGTAACTGCGAAAGTGGCTTCCCGTTTTGTCGCAGTGTCTCTCCAACCCGAGTCTCCCCGCCATTAGCCTTTCCAGCCGCAGTGATAACGAAAGACACATTCTTCCCCAGGGCTGAACCGAAAGCCCATTTCTTCCGCAACTCGCCTATCGATCCGAGAACAAAATGTGTCCGCAACAGAGCCTATCCCCTCAGGAGCATCCCAAACCCATCCTTTTAAGAGATTCAAATGTTTCAATTTATGTTTCATGTTGAAATAGTGTTTTGCTTCCTAAATATACAGCTTCATTTGTACTTATCTTATTGATATATTAAAATAATGATGCTCTCTGTTAAAACCTCACAGTATGTTGCTCAAAGTGACTTGTATATGGGTGTTATCAGGGATAAGTCAAGATGCTGAAAACCGGTAAGAAGAAAGCGAAGATGACAGAAAAGAAACCTGCCCCTCTTAAAACTGAAACTTCACTCCAAGACACTAGGTGCACCACCGGTGTCCCTCCTGAAATCAGATGGGGTGACATCTACAGAAAGATCTGGGACCAAGAAATCCCAGATATGTTGTTAGAGGAAGCACCGATTTATCTTACATCAGAGCCTCAGGCATAACTAGAGCCGCTACCCGCCCTAAGCTGTTCCCCTGTGCTGAAGTGATCGGATGGATACTCCAGCATGCCGATGCTGAAGGGAGAGTGATAAATGACAGCAGTAAAGTGGCCATTGCCTCATTTCAACCCGCGTATCTTGCGGCAGCCTACAAGTTTCCCCGGGTCCAACAAGCTTTGACTGATGAATGGCTGAGCCAAATGAACAACGTCGAGATGGCCAAGAAGCTACTAATAGAAGGCAAACATTTGAGGAAGAAAGGGAGTGATGAGTATGACGTACAGAATCTAAGAGCTCCTTTTAGATTGAATGCTCTGATGCTATGCAGAATCTTCGGCATGCCCGATGGCACAATATACAAGATTCAGTGGGTCCCTATCATCCACTATGTGGCATTTAAGGGAACTGTGTTTGATTGGGCCACTCTCCTGTCAGATAGTCTGGCCTCAATGATAGTAGCTGCAAGGGAAGGACTAGCCTTGAAGAAGGCTGAATTCTTCATGTCTTCGTATCTGATAGATTGTATCTTGGCCAAGATAGACTTCCCCAAATTGGGCTGCACATGGGATAAGGCCACCATGCCAGTCTATATCGCTTACAAGATGTTGTGGGCTCAGAATTACAAGCCCAGCTACAAACTCATCTGCGAGGGGTTCATAATGCCCCTGTATGAGAAGATATTCAAGGAGGAACCCAGCTGCTTATCAAAGAATGCTTTGGAAGTCCTTGAGAATTACGGGGATTTCTACTTTTCAAAACAGGGCACCTACCTGAGAATGTTTGGAGGGACTAAGCCCCCATACATCGTGCCGTAGTATGCCACAGACTATGTGGTGCTCAAAGAAGCAGTAAGACAACTCTTCCTGGATGGGATTAGAGCAATGCTCCACAAACAACATAAGGGTTCCTTTCCCCCCTACCTTTCTGCATAGGTGCTTACAAGTTTTCAGGGGTTTCCTCGACCGACGAATTTGTTCAAGAGATGAAAGCCTTCCACTTCGGTGAGGTAATATTCCACAGGAATGACCGTAAGGGAAAAGATGTTGAGCACTGTAAGGATATCTATGACCACTTCGAGTACTCCCACTATCCTGATGCCGAGGAAGAGGCATTCAGAGGCATCAGCAACATGACTGAGCTACGGATCTGTCACCAAGGTACTGGAGCAAGCTCTAGCTCAACCAAGGCCCAGAAGACCAGCCATCAAAAGGAGAAAGAAGCTGAGGATGCCCGAGCTCAGGAAGAGCTCAGGTTAAGAGAAGAAGCGAGGTTACAGCGGGAAGCCGAGGAAGCAAGAAAGCAGCAAGAAGCTGAAAATGAAAGGCTACGGAAAGAGGCTGAGGAATCCCAAAAGCAGAAGGAAGCTGAAGCTGAGCAGGCTGAAGCAGAAAAGAGGGCGGAAGAAGAATTGAAGACAAGGGAAGATGCCAAGGAAGGTGGATCCGGTATACAGGGCATGGAAATAGACACCTCTCAAGCAGGTGGCTCTGGTGCCCAAAATGAAGGAGGAGACCCTGCTCAGGAAGTCCGGACCCCACCGGCAGAAGAAGACATAGACATCATAAACTGACCAATTGTCCCGTACACCCCATCGGGAAAGCGTACGGTGTCCAAGTGGAATGAGTTTGTCTATGACAAGAAAAGAAAAGCAATGGTCCTCAAATAAGAAGAGAGGATCAAAAGTCCCTTCCATGAAGACATCGTTACCCACCGAGAGGTCACTATAATGCAGAATATGGATCAAGATCCCTTTGCTATGGCGACCGCAGCTGTAGCAACGGCAAAAGAATCCTTGGCCAATGTACGCGTGATGGTAAGAGACAATGAATTGACAAGGAAGAAAGCTCGTACGCTACAACAAACTGTGGCTAATGAGCAAGCCCAAAGAGATCTGGCAGTGAACAAGTATAATTGCTTGTACGCTGAACATAAGGAGCTGTCAAACAAGTACAACCAGCTGGAGGAGGAAAAGGACCAGCTAACACTCCAAATGATGATTGTAGAAGCGGAGAAGAATGGAGTGGAAGAAAAGGCTTCTCAGCTAGAAGCAGACAAGCAAACATTAGCTGAGCGGTTAGAGCAGGCTGAGAGCAAAACGATGGACATGTCTCCTTTCCATGAGCTGTCCTGCAGCATTCTGAAGCAAATAAACGACACGCTGGAGCTTATCACTGACGAGGTTTGCAAGCTCAAGGTCATGATAGTCAAATTAAAAGAAATTAATGCGGAGGCCCACAGGCTCAAAGCTAAGAATACCCGTGTCAAGGAAAATATCATAAGTCAGATGGCATGGAGAGAAGGGAGAGGGGGTTTCCCCCCGCATCTTCCATTTAAAGCTGTGGACGATTTTAATGCAGACATAGCCTTGCTGGAGTTTGGCAGGAACTGTGCCAATAAGCTGATAACCAGTGTGCAGAGAACAATAGATAGAATTAACAGTCTATACCAAAAGCTCAAAGCAGTCCATGACAAATGCACATTGAGTTTCCCTCAAACCCTAGAAGACTTCCCAGAAAAGGAGCAGCAGTTGTCTCGGCTAAAGGAAGAGCTAGGCGTCCAAATGGAGTATGTGAAAAGGATTGATGTCCTGGCTATGGATGACCTCCAGCATTATATTGGTTCATCATCACTTCACAACCATCTGCTGAAGGAAGTGCATCAAGCTGTAGTAGCAGAAGTTCAAAGAATTAAAGCAGAGCTCGGGAAGAATGTGACTTCTCAGAAAAGCTTGTTTCCTGCTGCAGCAAACATAGTCATAAGGGACACAAGTGTGTGGTACAGCTACATAGGAGAGGAGGATAGGAAAGCTGCAGCAGCAGCAGGAGCATCAGTAGATCCAGGATCCTCTCTCCCAGCAGCCTCTCTCCCAACAGCCTCTTCCCCAGCAATGGCAGAAATTCTGGCCAGTTCAATTCCCCCTTCCCAATTAGAAGCAGCATCAGTAGGGGATTCGAGGGCCTCTTCCCAGGCAGCAACAGTAACAATTAACTTGGGCGACCCTCTGCCAGCAGAAGCTCACGCACAGGAATGAAGTAAACTGAATTCAGTTGAGCAACTCTCTTCAGCCAAACACGTGCCCAGCAGGGAAAGCTTTGGTGTTAGCCAATTTTCTGCTATGTATATTTTGAATATGTAAGGCGTAAGCCATGGGACAGCTGTCCCTATTTCTATCAGAACAATTTTGTAAAAGAAGTGATCAATTTTGGTAGTCGATTATAGAGGAAATTCCTGTAAATGACAGGTGGAGGATGCTAGGTGTCAGCCCAAAGGGCAGATTTGGAGATATAAATAGAAGCTAGGAAAGATTAGAATGGACTTTTTGACAGGGAATGAAATTTTGAAATCCATACGAGCCATCTTGTATCGGGCCTGTAAATTGATTTGCCTAATAGAAGCCATGGGAGATGGACGTTTTGCATGGGATGTTGGACGACTGTATGTTGGACTATTCTAATGACTGCTATTCTGTAATGTGAGATGATTCTTATCATCTGAACTACTTCTTTGTATTAATGATTTCGCTCCTCCCTATGCATGCGTTTTTCTCTATTTTGTGAACAATGAATGCATTTCACATTAAATCAGGAGCTACCTGCTGATGTCTTTATCATTGTCGTAGATTTCTCTTCTAGATCGAATGGCTAACTGTTCTTTCTTCAGGATAACTCATGTGACTCATTGTTCATGCCTTTAAATTGCTCCTTGTAGGGATCTTTAAGTTTAATTTCAGTTTGTTACATTTAGATTTGTTTCTTGATCCTTTCTACGTAGATTAAATAAAAAATTTTGCTTTTTCTGTTTTATGAGCAATTGATGTGTTCCATGTTGAATGAGAAGCTATCTTCTCAAGATCTTTATCTTGATGTAGCTTTACTTGTGAGAATTAACAGCGATCTGTTCTTTCCTTACGATATTTGTTACAGTTGATTGCTCATCCCTTAAGCGTTTTCCCTGCAGGGATAGATAGATTTACTCAGGTTCCTAGACTTAGATCTGTTTTAGTTGCATCTAGATCGAATATAATTTAGGCACTTGCATCTCATTTAAAAGACATAAAACCCAAAAGAAAGGTGGATCGGGCCATAACCGGTAGAATCGGATTTAAACTCCAAACCCACGGTTGCCGGAACCGTTAAACGGACGGATTCCCTACACCAAACGGGAGATAGTCTAATTGGGACCATCTCTCAGGGAGAATCCCTTTCTGATTGATGCTACGATATCTGAGGCATCAACAGTTTTTGACGCTAGAAGGAGGGCCGAAAGTGCATGGCTGATAGAGGAAAATCTTCCGCGGTCGTAGATAACACTGAAAACCCGCTTAAAGAAAGCATTTCAAACAGCCCAGATCTTGGATTAACAGACCAAGAACGCCTCATTTCTGACCCTGAGCCTCAAGAAGCTTTGTACGATGTTCCTTTTACAGAAATAGAGGATTTGAGAAGGCATACCAGATCCTACGTTAGACAGCTAGGTGGTTTAAACACTGTCAACTTCCTCCCCAAGAAAATTACACCTAGAAAGGATCCACAATACACCCGTGATTCAATTCTTGTTCAGAGTTTTGAAGAACTGGTAAATCTGACTTTGGAAGAAATTTCAGACACTCTTAACAAGACAGACCAAGAAAATCTTGAAGAAGTTACCACTCCCAAGAGTACTCCACAGGATTTACCCTACAATTCTCCACCAGGGTCTCCACATCCAAACCCAAACATGGTTGTACCTGCGTGGAGAGCAAGGGGAGCGCTGAACCTAGCTGGACCATTCCATAATCTCCCTAAAAACCCAGAAAAGGTCTTGCCTAAGTACGATCCAGGGAAAGCCATTTCGGCAGAAGATCACCTCAAGAGTTTTTACTTAGCTCTGAACCTTTTGAACGTACAACATGAAGACGTGGTCTGCAGGTTGTTTCCATATACATTCGAGCCAAAAGTATCATCATGGTACTTTAGCCTACAACCCAGCTCAATCTCTAGTTGGGAGGAATTCGAAAAATGTTTTCTAAAGAAATACAGAAACCAAAAGATTGTGGCCACACTTATGAAAGAACTCTTATCCATGAGGATGCAAAAGAAAGAAAAGGTTCAAGATTTCAATCAAAGATTCACTACGCTGTTGAATAACTTCAGTCAAGCTAATAAACCAGCCGAGGAATCTCTAATTGAATACTATACAACCGCTCTTGATGGACCCATAGCAATGTTCGTAAAGAGGTCCAAGAAAACTACCCTGATAGAGAACTTTGAGGAAGCTAGAAAGGTAGAAGAAGAGGTTGATAGCATTGCTAAACATGCCTTAGATGTAGAACCAAAACCAGCAGCTAGCAAAAAACCTTTGCTGCTCACTAGAAGTAAAGACGAGCCATCTACGGACATGGAAAATGTAGTCAAGATGATGCAGAAATTATCTAACAAAATCGTAGATCTCGAGAAAGACAAGGCTGCTAGCACATCTAGGAAACCTTTCAAGCCATTTTATAAAAGAAGGGAAGACGGGGAACACACTCATCCACCAATGAACGCTGCCCCTGTTTTAAACTTGAATGAGATAGGGATGGAAAATTTCTGCACTTTTCACCAAGAACCACATTCGGAAAAGAGCTGCCCGCAATGGATCAATTCCATGAGCTTAGTCATGAACCAAATGTTAGATTCTCAGATCCCAGATCAGGATGATCCTCCAGAAGAGTCGAGCCCTGAGTTAGAGGAACCAACCCCGGACACTACTATGGTGTTGTGGGATTGGGTACCTATGACCGAATTAGTAGAAGAAGATCACATAGATAGCTCTCCCTCTACCATAAATGTTGCCACTCGCAGCAAGGGCCCAATTACGGATCCTATGCCAGTCACCGTTCCCCATAAGCCTAGAGTTTCGAAAGATCCGCCTAGCAGGCATATACCAATCATCCCACCACAGCCCAAAGTAAACCAAACAGCGGCCAAACAGCCAAGTGCTGATAGCATAGTTCAGCCACCTAAGGTCACCATGAGCAAAACAGATCAGCCAACTCGAATTGGGAATGAATCCGACATAGGGTATGATATTATCGAAGATATTAAGAAAGTCAAAGCGAACATATCAATATTCGACATGTGTAGCTTGCCCCATCAACGAGACAAAATGCTGCATGTTCTACAACCGAAAACCAGCACTACATTAACGGATTCTCAAGACAATCCCGAAATTAATGAGGCTAGCATCGGTGGGAAATCCAAATCTCAAACATTGCCTTTCCTATTGACTTTTGAAATTTTTAATCACAATGTTCACAACTGTTTGGTAGACTCTGGAGCTTCTTCAAACGTTATGCCACTGTCAATCTGTAAGAAAATTAATGGGCAGCCCGTGCCATCTCCAGCTCAAATTATCCAATTAGACAGGACTGCTATTAAAGTAATTGGGGAGATGAAAGACGTTCTAATTAGATTGTCAGCTGATCCTAGAGTCTGTCAATTCATTGACATAATGGTGGTTGATATTCCTGAAGCCTATGGGCTGATTTTAAGTAGGGATTGGTCTACTAAGCTGAGCGGTTACTTTCCTATTGATTGGTCTCATCTATGGCTGCCTTATCAGAACAGGCAAAATCAGATTAAAGTTCTTAGGGAGCCTCATATGAAACAAAACGTAACTCAGCTAGAAGAAAAGAATGAAGCCGTAACTTTCTCATATTCGGTTCTGGGGAATTATTTCTTGGAAATGGATCCGGGTAATTATCAATCTAAAACCATTAGCCATGAATCAGATAAACAGTCCGATCTCCTTCATTTCTCTCGGACTGATGATGTTGATTGTAACATAGTCAATTTAGTTGCTAACATAGACCACAAAGAAATTAACTTAGTTGAATCCAAAGATGTTTTTTGGACATTATACTTTGATGGTTCGAAAACTCTGGAAGGATCCGGAGCCGGTTGTGTTCTAATGGATCCGAAAGGAAACAAGTATTTTTTGTCTTGTAGATTAGCATTCGATTGTACTAATAACACTGCTGAATATGAAGCTTTGGTACATGGATTAAAGAAGGCCATTGGCTTAAATGTTAAGTACCTGAAGGTCTTTGGTGACTCCGAGATAGTTGTAAGACAGGTAAGGGACACCATTCACTGTCTCTCACCTCACTTAAAAGGTTATTAGGCTGAGGTATGGGATTTAATCATGCATTTTGACGCTTTCAATATAAAATCAATTCCTAGATTGCAAAATGCTGCTGCTGATTTGTTAGCAACATCTGCTTCTAGATTGGTGCTGTCAAATAATAAGTGCTCAATTGAATTGATTTTCAGGTCTTCCGTTCCCGATAACATCACGAACTTAAGAGTCTTCGATGATGATGAACAAATTATCAGCTTCCTGACAAACGAAGATAGCTGTCAAGGAGCTGCAATAGATGAGGAAGAACACGATGCGGATTTGATGAAGAAAGATGACGAGAAAGGAAATTTCATGCCAAAGGGGGTAAGGTCCCTCGAAATGTTGTTCGATCTTCAAAATAAGTTCAAAAGGCCAGCCAATACCAAAACTAACAGCTCATCAATGCAACATGAGTTGGTTAATTTGGGTACCGAGGCAAAACCAAAATTTGTCAACCTTGGCAAATGTTGTTCACCAGGAGAAAGAGACAGGTTCATTAAATTGTTTAAGCAATACAAAGATGTTTTTGCATGGACCTATGAAGATCTGAAAACATATGACGTCCGCATCATTCAGCATGTTATACCAATGAAAGCAGGTGTCAAGCCATTTTAGCAGCAGCTGAGAAGGATGCATCCTACTCTAGAACCGCTGATCCAAAAGGAGTTAAAGAAGCTCCTGGACGCTAAGATAATCTTCAAAGTCCGGCATTCTAAATGGGTTGCAAACTTGGTTCCCGTAAGAAAGAAGTCAGGAGAGATAAGGCTATGTGTAGATTTCATAAATTTAAACAAAGCTTCGGATAAAGATAACTACCCCGTACCTTCAATGGAGCAAATCCTACAAATGGTGTCAGGATCCGAATTGTTTTCTCTCCTCGATGGTTTCTCTGGCTATAATCAAGTGTCAGTAGCCGAAGAAGATCGTCTCAAGACTACTTTCAGGACTAAGTGGGGAACTTTCGCCTACAGAAGAATGCCATTTGGTCTGATAAACGCGGGAGCTACATTCCAAAGGGCGATGGATATTGCCTTCCGAGGATTGGGTGGGCAATGTGTTGTTGTTTACTTAGATGATGTGACAGTCTTTTCGAAGAAAAGGGAAGATCATGTTGTTCATCTGAGGCACATCTTTGATCGTTGCCGAAAGTATGGTATTTCCTTGAATCCCAAGAAGAGCGTGTTTGCTGTACCCGAAGGTAAGCTCTTGGGTCATATCATCTCCAAAGGGGGAGTGTCAATCAACCAAGAGAGAGTCCAAGCTATTAATAAGATTCCAATGCCTCACAACAAAAAATCTATGCAGTCTTTTATGGGAACCATCAATTTTGTCCGCAGATTTGTTCCGGATTTTGCACAAATTGTTAAGCCATTACAGCAGATGGTTAAACAAAGCATACAATTCAAGTGGACAGATTTGGAGAAGGACGCATTTAGAGATATCAAGGCAGCTGTAGCTAAAGATCCTTCCTTAAGAAGTCCAAATTTTGATAAAGATTTCATCTTGTATACCTTCGCTTCAGAAGACTCTCTCGCAGCTGTACTCACGCAGAAGGTGGAGTTGGGGGATGAATACCCAATTTCGTTTATGAGCACTGGTCTGCAAGGGGCCGAGATGAATTACCCCGTAGTTGACAAACATGCGTATGCAGTCTTCAAAGCTGTGAAGCAGTTTAGGCCATACATTCTGAAGAACAGAACTAAAGTCATAGTTCCCCATCCAGCCATTAGATCCCTTTTCGTTCAAAAGGAATTGGGAGAGAGGAGAGGGAACTGGGTCACAGCTCTATAGGAGTATGATTTGGAATTTAAACTGGCTACAATCATCAAAGGCCAAGGCCTGTGCAAATTACTTGCGGGAAAATCAACTGATGAAGAACAACATTGGAAGAATGAAGCTGAGCTCAATTCGGTTGAAGTATGTCATATCTTCACAACTCCCCAGTCATGGTATAGGGATCTGGTGCACTATTCACAGCAGGGATATCTACCCGAGCACTGGAACTCTAAACAAATAAGGGTGCTCCGTTTGAAATCCGCACCCTATCAAATCATTGATGGGATTCTTTTCAGGAAGAATTATGATGGGGTTCTCCTCAGATGTTTGGAAATGGAAGATGCAAGCAGAGTTGTCAAAGAATTGCATGATGGCCCCGCAGGCGGACATTATTCAGGTGAGACAACAGCACACAAGATACTGAGAGCTGGGTATTACTGGCCCACTCTGTTCCGAGATGCCCACACATACGCACGAAACTGTGATGTATGTCAAAGAAGCGCTGGGAAGTTACCTAAGGTCGCAAGTCCATTGCATCCGGTCATCATCTCTGAGCCTTTTGAGCAATGGGGCATAGATGTTATCGGAGAAATAAACCCAAATTCTTCATTGCAGCATCGATACATCCTGATGGCTACCGACTACTTCACTAGGTGGATGGAGGCCATCCCGTTGCACAAGATCAATGAAGACGCAGTTATCAGCTTCTTGAAAGAGAACATCATAACCAGGTTTGGGGTTCCAATTTCCCTTGTTTTTGATAATGCTGCTTATTTTTCGTCTTGCAAGATAAATGAATTTGTTTATGAATGGGGAATTAAGTTGCATTATTCAGCCAATTACTACCCTCAGGGAAACAGATTAGCTGAATCCTCAAACAAGAATCTGATTCGAATCCTTAAGAAAACTGTGATAGAAAACCAAAGAAGTTGGCATGTGGCTCTCCCAAACGCCTTATAAGCAGATAGGGTAACCCCGAAGAATGCTTTAGGTGTCTCCCCTTTTACTCTTATCTATGGAAAGGAATCCATTCTTCCCCCAAACATCTTATTACCTTCCTTGCAATTGTCCCAAGCCTCTCGGGGTTCTGGTAGCCAAGCCTTACAATCCAGGATCAACACCCTGCTTCAACTGGAAGAAGCCCGACACAAAGCTAAAGGTTGATTCCATCAACACCAGGACATAGTTAAGAGATGGTTCGATAAGAGGAAATCCGGTAAGAGAAATTTTGAAGTTGGGGATTTAGTCCTGAAATGGGACCATAATCATGAGGGCAAAGGAATGCATACGAAATTTCAACATCTATGGGTAGGCCCATACCAAATTTATGCAAAATTAGGCCCATCCACTTATAAATTGACAAATCTCGAGGGAGAAGAAGTAGCCCTTCCTCTCAATGGCCTCGCTCTGAAACAATACTTCGCATAGTCTCCTCGAGACTTCCTGTACATAAATAAAGTTTTCTTTTTGCTTTCGCCTTTAGCTACTTTATTTTTCGGCCATGTTGTTTCTCTCTTTGTTATTTGAACTTTTACGACAAGTTTTGTTTTCTGAATTCCCTTTTGGTTGAGATTCCCGTTGAAGATAGCTCTCTCAAAGAAAACTTGCAACCCATGAGTCTGGAACTCTGCTCAAGTAAATCCGGTCTGTTGTGCTCTCGCTGAAATGATTAGAAGGGGGGAAGCCTACCCTTCTAGTCACACTAATCCTGTTTAATAGCAGAGACCTATGACCATCTTCGCTACTATCGTTGGGCTCCACCCACTCTCAAACTGTAAAGGCATCTCAAGAAGGTTACCTAAGTTGGACCCATGGAAAGTGGCACCTCTCGAGGACATAGGGTATTGAAATGACTCCATGCTACAGATTTAACATCCAAAATGGCCTACATTCAAGAGTCTGTTTTCCAGGGATCCTCGCCTCAATTAAAGCATGGCTGAGACAAAAGCAAAAGACATGTAAAATCAAGAAGGCTGTCCAAAAGGCCCAGCTCAAAATGGGCTCCTCTCCGTCCGTGAAGTTTGATCAAATCAATAAAATTTCTAACTCACACAAAAGGACATTATGGATTGAGGATCCTAAATCAAAGATCATGTCCAAAAGAAAATATCCCTGGAAGTCTCAAACAGCTAAGCTGTCCAAAGTACAAGCATCCCAAAGGATGCCAGCAGCATGGGAATGAGGAACAAGAGCAATAATGTCCATGAGAAAGTGTTGCAAATCCTGTGGAGTCCGGAAATAGTGACCATCTAAAAGATGACCCTCCTAAAATGAATCTCATATATTGGCCCTTTGAGAGTGGAAAAGATATCTCGGTCAAAGCTCCCCTTCTCCCCAATGGCTGGCAGGTAAAGTGATTTTTTTCCCCTCATACGACTTTAAAGTGCTCAGCCGAGTAGTGCAGCCAAGATGGATGTTTTTGATGAGGGTTCGGACTATGAAGAAGAATTTTTCAGAGATCTGTGTTCGCCAGTGACTCACCATTGTTGTTGCAGCAACATCCCCCCCAAAATTTTTTGTACATATTGGGGCCCCTCCTCTCTTTTGTAGAAAGTTTGCCTAAGAAGCCATCCCAGCCGTTAGCCGTGTTTTCAACATAAAACCTTGTTTCCCAACTGAACATCTTGCCATCAATCTTTCCATTTTTTTCCCCAAAGAACCAAAAGGGAAGTTAGATTTTTCAATGTTTCGGAGTCTCTCGGGCTATCTCCCCGAAATGGCGGGACTCATTCGCATTACTCTCCCGAAGAAGACTTAGAATTTTTCGATTGGAAAGCTGCGGAAACCATTGGGCAATGCCTCCCGAAACGGCGGAGCCCTTCGCTCGAGCTTTCCGCAAACGCGGAAAAATTCCGGTTGTTCTCCCGAAACGACGGAAGTCTTTTACATAACTCTCCCGAAAGAAGACTTAGAACATTTTTTACCGTTCGCGGAGAGATTGGGGTTTTCTGTCCAAAACGGCAGGAACAAGTTGTGAAACCCTTCCGAAACTCGGAAGAGAACTTAGAAGCTTTCATTGAAAATTTGCGGAAACCTTCGAAAAAGTTTCCCGAAATCCCACGGAGGAATTCACAATTTCCTTCCGAAACTATCGAAAGACTTAGATTTTTCTTTTCCAGAGGCTTCCGGCTTTCTCTCCCGAAACCACGGAAGCTTTCGGGCTACCCTCCCGAAACGGCAAAAGCCAATCGCTTAAACCGCTCGGAAGAGACCTTCGAAATGATTCCGGGAAAGTTTGCGGAAGAATATAAGATTTGCTCCCGAAACGGCGGGAGCCATTCGTCTAAACCGCCCGAAAAGACTTAGAAAAATCTTCGATGAAGCGATTGCGGAAGCTACTGGTAAATTCCTCCCGAAAGCGCGAAAAGTTTTCCCTGACTTGCCGAAATGTCGAAACGATGAGGCCCTTCCGGAACAATTCAAAGAAGCCACTCGCAACCGCGGAAACCTTCAAGTTTCCCTTCTGAAGCTAGCGGGAGCCTTCGCCATATCTTCCCGAAAACCCACGAGACTTAGAAAGTTTTAATTTGCGGAAACCCTTCGCAAATAGCTCCCGAAACGGCGGAAGGCTTGGAGTTTCCCTTCCGCGACGCGTCCCAAAATGGCGGAAACTTTCCCTCCATCCTTCCGCAACGGCGGGTGTGACTCGCAAGGAGGTCCTGCGAATGGCGGTCGCACGCTGATCGAAACATTTTGATGTGATCGATACGGGCGACGAATTTAAGCCGCATTTTAATTGCGCCACCCACCAAATTGAATGCTCGCACGTGCCTGTTCTGTTTAAATAGGCGGTGGGGGTACGAGCCAATGCATTGTTAATTTTCCAATCTGGACGATTTGTTGGACGCCGCACAAACCGCTCCAGCTCGGATTGCTCAACCACGTTCACGGCCACCTTAGTTAGCGTTTTTCGTCGGTGCCAGGTAGGATCTTAACTGTAAATATGTCCCCCTACACGTCGTATTTTGCTATTGGGTTAGATTTCTTTTGAAAATGATGGGCATTGGTGGGGTTTTGACAAGCGAAACGCCCGTCATGGGCGATTTTGCCCGTCAAATACGGTTGAATCAAGTTCATCTCGTCTATAAAGCAGAAACAGGATAAACATTGGTGGGTAGACGGTTAAACTTGTTCCATTTTTTGTTTTTCCCGGGCCGCGTGCCTCGTCATCTATGGAAAAAAGGCCGAAGCCCCATGGACGTTGCATGTCCTCGGCCGAAATATTAAGCCATAAAACCCCGGGCGTTTTCGTAAACTTCGGTTCTAACGTGACCTCTACCCATTTCAAATTTTAGGACCGGCACCATGGCCCCTGTTCAAACCCTGTGAGCACTTAAGTTACGCCAGCCAGGACCCGAAACTATAGCCACCCGAACCGTTTCGTCGGTGTGTCCACGGCGCCATCACCCTCGCTCGAACTAAAACTTCCCATAGAATACCTTGGCAAGTGCCGTAAAAAACAATAGCGTTCGAAGCCCTCGCCGGGTCGTAACTGCGAAAGTGGCTTCCCGTTCCGTCGCAGTGTCTCTCCAACCCGAGTCTCCCCTCCATTAGCCTTTCCAGCCGCAGTGATAACGAAAGACACCTTCTTCCCCAGGGATGAACCGAAAGCCCATTGCTTCCGCAACTCGCCTATCGATCCGAGAACGAAATGTGTCCGCGACAGAGCCTATCCCCTCAGGAGCATCCCAAACCCATCGTTTTAAGAGATTCAAATGTTTCAATTTATGTTTCATGTTGAAATAGTGTTTTGCTTCCTAAATATACAGCTTCATTTGTACTTATCTTATTGATATATTAAAATAATGATGCTCTCTGTTAAAACCTCACAGTATGTTTCTCAAAGTGACTTGTATATGGGTGTTATCAGGGATAAGTTAAGATGCCGAAAACCGGTAAGAAGAAAGCGAAGATGACAGAAAAGAAACCTGCCCCTCTTAAAACTGAAACTTCACTCCAAGACACTAGGTGCACCACCGGTGTCCCTCCTGAAATCAGATGGGGTGACATCTACAGAATGATCCGGGACCAAGAAATCCCAGATATGTTGTTAGAGGAAGCACCGATTTATCTTAACATCAGAGCCTCAGGCATAACTAGAGCCGCTACCCGCCCTGAGTTGTTCCCCTGTGCTGAAGTGATCGGATGGATACTCCAGCATGCCGATTCTGAAGGGAGAGCGATAAATGACAGCAGTAAAGTGGCCATTGCCTCATTTCAACCCGCGTATCTTGCGGCAGCCTACTAGTTTCCCCGGGTCCAACAATCTCTGACTGATGAATGGCTGAGCCAAATGAACAACGTCGAGATGGCCAAGAAGCTACTAATAACAGGGAAACATTTGAGGAAGAAAGGGAGTGATGAGTATGACATACAAAATCTAAGAGCTCCTTTTAGATTGATTGCCCTGATGCTGTGCAGAATCTTCGGCATGCCCGATGGCACAGTATACAAGATTCAGTGGGTCCCTATCATCCACTATGTGGCATTTAAGGGAACTGTGTTTGATTGGGCCACTCTCCTGTCAGATAGTCTGGCCTCAATGATAGTAGCTGCAAGGGAAGGACTAGCCTTGAAGAAGGCTGAATTCTTCATGTCTTCGTATTTGATAGATTGTATCTTGGCCAAGATAGACTTCCCCAAATTGGGATGCACATGGGATAAGGCCACCATGCCAGTCTATATCGCTTACAAGATGTTGTGGGCTCAGAATTACAAGCCCAGCTACAAACTCATCTGCGAGGGGTTCATAATGCCCCTGTATGAGAAGATATTCAAGGAGGAACCCAGCTGCTTATCAGAGAATGCTTTGGAAGTCCTTGAGAATTACGGGGATTTCTACTTTTCAAAACAGGGCACCTACCTGAGAATGTTTGGAGGGACTAAGCCCCCATACATCTTGCCGCAGTATGCCACAGACTATGTGGTGCTCAAAGAAGCAGTAAGACAACTCTTCCTGGATGGGATTGGAGTAATGCTCCACAAACAACATAAGGCTTCCTTTCCCCCCCTACCTTTCTGCATAGGTGCTTACAAGTTTTCAGGGGTTGCCTCGGCCAACGAGTTTGTTCAAGAGCTGAAAGCCTTACACTTCGGTGAGGTAATCTTCCACAGGAATGACCGAAAGGGAAAAGTTGCTGAGCACTGTAAGGATATCTATGCCCACTTCGAGTACTCCCACTATCCTGATGCCGAGGAAGAGGCATTCAGAGGCATCAGCAACATGACTGAGCTACTGATCTGTCGCCAAGGTACTGGAGCAAGCTCTAGCTCAACCAAGGCCCAAAAGACCAGCCAGCAAAAGGAGAAAGAAGCTGAGGATGCCCGAGCTCAGGAAGAGCTCAGGTTAAGAGAGGAAGCGAGGTTACAGCGGGAAGCCGAGGAAGCAAGAAAGCAGCAAGAAGCTGAAAATGAAAGACTGCGGAAAGAGGCTGAGGAAGCCCAAAAGCAGAAGGAAGCTGAAGCTGAGCAGGCTGAAGCAGAAAAGAGGGCGGAAGAAGAATTGAAGACAAGGGAAGATGCCAAGGCAGGTGGATCTGGTATACAGGACATGGAAATAGACACCTCTCAAGCAGGTGGCTCTGGTGCCCAAAATGAAGGAGGAGACCCTGCTCAGGAAGTCCGGACCCCACCGGCAGAAGAAGACATAGACATCATAAACCGACCAATTGTCCCGTACACCCCATCGGGAAAGCGTACGGTGTCCAAGTAGAATGAGTTTTTCTATGACAAGAAAAGAAAAGCAATGGTCCTCAAATAAGAAGAGAGGATCAAAAGTCCCTTCCATGAAGACATCGTTACCCACCGAGAGGTCACTATAATGCAGAATACGGATCAAGATCCCTTTGCTATGGTGACCGCAGCTGTAGCAACGGCAAAAGCATCCTTGGCCAATGTAGGCGTGATGGTAAGAGACAATGAATTGACAAGGAAGAAAGCTCGTACGCTACAACAAACTGTGGCTAATGAGCAATCCCAAAGAGATCTGGCAGTGAACAAGTATAATTGCTTGTACGCTGAACATAAGGAGATGTCAAACAAGTACAGCCAGCTGGAGGAGGAAAAGGACCAGCTAACACTCCAAATGATGATTGTAGAAGCGGAGAAGAATGGAGTGGAAGAAAAGGCTTCTCAGCTAGAAGCAGACAAGCAAACATTAGCTGAGTGGTTAGAGCAGGCTGAGAGCAAAATGATGGACATGTCTCCTTTCCATGAGCTGTCCTGCAACATTCTGAAGCAAATAAACAACACGTAGGAGCTTATCACTAACGAGGTTTGCAAGCTCAAGGTAATGATAGTCAAATTAAAAGAAATTAATGCAGAGGCCCACAGGCTCAAAGCTAAGAATACCCGTGTCAATGCAAATATCATAAGTCAGATGGCATGGAGAGAAGGGAGAGGGGGTTTCCCCCCGCATCTTCCATTTAAAGCTGTGGACGATTTTAATGCAGACATAGCCTTGCTGGAGTTTGGCAGGAACTGTGCCAATAAGCTGATAACCAGTGTGCAGAGAACAACAGATAGAATTAACAGTCTATACCAAAAGCTCAAAGCAGTCCATGACAAATGCACATTGAGTTTCCCTCAGACCCTAGAAGACTTCCCGGAAAAGGAGCAGCGGTTGTCTCATCTAAAGGAAGAGCTAGGCGTCCAAATGGAGTATGTGAAAAGGATTGATGTCCTGGCTATGGATGACCTCCAGCATTATATTGGTTCATCATCACTTCACAACCATCTGCTGAAGGAAGTGCATCAAGCTGCAGTAGCAGAAGTTCAAAGCATTAAAGCAGAGCTCGGGAAGAATGTGACTTCTCAGAAAATCTTGTTTCCTGCTGCAGCAAACATAGTCATAAGGGACACAGGTGTGTGGTACAGCTACATAGCAGAGGAGGACAGGAAAGCTGCAGCAGCAGCAGGAGCATCGGTAGATCCAGTATCCTCTCTCCCAGCAGCCTCTCTCCCAGCAGCCTCTTCCCCAGCAATGGCAGAAAGTCTGGCCAGTTCAATTCCCCCTTCCCAATTAGAAGCAGCATCAGCAGGGGATTCGAGGGCCTCTTCCCGGGCAGCATCAGTAACAATTAACTTGGGCGACCCTCTGCCAGCAGAAGCTCACGCACAGGAATGAAGTAAACTGAATTCAGTTGAGCAACTCTCTTCAGCCAAACACGTGCCCAGCAGGGAAAGCTTTGGTGTTAGCCAATTTTCTGCTATGTATATTTTGAATATGTAAGGCGTAAGCCATGGGACAGCTGTCCCTATTTCTGTCAGAACAATTTTGTAAAAGAAGTGATCATTTTTGGTAGTCGATTATAGAGGAAATTCCTGTAAATGACAGGTGGAGGATGCTAGGTGTCATCCCAAAGGGCAGATTTGGAGATATAAATAGAAGCTAGGAAAGATTAGAATGGACTTTTTGACAGGGAATGAAATTTTGAAATCCATACGAGCTATCTTGTATCGGGCCTGTAAATTGATTTTCCTAATAGAAGCCACGGGAGATGGACGTTTTGCATGGGATGTTGGACGGCTGTATGTTGGACTATTCTAATGAATGATGTTCTGTAATGTGAGATCATTCTTATCATCTGAACTAATTCTTTGTATTAATGATTTCGCTCCTCCCTGTGCATGCGTTTTTCTCTATTTTGTGAACAATGAATGCGTTTCACATTAAATCAGGAGCTACCTGCTGATGTCTTTATCATTGTTGTAGATTTCTCTTCTAGATCGAATGGCTAATTGTTCTTTCTTCAGGATAACTCATGTGACTCATTGTTCATGCCTTTAAATTGCTCCTTGCAGGGATCTTTAAGTTTAATTTCAGTTTGTTACATTTAGATTTGTTTCTTGATCCTTTCTACGTAGATTAAATAAAATTTTTTGCTTTTTCTGTTTTATGAGCAATTGATGCGTTCCATGTTGAATGAGAAGCTATCTTCTCAAGATCTTTATCTTGCTGTAGCTTTACTTGTGAGAATTAACAGCGATCTGTTCTTTCCTTACGATATTTGTTACAGCTGATTGCTCATCCCTTAAGCGTTTTCCCTGCAGGAATAGATAGATTTACTCAGGTTCCTAGACTTAGATCTGTTTTAGTTGCATCTAGATCGAATATAATTTAGGCACTTGCATCTCATTTAAAAGACATAAAACCCAAAAGAAAGGTGGATCGGGCCATAACCGGTAGAATCAGATTTAAACTCCAAACCCACGGTTGCCAAAACCGTTAACCGGACGGATTCCCTACACCAAACGGGAGATAGTCTAATTGGGACCATCTCTCGGGGAGAATCCCTTTCTGATTGATGCTACGATATCCGAGGCATCAACAGTACCTAGCTTCACAAGAGATGTATTTCTTCACGAAGATTGCTACTTGATTCCAAGGTCGTGGTAAAGATGCCAGTTCCAACCCACAGCACTTTGGACTAACATGCTCTCCGACTGCCAGAAATTCCCTCATGGCATTTTGATTATGTGACTTCCGTCCAAATGACTTCTTCCCAACTCGAGGTAAGCCAGTAACCTCTACTATGATTTCTTTTGTAACATCCACATGTAGTCCCCTAACCTTAGAGTGAGTATCAGTCAGGTTAAGGGAAAATTGCAATGCGGTTTCTGTGTGGAAACTGTTCAATCGTTCAAAGTATTCCATCCAACCTGCTGCTATGAAAATGTTAAGAACTTCTGCATTGGTACGTACAACTTCCATATTTATTGGTTCATGCCGGACTGGGTTACCCATCTTAATCTCTCCTCCAAATTCAGAATGAATACAACAATTACTAGTCTGGACGTGGGAGTTGCAGCATACGAACATGCAAGAGATAGTTGGAGTTTGAAAATAGGGTATTTTAGGAAAGTCAACACAGGTGTGAAATCCAGGTACGATGAGACGGTTATGGAAAATTGGCATAATTGGAGTATTTCGGTATAACTTGGGTAAGGTGCCGGGAAATAAAAACAAACATGGTTCTGACATATTCTCTGGTGGTTAAATGGTATGGGTTCACTAATCGAGGGATAAGACAGTGCATAATCGTTATTACCGTATTTAATTTCCTGCCAAATAAGGTAAAAGTTCCTAATCCGTACCTTTGAGTTATGCGTTCAGCCATGAATCATCGCCTGCTTTCGTCATTTCCTCCATTAAAACGAGCATAAATGCACATGTGCTAAAATGATGTGGCCACCACCACCTGAGCTGACAGATACCCAATACACCCGAAAGTTTCCTTTGTGGCGAACTGTGATTGGATCTTGTGGAGCAAGCAACTAAACTAACGCCTAATTGAATCATTATTGGCATCATCATTTGGAGAGCAGGCAAACTGGTGGGGTTACCACTGTACGGGAAAAGCAAAATGGAAAAAAAATGGTGGAGTCACAGCTGCTAGATTTAGTGAAATAGGTAAGAATGGCGGAGTCATAGCTGTACGAAAAGAGAAAAATGAAGTGGAAATAGTGGAGTCGCAGCTACTGGGTTTGATGGAATGGTCAAGAATAGCGGAGTCGCAGCTGCTAGCAAAGAGCGAAAATGAAGTGGAAATAACGGAGACGCAGCTACTGGATTTAGCAAAATAGGCAAGAATAGTGGAGTCGCGGTTGGTAGACTTAGTGGAATAGGTAAAAATGGTGGAGTCGCAGCTGCTAAAATTAGAAAAACCGAGCAAGGTAGGGAGTCGCAGCTGTATAAAAAGAATGCGTAACAAGGGATTTTTAGCTGGCTACTGAAAACTATCAAATCATCCATCTTCTCCAAAAGAGATTTATTAAATCAGGAATAATGCGAGGTGCCTGCAATCATCTGGCCCAGTCACGACTGTTATTCCTCCAATTAATTCCTGTATACAATTCTTCAAAACAAACCCGATCAAATCCAAAATGAAAAATAGATAAAATACAAAATGAAAAAAAAAATTTATTTATGTACAAATCATGTGGATAATGCAATTCTTAAAAATTCACAGGGGTTGAGAAAAATCCCTGCCCTGGCATTAACTGATAATCTGGATCAGCTGCAACTTGTGAAATAAAAGAATCCCTAGAGATCGGCTTGTGATACAGTCGCAGCCGATGACCATTTGCGAATAATGGTGTCTTGTTTTCATCAATGGTGATTAACCAGATTGTTCCATTGTCAAATACCTGATCTATTTGATAAGGCCCCAACCAACGAGTGCATAGCTTGCCTTTGAAATCCCTCTTAAAACGTGAATCATATAACAGAGCCCAGTCTCCTTCCTGGAAGACTTTCTTCTTTATAAATCGATCATTCCACCTAGAGCGTTGCTATTGGACTAAAGCTGTATGATGTACTGCAGCTGTGCGTTTCTCATCCAACTCATTGAGTTGATTCAGTTGGTTTCTCTATGCCTCTGATAAATCAAGGTTTGCTTCCACAGCTATTTCAAAGTCTTGATTTCAAATTCAACTAGAAAAACAACATTCTTACCGTACACTAACTCATATGGGTAAAAGCCAGTGGTATTACGCCATGTGGTACGATAGGCCCATAGTGCTTCTGGGATCCTTTCAGCGCAATATTTATGGTGGCTCTTCATTGTTTTTGTCAAAATAGCCTCGATGACCTTGTTTGTGCTTTCCTCTTAGTCATTGGCTTGTGGATGATATGGCGAGGTTATTCTGTGTTGAATATGGAATTTCTGTAATAGTGCTTCCAGCTTGTGAGACACAAACTGTGGTCCACCGTCTGTAACGATTTCCTTAGGTATTTTGAACCGAGTGAAAATTTCTTCATATAGGAAATCAATCATAGCCTGATCATTAGCTTTGACCAAGGCTATAGCTTCCACCCATTTGGTCATGTAATCCATGCAAACCAAGATGTGAACTTTCTGTTTTGAGGGATGATTGATAGGCCCTACAAAATCTAGAGCGCATGTATCAAATGGTTCAACCACAAGTTGTGGCTGCAAAGGAATTTCATCTAATCTGTTGGGTTGGCCCATTCTTTGGCAGCTATCACATGCCTGAACATACTTCTTTGTGTCCATGAACAATGTGGGCCAGAAATAGCCCATTCTCAAAATTTTATGACCTATCCTTTTATCAGCAAAATGCCCCCCACAGGGCTCATCATGGAAAGCTTTCAAAATGCTGAAGATTTCATCCTCTCTAACACATCTTTTGATTTCTAAATCAAGCCCTGTGTAGAAAAGATGTCCATCAATCTAGCAATACCTAGCACTCTGTTGTATGATCTTTCTTTTTTATCTTTTCGATAGATGTGTTGGTAGCTTACCTCCAGCCAAAAAGTTAGCAATATCGGCATACCATGGGGAGTGAGCTGATACTGCAAACAAATGCTCATCAGGGAAGGAATCTTCGACTGGTAAATTATCATCACTGTTAGTAAGTCGAGATAAGAAATCTGCAACAACATTTTCCTTCCCTGGTCTATCAATAATCGTGATATCAAATTCCTGTAACAGTAGCAGCCATCTAGTAACTCTAGCGTTTGTGATCGGTTTATTCATTAAATATTTGATGGAAGAATGATCAGTGTGCACAAAAGTAGAGTATCCAGTAATATAATGTCTAAATTTATTGATGGCATAAACAATGGCAAGGAATTCCTTTTCTGTGACAGTGTAGTTTAGTTCAGTAGGAGATAAGTTCTTACTAATATAATAAATTGCATAAGGAGCATTACCTTCCTGCTATCCCAAAGCTACTCCAATGGCAGTGTCCGAAGCAACTGAAGAAATATGAAAAGGCAGAGCCTAGTTGGATCCTCGTAAGATGGGTGTTGTAGATAGCCTTTTCTTTAGCTCAGTAAACACTGTTTGGCATGCATCATTCCAGACAAACTATACATCCTTCATCAATAGAGTGAACAAAGGAGAAGCTAGTTTGGAAAAAATTTCTATGAACCTTCTGTAATAGCCAGCATTCCCCAAGAAGCTACGTACATCCTTCTGTGTTCCAGGAGTTGGTATATTTTCAATTACCTTGATTTTGGATGGATCTACCTGGATACCCTTAGAAGAGATGAAGTGCCCCAGTAGTATGCCCTCACTCATCATCATATGGCACTTTTCAGTCCTCAAAGAGAGATGGCTCTGTTCACAGCATTTCAAGACCTTTTCTAAATTTTTCAGTGCCTCTTCATAACTGTCACCATATGGAGTAAAGTCATGCATAAAAATCTCCATGCAATCGTTTACCATCTCTAAAAAGATTCCAATCACTACTCTTTGAAAAGTTGTTGGTGCATTGCACAAACCAAAAGGAAGTAGCCTGTATGCAAAAGTTCCCCAAGGACAAGTGAAAATGGTTTTGTCTTGGTCTTCTGGAGCAATCTGGATTTGGTTATAGACACTAAAGCCATCCTGAAAGGAAAAATACTTTTTCCTAGACAAGGTATCGAGGACCTGATCGATGAAAGGTAAGGGGAAGTGGTCCTTCTTTGTTGCTTTATTCAATTCTCTGTAATCCACACAGACTCTCCATTTCCCATTTTTCTTTGGCACAATCACGAGTGGAGAGAACCACTCACTGTCTGAAATCGGGTATATAAAACTTGCTTCCAAATTTTTTTGGATCTCCTCTTTCATTATGTCTCTTAGGTTCGGGTTCATCCTTAGTTGTGGTTGACACACAGGCCTGGAGTCGCTCTTAATATAAATGTGATGGGTACACATATTGGAAGGAATCCCTTTCATGTCTATGTATTCCCAAGCGAAAGCTCCCCTACATTGTTTTAGCAGAGTGGCTAGCTGTTCCAGCTCACTAGGTGCAAGATTTGGGTTGATATTCAATGTTTTTTCTGGCCCGATTTCTACTGGAACACTCTTTGAATTTGTACGTACTGGAATTACACTAGCATCACTAACTAGAGTTTCTTCTGTAATATTTTCTTGTTCTGTTACAGCTAAGGTACTATCCAAGAATTGATACACCTTTTTATTCACTGACGTGGGCTCACTAATGAAACTGTTAATGGCATCGTCCTCTATTTCATCTTTAAACATTAAGGCTCTCCTTATTGTTAATAATGGCTACACGCCTTCTTCCTCCTCCAAATCTACCCATAATGGAGTTTCAACTTCTGTGCTTGGTTGAGCTAGAGGGTACAAGGTTAGGCTCTTGATCTCGGTTCCATCTGAAATGGTCATAGATCCTGACCGACAGCTGATACAAGCATCTATTGTGGCCAACCACAGTCTTCCCAAGATCAGTGGGTGTCCCCCCAACTGGGATTTTGGCTGTAACACCAAGAAATCCACAGGGTACTCCCATGAGTCAACTGAGATCACGAGGTCATCTAGGATCCCCTCAGGCTTGATCATTGATCTGTCAGTGAGTTCCAAAATAGTAGGGGTTTGCCGAAGGTTAGTGAGTCCCAATTTCTTCACAGTTTCTATGGTCATAACATTAATACCTACGCCTAAATCTACCAAGACATTGGGGATTTCTGTGTTCCCTATGTGAACTGTAACAGTCGGATTTTCGGGGTCATTGTATTTTTTCACAAAGGCCTTCCCCATTATTAATTTGGAAAGTTTTCCCAATACGTGGACAGTGGGGGGGTCCTTGGGCTTTCTTCCCGGTTTCTTGACACATAAATCTCTAACAATCTTAGCATAAATGGGCACATCATGGAGGGCTTGTAATAGTGGAATTTTAACATACAAAATTTTCAATTCTCCTACGAGATTGAATCGAGGTTGTTCCACTGTTTTCTACAGGGCCAATCGTTCAGGGTATGGCGGTTCTCTCATCAACTGTGTAGCCTGTGATACATTGTGTGTTACTCTCTGAGTTCTAGCTACTGTTACGATAGGAGTATCAACATCCTCAATGATGGGGCTTGTTGAATTAACCATATTCTCATAGTGCTGATTCACTCCAGTTTCAATCATTGGGGATGAAACATCCTCAGTGATAATAGGCTCCACCACTCTCCCTGATCGTAATTGTATATCATTGCAGGGAATCTGGGTGATGGAATACACAGGCATGTTGGCAGTCTCAAATTGATGGACAACTTTATTGTTTGGGTTTGGATTAGGTTGTACAGGTAGTTGTGGTCAAAGTGGTGCATTCATATGTGCAGCATTGTTTTGGAATGGAAGTTGCGGTTGCTGATAATGTTGAGGAGGATACTGTTGATACTGAGTCTGGTGATGGGGAAAGTTACTTCCTTGGTAAGAGTTTCTTCAGTTGGAATTCCAAGGAGCTTGATTGTTTGACGGTTGTGACCATGGTGTCCATGAGTTAGGATTTTGCATTGGGTTCTGGGATGGATGCAATTGATTGTTAGAATAATGTGAAGGGAATTGTGTATTCATATTATGCATGTTACTCATTCCATTCATATTATTCGGAAAGAAAGATGGGTCTTGATACATACCTTCATTGCGAGGCTGCCATGGTTTCTTCTGTGCTATGAAGTAAGCTGGCTCCACATCTGGAATGGATTCCTGCATGACTGCTTTGACCTTAGGTAATGAAGGACATTCCCTGGTATCATGCTCCAGTTTGCATATCCTGCACATCTCTTCCTTGTCCAGCGGGCATTCTTTCAGTGGGTGCTTTTTCCTACATTTGGGACAGAATACACCAAGTGTAAGATCTTATACCACTTGCCTCTATTTTTCTCTTAAGACATCTAACTCTGAGGAAATGGAGCTCATCATGTCAGTTTTAAAATTCTCCAGTAGGTTGCCTATTTCTACTCGAGTGGAACTTCCACTAGCTGACTGCTGTGTCCTAGTGAAGACATCCTGATATCGATCTTTGTCTCATTTGTTAGTTCTAGAGGACCCCCTCGAGTACCTTCGACATAGTTCAACAATCTCTTTGAAGGATTCTTTTGAGATGTCCCCTTTTCCCAACAGATTCAACATATCAAGTCAATCTTCTCTCATTCCTTGTAGAAAAATAATCTTAAGTACATCCTTTCCAATATCAACATGTCCAGACCTTTGTAAATTGTACAACAATCTTTCCACGAAGTCTTCCAAGCTCTCTTCTTCCTTCTGAACCATTTTAAACAACTCCTCCTTTCTATCCCTAGTTCTGCAATATTCTTGATATTTAGAAAGGAAGGTGTTTTTCATTTGGTCCCAAGTAGTAATGGTCTCACGACCCAGGCTCATGAACTAGCGCAGAGAATTTCCTTTTAGGGTGGCTAGGAACAGTTTCAGCTTCTGAGCACTAGAGGTGTAGTCATAACTATGACAGAGGATATCAAACTCAAAAAGAAACTCATTAGGATCCTCAGAAGACTTACCATGAAAATTCGGGAGAACTGATGGTGAGATATTTTTCATGGGAGCTGCTCTAGGTGTCTGGAGGATAGGGAATTCTAATGTATCCACAGTATTACCAGGATGATTATCTTCCACTTCTTCTTCCCGGTTCTCCCTATGTTCGATCTCACCTTCCTGTTCTCTACCAGCCATGGTTTTAGTCCAAAATTCAACAGCTTCCCTTATGCATTCTTCCTCTGCTTTAGCTTCTTCTTCTCTTCTCCTCTCTTCTTCTCGCCTTCTCTCTTCCTTTGCTAATCGATGAGTCTCCAAACACACTTCTTTAGTAACTCTAGTTCCATTGATATGATAGATCTCCTCTCTATCTGGTGCACCCACAACACTTCCCTTATCTTCAGGAGGTTTGTTTTCTGCAACAGGAGTTGAAGGCCTCGTTGTACCCTCCACTGTTGATGCTGAATTCTCAAGATTGGGAGGAACAGAAATTCCCCTACCTGTAGATGTCTGCTGTGGTATAGTGGAAGAATCAGCTCTAGCAATTATTTCATCAATATATGTATGTCTTCCCTGACCTGCATTACGACCTCAGCCTCTTCCACCTGCAATGTTAGTATTCAAAGGGGGTTCCCGATTTGTTTTTCTTGTATTCATGCATGCTGTAAATGATTAAACCAAAATGAAATCAAATGAAACCAACTACTAATTTTGTCTATCTATTACCTTCCCCAGCAACGGCGCCAAAATGTTGGTCACCCTATATGTCAATTAATTAAAGTTAACACACAGGATGCTCAATATAAATTGTCAAACCTAGGGAGGTCTTTTATTTCAAAGGCAATAAGCAAAATCTATGCATAAACAGGTCAAGCAGTTGATTAAATGAATGAATATAGCAATCCTACCTATCTGCTCAGCCAAACTCATTCCATAAAGAAAACTAATCTAATTTATACATCTAAGAATTCAAAGTGCAATGATCTTCCTACAGAAATCAACCCAGCAGTTTTAATGGTCTAATAATGAAATTGAACTAGATTACTTTTGCAAGAAGTTAAATCCTATAATTATCAAACTACAGTATTCAATATTTACCAAAATGATCCATCCAGTGGCTACTATAACTCTACCATTATCTGTCTAATCTATGAATGCAATTAAAGATACAACAGCAACCAAAATTAAAATATAAGCTTGAACTCTAAACTGATAATTACTGGAAGTCCTAGAAATCATAAATTACTGAAAAATATTGGAGCTGAGCTTGGTTGTTACAACTGATTAAAACACACATGCATCAAATTGAACTAACCTACACAGTCGACTGTCACACCACTCTGTTACAGCTAGTCAAGAGGCAATCGTAAACTACCAAAGAAAATGCTACTATGAATTCTCTGTTGTAGCTAACAATAACATCTACAATAATTCCACACCACACAATAGAAAGGAAACTAGATTAATCTACCTACTTAAATCGACTATCTCTATGAGAAGGCGGGCCCTAGCCTTCTAACAGAGATGCCGAGAGTCACAACAAATTAAGACACAGAATTGAAGAGCTCTGCTCTTATATTAATGATGGAAATTGACAGTCTCAGTCCTCGGTTATAGCTTATGCAAAATGATAATTGTCTAACCCGAAGCTACTAGAGCCTTCTCATATTTATACATTGAAAGTATAGATCACGATCCACTAAAATCGTGCAGCAATGAAGATCTATGATCTTCAAGCTGCGGAGTTACATCTAACTGTTACAACGGTATTAAACAAAGATGTTACTCATGAAGGAGCTGTTACTCCAGTAATCAATGGATCAATGGATTTAGCAAGCTAGAATGCGATCTTTCTGTTGCAGCTGGGTTATATTTCAGTGGAGGCCTATTACAGATTCTCGTGGAGGAATGCGCTGTCACTTGGAGTTATGAGGAGTCAGGCTTTGAAGAGTAATAGCTGGCACCATTTGGCTGATACACTTGCACTTTAGACATTGACTAAATGAAATCACACAGAGCAGCATAAATCAAGGACTAGGATCCAGAATCTTAACAATCTTAGGCATAAAACAAATACAGCAATAAAAAATTATACCTATCAATATTATTGGTTGATCTGGAGAAAAGGCATAGATATAGCTTATGAAAATAGGATGTAATCAGGGAAAAATGATGTAATAAGGATGGCCAAAAAGGGGCATTTCCTAGACCCAACACTATTGAGGATATCACTAGCCTATGATTCGTGATGTTGATGCCATTAGGTGGTTTGAGAATTATGAAGGTGTCCTAGAGCCTTTAGAATGGAAGTTTAGATATGAAGAACATACTTTTAGTTATAAAGAAACCATTGAGACATCTAGATCCATACACAATGACTCAAATAACCATGCATGACTTTGCATGTGTACTCATGGTGCTATGTATCTAGGCCTTGTGGTCTTAGGGCCCTTGACACAATAATGGATGAGACCTACAACTCAAGCCTTACATGAATCTTCTAACCATCTAGGGCTAAGAAGGTTTCCTCCACCAACAACAGGTGGCCTCCTGAGGGTATAATTAGCCTTTGATTGAATATGCTTATGCCATTAGGTGATTTTTAGAAATATATATGTGTCTTGGCACACTGGGAATGAATTTCTAGAGAAGAAGACCATTCCTTTATCCCTAAAGAAACCATTGTTGCATCAAGGGATATTCATGCCATTAGGGTATTTTAAACATTAATAATGGGACTGAAGGACCATGACATGTGTGAGAAACCAAAGCCTCATTCCCTAAAGGAAATTTCTATTCATCTACAACCAAGAACTATAACTTTAAATACCACACATGACCTCTTGATGGATTCATTTGCATTTGAGTGGTGATATGGATTCTATTAGCATTTTTTGAGCTCTAAGTATTGATCACAAGTACCTTGACATGGTTGGGGTAGGAAACTTGGGCCTTAATCCATAAAGGATGATTCTAGGCATCTAATCCAAAGAATGACACTTCAAACTAGCACACATGGCCTATGTATGGGTATATATATGGCATTATGTGGTTTTTAATAGTACATATAATTCTATGGATTGTAGAGATGATTAAGGGATTAATCCCATGGATAATATCATTAAGAATCTAATTCCTAAATGATGCATTGAAGCACCACACTTGACCTCTAACAAAATCCTTTCCCTCCAAGTGGGTACATTAGTTATAGAAAATTTTCATCATTAGGTATGGATCTTGGTGCCTTGACATGTTCAGGGATGGAAACCAAATCCATGACTAATAAAAGAATCTTCTAGGAATCCAAGGATAAATGACACCTTGAACCACCACTCATGATCTCCAAAGAGTGTCTCTATCCTACAAGCTATGGGAATATCACTATAATTATGAGGTTTAAAACTATGCATAGGATTTAGGGCCCTAGACATTCTTAAAAGAGGAAATGTAGGTATTATTCCCTAAAAGAGTCTTTTAGGTTTCAAAAGCTAAGAAAAACACCTTGAAGAATCACTCATGACCTCTTATGATATATCTATTTTTACGTCGGGAAATGTGTGACATTAGGACTTTTTAAGCACTAGGTATGGATGTAAGCACCCTAGACATGGATAACAGAGAAAAATAAAGACTTGGGTTGTAAGGGAATTTCCTAAGCATCGAAGGCCATGATTGATGCCTTAAGGAACAACACTTTACCTCTCTAGGGCATCCCTTTTCTTTGGCTATGGATCTCCATGCCATAGTAAGCTTTGAACACTACGTAGGGTCCTTGGGGAATTAACATAGTAAAGGGAGGAATAATAGGGCTCATACCATAAACACATATTCTATGCTTATATGGAAAAGAAAGATGTCTCAAACCACAACACATCCATAAGCTTCCCACAATTGATTACATCAAGCTAAGGATATAACTTAGGCCTTACTTCCTGAAAAAAGTAATTAGGGATCAAAAGCTAAGAATAACACCTTGAACTATCACATATGATATATAAATGGGATATGTGGCCTCCATATGAGCATATTCAAACATAATTAGAAGGTTTTGAACACCAAGTATGGGTCTCATGGGCCTATATATCACTAGGGGAATAAACCCAAGCCTTGGGCCCTATAGGTAACTTTGAGGACTCAAGGATTATGAATGAGTCCTTAGACCTCTACACACACCTATATAGGAAATATTTAGCTTATAGGTGGGGATACAAACATTTTTGTGAGGTTTGGAGAACCAAATTAGTATCTCAAGATATAGAAAGTGTCAAGGAATGATACTTGGGGCTTAGGTCCTAAGGGAAGCTTCTAGGGCTTGAGGGCCATGATCAAGGACTCAAACCACAATACTTTACCTCTACTATGGGTACATGTCCTCTAAATGGGGATAGGATCGAAATTATGAGGTTTTAATCCCCATATATAGGTCTTGGATCTAGATAAGGTAAATGTAGGAAGCTTAGGGCATAGGCCCTAAACATACACACCTAAGGATAAAGTGCTAGAAAGGAGATCACAAACCACCACATATGACCTATCTAGGGGGTGTTTGGATTCCATGTGTGTATGTTAAATCCACTGGGAGGTTTGATATCCATGTATGCATCTCAATTCCATATACATGGTTTGGGAACGATCCAATGCCTTAATTTATAAAGAAATATTATAGGGACCAAGGACCATTAACATTGCCTCAAATTACCACACGTGACCTCTCTAAGGTATCTAAAGCATATAAGTGGAAACATGAGAGACATTAAGAGGTTTTGAGAACTAAGTATGACTCTTACTGTAAATATGGGAGGCATTAATATGTTTTGTGAACTAAGTATAACTCTCAATGCCTTGGAAATAGATAGGTGAGAAAAAATCATAGGGATCAAAATCCTTGGATGACATCTCATACCTCCACAAAATAACCCTATAAGAGATGTTTATCCTCTAAGTGTGGGTATTGGTGGCATTAAGAGGCCTCGAAACATTGAAAAAAATATTTTCTCGCTTACTGGGTATATGGGTTCCATCGGGAGGTATTCGACATCATGGATGGGTCTTCGGGCCTATATGGCTTAGGAACTAAGGGGATTTTTTAGGGCTTGAGGTCCATGAACAAGGCCTCAATCACCATAGAGTAATTTTTTAGAGGATATTTGGTCTTCTAGTAAGGTTATTGGGTTTATTAGGAAGCTTTTGGTACTAGTTTAAATGTGTCATGATTCCTTGATAATTTTTAAGGAGGAAGCATTAGCCTTTGACCATAAAGGAACCTTTGATTTCTTGATCGACATGAATCAAGTTTTTTACTACCACATAACATTGGACAAAGGGATATTAGGCTTTTGATAGGGAATATGGACACCGTTATGAGATTTTGAGAACTAAGTATGGGTCATAAGTCCTTGGACATGGTTGGAAAAGGAAACTTGGGCCTTAGGCCTTAAAGACATATTTGATGGCTTCAAAGGCATGGAATAGGTCTCTAATAACAACATTGAACCTCTCTAGGTTATTGTTAGCATCTAATAAGGGGTATGGGTTCGATTGGGAGGATTTGAGAAATATTTATGGGTTTTAGGGCACTAGACATTGTCGATAGAGGAAGCCCAAGCCTTAGGCTCTAAAGTAATCATTCAGGGATTAATGCAATGAATAACGCCTCAATAAATCACATAACATTGATCTAGGGCACCTTAATTATTTTAGTGGAAATATGGACACCATTATTAGGTTTTGAGCTTAAGGGATGGGACTCAAAGATGTATTCAGGGATTAAGGCAATGAAAAACACCTCAATCGATCACATAACATTGATATAGGGCATCTTAAGTATTCCATTGGAAATATGGAAACCATTATTAGGTTTTGAGCTTAAGGGATGGGAATCAAGACGTAGACATGGTTTTAGAAGGAATACCATCATCTCATTCCTAAAAGATATTTATGACTCATAGACCATGCATAAGGTCCAATACCACCACAGAATCATTGTAAAGTGACCCTTTGGCATACATGTGTCATATAGGGGGCATTACTATCATTTGTGTGATGTGAATTGTTCTATATTTCTTTCTCATGTTTTTGGACTAGAAACTAAGGTTGTAGGCCCTAAACTATTCCTCTCCATGGCCAATGGGCCATGTAGAAGGCCCTAGATTACCTCATATGTCCTATAATTGGATGTTCTATCTCAAATCATAGTTTAGAGTTAGAAACTATGAAATTTCATGGTATCCATCTATTTATAGCTCATGACTCATGAGCTATGCATGGGGCCCAAAATAATGACTCATTTCTATCAAAGGAATTGTGAGGGCCAAAACAATGAATCATTGTTATAGAAGGATTCCTTAGTCAATGAGAGGTATATGAATGATTTGAGGTAAAATGAGAGAGACTCTCCCAAACAAATCATTAAACCCATAGATATAGACAAGTCTTAGTTGTTTCCACACCACAGTATTCAACCAGATAGACAACACTAGACATCAATGAAAAACATTCCTTGGAAAGGGAATTGGTTAATTGGTTGTGTTTCCTAAAAACATGGTAAATAAAGAACCGATCAAATATTCGAACAAATTATTTAAGAATGAGCACCAAATCCTAGAGATCCATATTATGAAGCATCTGCTCATCGGTCATCCATTTAAAAACCAACAATGAATTCACGAATACTTGGAGAGGGTGCACTCCTAACTCCGTAGTTTTCCTCACCAAAATTTTAACGGGAATATCTTGACCATATTATTTGTACCTTGACCATTTCATGATTTTATACAAAAATAGTGGTCATCCGAGAGATACAACATTTCTCCTAGGCCACATATCTTTTCGGACCTTGGAAAGCTCCATCAATAAAATCCCTAGCTAGAAATTTTCTCACTATGCAGTTGACCAACCTGTCACGACAAGCTAGGGGTGTCTTTGTTATTTAGATAATTAAAAAGCAACTTCACTTGAGAATAGACCTGGAAAGTAAGCGAACACATTATCAACAAAGGTTAGACTACTCAGACTTAGTGAGATCCCCCATAGGATAAGGAATGGGATAACTATATAAGGTTTTCTATCCCCTCTATTGAACTAGACTTTCAAACGTGATTCAATCTCATAGTTGTTCCACAAATTCAATAAGTTTATCCAATTACTGAATTCCACCATATATTTGAACAAAAGGACATTAAAAAAACAAATAGGGAGACCATTTTCAAATTGTGATCTATGATCTTGTGCCTAAGTGTTGACCATTCAACCACCTTTTCTTAACCTTTGTCAAAGAATTTTCCAATTCCGTGCTCGCTAAAAGTTCTGACCCTAGATTAAAAGCCACCCACTCACTCCTAACTAAGTTTATAAAATCTTTTACACTTTAACTTAATTAGATTGAGCATAACATCTATATTCAAAATTATTTTAAATGAATCATTCAAAATTATATTAAATAAATTGTAATATTTAGAAGTAACTTTCAACCGATCTTAAAAAAAAAAGATATTTCTTCAAAATAAATGTTAACCAGGAATTTTATTTAGTGTTTTTTACCCCTAAAGTGCAATTTCTAATCACCAGTGACAAACATTAAACTCCTTCAAATAAATTAATCATATTAAAAAAAAAAAAAATACACGTCACATATAAAAAAAAATTTTTTTAAGACATAAATAAACTTTTTTATTTATCTAACCTATACATAAAATTAAGGTATACATTGACCTCCCATAAATGTTTTCATATGCTAAGTCAACCAAAGATATGTTAAATAAACCAGAGGTTGGAGGCCTCAAGAGTTGAACTCGAGAATTACAATATGTTTGCAATTTCACTGCATTTGGTGGATATTTATCTACTTTGCACCTTCCTTCCCTTTGGGTGCTACTCAAATGAGATATTTTATTTTTATTCAACAATTTTCCAGCCCTCCACAACTTTCCCACAAAAATCTTGAACCCAAGCTTTCCCTCTATTCCTTTGGTTTTTAATCCTTCACTCTTTCGGCTCCCCAATCCATTTTCCTCGCTATCCACAAACTAATTCGAGTTCGTTGCAATCGATCACTTAGCCATGTCTTCACCATCTGTAGACTCTGTAAAAACTGCCATTCCAGAGGATCCCAACTGAGTCAATATTTCTGCTTCTACTCAAGGCGAAAAAGAACGTGAATCTGCTCTCCCTATTGACAATAATACGGCTAGTGCTATGGAACCTGGAACCTTTGACAGAAGCTGGAACCAAGGCCAACGAAGTTAATGAGGCCGCCAATGAAGTTAATGAGGCCAAAGACGATGGTGACATAGCTACCCAAGCTTCCCCAGTTCAGGTTTTTCTCATGAATGGTAGTGCTGCTGGTAATGGGGAAGTTGTGGCTGCTGATAAAGAGTGCTTACTCTTGCCTAAAACCTTGGAGGATGCGAATACTCTATTTCAAAAGTGATTCCATGCATTGAAAGCTGATGACCTTGTCGATGCCGTTGATTTTCTAAGCCTGTGCACTGGAAATCAGGTTTATTGTTGTGAAAGCAAACATTTTCATTTTTTTTCAAAAAAATCTTTTACAGTTTTCAATCTAAGAATTTGAATTCTCGTGCTTTTCCTAGCATTTGGGGTTTACTATGTGTCGATTTAATTTTAAAATCCCCTAGGTCCTTTGAAAAAAAATAAAAATGATATAGATTCATAAACCGAATGACCTTAACAAAGAAAACCCCCTAAAAAGACCTGACCAATCTCATAAAATATGGATAAGATTGTCAAGCCCTAGCCAAGATTTTGAAGGATCTATATGCATGAACCCCACTTTTTGGACAATTCGCGTGGACTGAAAAGAAACTATCACCCAAGGACATTTGGAAGAACATGGAACTTTCAACTTCTATGTGTGAAAATGTGATAATAAATTGTTTAATGTAATGGGAAAAGGGAAGATGAGATATTCTTGAAAGTGATCAAAAAATTTCTCCACACCAACATAAAAAAAAAGGAGGGTGGTAGGGATTGGGCCCTCGATCTTTTAGGGTATATGCTCAAGGAAATGTCTAATAAGTATCATTTCTTACATTTTAACCATGTCATGCATCCTAACTTCCTACCTAGAACGATATTGATGGGATATTACCTCTGTTTAATACATTTCCTCTGCCTCTTCTTAACAGCTCCACTCCCTTCCTCAACGATCTCCACAGTTCCACTAGACGATACAGTACCTGTATAACTGCAACTGGTGGGATAAGTAGAGGAGCGACAAACCTGCTTTCTTGGGAAGAGACCTCTAATTGTCTTCACCGTGAGTTTGAATATATTTCCCCATAATACTAGCTTCTTCAGCACACCATGCTCCCTTATTCATACCTACTTTTGAGCAGCATGGAGCACAACCCATCTCTAGCTTTCTACCCATCAATGAATAGAAGAAACTGTTAGAATATACCTGTGGATATGGAAATACTATGTGCTCATGGTGGAAATGTGTCCGTCTTTACAAATATGCCCTCAATGATCTGCTACTGATTTTATTTAGCAATCTCTGATCTGCACTAGCGATCAATCCATACATCACATTTAGATATCTGTGTATCAAATTGCCAAGGTAAAGGTCAATTAATGAATTGCAGTATTCGAAGCGTTGCACATTGTACCAACCCTCCTATGCTTTTCAGCTTCATGCATTCCTTTGCAGAAAAATCCTCCAAACATACCAATATGTATCCATAGTTTGTAGTGCTTGTAAGGGTCAGCAAACGGAAACACTTAACCGCCTAAGCTTTGTAGAATGCACCAATGTACTTATCCTCTTTAGATTCACATATCTTGATGCTTAAAACTACTCCAAAGATATCAATGCTTCCATACTTGGTAGTGATTCTAAATCAGAGTAGCTATGAATATGTAATCTTTTACCATTGCACCAACCCTGGTATGCTCTTCAGTTTCACGCATCTATATGTGTAAAACTCCTCCAAAGATACCAATGTATCCATACTTGGCAACTCTTCTAACTGAGATCACCCCTGAACATTTAGGGTTAGAATCTTTTCCCATTGAACCAATCTTGTATACATGTTTCAGCTTCACACAGCTAGATGCGTAAAAATTATCCACAAATACCAATGTTTCCATACTTGGAAGCACTTCTAACGCAGATCAACACCCAGAAACAATACCCACACTTTCTTATGTACAATACCCCCACTTTGTTGGAATTAATTTCCAACCTATCTCATTTACTACTGCGAATCTGTCCGGCAGATGTGTATTCAATGTATTCAAGCCTGATGGACAACAAGTTATTATTCCCACTTGAAATATTAAATGTTTGCTTCAACGTGTCTGGTTGATATGTATAGCGCTCCCTCCCATACATTGTAGTGCATTAAGGAGCAGTTGAGCTGTTGGGCTCATGGATCCAAGAGATATTATGAAATCCACTTTGTAAATGGAGTGCATTTCCGGCATGTGCTAAGCGCTATGATTTCGGTGATCGATAAGTGTGTTTGTATAAATATTATTTTGATATCTAATGAAAGGAGTGAGATTTTCTAGGCAGTTTGGCCCTGTCTTATTCCGTCAATGGCTGCTATGTAGTGTCGAGTCTTAATACTGTTTTGCGGTGTATATTTTTGTTTTGGGTCTTTGTCTTTCCACAGTTCGCTACGCCTCCCATCCTTCAATTGGTATCAGAGCAGAGTTGTTGTGACTTACATATTCTTTAGTGTCCATCTGTCAATGTGTGATATTATCAGTCCGTGCTTCCTTTGCTCATGGTTGAACTAACACCTTTCAACCCCATTCGCTAGTTGCAGCCTGAGATCATTCCTGTAGCATCACGAGAGGAGAAAAAAAAAGAGCTGAAGCTCATTTTCGTTGCCGCACAGTCCTTGGGTAAGAATGTTTAAGGGAGCCCATCTTTGAACTAGTCTAGGATGTGTGTAAGGTAAAGGAACCCTGAGTAAAAGGGATATTCTATGTGATGAAGGAGAGCCGCCAATGAATATTTCTCCTTGCTGTTGGATGGGCCTTCCGAGGCAAGCCGCCTCTTGTGACAGTCTATCGAGGTTCTAAGCAAAGTGAATTTGATTGGTTTTTGAAATAGGTTTGATCTATTTGACATTGCAATTGTCATTAGAGAAACCTTTGCTATCATTGTGGAGGTAGTGCCCTTGGCATGAAAGTAGTGTGGTTGAGCGTGTGCTTGTGCAATTTGGAAGCTAGTCTTTCCACGTTGTCTAATGTGGACGCTTGAAAGGCCATGTTTCTTTTCACAAAGAAGTGTTGTAACTTGTGAATGAAGTTAGAATATGTGTAGGTGCTCCCTCCGATAGAGGTTGAGTAGTTGAAATTAAGACTTCCTTCTCTGTTGTAACAATTGTTAGCTCCCATAGTTTAATGGTAGAGCATTGTGAAGGAGAGTGTGGTAGAGTTTGACTCCCGCTATTTGAGAAGTTAATTTTCTTTGAGAAGTTCATCCGGTTTAAGCAGACCCTCGCTGAGGCTTGTGTTGTTGTTGAAGGTTGGATCCTGGTGTGTGAGCTGAAGCACTCTGTATGAAGAAAGTGGAATGGTGTTGCAGTGAAGTAGTCAAAGTCTGCGGAGCTATTAAAGTCCATGGTCCTCCTCAGTTCTGATGTGTGAATTGTTATTGTGCTCCCATCGGCTTAACGGTTGAGCAACCTGTTGTTTATCCCGCCCATTGTAACCAAAATTGTGGTTGCGGATGAATCTTCTGAAGGCTATAGTCTGAAGAATCTTGTGGAATGGTTAAAACCCACAAAAGTGGTTTTCTCTGGTTGATGCTCCCACAATATAATGGTTGAGTTGGTTGCAAGAAGTCACTGTGATTGAATTGACTGAATTTTGGGCATCTTCTAAAGAAATCCCAGGTGTTCCTGCATAGGCAGAGTTTAGCCATGTAGAAGAAAAAGGTTTTTTCCTGTGTTTAAAGAAATTGAGACTAGAAGAGCAGAAGCTCGGTGCCTTTTCAACAGAATCCAAGACAAAGATGGCGAAGAGCAGAAGACTCAAATTGTCCAAGGGAAAGAAATTCAAGTATTGCATTGCAGCTTTATACGCTGTAGCAGAGATGAAAACTGAAGAAGTCTGTCATAACTTTCTGCCAATTCCAGTTTTCTCAGGTAAGAATTATGAGTTTTGGACTATTAAAATGATAACTATGTTTCGTGCTGAAGGTGTATTGAATTGTGTTGAAAATTATTGTAATGAACCTTATAATGAGGCAAGTGATGCCTCTGCATTATACCTCATACATCAAGCCATGGAAGACAATGTTTTTCACATTGTTGCTGATGCAACCAGTGCTAAAGAAGCCTAGGAAAACTTGAGAAGAGAATTTGGTGTAAGGGGGAGCAATTCTGAGCTATATGGCGTAGAAATTCAGAATGTAGATGCAGTTGTCATTGACCATGCTGAGAGTTGTAATGAGTTTAAAGAACTAGTTTCTGAAGCAAAAGATAAGATTGAAGATGCAAAGACTAAAGATGTCAAAGAAGAGAAAAGCAATTTTGAAAATATTTTGATGAAAGATGAAAGCAGCCCTGTAGATGCTGCAACACAAAACAACGTTGAAATTAAAATGGATGAAATTGTTATTGCTGAAAATGAAGCTGAATTTTATGAATTTCATGAAAATGTTAATGTTTTAGACAATCTTGAGAATGATAATGTTGGTGCTGAAGCATGTGAAGTTGATGAAAAGTTCACAAAATTTTTGGCAATTAAAGAAGAAAATGAAATTCAGAAAGTACCAATTTATAATGAAGAAGTTCTAACTGAAGCTGAAAAGATTGAAATCGAGAATGAAATGAAATTTATTTTAAAAATGCTTAATTGTGAAGAAACTTCATTTCGAGATGAATGGCATGAAGATGATAATGTTAATGATAGCATTGATGTACTGAAAAATTTAGCAGCAACTGAAGCTGTAGAGAGCATTGCAGAAGGGAAAGTTTCAGAATCAACAAAATTTGATGAAGAACTATGTACAGATGATGAAACTCTTGAAAATATGATTGAAGAAATGTTTAAATTGGGTATAAAGTTGAAATCAACAGAAAGATTGTTGAATGGGGAAGAAGAAAATGTAAATAAAGATGATATGAGTTTAATTGCACCAAAAATAATTAAAGAAATTGAAGCTGAAATGAATGGTTATGATGAGAATGGAAGCGCTAATGCTGTAAATACTGAAGGAAATGCACATATTGAGCAAACTAAAATTGAAGAACAATTTGAGAATGAAACCCTTGCAAAATTGAGTCCTAAACAGATCAGGCACTACTATTAGTTGATTGCATGGCAGCAGCCAGTTCAATGTAAGATGGATATGTTACAGCTTAAAAGTTTTGAGTGCAGTTGGAAGAAAGCCATTGAAGACTTTGATGATGCTGATGGAAGAATGAGGCCAAAGGATGCTGAAGATAGCATATATGAAGAATCAAAGAAAATAGTACAGCTGAAAAAGAAAGTGAAAATGAAGAAGCCAAAGCACAACTGGTTCAAGGTTCGAAGTCAATGAAAATGGAAAAGGTGTTAACAGGTTTAAGTTTTATGATATGTGTTTTTTGAACAATTGTGAATGCTTGTAACCCTAGCCGAGACTGAGACCGACAGGCATGTCTTTCAATCATATTTTGAAATCTGTGTTTTGTATGTCTGTAAGTATGCTTATATATCATGTTTTTGTTGTGGTTGAAAATTAAGGGGGAGTGTTGGAATTAATTTCCAACCTATCTCATTTACTGCTACGAATCTGTTCGGCAGATGGACAACAAGTTATTACTCCCACCTGAAATATTAAATGTTTGCTTCGATGTGTCTGGTTGATATGTATAGCGCTCCCTCCCATACATTGTAGTGCATTGAGGAGCAGCTGAGTTGTTGGGCTCATGGATCCAAGAGATATTATGAAATCCACTTTGTAAATGGAATGTATTTCCGGCATGTTCCAAGCGCTATGATTTCGGTGATCGATAAGTGTGTTTGTATAAATATCATTTTGATGTCTAATGAAAGGAGTGAGGTTTTCTGGGCAGTTTGGCCCTGTCTTATTCTATCAATGGCTGCTATGTAGTGTTGAGTCTTAATACTGTTTTGCGGTGTATATTTCTGTTTTGGGTCTTTGTCTTTCCACAGTCCGCTGCGCCCCCCATCCTTCACACTTGATTATGCTCTTCAAATTCACAATGTTCTCTGCATCCAAATTCTTATCCTCTCTTGCGAGTCTTCACTACTCTTCTAGTCAACAAGAATACATCGGTATTCAATCAACAAGAGCATTATCCAATTCAAATCTAGAAGTATTTCCTGTAACTTCTGACATTGTAACCATATGAAGGTAAAAATAGAAATGCACTACAGGTGGCAAAATCTATTTTCAGCGTTAGATAAATGCTTATGCAGCATGCTCTGCAAAACTAAATCCAACTAAACATAAAGATAAAGTACTATTTCAAAATTTTAGACTTCTATTTTTAAGCACTTTAAAATATTCTTAGGCCATAGATTTAATTTCTTAACATAAAAAGTTTTTTTCATTTACATAATTTTATTTCTTATACATGAAAACGCATTATCTTAATTTTTATGTCCATTTTAACTAAATGTGAAGAGAAAATACATTCTCTTAACCTTTAGGTGCAATTCAATTATTTTAAGTCACTTACAGATTTCAATAGTTGAAAACAGTGACTCATCAAAGTTTTTTTCTAAATGGAAAACCAGTTAAAATGCTAAGCATTTAGCATTGATAAATAAAACGGGTGCCGTGCTCAAGAAATAGATAGCAATGTATTATTAAGAGATGTTGAAGTTAAAGAAAAAAAAGGGAGCTCAGCATAACCATACAACTTTGAGATTATACATTTTATTTGAGTAATCAGATTTTAATGATGAAAGATAATGATGAAGCTATCAGATTTTAATTATCAGTGATATGAAGGGAGTGTTTTTTCATGTCCATGGCCTGCGTTTTTTAATAGACGGTTTGGACCATTTGGACCAGATGTATTTCTTTTAGTTCTTTTAATCAATCTGAATAGAAAAATAAATAATCAATCTGAATAGAAAAATAAAAAAGAAGGGCATGACTAATAAATATCGAACATTTTATCCTACCCCTTTGCATTTTGTTTGACTAAATAAGTGTCATTGAACATGATTTTGACATATCGAAGCGGCATCATGCAGAGCCTTCATGTGCGATCTGCATACATTTGGAGACCTCCATTTCGTGTAAAGAATATATTTAATAGAATAAAATAGATGAAGCTCAGTACTGAACGAATAAATTTGAAATATTTCGGTCAATTAAACAATGTGAAAGTGGGAGGCAAGGTGGCGACAAACATTTCAGAACATATTTTCTCATTTGTCTCCCTTCTTTTCACATATTGAAGTTTGAATCATGCACATTTGGGAAAATCTGGGTGAAGGTAGTAATAATTTCTCAGAGTTGATGTCCCAATTACCAGATATGGAGTTACCAAATATCTTAGGGCTCTGTTGGAATAACTGTCCATAATCTTCTCTGCCTCTTTGGATTCTAATATCTTTCATTTGGTTGAACCTCCAACATTTGCAGGTACCTTTCCAGCTGGCAGTATTTTTGGAATAGTTGAGAATAACCAGTTGTGTGAAACTGAAAAGCATACACGGGTTGGGGCATTGCAAAACGCTTCGGTGGCTAAATGTTACTCGGTGCTCTGAGTTAGAAGAGCTTCCATGTATGGAAACATTGGTATCTTTGGAGGAGTTTTATGCAGATGGCGTGGGATATGGAGCTACTCAAGAGATTGGACCTTTCCTTGTAAATGGAAACGGGACAGGCCTAATTTTCAATTAATACTCATGGAACCAAGTTTTTCTTCATCCGTATGATTTTATTTTTTTTTCAACTATAAAAGCAAGTTTGTATCTTTATCTGGCATCTTAAATATTGTGTATGCCTATGAATACTTAAGTTAAAAAGGATTGGATATATGTTGCTAGATTAGAACGTAGGGAAATATGACAATACTAATCTTTTAGTTCGATCATCAGAAGCCAACCTAATTCATTTTCATTGAGTCCCCTGTGGAAGTGGGGTTTTCGTAATCCAATACTTAGTCTGATTACAATACACTGGGCGACAACATATCTCGTGAGATTTTCAAAATATTTTTTCAACCCATTTATGACATAGAATACTAGAAATAACTTGGATATGTATCGCATTAATAATTTCAGAGTAGTCTGAGATGTTTCCTCAGCTCTGGATACTGACACGTTCCTTCAGAACTGGTTCAATAGATTTCCCCAATATAGAAACGTGATTCTTACATTGAATTACAATATTTTATTTATTTATATTTTAATTATGTCCATATCAATTGGTCAAGATTCGTATTCATAATTTTCTATTTTGTTAACAGGGAAACACCCCCCCCCGAGCTAGTAGATCAAATATAGGATCTCAACAACGCCTCCTATAATAGTGATACTTATCTCAACCTCAAAGGTTTCATGGTATAAACTATTAGCATTCTCCATCTTAATGCTTATGCTTTATTAAGATTATGCACAATTTTCGTAATATAATTCATAGCGTTTTGGTGTAGGTGGGAAACCCAGAGACGCACGATGGTTATGATTGGGAAGGTTTTGGAGATTATGCATGGAGTCATGCAATTGTGTCGTATGAAACTCATAGGATCATCAAAGACAACCGTAATTTTGATAGTAATGATACATGGAGCAACCAAAACTGTACTACAAAAAAGGTTAAGGAAATTCTTAAGCAATATAAGCAGAGAGACATGTACAGCCTGTACACGCCTACATGCATTGACAAAAAAAGCACTCTTGCACATAACTCTGAGGCTAAAAACTTCAAATATTCTACTATATTGGTACATTCCTATCTATCGAAATTTTGTAGATTGTCATTTTCAGTTGTAGAGCTTAATTGTTTTCCGATGTATTAGCAGAAGCCAATGAAGAAGTTGGCTGGATATGATCATTGTCTTAATAATAAATTTTGTTTTGGTGATTTCCTGAAATGCAGTGCTGATATCTTTCAAAACTGGAAAGACTCCCTATTTGTTGTACTACCTATCTACAAAAAACTAATAGCAGCGGGGCTTCGCATATGGGTATACGAGCATTTACATTTTTTTGTGATTATTTTCTTCTTGCACAATACGCTTGTCAACCTTGTACATATAATTGATAGTGGTTGGTGTATCAACTTAAATTGTTTTCAATTTACTGAACAATGGGGATACAGACTGTTGTGTTCCAATCTTATCAACAAGATACAGTCTAAATTCCCTCAGACTTCCCACAAGAGGCTCCTTGAGACCTTGGTATCTGGATGTGTGAAGATGAAGAGCATATGGGGTTGGTGCAGTGGGAAAAACTTCGGGTGGTACATGTTGATGGGTGCTCTAAGTCGGAAGAGCTTCCAAGTATGAAAACATTGGTATCTTTGGAGGAGTTTCACGCATTTGGATGTGTGAAGCTGAAGAGCACACGGGGTTGGTGCTGTGGGAAAAGCTTGGGGTTCTAGATGTTGGTGTTTGATCTAACTTAGAAGAGTTGACAAGTATGGAAAAATCAGTATCATTGGAGGAGTTTCACGCATCTGGTTGTGCCAAACTCTGAAAAGGATACGGGGGTTGGTGCAGTGGGAAAAGCTTCCGTTGCTATATGTTGTCGGGTGCCCTAATGTTAAACAACACATTATGAAAGATATATGAAAAAGACAAGGAGAGATAGGAAGACGAATATGGCACAAAAGGCAATATATTAATGAGCTGTTAAGTTATCTAGCAAATGCACAAGATGTACATATATATTACAAAATCACCATAAGTGTTAGGTTGTAACCGCATTAACAGTTAGGTTAAGCTAACTAATAAAGATTAATCTTTAACATCTCCCCTTAATCATAAGTTAGTTAGCACATGAAAAACTGCCTCTACTTGACAATCCACAATGTGTCAAGCAAATTTAGAGAGTAATAGCTGAAAATCTCTCTGACATAAAAACTAGTAGAACCTCAATTTTTCTGCTAAATGGGTGGTTTTAGGATGACCACAAACCAACATGGTTCTGACTTTGGCTCTTGCTACTGCTCTGAATTTGGTTAGGAGGCTCTCGCTCAAGGCTCTGGCTACTGACACAAGTACTAGCTCTGGCTTAGGTTCTGGCTTCCTTCTCGATTGATAGGGCTTGGACACTGAACTATCAATCAATCTGCAATATATCAAACTTCGAAACTTGAAGTCTGACAAATCATCATTGTGTTCCCCCCTGTCAGCTGAAAAATGAGATTCTCTGAAAATGTAAACAAGCAAAACTTCATGTTTTCTGCTTAATTGGTGGTTCTAGGATGACCACTAACCAAGAGATGGTTTTAGGATTACCACTAACCATGTCAACAACAATGAGGTGGTTTTAGGATGACCACTAACCATGTCAATCAATTTGTATGTTCAAGAACAAGCCTCAATACCGTTGATATACCCCCTGCCAGTGACAACTTATCAACTGTAAAAACTTCATTTGACCACTGAAATCTCTAAACATAAACAGGTTTAGAGTAGTTGATCCTCGTTCATAATCTTCTGAAAATTTTGAACATAAATAGGTTCAAATGTGTACTTTTGTTTTGTTGCACGTCTTCTTTCACCCACTTATAATAATCCAACTCAATAATAGAAAATTTAAACTCAAAAAGGTGTTGGATTCAACAAAAAAATGCACCAAATTACAATCATACTTCAATTCAACATAATATACCAAATAGCTTGCAAAAACACATAATGCAAGTAAAAAGTTTCTGAACAAGAACAAGTTCAGAAAATAAGTGTTGAATTGTTTGTAAAATCCAAGATGTTGGAAACTTTGTTTTAAATTCTCTAGCAATGGTTGCAATCTTCAATCTGGCATTCTTTTGCTCAAATCAAATTGCATGAATCTGTGGCTTCAATCCAGTGAAGTTTCTTAGCAGCATACTTTCCCTCCAGAGTCACGAGCGATTACACTCCTTTAGCAGCTATCCACACGAAAATGACTAGATGTCTGCTGCAATCATACATGAACAGTTTCTCTGACAGCTTTGGGCTCTCTTGTTTGCACTAACAACACAAACCAACTTCATATCGGTTCCATTTTTGGTAGGCAAACTGATAGGAGCACTCTTTCGATCACACGAGATGCTCTACCAATTTTCTTCATCCATTCCATCAACGAACTGCTACCAATTTTCTTCATCCATGCCATCAACGAACTGCTGATAATCCAATGCGTGCATGCTCATCCAAATATGTATAAAAAATATGATATAATGCTACATCACTTACTCTCGTTGGTTTCAATAAAGCTGTAATTGCAATATGTTTGCAGTGATTATAAGTTTGTTGAAAGTATTTCCTCCCTTTGCTTCAAGTTGCAGGTATCAATTTTTTCTTCGATAAGCTGTTTCGAAACCAGTTGAGCATGAACTTCAAATATACATATCTATACCATTAACACATGTAGGTCCTGCTTGCAGTGAACGTTCCTTCATAATGGGGAAACCAACGCAATGGTCTCGGCCTTCCCCAACGTCATCCTCTTGGCTCCTATCTTACAGAGATATAAATGAATAGATGAGTTATCGATCATTTAAGAATAGTGATGGCAAACATTGGCAGCGATTGGTTCATGTACCAGAAATATTTCTAGGAGCAGGGGTCATCATTTGAGACTTTCATCACATCATTCATCACCATGAACATTAATGCCATTAGATCATAAACATGCTTTAATAAATGCATCCTTCCAACTTTTCAAACACCATAGCAATCAAAGAAGTGTCTCATATAATAATTAGAACCAAGAAAATAAAAAAATTGAAATCATGGCGGCATCTCTCTTCTTGTGACAGTTTGGGCAGGATTTTCATCTGCTTCTTGCTTCTTTCTTCAAAAGAGAGTGACTCCTCTCAGCTTCTCAATCAAGAATATATATATATATTCTTACGAACCAAACTGCACAAATTTACTTGTTGTTTCTCACTCGGCCGGATCTTTCTCTAGTTTAGATCCTCACACTTACGTAGGCAGTTTAATTTCTCTTCGTGCTGTTCTTTCTTCAAAATTCAGATTTACCAGAAAACATTTATCCTTCCAAACTCTATGGCAACTTCTTTCGAAAATTAATTTTAAACTTCTTTAAAATAGCCTTAACCAAACCAGTCCGTTCCTTTCAAATTTTAAAAATCCACTAATAAAATTCCTTATGAATTTACTTACTTCCACAATACGGAGATGGAATCCAACTTTCTGTTTTCTTAAGCGTTCTTGCCTGAGAAAATGCATTCTTCTTTCTTTAATTACAGCGACATCAGCGTGTAACATGTACAACAGTAGTTTCAACAGAGTTATATATACGTGCAGCAACAAACTTCTGTCCGCGTGCAGCCACCTTTAATGGACTTCTTTCCAAACTTTATTAAACTGCAAATCAAAATGGATGGCTTTCACCCCGAAAATGGATGGCGAACGAAATTTCTCGAGTTCTCTTCACAATGCAGACAACGACTTCCTCCTGCAAACTTCCTTCTGTCCAGCCTTCCTCAATGGCAGTCTATCTTCAAGTCTCTCAGCGAGCTTCCTCCTTTCATGTCCAGGCCTTCAGACCCTCTGCTCTGATACCACTGTTAAACAACACATTATGAAAGATATATGAAAAAGACAAGGAGAGACAGGAAGACGAATATGGAAGAAAAGGCAATATATTAATGAGTTGTTAAGCTATCTAGCATAGCATATGCATAAGGTGTACATATATATATTACAAAATCATCATAACTGTTAAGTTGTAACCGCATAACAGTTAGATTAAGCTAACTAATAATGATTAATCTTTAACACCTAAGTTAGAAGAGCTGTTATGTATGTAAACATAGGTATATTTGGAGGATTTTAGCTCAATTGGATGTATGAAGCTAAAGAGCATAGGGGGCTTGGTGTGGTGGGAAAAGCTTCGGCAACTGTATGTTGATAGGTGCTTAGTTAAAATTACTTTTTTCTAGTCCAACTAAATTAATTAGATCTTCTCCGAGGGAGGATGGCTCTTTAGAACCTTTTACTTTCAAGCAATTCAATAAATAATCTTACTGCAATTGGTGGAAACTGGGTGATGGTACAAGTATCGGGTGAAAAACATATTGATTCGAGGCCGGAACCAGAAAGTTTATCTGGCTATCTTATAACAAACCAACTACCTGCTATAACGATGGATAATTCTGAAGCCTGAAGAAAAAACAACGGAAGAACTTTTCCCTCAATGCCATTAATTAGGCAAAAAAAACACAAGTGCCACAATTTTGATTTAATCTTGGAAGAAGTATGTAGGATATGTACACCCTTTTTAATAATATCCCTCTCAATCACATATTTAGAGAAAGGAACTGGACTGCACATGGTCCCTCGAAAGGATTACAATTAGCCAAAGGGCAGTGGACATCATGGTTGAAATGAGTGGTGTCTCTTTAGGCTATTTGCACCATCCTTGTCTTAAAGTTATGGGAAATTAATAAGTTTTTTAATTGACAGTTGTTTTTTAGAAGGCTTATTTGACATCTCTCTGTAATGGTTTTGTGCAAGGCCTTTTTAAGATCTGTTTATAACAATTTTGGACTGCTATTGTTATCTATAGTTGATAGCTTTTGGCTTCATTTCAAATAGGAGAGACAGATGAAGTTCCAACACAGAAGGATGAAGAAGAATCTGGCATAAGCAGCCCCAGTGGATATTATCTCTCCTCTATTTTTTTGCAATTTACAATCTACATAGGTTTGGATCCCAAACTTACAAGTGATAGTTTTCGGTTATGAGTGACAGAGAACGTTGATCAATTCAGAGTCCCAATGGATACTACAAATTTTGTGTACAACTATATATTTGCAACATTTACGAGAATTACGCTTAGCCTTCTTATTGGAATTTGCCTATACATAGGGTTATTGGGATCTTTTTTTACAAAGATATACATTCGATATTTTTCAAATTTCTGAAGGTTCACATTTTTTGATCACTTATGGTGTGTAAAGATTGATTTTTTTGACCAATTGATTTTTTTAGACATATTGTATTTCCTAAAGTTTTTTTGAAATTTTTATAGTCTTGATAAGACTAGTATTTTTTAGAATCATAATTAATTTTTGGATTTTTGGAATATAAATATTAAGTTTTTTTTAAAATAAACAAGAGGGTCCAATTCCTTTTGGAAACAAAACTCTCCCTATATAATAAACAAAGGTATTTTTTCTAGTATTTGAATTTTTGTATCTAATTTGCCACAAATGTTTTAATATACATATTTTAGCATTGTTAATAAGTGAATCTCTCTCTCTCTATGATTTATATTTTTAAATTATATATATAATGAATGTGATTCATATTTTTTTTGCACGATTTATTATTTTATGGTGCTTTGCACCATATACAAGTTTGTTAAAATAAATAATAATAATAACACTAATTTTGGTGTTTTCACCATAAAATACCAATCCACCTAGGATTGGTTTTGGTGGTTTGCATGATACACCATAGAATGTCACATATTCATTTAACACCAAAATCAATTTTTTTACAAACACGACTTTTGCACCATAAATCTTAGCACCACTTGGGTATCCCCACATTATCACCACTTTTACACTACTATTTGAAAATTGAAGATTTTACAAATCCTTTAATAATGCTATTGTAAAACTAAAATACCCTTTTTCTTATAATGTATATATATATGAAAGTTAAAAATAAAACAAAAATGAGTTCCTATAAATACACAGAGCTACGGTTAAGTACAGTTCTCAAGTATTTACCTTTAAATATCCCATCCAACAAAAGGGGACCATAACAAAAGATCTGAAAAACACAGGACAAAGAAACCCTAAAGATAACCTATACATTTATATAGACAACAAAAAGGAATTTAATAATGCCTTAGCTATATTGCCATTGGGCCAAAGTAAAAATACAAAACAAATCGATAAATAAAGGTTACTATAGGAGTATCGGCTTAGATATAGCCTTCCTATTATTATAATTTAGCACGAAACTCACAGATAATGCATCATGTATAAACAAAAGTATTACATTGGGGTTCTACATTGAATATATATGAATTATAATTGAGATTGAGAGATCTGGAGGTGGCAAGTAATTTCTGCTAAGGCGGATTATCGCCAGTCCTAGACCCAGTTGATCTAACCAGGCGTGAGACGATGTAAAAAAAGGGGGGTGTCGACGACCTACCAGTCATCATAATGATTGTTATATGGCGCAACTAAATACAAGTTCCAGTAATATATTATCACCAATAGAAGTAATAAACAATATTAGCAGAAACGAATGGTCTCACCACTACAAGAAAAAGGGCATTTTAGCCTCACATTAGCACCACTATTTGTAAAGGATTTGGGAAATCCTCAATTTTCAAATAGTGGTGCAAAAGTGGTGATAATGTGGGGATACGCAAGTGGTGCTAAAATTTATGGTGCAAAAATGGTGTTTGTAAAAAAGTTAATTTTGGTGTTAAATGAATATGTGGCATAACATGGTGTATGGTGCAAACCACCAAAAGCCAATATTACGTGGATTGAAATTTTGTGGTGCAAAACACCAAAACCAATCCAACATGGATTAATACCTTTTGGTGCGAAACACGAAAATTATTATTATTATACTCAAACTTGTATATGGTGCAAAGCACCATAAAATAACAAGTGGTGCAAAGCACCATAAAATAATAAATGGTGCAAAAAAAATAAAACGCATGATTAATATATATATATATATATATATATATGGTGCAAAGCACCATAAAATAATAAATGGTACAAAAAAAATAAAACGCATAATTAATATATATATATATATATATATATATATATATATATATATGGTGCAAAGCACCATAAAATAATAAAGGGTGAAAAAAATATAAATCACACACGCACGTGTGTGATTTATATTTTTTTACACCATAAGCTCTTATATATATATATATATTATTTGGTTTATTTAATTTTAATCCATCATCTAAAACACAATAATTCAATACATTAAATAGACATAATGAAAACCATAATGCTATTTCAGCAAAATTTATAATTTATAATTACAAAACAATTATTCTCATAATATTAATATAATGGAAGACTGTGTTTTGAAATTTGTTTTTAAAGAAAAATTATAATATATGTGATTTATATTGTTTTGCATCATATATATATAAACAAGGATAAAATATGTTTATTAAGACATCTCATTATAGTTTATCTGGTTTAATCCATCATTTAAAAAATCAATAATTCAATACAATGAAAAAACATAATAAAAACTATAATACCATTCCAAAAAAATTATAATTGATAATCATAAAACAATAATTTTCATAATATTAATATAATGGAAGACTATGTTTTTGAAATTTGTTTTTACAGAAAAATGAAAGAGAGAATATTAATAATTCATTTGAAGAGTTGCTAATATTGTTCATCCTTGATTTTTCCAGGGAACTTGCCATCACCTGCATGGCCAAAATGGTAAAAGAAAATTATAAACATGATGACTTCTCTTTGTAAACAATAAAAATACAAAAAATGATGGAGAAAAAAACACAAACAATAGCTTTAACTGAATTGCAAAAACAATAAAAAGGTTATGCATTTAGTGACATTTCATAACTAAAATATGCTATTGATTGCAAAAATAATTGAAGTGAACTAACCTTTGAAGCCATGTAGATTCAACATGTCAGCATATGATAAGGTTGAAGCATGAGTCAAAATTCATTTTCCTCTTCTCTTTCATCCTCTGAAACAATTACCTAAGAAGCATACAAGATAAGATGAACATACCTACAAATTGTACTCATTGAAACTTTCATTTACATATATATGTTTCATATCATGAACATTTATTTAGAACAAAGAATTTGTAGGTGGAAAATTACCCCATAACCAGTGATAGGATGAAGCCCTTCTTTAACCTTTTGATGGATGAGAGAAGATATACCATAGCATGAAGCAAAATCTTTATCATCTTCAGACATTTTAGTATTGAATACCTGCAACTACAATTTTAAAAAAATAACAAAATAGTTAGAAAAGATGTTTATAAGAAAAATAAAGTTTACTTGAGAAGCATAGTAGTGTATTAAACTTACAAATTTTGCCTCTGCAGACAACATGCCACCTTTCCCCAAACGATGGCGTGTGGCCAACCTAGAGGCTTGCACGGTATGTGCATATTTGTCCTTTCCAACCAAGGTTCCACATTTCCTCTTTTTTTTAATATCCACTTGTTCCAATATTTTTTTCCACTCTACTTCTCCTATGAAATGTGGTTTGACTATATTTTTGTTTTTAACCAATTCCCCTCTCAAAGCATTTCTAGTATTTTTCATATATTCAGCAACACTGTGGAGAATTTGCTTGGGAGGTACAATTGCAGAAACTTTATGCATATGAGATACTAACTCATCCTTCTTAGATTTGTCTGCAAAATAAATATAAAAATTTTAATCTATATGAGATATTTTAAGGTTTCTAGTATCATGGTAATAACATGAAATCTTGTATATGAAGTATAGGGAATGCAACAATGAGTAGAATAAATAAATTTTTGAATATGAAACATGAACTATTTAGTCAAGTATATAAATTTATACTACCTAAATTAAGCATGCATTCTATGAAAAAATATATAATATTCATGTTTTACCTTGATGACGAAAATCTCTAGTAATTGTAGGACCAAATAATCTCAATGATTCGCGATGAAGTATGTCTCTCCATGTTCTCCTAGCTTCATCATTTAACACTTGCCCTTTTTCATTTAAAGTGATTGTAAATGGCATACCATTGGTTGCCTCTGCTCTAACATATTCACTTGGATGTTTCAAAGGAGGTGCAAGAGATGCACCAATAGATTCTCTAACTGGTTCATCTACGGGAGGAGATTGATTTTGCACTCCATCAACATTGGTGCCTTCTTCTGGAACAATGGTATTACTGCTAAGAAACAAGGTAGAATATATTATTATGTTGATATTATATGTAATTACAAACCTAAAATTAATAAGTATAAAATAAATGATGATTTACCTTGGCATATCATCAACAACTATTTCTGTATCTGCTGCATTATCTCTGTCAAATATGGTTGTGTTGTATGTTATTTGAATTGCATCTCTTATGAATGGGTTGACATCATCCCTAGTCAACCACTCTTTATACAATCGTAACTTATCCATTTCAAATCCAGTATCTAATGTTCGCTCCACATTATAGCAAGGATCAGTTACTACCGGTATGTATACATCATGTATAAAATTTGAATGTGAAGATGGTGTTGTAGATAAACTACTTCCATTCAAAGGTATTTCAGTAATATCTCTTCCTATAGAAGGCGTGTTTCTCATAACATCATTTACACTCTTTGTACGAATAGTACACATTGCTTGTTTTTTTGTTCTCATATTGAAGCAAGAGACCTAATTCAATGTTAACACATTTCCCAAAAGTCAGAACTAGTATTATACACTTCATTGCACTAGTATGAAACCAACAATAATCTAACTATATGAAATAGAGTAAAAGTATTATAAAACAAAAATTATGCCAATGAACTAAAATACTTATTAGAACCATTAAGCTTTCTACATATAATAAAAATAAAAATGTTTTGTGAATCAATATATAATAATACATCTAACATTTAGTAATTTTGAAATGGCATCATTTATAAGTTTATAGAAATTTTTTTCCAAGTGTCTTCTTCCTAAATGAATATGAGACATTAAAATCATGAAATGCTTTTATTATATTTTTATATTTCAATTAATAAACATTTCATCATAATTAAATATGAGAATTGTTTCCTAATTTATGTACTTTTAAAATATTAATTATGAAATATGAAAAATTGTATCTTATATGCTAAATACATATCTTAAAATGAAAATGTACAAGATTTTGAACCTAATCAATTCTCTAATTCTCTAGATTATCTTTAGAAGACAAATTAAAAAAAAATGTTTTGCAACTTTTGGATGTTAGAAGAACTCTCAATGAGTTTCCTAGACATATCCATGCAATAGATTTAAATGAAAAAACAACCCTAATTCAAAACCAATGGACATTTTTTTCAAATAGGAATATTCATAAAATTTGTCATTAATCATCAAAATAAGTTGAATATACATTGTAAGGTCCAATCATGTCTTCTTATCCATTAACCTCATCATCTGAGCTATCATCAGATGACATTTGCTCCAGGATAGGTTGGTCTTCATGTAAATGTTGAAAGGATCTTATTGATCTAGGATTATACTCAATAACAAATGACTTTGAGCATTCTGTAGGATGGCGGCATAAAAATATCTGCTCACACTGGTCAGGGAAAACATATGGTTCATCTGTTTGCTCAAACCTAGTATGGTTGATGAGGAAAAATCCATTCTCATGCATATATGTTGTTGGATGATTTCCAACCACAATATTTCTAAACCACTTAGCATTAAATAGAACCACCTTGAAAGATCTGAAGTTAAGCTCTAAGATATCTTCAACTAATCCATAGTATCGCAAGGTGTCTGTTTTTAAGTTTCCATCATGAACATGTGACTGGCAATCTACTGTAAAATATGCAGCAATGCCACAGTCAAATGTTTGTCGATTTTCATCTACCTTTTGAACACGGTAATGACGACCCTTGTACCATATCCCCTTGTAATGTGTCACCTTATTCTCTTCTGGCCCCTTTAGAATGTCCAATGCATATGTAGTAACCCTTTCATCATTATCTCTGCATGCCCTTGCTACTCTATCCCTGAAATATTTTAAACTAATAGCTGGTGGCCAATCCTTTTCAAATTTTTTCATTATTGTTGAGTATGCCGATGAATTATGACCACCTCGAGATACATATGACAAACAACGTCTCTGCTCGGCATCACGATGCCTTTGATAGTCCTCCCTCCAAACATTTGTGTGCTCATTGTTTCTTGCAACATATAGTAATAAAGCCTCCATTTCAGTAGCATCTACAATCACAAACATAAAACACATTAAATACCATCATAATAAAAATTTAGACACTTGTACCATATATGGATATGAGTTTAATCACCTTTAATTTTCCTAGTTTTTGCTCGTCCTGTGAATACATGCCCTTCAACTTTTTCACTTTGTTTTGAGTCCCATAGTTGTGGCCCTTCAATATTTAATTCTTTGCACAATTCGGTGAGATAAACTGTTGATTTGAACAACATGTACCCTTGAAGCATGGAACCTTCAGGACGAGCCTTTTGCTTTACAAACTTTTTCAAAACCTTTAAATAACGCTCAACGGGAAACATTGTTCTTGTTTGAACTGGTCCACACATCTCTATTTCATGTAATAGATGCACAATGTAGTGTTCTTGTGCATTGAAGAAACTTGTTGGGAAATATTTTTGCATGTCACACATTAGAATGGGGACTTCTTTCTTCCACATCTTTAGGTCTTTGTTGTGTATCTCTGTTGAAGTGACCCACCTAAAATAGAAATAACTAATATTAACCCACATTTGTGTAAATGAAGAAAATATTTTAGATGACCAACTTCCTATTGTATTGCATTATACATGAAGATACACTTTTTCTTATATCGACCATGCATTATACCTAAAAAATTTACTCAGCTTGTAGATTGTCCTCCTAATGTTGTCATCCATATTATTTGGAAGGCAGGCGGGTAATAGGTACTGCATATAGAATGTTCAAGTTGATTAATAACACATGAAATAAAAAATTAAATTAAAGGCAGATAACATATAATATAAATAACTTCAATGAGTGTGCACATACGTACCCTAAGGAAATTATGCCAATCATGGGTCTTCATTCCAGTAAGTTCATTTCCTTTTGTGAATGCCTTCTTAAAATTCACTCCAAAACCTGTTGGGAATCTTAATGATTTTATGGATTTAATCATTTGCCCTTTACCCTCCTTTGTGAGAGACCATGGATCATCTACAAAATTACCATCATCATCTGGCCAAAGATGAGGCATTCTTCCTACCTCTTTGAGGTCCATCCTCACTTGTAGCTTATTTAGTTGTCTCCCATGTATTGAACTCTTCTCAAATAACATATTATATAAGCAAGAAGATACATTCTTCCCTATATGCATTGTGTCAAACATGTGAACAATAGGTAGGTCTTCATAGTATGGCAACTGTGAAAATATTGTCTTTCGAGTCATTCCTGGAGGAAGGGATCCTATCACAAAGAAAAATCATAATAAATTTACCAAATCCATTATTTTCAGATGTTATTTTATAACATTTCAACTATGGACATGAGAATTACCATTTGTGTTTCTATATGCATGCATCCATCTCTTGGGATTCATCTTCAAAGGTGCTCTGATAAGGCACTCCTTCCCACCAAATTCATCCTTATCTCGTACACGATATGGGTGATTAATCTTTAGAAACATTCTATACTCATCATATATTGTCTTTCCCAAATGTCGCGATCTTCTAGATGAGGTGCAAGGCCCACATGTTGGGCATCCATAAGATCCCTTAGTCTGAAGGCCTTTTATTTTTATATGCAAGATCAGTAATAATTTAAGGTGTTATTATGAAATAAATAAAATCAATAAATACAACATGAGGTGATTAACACCAACTATAACTCACCACAACACATTGATAGACCCGGGGCATCATGAATTGTGAAGAGAAGCATTGCATGAAATTGAAATATCCTTGAACCAATAGGACGCGATACGTCCTTCATATGAATTCCTTGCCAAAGCATCAATAACTCATCTATTAGAGGTTCGAAGTATGTGTCCATGCATTTAGGTTGATTTGGACCTGTAAAAAAATTAACTTCAATTTGTCATTTGCATCATTAATTACTCTCCATTACCATATGGACTAATTACTATGCATTTCCATAAAGTATAACCTGGTATGATCAATGTCAACATAGCATGTTCCTTTTTTGTTGACAACCATGGGGGTATGTTGTTGTTGATAGCAATTACTGGACATGTAGACCATTGTGTTGATTGATTTCCATAAGGATTCACACCATCCAATGCTAATGATATTCTTGCATTTCTCGGTTCATCTTTGAAAATTGGCCACTTCTCCTCAATCTTACGCCATACAACTCCATCAGCTGGCATCCTCATAACACTATCTGTGCTCCTTCCCCTCACATGATAATCCATGAGCTCTGACATTCCCTTGCATCCAAATAACCTCTCAAATTGTGGGGCTAAAGGTATATGGCGAAGTACCTTCCGTCCTACCTTTTTTGATGATGCACTTGTATGGTACCTCTGCTCACCGCATTCTGGGCACTGATCTAAGGAATCCTTTCCATCTCCATAATATAGCATGCAGTCATTGGGACATGCATCATAAGACTTGGCAACATCCATGCCTAAATCCTTTGTTAATGACATGATCTCATATTTTGATTTAGGCAATTTGTTATTAATTGGAAGGTGCATGCCTGATAACAACCTATAACAATGCCATCAACAATGATAAGATAAAGTTTAGAGTGGCATTAAAGTTCTAGAAATATTTATTGAGAATAAACTTGAAATTTCCTTTCAACAAAAAACACACTTACTGTAGAAGGTCAGTGAAACTATTGTTTGTCCATCCATGGACAACTTTTAAGTTAAGAAGGGATAACACAGCTTGCAATATAGAGCATCGTGCACCTAGGTAAAGTGGTGTCCTTGCCATATGTAGAATGTTGTTATCATGAGGTTCTCCATTAGTGTCTAGATTAATTGAATTTAGAATCTCTCTTGCATTGGGTTCGATATTTATTTGTTCTTGTCCATCCCGGTGGTCATCATTAGAACCATCGTTTTCCATACAATCATCTTGTATACTCTCATTGTTGGGATTATGATCAATCCTTCCTTCACCAACCACATTGGGTAAACTATTGTTGCTTCCAATAGTTTCATCATTATTTTGAATTCTAGTGGGCATTTCTATATTCATTTCTTCACCACCCTCCAAAAATCCTTCCATAGGACCATTTATCTTTAAATGGTTACTCTCAACATGTCGTTTTTGACGTCTTCTACCATAGCAACGGTTGCATGAGCAAAAAACATCCATTTGCCACCATTCATATGTGCCATATTCAGGATTGTTCATGTCTGACATTGGAACCTAAAAAATTCAACAAAGAAGTTTACTCATATTGATCTAGTGCAATGAAAAATATAAATATGTAGTCTCAAAGGATTTCAAGTAAAGAAAATAGTGCAATAAATAACAAAAACTAAAATTACCTACAAAAAAATTAGACTACATAGAACCTTAAATATTAATTGGAATTTGTAAGGAATATAGAATATTCACAGTTTGGGTTAAGGCTTCTTAATCTGCCCTTTCATTTTTGGACAGAAGATATACTAGCAGCAATAGGAAACTCTAATGGGAGTTTTCTCTTCTTTTACAGTTAACAAGACAATTATTTTTCCACTAGAATCTGTGCTGGGCTCAATCCTGGTATGGGTCCACTGGAACATTTGATTCTTGGTTGGGTTGGAGGATTTCTCTACTAAACAAATTGTTATGGCAAGTGTATATGTAGTTGCCTTTCTTCTTTTTATGATTAGCATGCATACGGGTTATCAGAATATACATGCACAGCAAAATTCGCCCGCACCAACTCCTTCTGTGTGTTCTCCCGACAAAAAAATATTGAAAATAGGCGTCCCTCGGAAGACGGCGTTCACTGAAATCGTCTCAATTGTAGAAAATGGGAGGAACTTAAGTTATGGCGGATTCTGTGTGAAAGTTTTTGAAGAGGTTATGAAAACGCTCAATTATTCCTTCAATTATATTGCAGTTGGAGATGGAGTGACTGAGCCTAACTATGATGATCTTATTGCAAATATTACAACAAAGGTATATATATCCATATAAATTGGCAGTAGCGACAGAAAATTTGTGACTGAAACATGAGAATCTTTATTTTATGGATGTCAATGCAGGAATTTGACGGAGTTGTAGGAGACGTGACAATCACATCAAAGCGTTCCAAAGAAATACTGTTTACACAACCGTTCATAGATTCTGGACTGTTGGTAGCTGTTCGACTGAACAAGGATCACATTACTTCTGGATTTTCTTTTCTGAAGCCTTTCACCACTAGAATGTGGGTACTAACAATTGGATTCTTCATTACTGGGGGCTTGGCGATCTACTTATTAGAGGGCCAAAAACATCCACAGCTCCAAGGGTCGAAACCTAGCAGGCGCTGTGGAATCGCAATATGGTAAGAAAGAACTTCGATGACCTTGGCCTGTGTAATCATAATTGTTACTAATACAATTAACAAAACAAATTAGTATACAGGGAATGATCAAATCCCCAACTCTTACTTCAATAGCGTTGTGAGTATAGAAATCTATGTTGCTGTGCAGGTTAGGATTTTCCAGCACATATAAATTCACCATCACTGCTCAAGAAGGGACCCTCTGGTGGCATGCGCACAGTTCATGGCTTCGAGCTACTGTCTATGGAGCCTTGATCATCTTGCCAAGGCTGGGAACCACTTATCCCTTTACCTTTGCCAGGCCCCATCGACAGATTCCCATTCTTCTAGGTTTGCTGCAGCTATTCTATTTTATGTTTCTCACTTATAAATATTACATTGTGCTTGATTTCAATTTATGTCTAAATGGATTGAAATATCTTACGCTGTTTGCATTCACAGGAGAATGGTGGAATAGGAATCCTATCGACGTTGTGAACCAAGCAACCCAAACAGGAGCTGCCCCCAACGTTTCAGATGCATTTACTATAAATGGACAACCAGGCACCCTATACAAATGTTCAAGTTCAGGTACATTTCTGGCTGCATTAATGCATCCAAAGGACTCAAATTTTCATCTATTTTCGAATTTAGTTCTGGCAAATGATCGGCTCGTAATGGCAATTGATGGATGCAGATACCTTTCGTGTCTCAGTGAAGGCTGGGGAAACTAATCTTCTACGCGTCATCAATGCTGCACTCAATACTGACCTATTTTTTTCAGTGGCTAACCATTCAATGACCGTTGTGGCCGTGGATGCTTTGTATACAAAGCCTCTTCAGACGAATTTTCTAATGCTAGGCCCCGGCCAGACTACAGACGTACTTGTCACTGCTAATCAAGCTACTGGTAGATACTATATGGCTGGTCGAGCATATTCCAGTGGGCAAGGAATTCCTTTCGATAACACAACCACCACTGCCATTTTAGAATACGAGGGAAGCTCCAGCACATCAGCTCCAACCATGCCTAATCTTCCATTTTATAACGATACCAAGACTGCGACTAGTTTCGCTAATGGTCTCAGAAGCTTGGGCTCACACGACCACCCAGTCTTCGTTCCTCAGAGTGTCCAGGAGAATCTGTTCTACACCATCGGTTTAGGGTTGATCAAATGTCCAGGGCAGTCTTGTGGAGGTCCCAATGGATCAAGGTTTGCAGCAAGTATGAATAACATATCATTTGTCCTGCCAACGACTTCTTCAATCCTTCAATTGTTTGTTCACAAAACAGAGTACGTTACACTTTTTCCATATCACAAATTTTATGATTGTCCTTAGTTCTTACTTCTTTCTGTAGAGTAATATAAGCTTATGATCGGAATAATATTGAATTATGAACAGCCGATGATATTAAGACTGTTTTGGGGCAACTAGTGTTCCTAGCGTGGCTTTTTGTTGGGGGAACTCTGTATTCGTGCTATACAGCAAATTTATCGGCTATTTTGACAGCCCGACGTTTAGAACCAGTCTTCAACGACATCAACAATGTGCTGGCAAGGCATGACATAAAAATTGGATTCCAGAACGGATCCTTTGCTGAAAAATATTTGACAGACACCTTAAGAATTGATCAGTCGAGACTAAAACCTCTGAGCACAATAGATGAATGTTATACATCTTTGTCTAACGGTGAAGTAGGTGCCATCATAGACGAACAGCCATACATGCTATCCGTCATGAAAATTCATTGCAATAGCATCACCTTCCTTGGCCAAACATTCACCACCAATAACTGGGGATTTGTAAGTAATTGATATATGGTCCTGTGATTTGATTTCAATTTGATATATGGTGTTGATATATTTTTTCATACTGATGGGTTGTTTCTTTGAAGGCGTTTGATGTCAAGTATCAGCTACTTGTGAAGAACATTTCTACGAGAATACTCGAATTATCGGACAACGGCACGCTCAATAAGCTTCTAAATGATGCTTTGCCTAATTATAATAACTCTTGCAATGGATATACTCCGTCAGGATCCAGCCAACTTGATGTTTACAACATCTGGGGTCTCTTCGTCATGTCATGCATAAAAAGTAGTGTTTTGATAATTACTGAATGTCTGAATAAATCGTGTAATGCTATGAATTGGCAATCCTCCCAGGTTCTGGTATGGATGATAATCTCCTGGATGCTCCAAGTCTAAATCTCCTGGGATGATATTTATTTAAATTTTAAACTAACCCAATAAAATCAATATTCCTTCTATCTAAACAATGGATCCAAGATATCACATATTTTTTAGTTCCTGCCCGATTATCAACTGCTAATCGTCTAAATGACAAGGGCGTCCGAGTAGGGAAAGGGTTTCTAAACTGCTATATTTCTACCGGAGAGACTGTTTGTTCAGAAATTATAAGACTGTTGGATGAATACAAGGTTGAAACCTTGAGTGTTACTTTGACTGGCCACAGTTAATTAGGAACAAGCTATGGACAGAAAACGTTACTGCTGCTATATTTTGCAGAGATCGAGAAGCTAAATATATCTGAAACGAGATCTTTTTAAGTCACAATACATGGAGAAAGACGATCTGATATCATTACTCTGTTGCCAAATCACCCTACCGTAGAGCTAACAATCCACTTGGAGGAATCAGATGAAACAGATGACTTGAAATTTTACCTCGTTAAGGCTACTAACTCAATCAGTCGTCCGATAATTAACGCTTATGAGCACTATTTGTTAATTGATACTGAACGGGAAACATATTCACCCGATAGTAAGTGCCTTTGCTGCATTTTTCATCCTGAAATTACTGATATTATAATTAAATCTCTAATCAGATCGTACTTAAACTGCAGTTGAAGCTATTGACGCCATCAAAAGCAGGTTTGGGATAAAAGAGTGGATTTCGGATCCTTGCTTTTTGCTCCCGTGGAATGGAATTAGCTGTGATGATGGATCTTTAGACATAAGGATTTCGGAAATGTAAGTTTACTTATTTGATTTGTTCACAGTTTACTACTAAATTCGAAAACCAAGGACATAAATATGGATCTTACCAGCTTACAATAATCCTATTTTTGCAAGAAATTTGTCGAGAAAGAATTTGGAAGGATCGATCCCTACAAATATTGGACAGTTGACCGCATTAATTAATGTGTAAGCAAAAACTCTTATCTGTGTTTTCCCTATATAAAGTGATGTGTCAAATATAAAATGACTTCTTGTTCAGCTTGTAGTGAAAATAATTATAAGCTAGGGTTGAATTGCAGGGGAACACTATTGATCTTTTGTTAAAAGTATTGCCGGTTCACATCTCTCCCCTCTCACCCGTGATTATGAAAAATATAGTGTAATTCTGTGGCTTGATATAGTTTTTTTCAATTATACACTGATAGTGGCATTTATCCATTCCGATTGAAATTAGCAGGACACTAGACAGTAATCATCTCATGGGAAACTTGCCAAAATTTTCCAGGCTCATCATGTTAGAGAGATTGTAAGTACTTTCTTACAAACATAAACGCTCACTTTGTAGTCTATTATTCTTGAGTCAGTTTGATCGTCATTTTACAAAGATAACTCCAGCTATTTTCTTCGCTTGTTGTGCACACTGCAGACATCTACAAAATAACCACTTGAGCGGCAGTGTTCCAGATTGGCTATCTGAACTCAAAAACCTTAAAGAGTTGTATGCCTCTCTAGCCAGGTTCAGATAGTTTTCAAAATCAAAACGATTTTTTTATTACTAATACAGTATAACAATCATTCTTATCATTATCACAGGTTTATAGAGAACAACAATTTCAGCGGTGTATTTCCTGCACAACTTCTTAACAAGCCTTCATTGAAATTCAAGTAATTTAATACCTTAATTGTTATTTCTTGTATTGATCGTAAATGTCTTTCTAATCTGTTGAAATTCTAGGGTTTTCGTTAAAATTTTCTTTACTTTAAAATATGTTATTTACTGGCAACGCTTAAGGAATGCTACAGAAAATTAATGTTAATGCCCAAGTGGTTGAAATTTTATATAATTTGATCCCAAGAAGTTCATAAGTTCACTGATAATCTCTTTGTTTGCTGTATTGCAGATACTCTGGCAACAACTACCTTTGCACGCGTATGCACAAGGGGAAATGTATCAAAGAAGTTCAAGAAATCAGAAATAACCCAAGAAAGAGCAAAGTGAGTGTTATCATTGGAGTAACGATAAGCGCAGGTTTAACAATCTCTGTGGCGTTGGTGGTGGCTATTGCTGTACATCGGAAGAAATTAAGGACAAAAAAGCGTCTCAGTGAAGGTTAGAAGTAGTTGAATTGTAACTGGAATATCCTGATACTTGGAAATAGTTTGAATATTATCTCGAATATTGTAATGCAACATATCGTGGGAGTCTCCCCTGTGAAATTAAGACTTGTTTAATAAAACCTAGTAAATTTGTGTGGATTGCAGGTAACCCGATTACGATGCCGGATCGAACCATATCCCGTGCCTTTACTCTAGAAGAGATGATTGAAGCCACGCAAAACTTTAGTCAGAAGATTGGGCAAGGTGGCTTTGGATCTGTGTATTTCGGTAAATTGCCAGATGGAAAAATTAGGAGCTGCTCTCGCCACTTTAAGTTCATATGACGTTAAACAAATTCTGAAGACACATTCACTAGCGAACCCTATACCTGTTACAGTGTTTGCATTCGCATCCCCACGCTTAGGGAATAGAAGATTCGCCCTACGAATGGAGGAGCTTGGTGTTAAGGTGATGCGGCTGGTGAATAAGAACGACATTGTTCCCAAATCTCCCGGATTTGTTGTCAACGAGAATTCATGGGGATGGTTCAGAAAATTGTTGGATTGGCTTCCTTGGACATATTTTCATGTGGGAGTACAAAACTGTTGAAGAATTAATTGAATCTTATGCAGTCATAGAATGAGCATATGCAATATATCTCCTTCATAAACCTCGCAAGAAAGCTTCCAGTCTAGCCATAACCTCAGACTTTAGATTCTATTTCTATCACTAGTTTAGAACTCAGCTAAACCAAATAGCTTGGCCAAAAGATGGGGACACTAATAGCAGAGGACAAATTCCTAGACCGACGCTACTCGGTTATGGCATGGAAATCCAGCCTCTTTATACCCTGGGCACTGTAAATTGTTATTTTCTTATTGGGGACCGCTTAATATGCAGAAATAGAAACCACAGCGAATATGGTTATCCATTTTTACTAATCAAAAATAAAAATCTTCTTTCCAGATTTCCTATAGGCACTGTAAATTGCTATTTTCTTATTGGGGACTCCTTAATATGCATAAATAGAAACCACAGCGAATATGGTCATCCACTTTTACTAATCAAAAATAAAAATCTTCCTTGCAAAGTTCCTATAGGTGTGACAAGGAAACAAAATCTTCATTTCTTAATTTGCCTAAACTACGGCCAATGCAAAGCTCCTTTCCAAATCAGATCTTCACTGTATTCGTCCTAGTCGATGTTTTTCAAAAACACAGTATATTCTTCAATATATTGGATTTTATGCCATTAATTTATAATATAGGTAAGAAATTAACATACCTGTGATCACCAAAGTTGCCCAGATCAATTGAGAAAGCACCGAACAGACCAGCAAGCTACAAAACGGATCAGGCCAGTTGAGAAAGCACATAACAGACCAACAAAGCAAGCTGCATGCATGTAAATTGGGGAAAAATGGAGTAACCAACCTCAACAAGCAAGCATCCAAGCATCCAGGGTTAAGTAAACTGGGTAAAATGGAGTAACCAACACTTAACAAGGCAGCATTCAGCATTCAAGAGTAAATTGGGGAAAAATGCATAGCCCACATGTACGAGTAAATTGGGGGAAAATGCATAGCTTTGGAGGGAAAGGAAAATGCATTGCTTTGGAGGGAAATTTTTAGATTCACCCGCGCCCTGAGTGACTTTCCATTCGGCTCACGCCAACTGAAATCTTAAATGCGGTTCAATTTTTTAGGAGACACCTCCCACCTGACTGGCTGTTCATTCGGTTGTCCATCACGCCAACTCAATGCAATTTATTGAGCTATTGATAATAATAGTGGTTGTTGAGATTTGCAGATCACTTTGCATTTTGACCGTTAGTCGAAATAGATTTGTGTTCATCCAAGTGAGATATCCATAGTTTTTTTTTTCAAGAGAAGTTATATATCTATAGTTATATAGCACTAGCCTTTAAGTTTAAATATGATTTATAATGGCAATTGCAATGGTTATAATTCCTCGAATGTAATTTTTAATTTTATTTTTATGTAATTTTTAATATTCTTTTCATTGTAATTTTTCTAATAATAATTTGTTTTTAAATAATGAAAAAATTAGAATTATTATATCATTTTTAAAATTAATATAAATTTTTTAATTTTATACTTTAAAGTTAAATTTTAATTAACTTTTATATAAAATTTATGAATTTTTAAATGTACCTTGTCTTTAAAAAATGATAGAATATTCATTTTTTTTTGAGTGAAAAATAAAACTATTGTCTCATTTTAAAATTATATGATTCTTTAAATTTTGTAATATTAAGTTAAATTTTAAATAAGATCAAATTTGATTTTTAGAATTGATATGATTTTTTAAATTTTGTAATATTATTAAGTTGAATTTTAAATAAGATAAAATTTGAGCTCATATTTTTTGTCTATAAAAAAACTTCTAAATATTTTTATTTGAAAAAAAATATAATATATATATGAAAAATTGAATGAAAATATTATATCATTTCCAAAGTTAAACTATTTTTTAAATTTTGTAATATCAAGTTAAATTTTAAATAACTTATATAAGGTTAGAATATGAAGGTAAAAGTTGAGCTTGTAATTTTTTGGTGTAAATTTTTTTCTTAAATATAATTGTTTGAAAAAAATTATATATATAGAAAATTTGAGAACTATTATGTAATTTTTGAAAGATAATAAATAAATTTAAGAAAAAAAACATAAAATATTAAAGTCAAAATTGTTAGATCTACTTCTCATAAATGAATAATTTTTCACCCTTACCACAATTTAATTTTTAAAGTTGTTTTGGGATTATAATTTTTCACCCATTACCACAATTTAAATCTTAAAGTTGTTATGGATTATTCATACATAGTGGTTAATTGTGCAGGGCTTGCATTACATTCCCCTTGCACACATAAGTGCATTACACTAAAGTTATGGCCATAATTTGGGGTGGTAAGAGACTAAGTGACAAAAAGAAAATGAATAAAAATAAAAAGCGTATCATTACATTCCCCGTGCACACATAGGTCAAGCGATTAATTGTGTAAAGGATAATTTATATGTGTGAACCATGTATATGTGTCTCTCTGATGTTTTACTGTTCATTATGCTATGGTCAAGCGATTAATTGTGTAAAGGATAATTTATTGATTAGCCACATGGTTCATGTATAATGTGATATGTGTCTTCCTCTCATGTATGATATGATGTTTTTGTTGTTCATTATGCTATGTCAAGTGATTAATATGGGTGAAGGATGATTCTTGTTTAGTCACATTGTTCAGATAATGATTTCACTAATATAGTTAAGTTTTGTTAGGGACTTTTGAGTTTACCATTAACGGGTGGGTGGACTATTAGCCCTCATCATACATAAAGTTCTTTGTGGAGATTTTTTTTATGCTTATTGGTCTCACCTTTGTTGTACTCATATATGTTTTATTCTCCTTATTGATGGTGAGGAAATTTGATGAGTGTTTATATATGAGTTTGTTTGAAATGTGATAATGAAGTAGTTGTATGATCATTAAGATGGTTTTAATTACTATGGACTTCACGCAGATCAAACATTACCAAAGTTTTCAATTTTATTCATCGAAAATATAACTCAAAGAAACATGTATTCTTTCACCCCACTTTCCCAAGGGAAACCTTGAGGTATGTTACGCTTAGCCCTAGATGGCTATAAGATTCCTTTAGATTCAAAGTTCATGTCTCCTCCATTGACCATGTACAAAGCCCCAAGACCACAAGAACTATAAACATAACACTATGGACACCCATGCGAAGTAATGTATAATGCTTTGAGGCATTTCCCATGGATTGGGATGCCTATATGGTTTCTTTCGGGCCAAATTTATGATCTTCTTCCCAAAAATGTCATTCCCAAGGCCCCAGGGAATCTACATAATGCTCAAAACTACCTAATGGCACCAACATCCTCAATCATAGGCCAATGACACCCTCAGTAGGCCATGTGTTGTTCCAGGAGGAAACCTACTTAGCCCTAGATGACTAGAAGATTCCTTTAGATCCCGAGGTTTAGGTTTCCTCCACTAACCATGTCCAAGGCCCTAAGGCCACACGATCAAGATATATAGTGCTATAGATACCCCTACAAAGTCATGCATGGTGCTTTGAGGTAATGTTCTTGGATTTGGATGCCTCAATGATTTATTTAGGGATAAAGGCATGGTATTGTTCCTTGGAACACAATTCACAACACTATAAGACACCTACTTCCTGGTCAAAACAACCTAATGGAACCAACATCCCAAATAATAGGCCAGTGATACACTCAGGAGATCATGTGTGGTTGGTGGAGGCAACCTACTTAGCCTTGGATGGATAGAAGATTCCTTTAGGGCCCAAGGATTATGTTTCCTCCACTGACCACGTCTAAGGCCCCATGACTAGAAACCTAGATACATAGTTCCATGGGAACCCCTATGAAGCTATGCATGTATCCTTGAGTTATTTTTCATAGCTATGGATACCACACCAATTTATTTTGTTCAAAAAAATGGTCTTATTCTTTATAGCATTATTCTCAAGACCCCTAGACACATAAATACTACTCAAAACCACCTAATGACACTATCAACCTCACTGATAAGCCAATGATACCCTCAAGAAACCATGTGTGGATGGTGGAGGGAATGTTCTTAGCCCTAGATTGATATAAGATTCCTTTAGGATCCAAGGTTCAAGTCTCCTCCCTTGACCATAGCCAAGGCCCTAAGTCCCAAATACTTCGATACATAGTGCCATGGATACGTTACGAAGTGATGTGTGGTGCTTTGTGGAATTATTAATGGATTTGGATGCCTAAATGGTTTCTTAAGGATTAAAGGCATGGTATTCTTCCATATAATTGTATTCCCAAGGCCTTGAGACATGTGCATATTTCTCAAAACCACTTAATGTCAATGTCATCCACAATCATAGGCCAATGATACCCTTAGGAGGCCATGTGTTGTTGGTAGGGTCAACCTTAATAACCATGGATAGATAGAAGCTTCCTTTATGGACCTAGGTTTAGATATCCTCCATTATTCATGTTGAAGGAATCAAGGAAATAAGACCTAGATGCATAGCACCATGGATACCCTTTGAAGCCATATGTGGCACTTCAAGGAATTGTTGATGGCTTTGGATACCTCAACAATTTATTGATGGCTAAAGGCATGGTCTGATTCCCTATAATATCATTCTCAAGGCCTAGAGACATGTATATAATACTAAAAAATACCTAATAGCACGAGCATTCTCAATCATAAGCTAATGGTAATCTCAAGATTCCATGTGTGGTTAGTGAAGGAAACCTTCTGATCCCTTGATGGCTAGAAGATTCCTTTAGTTACAAAGTTGTAGATCTCCTCCCACGATCATTTCCAAGCCCCAAAATCCCCAAGACATGGATACCCCTATGAAGTCGTGCATGGTGCATTAAGCCATTGTTCATGGCTCTGGATGATTCAATGGTTTCTTTAGGGATAAAGACATGGTTTTTTCCCTAGAATTCCATTCCCAAGGCCATGTGTGGTTGGTGGAGACCATCTCCTTAACCTTAGATGGCTAAAATATTCATTTAGGGATTGAGGATCAAGTGTCCTCTACTGACCATGTCCAATGCCCAAAGGAAAAAAAAACTAGATACATAGTGCCATGGATACCCCTACGAAGTTATGCATGATTCCTTGACACATTGTTCATGGCTCTAAATTCCATAAGAATTAATTTAGGGCCAAACACATAGTCTTCTTCCTTAGAATATCATTCCCAAGGCCTTGAAACAAGTAGATATTACTCAAAATATATAATAGTACTAAGATCCCCAATCATAATCCAATGCTTCCTTTAAGAGGCTATGTGTGGTTGGTTGAGGTATCCTTCTTATCCTTCGATGGATATAATATTTCTTTAGAGACTGAGGTTCAGGTCCCATCCCTTGACCATGTTCAATGCCCCTAGTCCTAATGACCTGGATGCATAGTGCCATGGATACCTATTGAAGCCATGTGTGGTGATTTCTGGCATTATTTATGGCTTTGTATGCCTAAATGGTTTCTTTAGGGCCAAAGGCATGGTCCTCTTCTATAGAGTGTCATTCCCAAGGCCCCGAGACATGTGTCTAACGCTCAAAACCAACTATTGGTGTTAAAATAACTAATCATAGATCAATGATACCCTCAAGAGACCCTCTGTGGTTGGTGCATGCATCCTTCTTTGACACAGATGGCTGGAAGATTCCTTTAGGGCCCTATTTTTAAGTCTCTTTCATTGACCATGTTGAATTCCCTAATGCCACAAGACCTAGATACATAATACCATGGATATCCCTACAAATTCATGTGTGGTTCTTCGAGGCATTGTTCATGGCTGTGGAATCCTCAATTATTTCGTTAGGGATAAAAGTATGTTATTCCTCCCTTGAAATCCATTCCCAACACCCTGAGACATGTACATATTCCTAAAAACACCCTAATGTCACTAACATCCTCAATCATAGGCCAATGACCATTGAAAGGCGATGTGTTGTTGGTGGATAGAACCTTCTTATCTCTAGATGGCTAGAAGATTCCATTAGAGCTTGAGCTTCATGCCTCCTCCCATGACCATTTCCAATCCCCCAAGTCCCCAAGACTTGGATACATAGTGCCATGGATACCCTTGCAAAGTCACACATGGTGCTTTAAGGCATTGTTCATGGTTTGGGATGCCTTAATGGTCTTTAAGGATAAATGAATGGTATTTCCCCTAGAATGTCATTCCCAAGGAATTGAGACACATACATATTTTCAAACCCGCCTACTGGAATTGTCATCCTTAATCATAGGCCAATGATACCTTTAGGAGGCCATGTTTGGCTGGTGGAGGAAACCTTCTTATCCTTGGATGGATAAAATATTTCTATAAGGCCCAAGGTTCAAATTTCTTCCACTGACCATGCCCAAGACCTCAAGAACATAACACCTAGATACAAAGCTCAATGGATACCCTTGCAAAGGCATGCATGGTGCTTTGAGGAAATGTTTAGGGCTCTAGATTCCTTGATACCCTGCTTTAACAAGTGGTCGTTTATTTAATATGCAAGCTGCAACATTTTAGAGCATTTAAGGTTGAATTACTACCACTCGTCTGTATCCTAAAATGATGTTCGAATCATTGATGACCATGTGAAAGAAAGAAGACAAATGATGTGGAAGTAGTTTAAATAGTTCACATAATAATATCGTGGTTAAACAATCTTGGATGGAGGCAACGTTATTCTGTCCAAAATGCCAGTCGCAATATTATTATTATAACCGTTATTCAAACGCCAAAAAACTATGATAGCTTAAACCATAATTCACAAGGCTATTTTGATTATGATTATGAGATTCATTCTCATTTGGTCCTTTTCCCAAGTTATATGCCAATTTTGATATAGGGCCATAATATTATATAAAAAATTATTTAACTAAAAAGATATTTTAACTAAAGTCAAACGTGTTTTACTTAATATCATTTAAGACTAAGATGCTCTCATATATCAAAATTGATTTTGAATTATTCACTTTAAATATAAAATAATATCAATTAATAAATAATAAGAAACAAAACTATTAACCAATTCATAAATATTTGGAAATTTGATTTTACTTCTAGACTCTACTTTTTATATAAAGTTTATTTAATAACTCTAATAACTAAACAAAATACATGAGAATTTTAAATTTAAAATGGTAATGAAAAGATTTTTAAGATAAGAAGATATAGATTTGTCATTAAATCATTTTTTTCTCAACTGCAATGAATTTTAATAAAATCATAAATCAAAAAGAAAATAATTAAATTCATTTGCAAGTGAGAAAATGAAAATTTATTTTATTTTTTAAATAAGAGTCTCATAAATAATGTTTGGTTAAATTTAAAAAAGTTGAATCAACTTAGATATACTCAAATAAGGGCATGGAAGTGTTACTTAGGATATGTGCCAAGGACAAAGACCAGTCAAACCATACTCAAGAATCAAACAAGTAGTAGAAAGCAAGGTATTTATAAGCATCAAATGGAAACCCCTTAATTTTGCAAAAAATTCAACAATACAATAAACCAAAACTTATTGAATCCTGTAAGATACTTTTTTTTTTTAAATCTTAAACTCAAGAAATTTGATTCCTCTCTTGCTTAATAGATACCGGTTTAAGTTTTAATTTTCTATTTTATAGACAGGCGTGTATTGTTTTAATTACTTTTTATAATTTTTATTTTATTTTTTGTCGAGTAAAAGGGAGTTGTTGTAACGTTCGGCCAAAAATAATATTGCCCATTATGATGAAGATGTTGTAAGGTTTGTAATAATGTAACGTTTGTCATAATAAATAAAAAAACGTAATAAATATTATGTCGGCCATTAATAAAAAGACATGTATTTTCGTTTAAAATATACGTTTGAAATCAATGGCTATATAATACACCAAAACAACATAAACAATTATAGAAAAAAAAAAAAAATACTAATTATGTTTTTCCGAATAAAATACTAAATTTGAATTTAGTTTTTCTACAAAAATAATTGTAAATTTTGTTTAATATACTCACTTTTTAAAATAATAGTTTTAATTGTAGTACTTTAAATTTGAATTTAGTTTTTCTAAAAATAGAATTCTAAATTTTGTTTAATATACTCACTTTTTAAAAATAAAAATAGAAGAAAGTTTCGTTCTATATAAGAATAGAATCCTAATTATGTTTTTCAAATAAAATACTAATTATGTTTTTCCAAATAGAATACTAAATTTGAATTTGTTTTTCTTCAAAAATAATTGTAAATTTTGTTTAATATACTCACTTTTTAAAATAATAGTTTTAATTTTAGTGCTTTAAATTTGAATTTATTTTTTCTAAAAATAGAATTCTAAATTTTGTTTAATATACTCACTTTATAAAAATAAAAATAGAAGTAAGTTTCGTTCTATATAAAAATAGAATACTAATTATGTTTTTCCAAATAGAATACTGAATTTGAATTCGTTTTTCTCCGAAAATAATTGTAAATTTTGTTTAATATACTCACTTTTTAAAATAATAGTTTTAATTGTGGTGCTTTAAATTTGAATTTAGTTTTTCTAAAAATAGAATTCTAAATTTTGTTTAATATACTCACTTTTTAAAAATAATAGTTTTAATGGCAGTGCTTTAACAGTATCCCAGCCTAGATCCGAGAGTGAATAAAAATAGAAGCAAGTTTAGTTCTAATTTTGGTTTAATATACTCACTTTTTAAAAATAATAGTTTGAATGGCAGTGCTTTAAGAGTATTCCAGCCTATATCCAAATGAATAAAAATAAAAGCAAGTTTCGTTTTCTTTGGAAATTTGATTCTATATAAAAATAGAATAGTAATTATGTTTTTCCAAATATAATACTGAATTTGAATTTAGTTTTTTTACAAAAATAATTGTAAATTTTGTTTAATATACTCATTTTAAAATAATAGCTTTAATTGTTGTGCAATCATAATTTGAATATGATATTAATGTTGTGGATGGTTTTGAATATTAGTTCTAATTATTTTAAACTATAATCATTTTAAACTATTTAATTAATTTTAATTTTAATAAATTTTAATTTTTTTAATAATTTTAAACTAGTTTTAAATTTACTAAATTTTAAACTAGTTTTAAATTTAATAAATTTTAATTGTTTAATATATTAAATTTTAAGTTATATTAATATTAAACATTTTAAAATATTTTAACTATTTAATATTTATATTAAATTTAAATTTAACTCCCTATTCAACATATAAATATAGTAAATCCTTCAATTTTCAAACAATTGGGTGTATCCCATTGGTAACACATTGTGGTGGTCATAGGTAGGTCACGGGGTCAAACCCTGTTGAGCCACACATCACCCATTTTCGCCAAATGTAATATTATTCAAGTTTATATATAAGTTCTTTACTATGTATAACGGGCATGAGGTCCAAGGTTCGATCCTCCCACATAACCTAATTGTTTTGAAATTATATTGAATTTGATTATCATGTAAAGTGATTTTTATACTTGCATAGATTTCAGTGTATGGTGTTTTATCATTGCAAAATTTTCAGTGTAGCTGTTAATCGATGGGTGCATAGATTTCAATGTAGATTTCATGGATGCATAAATTTTAGTGTGGATTTCATAGATGCATAAATTGCAGTGTATATGTTAATGCTTGACATTTTTGATATAGAGTCTGAACTATAAATGGAAGATGTGCATGCAGAAGATACTATCTGACAAACAGGAGAAGAAAAAAAATACAGAACGTCGAATGTCAGAAAGCATATAGGAAGAAAATCTAATGAAATGATGGCAAAAGAACAAGAAGGTTAAAGGTTTATACCACAGAACCAAAATTTGTGTGGATAAAGTTACGTGGATATTGAATTTCATTATCATGTAAAGTGAGTTTTATACTTGCATATATTTCAGTGTATGGTGTTTTATCATTGCATAATTTTCAGTGTAGCTGTTAATCGATGGACGCATAGATTTCAGTGTAGATTTCATGGATGCATAAATTTTAGTGTGGATTTCATAGATGCATAAATTTCTATGTATATGTTAATGCTTGACATTTTTATATAGAGTCTGAATTAAAAATGGAAGATGTGCATGCATAAGATGTTATTAGACAATCAGGCACCAATCGGGATAAGAACAAAAAATACAGAACATTGAACATCAGAACGCATATCAAGGAAGAAAATCTAATGAATTGACAGCAAAAGAATCAGAAGAAGACTTGAAACGAAAAGAAGAACAACAAAAAAAATATCAAAAAAGAAAGTTGGACGAAATGACAACAGAAGAAGAATAAGAAGAACAAAGAAAACTAAATGTTGATCGACAAAGAGCATATCGAGAGAGAAAGTTGAAGCAGTTGGAAGAACAAAGAAATCAATTTGTAGAACAACAAATAAATCAAAATGTAGAACAACAAAGACAATATTCAACCAATGTACTCATAGAACCAACTGTGGGAGATGCTCAACGTGTAACGGTCAGAGAGCGATGTGTTGATGACATGGTCCAATTTCAAGCAGCTCCAATTACTAATATGGTCCAAGATAAGGAGATTGAAATTGATGATAATATATCAGTACCATCTGAAGAAATGTATACTAGACATCAAAAATTTTGTGAACGAATTGATCAATTAGCAGAAGTTCAAATGTGTCATGTTTGCCAGGAGTCATGTATGCTAGAATACAAGTACGTAATACAAGTACAGGTCCAATGTAGATTCTCATATGATCGATATGAGAAGATGTCAAAACTACCAGGTGTGAATATAAGAAAATATGAAGAAGATAGATTGAAAATGATCACGATGTGAACCATATTTTCATTTATTTAAACCTTACAAAATTATTGTCTCTATTTTCTAGTTTAACAATTTACTCATACTTATTTTTTACATTATGATCATCTTCATAATTCTATCTGTGTTTTCAACTTAACCTGTTCCTTACAATGCTGATCAAAATCCAGTTTTGTGTCACTTTCCATGACTGGAACCAGCCTAGATCCAAATCCTAGGCTCTATCAAACACCGAGAGGGATCACATCTCCCGAGCTACAAACCTCTTCTCAGGTATCGCACTCAAGGAGCTTTTCGATGAGAGGTTTTCACCTTGGGATATTTGATCCCTCTTGGTGCTTGATAGAGCCTAGGATTTGGATCTAGGATGGTATATGTTAATTAGAGAAGTGGCATACATAATTGCATCGAGAGGAGCGAGGTGATTGCGGCGATCTACAACCCAGTATGAGGGAGATCTTGTAACGTTTGTCGAGTATGAGGGAGATCTTGTAATGTCTGTAACGTTTTTCGAGTATGAGAGAGATGTTGTATCGTTCGGCCAAAAATAATATTGTCGATTATGATGGAGATGTTGTAATGTTTGTAATAATGTAATGTTTGCCATAATAAATAAAAAACGTAATAAATATTATGTCGGCCATTAATAAAAAAATATGTATTTTTGTTTGAAATACACGTTTGAAATCAATGGCTATATAATACACCAAAACAATATAAACAATTATAGAAAAAAGTAAATAGAATACTAATTATGATTTTCTAAATAAAATACTGAATTTGAATTTAGGTTTTCTATAAAAACAATTGTAAATTTTGTTTAATACACTCTCTTTTTAAAATAATAGTTTTAATTGTGGTGCTTTAAATTTGAATTTAGTTTTTCTAAAAATAAAATTTTAAATTTTGTTTAATATACTCACTTTTTAAAAATAATAGATTTAATGGGACTACTTTAAAAGTATCCCAGCCTAGATCCAAGTGAACTCGTTTCATTTCGTTTTCTATGAAAATTTGATTCTATATAAAAATAGAATACTAATTATGTTTTTCCAAATAGAATACTGAATTTGAATTTAGTTTTTCTACAAAAATAATTGTAAATTTTATTTAATATACTCACTTTTTAAAATAATAGTTTTAATTGTAGTGCTTTAAATTTTAATTTAGTTTTTCTAAAAATAGAATTCTAAATTTAGTTTAATATACTCACTTTTTAAAAATAATAGTTTTAATGGTAGTGCTTTAAGAGTATCCCAACCTCGATCCAAGTGATCAAAAATAAAAGCAAGTTTCGTTTCCTTTCATTTTCGAAATTTGATTCTATATAAAAATAGAATACTAATTATGTTTTTCTAAATAGAATAGTGAATTTGAATTTAGCTTTTCTAAAAATAGATTTCTAAATTTTGTTTAATATACTCACTTTTTAAAATAATAGTTTTAATTGTAGTGCTTTAAATTTGAATTTAGCTTTTCTAAAAATAGATTTCTAAATTTTGTTTAATATACTCACTTTTTAAAAATATTAGTTTTAATGGCAGTGCTTTAACAGTATCCCAGTCTTGATCCAAGTGAATAAAAATAGAAGCAAGTTTAGTTTTGTTTAGTTTTCTTTGGAAATTTGATTCTATATAAAAATAGAATACTAATTATGTTTTTTCCAAATAGAATACTGAATTTGAATTTAGTTTTTCTACAAAAATAATTGTAAATTTTGTTTAATATACTCACTTAAATTAAAATAATAGTTTTAATTGTAGTGCTTTAAATTTGAATTTAGTTTTTCTGAAAATGACATTCTAATTTTTGTTTAATATACTTACTTTTAAAAAATAATAGTTTGAATGGCAGTGCTTTAACAATATTCCAACCTAGATTGAAGTGAATAAAAAAAGAAACAAGTTTCGTTTTCTCTGAAAATTTGATTCTATATAAAAATAGAATACTAATTATGTTTTTTCAAATAGAATACTGAATTTGAATTTAGTTTTTCTACAAAAATAATTGTAATTTTTTTTTAATATACTCACTTTTTAAAATAATAGTTTTAATTGTAGTGTTTTAAATTTGAATTTAGTTTTTTCTAAAAATAGAATTCTAAATTTTGTTTAATATACTCAGTTTTTAAAAATAATGGTTTTAATGGCAGAGCTTTAAATCGTAATTTGAATATGATATTAATGGTGTGGATGGTTTTGAATATTAATTCTAATTATCTTTAACTATAATCATTTTTAACTATTTAGTTAATTTTAATTTTAATAAATTTTAAATTTTTTAATAATTTCAAACTATTTTTAAATTTAATAAATTTTAATTGTTTAATATATTAAATTTTAAATTATATTAATATTAAACATTTTAAATTATTTATCTATTTAATATTTATATTAAATTTAAATTTAACTCTCGATTCAAACATATAAATATATTAAATCATTTAATTCTCAAACAACTGGGTGTATCCCATTGGTAACACGTTTTCACCAAATGTAATATTATTCAAGTTTATATATAAGTTCTTTCCTATGTATAATAAGAACTACCTGAGGTATAGTGGTAAGTGTGTTGGGATAATGGGCATGAGGTCCAAGGTTTGATCCTCTCACATCACCTAATTTTTTTGAAAATATATTGAACTTGATTATCATGTAAAGTGAGTTTTATACTTGCATAGATTTTAGTGTATGGTGTTTTATCATTGCATAAATTTTAGTGTAGATGTTGATAGATGGATGCATAGATTTTAGTGTAGATTTCATGGATGCATAAACTTTAGTGTGGATTTAGATACATAAATTGCAGTGTATATGTTAATGCTTGACATTTTTAATATAGAGTCTGAACTATAAATGGAAGATGCGCATGCAGAAGATGCTATTAGACAAACAGGAGAAAAACAAAAAATACAGAACGTCGAACGTCAGAAAGCATATCAAGGAAGAAAATCTAACGAAATGACAACAAAAGAACGAGAAGGATAAAATTTTATACCACAGAACCAAAAGTTATGTGGATATTGAATTTCATTTCATGTAAAGTGAGTTTTATACTTGCATAGATTTCAGTGTACGGTGTTTTATCATTGCATAAATTTTGGTGTAGCTGTTAATCGATGGACGCATAGATTTCAGTGTAGATTTCATTGATGCATAAATTTTAGTGTGGATTTCATAGATGCATAAATTTTTGTGTATATGTTAATGCTTGACATTTTTTATATAGAGTCTGAACTAGAAATGGAAGATGTGCATGCAGTAGATGTTATCAGAAAAATAGGAGAAGAACAAAAAATACAGAACGTTGAATGTCAGAAAGCATATCAAGGAAGAAAATCTAATGAAATGACAACAAAAGAATGAGCAGAATACTTGAAACGAAAAGCAAAACAACAAAAGGAATATCGAAAAAGAAAGTTGGACGAAATGACAGCAGACGAATGAAAAGAACGAAAAAAATGAAACATGGATCGACAAAAAGAATATCGAAAAATAAAGTTAGATGAGTTGACAACAGAAGAACGAGAAGAACAAAGAAAAAAAAATGTTGACCGACAAAGAGCATGTCGAGAGAGAAAGTTGAAGCAATTGGAAGAACAAATAAATCAATTTGTAGAACAAGAAAAAAATCAAAATGTAGAACAACAAAGACAATATTCAACCAATATACCCATAGAACCAACTGTGGGAGATACTCAACATGTAACGGTCAGAGAGAGACATGTTGATGACATGGTCCAATTTCAAGCAGCTTGTGATATTTTCAATTACTAGGAACTAGATTCATAAGACAATTTCACTATGAAATATTTTAGACAATGAGAGAAGAAGAATAGAGAGAATAAATTATGGAAAACACTATGTATCTTATTAATTGATATTGTAACAATATTTAATACATCCTCCATGGAGAAATTTGAATTGCTTTGAAGCAATATGGAAAGAGCAAAACGAAAAGGCTTAGAAAAGATTAAAAAACCCCCTGGGTGGCAAAAGCAGTTTCCAAAACTGTGCTAGAGGCTCACGAATTTGGCAACTATGGTATGGCAGCTCATGAGTGAGGTAAATGGAATGTAATGATAGCTTTAGAAGGTTAGATATGATGTGGAGGTCGAATTGGTCAAGTGGCAGAAGATTCCAAGTAAACTAGCTTTATCTTTTCCACTAAAAAGGAGAAAAAATAGGACAAAGCTAACTAACTGGATAGTGTCTTTCTAATTCAGGAATGGAATAAAATTAGTCAGAATCCAAGGAAATCTTATCCAGAATCTATCCAAATTCATTTTTGAGAATGAGGATAGCATGTGGTCCACTAAAAGACAAAACTTGCCTATTCTACCTAGTCAAAACTCAGGAAATTAATCATAAATGATTAATTAATTTTATCCTAAGTCTATAATGACATAGTGGATTTTTTAAATGTTCCAACACCCCCCCCTTAAGCCTGAATTTATGTGATGGGAATTAGAAAAATATCAGAAATATAGGTCCCAAGCAACAAGGCTTATGGTCACCCCAATAGCAAAATAACTAGTCCATGTAAACCGAGGAAACAGGGAAAACCTCATGGGAACAAAACCCTCCCTTAAAAAGGACATGCTTGATGTCTTCATACTATCATGTTTCTCATTTGAATGAGATGAATGAGCTGAATTAGCTGAATGGGCTGTTTCTGAGTAACTGACTTGATGAAGAGATTGTGGATGTCATGATCATGCATCAGTGCATCGATGTTGTGTAGGCAAGAACCATGTGTTGAAGCTCTATGAAGTTTATCTTCGGATGATGGAGGAGCATCAAATGAATTTTTCTTGTTTCTGTAACATACATAATCAAATATGAAAACATAATCAATGATGGAAAGAATATCTTTGCATACTCCTTCCCAAGGAGAAACAATGAACTCAACAGGATCAATTTCTTCTGTAGCTGCAATGTGGTGTACTAGTTCTTGTACTTTCTCTCAAACTGATGTTGAACCTTTCTGATATTTAAAATGAGACCATGCAGCTCTGAAATATTAGAATGTAAGTCATATGGAGAAGCAACCAATAAAGATGTGGAGACTCCATGATCAAACATAATTTTAGTAGAAAAAATTTGAGAAACTAGATCACCCGGATAGTTGAGCGAGCCTGGAGAGTGTGACGACTTGAATTTTGAACCATGATTGATGGGGTCATGTACAGATGTGTGGAATATCAGTCCAAATAATTCCAAAACAATGGATTTCCAACCAATGAAAGATATGAAAGACAAAAGTGCAACAGACGCAAGTGACATAGTGTAGGAAAACATAGAATTGTGTAGTTTCTTAACTGGAGAACTTGGGGTTTGTAGGGTCTTTTGTACATCCAAAGGTTGGGAATATGATGTGGGATATGTAATGACCTACATATCAGACTGCAAATCATCTTCTAAATCATAATCTAAAAGATTTGAATGATGGTGGAAAGACCTTTTAGAAGACAAGTCATAAGCTAGTAAAAAATGACTAGTTTTGAGAGGAGACTTGGATGAACTGACGGAAGATTGTTCCTAGGAAGAGATGGAGGTTTCTTATTCTGATATATCAGAATGTGAATCAATATCAGAGACATCAGAATTATATTTCACTCTAGCACTCAAAGCATAAACATTATTACCTTTGGGAGAGGTTTGGAGATAGAGTTCTTGTTCTACGGCAACCTTGCCTTGTTATTTCTTTGCGAAGTCCGGAACATCTATGTTATGCTCTTCAAGCATCTTGGTCATGATGTCCAATTTATTCTTGAAGCAAGATTTGTCAGGATAAGTGCCTTTGAAACAATAAGAACACTTGGGCTTCTCCTTCTTCATCTTCTTGGATTTGGAATCTCCATCAGAATCCTCTTCATCTGATAATATCTTCTGTTTGGATTTTTCATTCTTGAAACTCTTTGCTCCATGAGCAATAGGTGCAAAGTCTTTGGAGGGTGATTGATCCCTCATTTGGACCATCTTCTCCTTTTCTTGAGTGAGAAAATCAATGAATGCATCCAAGGTTGGCATCTTCCACTTGGGAACTGCAAGTCTTGTAGAATGAAAAGTAGACACAAATACTGAGTATTCAGAGCTCAGTTTTGACAAAATGGTAAGGATTAATTGCTCATCCTTCTTCTCTATACCATATTGCTTGAGTTGAAGCAATAGGTTCTTGAATTTTGAGATGAACTCCTCCATAGAATCGGAATTACTTGCACTAAGAGAGATCATCTCAATCTCCAACAAATGACCTCTGAGATCGTCTTGTTTTCCAAGGAGAGACTCTAGCTTTGTCCACACTTCATTTGGAGTTGATAGAGAATCGATATGGAATATAATATCTGAAGATACAGAGAGACAAAGTAACCCATAAGCTTCATCAATCCTATTGAACCATTTGGATTTTAATTCAATAGCTCCTAGCTCAGTTTCAAGCCCCATAGTGACTCTATACAATCCTTTGCTCCGAAGCTGGATGATCATATGCGCCTTCCAATCAAAGAAATTGAAGGGAGTGAGAGTCACAACTTTGGCTTGATTTTGCCCCATACTGATGTGCTCCTGGTAATGGTAATACTTGCAAAAAACACTCTTGGAAATTGTTTTGAATCAATCTAGCTTTGATACCATGTGAGATTTTCAATTACTAGGAACTAGATTCATAAGACAATTTCAACATGGAATATTTTAGACAATGAGAGAAGAAGAATAGAGAGAATAAATTATGGAAAAAAATCTACATATTATTCATTGATATTGTAACAATATATAATACATCCTCCATGGAGAAAATGGAATTGCTTTGAAGCAATATGGAAAGAGCAAAAAGAAAAGGCTTAGAAAAGACAAAAAACCCCCTAGGTGGCAAAAGCAGTTTCCAAAACTGTGCTAGAGGCTCACGAATTTGGAAAGTATGGTATGGAAGCTCATGAGTGAGGTAAATGGAATGTAATGATGGCTTTAGAAGGTTATATATGATTTGGAGGTCGAATTGGTCAAGTGGCAAAAGATTCCAAGTAAACTAGCTTTATCTTTTCCACTAAAAAGCAGAAAAAACAAGACAAAGCTAACTAAAACTAGATAGTGTCTTTCTAATTCAGGAATGGAATAAAATCAGATAGAATCCAAGGAAATCTTATCCAGAATCTATCCAAATTCATTTTTGAGAATGAGGATAGTATGTGGTCCACTAAAAGACAAAACTGGCCTATTCTACCTAGTCAAAACTCAGGAAATTAATCATAAATGATTAATTAATTTTATCCTAAGTCTAGAATGACATAGTGGGTTTTTTAAATGTTCCAACACAGCTCCAATTACTAATATGGTCCGAGATAAGGAGATTGAAATTGACGATAATATATTGGTACCATCTGAAGAAATGTATACTAGACATCAAAAATTTTGTGAACGAATTGATCAATTAACAGAAGTACAAATGTGTCATGTATGCCAAGAGTCATGCATGCTAGAATACAAGTACATGTCCAATGTAGATTCTCATATGATCGATATGAGAAGATGTCAAAACTACCAAGTGTGAAGATAAGAAAATATGAAGAAGATAGATTGAGAATGATCACGATGTGAACCATATTTTCATTTATTTAATCCTTACAAAATTATTGTCTATATTTTCCTGTTTAACGATTTACTCATACTTATTACTTACATTATGATAATCCTCATAATTCTATCTGTGTTTTCAACTTAACCTGTTCCTTGCAATGTTGATCAAACTCCATTTTTGTGTCACCGCCCATAACTAGAACGATCTTAGATCCAAATCCTAGGCTCTATCAAGCGCCGAGAGGGATCAAATCTCCTGAGGTGCAAACATCTTCTCAGGTATTGCACTCAAGGAGATTTTCGAGGAGAGGTTTGCACCTCGGGAGATTTGATCCCTATCGACGCTTGATAGAGCTTAGGATTTGGATCTAGGTTGGTATATGTTAATTAGAGAATTGGTGTACATGATTGCATCGAGAGGAGCGAGGTGATCTACAACCCAGTATGAGGGAGATCTTGTAACGTAACGTAACTTTATTTTTTAATTATGGTAACTTGCTTGGAGTTATAGATGTAAATATAGAAATACAGTCGTGGGCAGTGACACAAAACTGGAGTTTTATCAGCATTGTAAGGAAGAGGTTAAGTTGAAAACACAGATAGAATTATGAGGATTATCATAATGTAAGTAATAAGTATGAGTAAATTGTTAAACTGGAAAATAGAGACAATAATTTTGTAAGGATTAAATAAATAAAAATATGGCTCACATCGTGATCATTCTCAATCTATCTTCTTCATCTTTCTTATCTCCACACCTGGTAGTTTTGAAATCTTCTCATATCGATCATATGAGAATCTACATTGGACATGTACGTGTATTACGTACTTGTATTCCAGCATATGACTCCTGGAAGACATGACACATTTGAACTTCTTCTAATTAATCAATTGGTTCACGAAATTCCTTTCAAATCTGCATAAATCTTCTGCCTGATCTTAACAATTTATTGTTCCATCTCCTTGTTCATCTCTGGCCCAAGCATCACCCTGTTCACTGGGTTGTCCCAATTCACTGGAGTTCTGCATCCTTTTCCATACAGTGCCTCAAATGGACTCATTCCCAATGATGCTTGTTGTCCATTTTTGTATGCAAATTCTACCAAGTGTAGGTAATCCTCCCACTTGGATGCTTTATCCATCACATACATTCTCAACATGTCTTTAAGAACCTGATTCACCCTCTCAGTCTGGCCATCTATTTGAGGATGAAATGTTGTGCTAAAGTTCAGTTGAGTTCCTAACTCCTTAAATAATCCCTTCCAAAAATTGGAGGTGAACTTTGCATCCCTATCTGAAATTATTGCTTTGGGAAATCCATGCAATCTGGATATCTCCTTCATGAAAATATTTGCTATGTCAATTGTCTTATGAGTGGACTTGACTAGAATAAAGTCAGATACCTTTGATAGCTTATCCACCACTACCATAATTGAACCATGCTTACTTACTGTCATTGGACAACCTGTTATGAAATCCATAGAAATTACTTCCCACTTCCATTCTGGAATGGGAAAAGGCTACAACAACCCTGCTGGATGTTGATGTTGTGCCTTGACTTGTTGGCCTTTTTGACAGCTAGCAATGTATTCAGCTATGTCCTTCTTCATCCCATGCCAAAACTATTTCTTTCTTGCTGTTGTTATTGTCTTATGATAGCTTGGATGTCTAGAGTATAGCATTTGATGTATTTCATCCATCACTAGCTTCTTCAAATCTGCACAATTTGGAATATATAGTCTGGTACCCTGATAAATGAGAACATAATCTTCACCAAGCTCATATCTTGCATATGTTTCATCCACATTTCTCTCCTACATTATTTCTTTGATTTGAATGTAAGTCTCATCACTGGAATGGGCTTCAAGAACCCTTGCCTTCAAATCTGATTTGCAGATATTTACTGCTGCAACATGAAATTTTATGCTAAGGACATCTGCAACCTTATTCTCCTTACCTTTTACATGCTTAATTTCAAAGTCAAATTCACAAATAAATTCCATCCACCTAGTTTTTTTATCATTAAGGTTTGGCTGTTCAAACAAATATTTCAAGCTCATGTGATCTGTCCTGAGCTCAAACCTTCTCCCCAACAGATAATGTCTCCATCTCTTGAGATCATGTACTATGGTCGCTAGCTCTAAATCATGTGCGGCATAGTTCTTTTCATGCTCTTTCAACTTTCTTCACTCGTAGAAAATTACAAATCCTTCTTGCATGAGCACTCCACCTAGCCCTTCAATGCAAGCATCTGTGCACACTACAAAATCTTTCTTTGGATCTGCAATATTCAAAACAGGAGCACTGGTAAGCAATTCCTTTAGTTGTTGAAAACTCTTTTGACACCTTTTAGACCATACAAACTTGACATTATTTCTCTGCAATGATGTAATTGGATGAGCTATCTTGGAGAATCCTTCAATGAACTTTCTATAATAGCCTGCAAGACCCATAAAATATCTAACATCTATGACATTCTTTGGGGTGGGCCAATCCATTATGGCTTCAATCTTTTCTGGATCCACTGCAATTCCTTCTTCTGAGATGACATGACCCAAATACTATACCTTTCTTTGATAAAAATCACACTTGCGCAACTTTGCATACAATTGGTGTTCTTTAAGAATTTGCAACACAATTCTTAGATGTTCAGTATGCTCTTCTTCATTCTTTGAATAGACAAGAATATCGTCCAAGAACACTATTACAAACTTATCCAAATATTTGTTGAAGACACTATTCATGAGGCACATGAATGTAGTAGTTGCATTGGTAAGACCAAATGGCACCACTGTGAACTCATAATGGCCATACCTTGTGCGAAAAGTTGTCTCGTGAATGTGTTCTTCTTTTATCCTCACTTGATGGTAACCAGATTTCAAGTCAATCTTTGAAAACACTTTAGCTTCCTTCATTTGATCAAAGAAATCATCAATTCTTGGCAATGGGTACTTATTCTTGGCTGTCACTTTATTTAGCTTCATGTAATCAATACACAGCCTTAAAGTCCCATCCTTTTTCTTGAAAAATAACACTGGTGCTTCCCAAGGAGATACACTTTTCCTGATGTACTCCTTGTCCATTAATTCTTGTAGCTGCATCTTTAACTCTAAAAAATTCTGGTGTGCTCATTCTATAAGGAGCTTTGGAAGTTGGTGCTGCCCCTAGGACTAGATTGATGGTAAAATCAATGTCTCTTTTTGGTGGCAATCTCGACACTTCATATGGAAACACATCTCTAAACTCTTGTAACAACTGGAAGTCTTCCATCCTTGGTCCTTTGCCCTCAGATGAATCTGATATGTTAATTGCATATAATTGGCAGCCCTTCTTTTAAAAAAATTTCAATTGTAAGGCTGAAATCTATCTTACTGAGACTTGCTTGGGAAGTCCTCTTACTAATATTGGTCTTACCTCTTCATCAATGCATTCAAGTACCTTTTCATAGCAGTCTATCTTGGATCTATGCCTTTCCAACCAATCCATACCAATTAGGGCATCATAAGATCCCAATGGTTGGACATTCAAATTTACATTGGTGAGGAATCCATTCAACTCCATGGGGCATTCCATCACTACTTCACTCACCTTTATCTTAGTCCCTGTGGCTAACTAAACTAGACAAGACTTTTTTTGCTTCATTTTTCTAAGAGAACAACCTTCAACTACTTTTGGAGAAACATAACTATGAGTAGATTCTGGATCAATCAAAACAAAAATAGATTGCTTGGCAATCTTATCTTCAACTTCCACCATTGTTGATTGATGGTATGCTTGATGATCATCCAATTCTACATAGATTTGAGGTGTTGTCGTTGCCATATCTTCCACTGTAGATTCCCCTTTTATGTTGTGCAAGCTCCGAGGATTCTCCCTCCGATGTGGACAATATATAATCTTGTGGTTCTCTCCACATCCCCAACATTGAAGTGGCCATTTTGATGCTTTTTATGCTACTATTGTTAGCTTGTTCTCACTTTGTGCTTGTTGGACCTATGAAAAATTTCTTGACTGATTCTTGAATGGTGGCTTAAATCCACTTTACCTTTGATCAAAATTCCCATTTGGCTTTCCTTTCCCGACTGGGTGAACCTATGATTTTCCTTTGCTCTACTCATAGCCATGCACTGCCATCCTAATGGCTTCATCAAGACTTGGTGTATTAACAAACTCAATCCTATCCCTGAAACTTTGAGGTAGACTTCCAAGGAAGCATTGGATCTTTACCCTCTCATCTTTGATGTAGTCCACATACCTCAACAGTTCCAAAAATTTATGGACATGTTATTCCATAGATTTATGTCCCAACTTGAGTTCATTGAACTCTTTCCTCTTGTTGTAATAATACCTAGCAGAAATGTTTTTTTCCTTGAAATACTTCTTAAATTTATCCCAGTTGATCCTCCTTTCCTTAAATCTTATCATGGTTTCAACCAAATTATGAGGAGTTTTTTGCTCCCTCCTCCCATTGGATTCAGTCTCAGCATTTTCTCCTTTATGATCTCTCCTAGAACATCATTATCATGCTCATCAGGGTCCTGAGCATCATTTTTGGTTTCCATTTCCCTTTGCTTTCCCTATATGTTGCCTCTGTTGCAACTATTCAACCACTATCAGCTACAACCACTGTGCATTATAAAAGATATTCATTAGGATTTTTAGAAATGCATATAAAACATAAAGCATCCAAATTTAATAGAAGAACCTCAAGGAACAATTTACAGAGCTAATATGCCTTCTGTCCCCCTTGTGCAATTCTGAAAATTGCCCATATCAACAATTTTTATTTTTATTTTGTAAAAAAAGCACCACAGGCACATTTCGACTCCGATTGCTTTCAGAATTCATGGCCAAGTTCAACTTGACCCTCCCTAAACTTCCCAACACTTTTCAGTGCTACAATTGGTTCAATATCGATGTCAGGTAAGAGCTAGATGTCTAGTTGGTCTGAATCGACCTTCTGTGCTGATTAAACAATCCTTGTTGGCTATTGGTTTCACCCAAACATGAAAATTTAAAAAGGGTATTATTCCTTTTCCCATGGAATTTCATGTCCGATTAATTGGTTAACCTTCTACCACTTACACAAGTGAAACACTATACGAGCCGTCGATCACTTCGCCGGTCTTCTCGTCCGTCGATCTGCGGTCAACGGGGTTGTTCACTTTGTGATTTCATGGCCAATATTCCACTAACTCTCTCAAACTTCACCCCAACAAAATGTTACGTGGTTCGTCGATCTTCTCAGTCTTAATCCCACCTTACGATCCTCGGTTCTTTGACCGTACCATCGCTCACCTTTCGGGCTAACAAACCTGGTCATCTATCGATAGCATGGATCATGGCCCAACAACCCAAGTGATGCAAACCTAAGCTATGATACCACTCTATAGCGTCCCTAGCCACCTCAATGCCCTTCAGAGGCGATGGGAGACAACTTGCCATTTTTTTTCTTCGAACTTCCATTATTCTGCAAAAAAAATTCTCAGTCTGCAGTTCCGCAATCCGCAGTGCAGAACTCAGAAAGTAAGAACCACTAAATCACCATTTTTTCCAAAACATTCCTCGGACTTCCACAATCCACAATCCTCCTTACGGGATTTGGAATTTAGAGCCATAATTTCAATCCTCCAAAATTTCCCCTTCCAACTTTTGCAATCTGCAATCCTCCTTGCGGAACTCGAAAATGCAGAACGCCAAATTCTATTATTCCAAAAACTTTATTCCCAACTTCCGCAATCCGCAATCTGCCTTGTGGAACTTGGTAATGCGGAATTCCAAATTCTCAGCTCCGACGAAATCTTCTTTCCGACTTCCGCAGTCCGCAATCCTCCTTGCAGAACTCGGAAATGCGGAAGCACCATTCCACAACTATGGAAAAAACATCCTTCTGACTTCTGTAATCCGCAATCCACATTGCGGGTTCATGAATGCGGAAGTCCAACTACACAACTTCTATGGCTGATAACATTTTCATCCTAAGTCCAATTTTGAAAATTCAGGTACCATTGGAAAGCTCTTGATGAGGTCTATGCAACTGCATGATATTCAGCCAGATCTAAAAACTATAATCCTGTCCTTATTTGAACTCAAAACGAGTCTCAAAGCCTTATCAATGCCTCCTTCCTCCCTGTAAGGGGATCTTACACTAATTTGCCATGGTATTTTCCCTCATCCAGTTTACAGAGGAACCATGAACACAACAGGGGAAGGATGCCTAATCATCCCCCATACCCAAGTGATGAAATTGTAACATCCCCTAAATTCACTAAAAATTTAAAATTTTCAAGTAGCATTAACTACTTAAGAATACGGTGCAAAAGTATTAAATGTTAACTTTAAACATATCGGGCGTTCTTAATAAAAACAAGTCTAATGATAACCACTTCACTAATTGTTGTAAAGTTAAATAGTTCATGTTTCTTATAAAAAAATTTCTGTTATTGTTTCTGCTTTTCATCAGTGAAATGAAAATGCCGTAAAGTAATGTTTTGTCATTAATATGCCTGGATGTTATGGAAATACAATCTACCTTGAAAATTACTATTAAGAAGTCATGTCATAAATTTTCCTATGATGATTTAGTTTTAGAGACTAACAACTTGTTCTGATGACGTGAAGGGGTCCTTGAATAACCCCGATGCTTACTTATCTATTGCTAGCTAATGCTCCTGAATTCTTTTTCCATGGACAGGTAAGACAGGGAAAATACAATAGCAGTCTTTGTAAAAGTTTTCAGTGTAATTATTAGCAATAAAGTGGCCTTTTACGTTATTAATACGAAAATGTAGAAGAATGCCTACTTTATCAATCTACTTCAGGTAATATGTTAACATCATTTCATCACCCTTGTTATATCGTAAATGTAAAAGATTTATTTGTGCTAAGTTGTATGTTACATATCTCTAGCTCTCTTATGATGATACTGTGGATAAAATGCTTAGTTGGTACAATATGAAAAATTCTCCCACAACTTAAGAATAGGACCAAGTAATAATTTCTAATTTCAAGGATAGTTATAATACTTATGTTGGAATATATACTATATTCCCTAGAAACATATATTACCACTTTAGTACCGGATACATTCACTATGCATTAGTTCTTTGGGTGATATGTAACTCTCCTTGATGCCTAACCTAAGGTTTGATACTATGTACATAATATACATAGGGTAATAAGTACCTAAACCTTACAAGAGGATAATTTTATTTCTAACTTGCACAACCATAAGTTGGAACTATTGTATTTACCAAACGTATGTTTTATATACTTAGCATAATACATTAGGCTACGAATGAATGTAGCACTGCCATGTTACCATGCAATGTTTTATAACTTTAAATTAACACACTTCCAACCCTGTAGGTACACTCTGCAATAACTTGTGGTGGGAGATAGTTGGCATACAACACGAATCGGTGGTTACAGTATTTAACGGCTTCATAAATGTTATGATAGTGGATGGTCTAGTGGATTCTATCGTGGCCCAAACTTCACGTAAAGTGTTCTGGAGTTCTTGTAACAACGAAGTGTGGGATTCGCCGGGCTAAGCAAGGGTAGCATAGTGAAATTTCAGTTGGATTTCCATGCTGGCCAAAGCCATCCGTTGGAGACTGTGGTAATAACTGCCATAAATGTGATTTTGATCTGTACAGGATTCATATCCCGGTGGCACATTCTACGTCATTGATCTGGAGTTGATCTTGATTTTAGGGTTTAACCTAACCTCAACATTGAAATGCTACATTACACAACATCCGATGCATTCTACGAAAATAGTGGGGAGGCCGACAGGCTCTTGACCCTTTTGGGGTTTTTGTTGGAGGTTCTTCCAGGGTTTCGAAACCCAAACCTTGTTAAGCAGTGTTTCCCAGTAGTTCTGGTTACTGCACAGGATTTTGTTTGAGTGTGGGACTCGTTCATGGAATTTTCTTATGAACCGAAGGAAACACTAAGGTCTACAATGTATAGGTCTTAATGTGAGTGGGTGGAAATCTTTCTTGTGAGTCGTAGGTTATTAGCAAATTTGAACAGTCCTGGTTTGTCTCATCAATTGTAACTGTAAAGTAGGGAAATATTTGGAGTTGAAAGTGGTACTCTTCTTCCATTGTCTGCATTGGAGAATCCGACAGTCAACATGCTCCAAAATTTCAGGTGATGTATTTTGGTTTAACGAAGGGGTTCAAAGGTTGTTTTTAAGAATTATTTCTATTGTTTTCAAAACATAACTCTTTAATTAACCTTCTCCGTAATGTTTGAAATGGCAGGTAAAGTTCTTTGTTGAAGTTGCAGTTGGTCGAAGAGAAAAGTGATGGCTCCAGTATGAACTCCGGTAAGCCTTGGAGACATCTCTTGGCTATCCAATACCACAAGGGACTTGTTACTACATGCATCTTGCTTGTTTTTAGCAGTGAAATGGTAGTCTTAGGATAGTTTTCATTTCAGATTTTTAAAAGGGGTTTCTAAACTTGGTTGTAATAATATTTTGAGGCATGAGGTATTTTGTTTCAAGGTCCACAACCTTTGAGCTACGACTCACATCGATTTCATGATATTTCGTTTTGACTCACTGTATGGTTGTATATTGTGAAGTATGGTTTGAAATACTTATTCGATAATGAAATGTTAAATTTGTTGAGAAATTAAACTTCTGGTTTGAACCGAATGTTTGTGAGGGTCGAACCCTTGACCTGTAGCTCGTAAATTCTTGTAATGGTTTATGAATGTCATTGAGGGTCGAAACCCCAATCATGTCTGAGATAGAGTGATATTTAAAAAATATTTAAGTTTGTGATTTCTCCCTAAAATATAATGAGAGAGTGTCAAGCCTGTAGAAATTTCTGGCATCCTCGGCGGCGTTATTAAAAGAAAACTCAATACTTGATTGATAACTGTTTTGTACAAAGTCTAAGTATAATAGTAGGTGAATGATACGTATGGATTCAAGCCTGGTTTGATTTACGAAAAAGATATAAATCCTGAATTATAAAATACCTGTGTGATATATCGTATTTGTACACAGTGGTAATATTTTAAACTCATTTCCTTAAATGTATGAATACTATTCCTATGTCAAAATAAATGACTTGGTTTTGTTTAAAGAAATCGATGTGATTACTATTAAAATAATCAGCTTATCTTAGACATATTTATATGATATAAAAGATGATACTAGACTCTTGTTCATAAATATATGTGGTTGTTGCTAAACGAGAAGAATCCATTTATATAGTATCTGGTTTTAAAGACTAATTTTACTATTGTTTGGACAGAAGATACTTTCGATACTATTGTTGTTTATAACAAAAGATAGGGTTTATTAATAAGCATAATTAGTGAAGCATTTAGAAAAGTTGTAAATCCTGTTTACAATTCTAAAAGATCTATTATATAACAATACAGAACTGAAAATGCTATAACTCTATTTATAAAACAATCATTTAAATTTATTCATTGCATGTGATCCTTCTGATCTACTCTAATTCTTCCCTTTATGTACTAGAGTACGACATTGTTTACAGTGTGTGGAAAAATACAAAAACGTGATTTTATAATCAATCATTCTATATTTTAAATTACATTATTCATACTGCATTTTATTTCATCAGTATATTCTACAGACGTAAAACATTCACTAACTCAGGTAGAATATCTTAGATCAAATGGAAAGAGAATATAACAAATGCATTTCTATTTAATTTACTAACATAACAGAAGTAAAAAAAATAACACAATATGAACCTGGGACTGTAGAAGAAGAAACAAACAGCCGAAAGAGCCCATTCCACCCAACCAATTCCTGAAGACAGCCAAGCTACTTGCCTTAGGAACCCTGAGCCTGTTCACTGAACCACTAGGACAAAGATGTTGTGTGGACTTAATGGAATAAATTCCCTTGCAACTCAATAGTAATACTTAACAGTAGCACCTCCTTCCTTTAGCAATATTGAGCTCAACAATGTAGCTGCACTAGTTCAGAATGCAGTCTTATTTCACTCAAACACTACTAACTTTCCCCTCATCAAATCTCTTGCGCTCATAAATTATCACAAGGTAAGAATGAACAGCCTCCTACTGAATTTGATGGATAGATAAATAACATGCCTAGGTCTTTTGGTCAGTTTATTTCAGTAAATGAGCCACCTGCTCAGTTCCACTTTCTTGGGGAGCATGATGACAAAAGTAGGGAAGTTGCCCCCTGCAACAGTTAGAAGTGAGTTTAGGATGGTGCCAAGTGTCAATCTGCTCTCCACCACAGTCGATTCCCCCTAGTGGGTCAGTGAACACTCATTCAATAGTCTCCTTTGGATATTTGTCTCCACTTTTATTTATTAATAATAAGATATTCAAAGTAATTAATTACAGTCATCCATGACCCCACTTGGTCAATAGTCATAAAAATTTACAATAAAAATAAAACATAATGTTTTGTCAATAACATAAAATGTCTAGAACTTGGGTATGTGACAAACATCCCCTCTTAAGTTCAACATCGTCCTCGATGTTTCTTTATTCATCATCCTCTTGTTCCTCCTGGAACAAAATTGGATATGCCACCCTCATATTACTTTCCAATTCCCAAGTAACTTCATCCGGACTAAGGTGCTTCCACTACACCTTAACCTGTCCAATGGTACGATTACGAAGCAAAATTTTCCTCTTGTCGAGGATACAGTCCGGTTCCACCAGAAAATATCCTTTTGGTTCCACTTGTACATCATTCCAATTAATAACATGAGTAGTATCATGCACATACTTTTTCAATAGAGAGATGTGAAATACATTATGTACTTTAAGATTTGGTGGCAATGCCAACTGATATGCCACTGGTCCTACCCTGGACAAGATTTCAAAGGGTCCATAATACCTTGGTGCTAATTTAGCACAACTTCCCAGTCTTAGGGAAATTTTCTTATGTTTTACCCTGAGGAACACATGTTCACCAACCTGAAACTCTTTGTGAGTTCTTTTTAAATCTACCTGAATTTTATGTCTGTCTTCTGCAATTTTCAAAATGCATTGAACCTGTTTCACGGTTAGTTCCAATTCTCTTGACAAATCAGATCCTAACATTAATCTGTCAACTGGATTACTCCAAGAGATAGGAGTATTGCATTTTATGCCATATAAAATTTCAAAGGGACTAAGCTTAGCCCAAGCTTGGTAATGGTTGTTATAAGCAAATTCTGCAAGATGTAAACAATCCTCCCATTTACCTAGTTGGTCTCTAACATACATTCTTAGCATGTCCTCAAGAATTTGATTAACTCTATCAAGCCGCCCATCTGTTTGTGAGTGAAATGATGTACTGAAATTCAAAGTAGTACCTAAACCTTTAAATAAAGATTTCCAGAAATTTCCTATAAACTTTGAGTATCTATCAAAAATTATAACTTTCGGAATAGCATACAAACGGAAAATCTGCTTCATAAAAATTTAAGCAATGTCAAGAGCTTTGTGAGTTGTCTTAATAGGTATGAAGTGGGATGCTTTGCTGAGCTTGTCCACAACTACCATGATGGAATCATTCTTTTTTTTTTGGTTTTTAGGTAACCTAGTAATAAAATCAATACTAATTATGTCCCACTTCCAATCTGGAATAGGTAGTGCTGCAACAATCCAGTTGGTTGTTGGTGTTCAACCTCCACTTATTGACACTCTATACACCTAGCAATATATTCAGCTGCTTCACTTTTCATACAAGGCCAAAAATAATCTTTTCCCATCATAGTTATCATCTTTTGGTAACCGGGGTGTGCTGAGTATGGACTTTTATGCAATTCATTCAAAATCAACAACTTAATTTCAGCAACATTAGGAACATAAAGTCTGTTTTTATACAACAGTAACCCTCCTTCATCAATTCTGAAATATCTTATACAATTTTCAGCATTATCTTCAGCAATTTTACTAAGTAAATTCTGATATTTTACATCCACTCCAATTCTTTCCTTAATCTGATTTTCCAAATCAGATTTATATGTGTTGATTGCTGAAACAAAACTTACTTTTGCGTTTCTACTTAATGCATCAACAACCTTATTGTCCTTTCCTTTTAATGTTGAATCTCGAAATCGTACTCGCTAAGGAAAGCTAACCACCTAGCTTGCGTTGCGTTCAGATTTGGTTGATCTAATAAGTATTTTAATCCTTTTTTATCAGTCATTAAGATGAATTTTCTTCCAATTAAATGATGTCGCCACATTTTTAATGCATGTATTACAACATCTAACTCAAGGTCGTATGTTGCATAGTTCTTCTCATGAATCTTTAACTTTCTAGATTCATATGCAATAGCGTGACCTTCTTGAGTTAAGACCCCACCAAGTCCTTCATTGCATGCGTCTGTGCATACTATGAAATCTTTGTTGGGATCAACAATTTTTAAAATAGGTGTTGTTGTTAATAAATCTTTTAGTTTCTTAAAGCTTTCTCCACATCTTTGATCCCATACAAATTTCTTACCTTTCTTTTGTAAAGATGTTATAGGATTGGCTATCCTAGAAAATCCTTCGATAAACTTACGATAGTAACCTGTGATTCCCATAAAAGATCATACACCAGTTAGGTATTTCGAGGCAGGCCATTCATTAATTGCTTTTATCTTGTCTAGTTCTACTGCATTCCCATCTTTTGATATCACATGCCCCAAGTACTGAATTTTATCTTTGTAAAAATCACATTTGCTGAACTTAGCGTATAGTTGGTGTTCCCTAACACTTGTAAAATTATCTTTAAATGTTCATCATGTTCCTCTTTCGTCTTAGAACAAATTAGAATATCATCAATTAAAACAACTACAAATTTATCCAAGTACTTATGTAATACGTTGTTCATTAAACACATGAAGACTGCTGGGGCATTGGTCGGCCCAAAAGGCATAACCACGAACTCGTAGTGTCCATAGCAAGTTTTGAATGCAATCTTAAAGATGTCCTCATCTTTAATCCTGACCTGGTTATTCCCCGACCTTAAATATATTTTAGAGAATATCGTTGCACCGTGCAGTTGATCAAACAGATCGTCAATGTGGGGCAGAGGATACCTGTTCTGTATGGTAATTTTATTAAGTTGACGATAATCTATGCATAAACGCGTAGTTCCGTCCTTCTTTTTAACAAAAATTACAACTGCTCCCCATGGAGAAAAACTGGGCCTTATGTAATTTTTATCAATCAATTCTTTAAGTTGTGACTTGAGGTCATTAAGCTCCAGGATATTCATTCTGTAAGGATCCTTTGAGCTTGCTACCACTCTTGGTAATAACTCAATGGTGAAATCAAGTTCCCTTTTCGAAGGTAGTCCTGGAATTTCTTCTGGGAATACATCGGAAAATTCCTTAAGAACGGGTATGTCTTCAAGCTTTAACTTATCTTCCTTAGTGGAATGTTCATTATTAATTACATTTACAGCAAACAACTTACACCCTTTTGGAACAACTTTCTTAATTTATAGTGCATAAATTTGTCTAACAGATATTTTTATAGGTATCCCTTTTACCGTTACAGTTTCAAAAGCATCATTTAAGCAAGTAAAAGTCTTTTCAAAGCAATTTAATACAACTCTATTTTTTTCTAACCAATCCATTCCAATCAGAATGTCATAAGAACCTAAAGGTAACACATTCAGTTTAACATGAGTCCTAAACTAATTCATCAGTAATTCACATTCTTTCACATAATCAGTCACCTTTCTCTTTGTGCTAGTAGCTAATTGAGCCAACCATGATTTATCAAACTTATCTACTTTCAGATTGCAATATTTAACTAAATCAGGAAAAATATAGCTAAGACTTGCCCCTGGATCAATCAAAATAGAAATAGGTTTATCTTTTAACATACCTTCAACTTCAACCATGGAAGTTTGATGATCTGTTTACCTGTTCTCCAAAACTGCATTTATCCTGGGCATCTCCCTTGCTAAATCACCAACAGCAGTCTCCTCTTGTATAGTATGTATGTTGTTGATAACCTTCTTTCGGAGTGGACAGTTTGATGCATAGTGAGGTCTCTGACATTCCCATCACTTAGCAGGTTCTTTCTGTTCATTACTTTTAACAAAGATTTTAGGTGGATCATTGTTCCTTACAGTTGTAAATTTTGACTGTTTATTAACTGCTGCATTATTTCCTGAAACTTTCTGTTAGAATAATTACGTGAATTATTATTACTGAAATTACGATGAAAAGAAAACTGCTTCTTCCTTTGCTCAAAGTTGTTAGGCCTTTTTTCTTTCCAGCTTGGTATACCTCCTCTTCTCTTATTCTGTTCAAAGCAGATGTTCTCCTTTCTCATAGCCTCTTCAAGAGTTCGAGGACTATCATATTCAATTCTATCCTTTATGTGAGAGGGCAAACAACTCAGAAACCTCTGTACCTTAGGGCTTTTCTTCAATGAAATAAGGTACATACCTTAATAAATTCAGAAACTTGTTGCACAACTCTCTCATATCCATGGAGCCTAGCTTTGACTCATAAAATTCCTTGTCTCGTTCCTCATAATATTGTTCTGACAAAAAAATTATTTTAAAGTATTTCCTAAAATTACTCCAATTTACACTTTTCTCCTTTAAACCTTTAACTCTTTTCAGATCTTGCCACCATATGTCTTCTTTTCCAGTTAAATTATAAATTGCTATTTTAGTTTTTAGGTGACTAGAGTAATTATAAATATGGAAATACTTATTCATCCCGGACAACCATGCTTCAGTTGTCTCACTCTTCTCTGTTTCTCCATTGAAGGTTGGAGGTTTAATCTTTTTAAACTCGCCAGAAATCTCTTCATAGGGCTTGTACTTCTTTTTCTTAGCGTAGCAGTCATTGTCACTACTATCACTAGAGTACTTATGCTTTTTCCTGTGTGCCCTTTCATCATATTCAGAAGATGAACTGCTGTCATAATCAGTTAATTTTATCTTTTTACCCTTACGTTGATAGGACATTGTTTCAGACTCAACATTATTTGTTGTTTCGTTATCCTGATTATTTTTATGAAGATTATTCAGTAGGATGTGATTTATCTCCTCTTGATCTTTCAGGATTCGTTCGTTCTCTTCCTTAATTGTTTTTATCTCAAATTTTAAATCTTTTACAATCCTTCTTAATTCAAATGAATTATCATTCAATTTGACAAAAAGACTTTCTGTATTTATGTGTCCTTGTTCATTATTATTCTATTCATTTTCAAGGGACTTGTCCTCAGCCGACTCTGTTGGTCCTTCCATACCTGCAGACTCAAGTTATAAAATGCTGAAACTGAAAGACAAAACAAATTAAATCAGTAATTTGTAATTCTGTTATAGATTTTCATTTGCGTGCATGAGCCACTTCAGGCCTAGTATTTGAACCGTGCTCTGATACCACATTTAACATCCCCTAAATTCACTAAAAATTTAAAATTTTCAAGTAGCATTAACTGCTTAAGAATATAGTGCAAAAGCATTAAATGTTAACTTTAAACATACCAGGCGTTCTTAATCAAAACAAGTCTAATGATATCCAGTTCACTAACTGTCACAAAGTTAAATAGTTCATGTTTCTTATAAACAATTTTCTGTTATTGTTTCTACTTTTCATCAGTGAAATGAAAATGTCGTAAAGTAATGTTTTGTCCTTAATATGCCTGGATGTTATGGAAATACCATCTACCTTGAAAATTACTGTTCATAAGTCATGTCATAATTTTTCTTATGACGATTTGGTTTTAGAGACTAACAACTTGTTTTGATGACGTGAAGGGGTCCTTGAATAGCCCCGAGGCTTACTTAGCTATTGCTAGCTAATGCTCCTGAATTCTTTTGCCATGGACAGGTAAGATAGGGAAAATACAATATCAGTCTTTGTAAAATTTTTCAGTGTAATTATCAGCACTAAAGTGGTCTTTTACGTTATTAATACGAAAATGTAGAAGAATGCCTACTTTATCAATCTACTTCAGGTAATATGTTGACATCATTTGATCACCCTTGTTATATCGTAAATGTAAAAGATTTCTATGTGCTAAGTTGTATGTTATAGATCTCTAGCTCTCTTATGATGATACTGTGGATAAAATTCTTAGTTGGTACAATATGAAAATTTTTCCCACAACTTAAGAATAGGACCAAGTAATAATTTCTAATTTCAAGGATAGTTATAATACTTACGTTGGAATATATTCTATATTCCCTATAAACATATATTACCACTTTAGTACCGAATACATTCAATATGCATTAGTTCTTTGGGTGATATGTAACCCTCCTTGATGCCTAAGCTAAGGTTTGATACTATGTACATAACATACATAGGGTACTAAGTACCTAAACCTTACAAGAGGATAATTTTATTTCTAACTTGCACAACTATAAGTTGAAACTATTGTATTTACCAAATGTATTTTTGATATGCTTAGCATAATACATTAGGCTATGAATGAATGTAGCACTGCCATCTTACCATGCAGTGTTTTATAATTTTAAATTAACACACTTCCAACTTCGTAAGTACACTCAACAATAACTTGTGGTGGGAGATAGTTGGCATACAACAAAAATCGGTGGTTACAGTATTTAATGGCTTCATAAATGTTATGATAGTGGATGGTCTAGTGGCTGCTATCGTGGCCCAAACTTCATGTGAAGTGTTCTGGAGTTCTTGTAACAACAAAGTGTGGGATTCACCGGGCTAAGCAAGGGTGGCATAGTGAAATTTCAGTTGGATTTCCATGCTGGACAAAGCCATCCATTGGAGACTGTGGTAATAACTTCCATAAATCTGATTTTGATTTGTACAGGATTAATATCCCGGTGGCTCATTCTACATCGTTGATCTAGCATTGATATCGATTTTAGGGTTTAACCTAACCTCAGCATTGAAATGCTCCATTACACAACATCCGATCCATTCTGCGAAAATAGTGGGGAGGCCAACAGGCTCTCGACCCTTTTGGGGTTTTTGTTGGAGGTTCTTCCAGGGTTTCGATCCCCAGACCTCATTAAGCAGTGTTTCCCAGTAGTTCTGGTTACTGCACAGGTTTTTGTTTCAGTGTGGGACTCGTTCATGGAATTTTCTTATGAACCGAAGGCAACACTAAGGTCTACAATGTACAGGTCTTAATGTGAGTTGGTGGAAATCTTTCTTGTGAGCCGTAGGTTATTAGGAAAGTTCAACAATCCTGGTTTGTCTCGTCAATCGTAATTGTAAAGTAGGGAAATATTTGGAGTTTAAAGTGGTACTCTTCTTCCAATGTCTGCATTAGAGAATTCGACAGTCAACATGCTCCAACATTTCAGGTGATGTAATCTAGTTTAACGAAGGGGTTCAAAGGTTGTTTTTAAGAATTATTTCTGTTGTTTTCAAAACAAAACTCTTTAATTAACCTTCGCCGTAATGTTTGAAATAGTAGGTAAAGTTCTTTTTTGAAGTTGCAGCTGGTCAAAGAGAAAGGTGATGGCTCTAGTATGAACTTCGTTAAGCCTGAGAGACATCTCTTGGATATCCAATACCACGAGGGACTTGTTACTGCGCGCGTCTTGCTTTTTTTTAGCAGTGAAATGGTAGTCTTAGGATAGCTTTCGTTTTGGATTTTTAAAAGGGGTTTCTAAACTTGGTTGTAATAATATTTCGAGCCATGAGGTATTTTGTTTCAAGGTCCAGGACCTTTGACCTACGGCTCACATCGGTTTCACGATGTTTCGTTTTGACTCACTGTATGGTTGTATTTTTTGAAGTATGGTTTGAAATACTTATTCGATAATGAAATGTTAAATTTGTTGAGAAACTAAACTTCTGGTTTGAACCGAATGTTTGTGAGGGTCGAACCCTTGACCTGTAGCTCGTAAATTCTTTTAATGGTTTATGAATGTCATTGAGGGTCAAAACCCCAATCCTGTCTGAGATAGAGTGATATTTAAAGAATATTTAAGGTTGTGATTTCTCCCTAAAATATAATGAGAGAGTGCCGAGCCTGTAGAAATTTTCGGCATCCTCGGCGGTGTTATAAAAAGAAAACTCAATACTTGATTGATAACTGTTTTGTGCAAAGTCTAAGGGTAATAGTAGGTGAATGATACGTATGGCTTCAAGCCTGGTTTGATTTACGAAAATATATAAATCTTGAATTATAAAATACCTGTGTGATATATCGTATTTGTACACAGTGGTAATATTTATAACTCATTTCCTTAAATGTATGAATACTATTCCTATGTCGAAATAAATGGCTTGGTTTTTTTTAAAGAAATCAATGTGATTACTATCAAGATAATCAACTTATCTTAGACATATTTATATGATATAAAAGATGATACTAGAAGCATGTTCATCAATATATGTGGTGTTTGCTAAAGGAGAAGAATCCATTTATATAGTATATGGTTTTAAAGACTAATTTTACTATTGTTTGGATAGAAGATACTTTCGATACTATTGTTGTTTATAACAAAAGATAGGGTTTATTAATAAGAAAATTAGTGAAGCATTTAGAAAAGTTGTAAATCCTGTTTACAATTATATAAGATCTATTTAAATAAATATAACAATATAGAACTGAAAATGCTATAACTCTGTTTATAAAACAATCATTTAAATTTATTCATTGCATGTGATCCTTCTGATCTACTCTAATTTTTCCCTTTCTGGACTAGAGTATGACACTGTTTACAGTGTGTGGAAAAATACAAAAAAATGATTTTATAATCAATCATTCTACAGAAGTAAAACATTCACTAACTCAGGAAGAATATATTAGATCAAATGGAAAGAGCAGATAACAAATGCATTTCTATTTAATTTACTAACAAAACAGAAGTAAAAAAAATAACACAATATGAACCTGGGAGTATAGAAGAAGAAACAAACAACCAAAGGAGCCCTTTACACCCAACCAATTCATGAAGACATCCAAGCTACTTACCTTAGGACCCCTGAGCCTGTTCATTGAACAACTAGGATGAAGATGCTGTGTGGACTTAATGGAATAAATTCCCTTGCAAATCAGTAGTAGTACTTAACAGTAGCACCTCCTACCTTTAGCAATATTGAACTTAGCAATGTGGCTGCACTAGTTCAGAATGCATCCTTATTTCACTCAAACACTTCTAACTTTCCCCTCATCAAATCTCGTGTGCTCAGAAATTATCACAAGGTAAGAATGAACAACCTCCTGTTGAATTTGATGGATAGATAAATAGCATGCCTAGGTCTTTTGGTCAGTTTATTTCAGTAAATGAGCCACCTGCTCAGTTCAACTTTCTTGGGGAACATGACCACAAAAGTAGGGAAGTTTCCCCTTGCAACAATTAGAAGTGAGTTGAGGATGTTGCCAAGTGTCAATCTGCTCTCCACCACAGTCCATTCCCCCTAGTGGGTCAATGAACACTCATTCAATAGTCTCCTTCGGATATTTGTCTCCACTTTTATTTATTAATAATAATATATTCATAGTAATTAGTTATAGTCATCCATGACCCCACTTGGTCAATAGTCATAAACTTTACAATAAAAATAAAACATAATGTTTTGTTAATAACATAAAATGTCTAGAACTTGGGTATGTGATAGAAATACAACCAACTAAAGGTGCATGCGATGCATAATAAACATCCACAATGGAAAATAAGTCTAATTTAATGCATCTACCACATGCCAAATTAACAACATCTTTAACACAAGCAAATGGTAAAGCAATCAAGCATAAATCTGCCTCATTCTTAGGCATATACACAGACTTCTTACTAGCTAATTCATGTAACCATTTCATTCACATTGGCTTGAAATAGCATATGAACACAACATAGTAAACTAACATCATTTATAACCACAAAATTTCAATCACAGAGAACACTTATCTTTCAAATGAAATTGTCCAAGCAACTGGCTATGTGAGAGCAACGTTCCACCCAACCATAGGTCTTTGTCCATCCTATACTCTTTCAACTAAGAGACCACCCCTGAGCTAGGTTGTGTATCCACTAAGGAGGAACTAAGGCTCACTCATAGCAATGATTCCACACAACAGTCATGCTAATCCAACATGTAATTGGGTTTATGAAGCATGCAAAGAAACAAAGGAGGAGGATGCTAAGCCAGTGAGCTCAACTACAGAGCTACATGCATCTAAACTTACTGAAATAGTCTTGGCACCCACAATACCTACCACAACCAACACAAGGAAGGTCCCCTTCTCTGCTACATAGTCCCTCAGGCACCCCTTCCCTCTAGTGCTCTTCAAGGGGGGCATAGAAAGGTCCAATCTATTGACTCTTTGAGATTCTGGCCTTCACTGCGTTTTTCAAGCAACTTCAACCTCTGTTCTTTCTCTCATTCTGTCATCCACACTTGGATTTTATCAACTTCTATTGCTAAGCCATTATGTACCATCACTTCATTCTTGGATGCTCCAATCCACGTCCTTTATTCCTCTTCTAAGCAAAAAGTCCTGGCATCTTCCTCCCTTTGCATTTTTATTGAGGGTTCCCCTTTCAGTTTTCCTTTCACCTTCAGTTTTCTTCGGCGTTCTGGCCACTCTATCAACATGGCTTCTTCCTGAATCGTGCCCCTTCCTCTTCGATTTTCCTGTTGGCTATGTAACATTTAGATCTGATCTTGCTATCCACGATCCCACAAACCCCTCACCTATCCCTAGTGGATACACATGGCCCCTTCTCATTGGTTTCTCCAATAGCCAGTTTCTTTTGTATTTTTATTGCATGATAATTATTTATTTACAACATTTTTACAATTCCCATGGCTTAAATGGCACATGGCTAGTAAAATATCAAATACTTGCCTTTTAAATAAAATATGAGCGTCCACTAGCAGGGCCTTGGCCTTGAGCTCCTCGCTAGGGAAAACATACATCACATGTACACATTTATTTATATTAAAATCTAAATATCACAAGGGTCAAAATGTGGTATTACATGATCCCCTTCCCCTAAGGATAATTTCATATGCATCCAGTCCATCCCTACCATCATACTATGAAAAAAGGAATTTTGAGTCCCACTTCTCAACGACCCTTGTATCCCCAAACAGTATCTCAATATTATATCTAGTTCCATCACATATTGGTTGTATCCCTTGTTCTCCTATCAAGGAAAACTCATTTCCTTGGTAGTTGCAGGTCTCCCTCTATCGACGCCAACACATCTATTCCCAAGGATAGACCCAGAGGTACCATGTACCTTGGCCTCATCACCATTAGTGATGAGTTCCTACGGACCATCCAAGGGGAGTCATTAGTTCCCCTTAACATGGTTGTTTCTCACGTGCTCGACTTCAGCTCCATCATATAGGGCGTTGATCCCTTTAGTTCTTGGTCGAAGACCCCGGATGTCCCCTGACTCTAGTACATTGGTGAGTCTCTTTGGAACCCCCAGTTGTATGTTCCCATGGATATCTGGGCTACATTGACGATAGTGTGTGGAATCCCTTTAGTAATATGCTTCCTAGAGTATCTAGTTCATGTGCAGTCCAGAGTACCTCCAAGATTCTGACTTTTAGTTGTTGATTCCATCTAGTTGTTGGACCCCTTCAAATCTAGCAGAGCATCAGTTGTTGTGATACTACATTCCGGATGAATTCCATTGTTTCCAGTTTCTCAGATCAGCCATGTAATACCCCCAGTTTTGACTTGGAATGTATTTAATCAAAATTATGTAAATGATGTAAATATGCTAGTATGGATTCCTAGTGTGGAGATCAAGGCCAAGGCCCAACTAGTGAATGGCTAGGCATGTATGATATACATATTTTTATTTGGACCATATGATTGGTTGATCATCCCAATTAATAAAATGGTCCAAGATGGTTTTGTAAAGAGCACTAGAGGGGCTATGATTCCACCAAAGGGGAAGAGGAACGAGGGATATGGGGAAAACAAATCCTATGTTGCCATGTGTCAACCTTAGAACTCATCCAAAATATACTAGGTGCATTAAATGATCCAACTACCTTCTCTTGACTATTAAACTCAATCATTGAATCCATATGTGAGGTTGGTGGGGAAAGTCACTTCATATAGTTATTGAAGCATGGGGGTTGTGATAGTTATGTCAACTGTCAGCACTCCTATTTCTTCTATGGTTAGAAGCTATGTCAGATTTCTTTTCACCCTTACCTCATACCCTTGGATTCAACACTTCTTTTATCATTATCTCATGCAAGTTTCTACACTACATAGATTTTTCCATTGTTGTTCATGTCCATTATCAAACTGTTTTTAACCTAGAAATTCCAATTTGAAGATAGAGTTACATTTTTGGAAGGGAAAATAGATGGTTGTAGCTGATCATGGAGGTTGGGCAAGTTAGGAACCTTTACCCATTGAGTTCCGCAACATTTGGATGCTTGAGAATCCATGGATTAATGTTGCAAGAGGTTCTCCATTAGCATACAACAGGTTGGACTCTTATTGCACACATTGGTAAGCATTGTAAGGGTTGGATTTCCTGAGGAGACTATGGATTAGTGAAGGGAAATGCCTTTCTTGTGTTGTGTGGGGTAGTTGGAAAGAGTTCCATGGCTGTGATGGTTAAGTGAGGCCCTTGTAGAGCTCTGGATGATCTTTTTGGCTAAGTACAGTGAGTAGAATGGGTTGTGGGCTGAGAGATAGAAGCCTGTAAGTGATTCCTTTTCCCTGGTGGCCCCATATCCCAGCCTGGGGATGGCCTCTCAGCGGAAAGAGTATATGTTGGACATATTTCCTATGGCTGGGTGGAAAACCGCTCTTACACAACCAGTTGCTTGGATCTTCTTTGTTTAAAGATAAGCATTCTTATGTAATTGATGTGCATTTATTTTATTTGTATTAATGTGATAATTATGCTTGTAAATTGCATGTTATGTATGTGTGGATTGAGTTATTTCCGCTATGTATTTTCATTTTGCATCTGAACACATTTTTTTACTGTTATGAATTCGTGATTATGCTGATGGGAGAAATTTAGAGGCCCCAATTCAGTGAATGTCCCCTCCTGCTGGACGGATTGATGGATATAGATGTTACAAGCCATGGTTGGACCAAGAGTACATTCCCAATTTGTGTCCCCTCTTGACCATTAAGATGTACAGAGCAGTTATCTATGTCTAGTTCAGGTCCCCTTTGGGCATCACCATTATTTCTATGTCTTGATACATTGATACAAGCATGGATATTCCTACCTCTTCCATATATTTGAGATTATATGTACCTCATCCCTTATTGATATGTTGCATTTGCAGTTATAGCCCTTGCAATTCGTATGAAGCACTCGTTCCACTCTCTGAACTAGTCTCTGTTCTCCACCTCCACAATGCTCAGTACCTTGGAAAAAGTAAAAACCTATGATGTTTTTCGATCATACGATGAGCTCCTTCCCTCACACATCAGGGGGAAATCTGTTAACACCCAAAAATTGATCGCCTAGCTCATCCCCTTGGTCACATAATCCATTTATTCCCTTTTCCGAAATATTTGGCCTCCATCAACCCAAAATCCCTAAGTTCACAATCATATGGGCAAAAAATAATTATTTCCCTCATTAAAATAAAGAAAAATCCTCCAAAATAGGAAAAACCCCCAAAAACTAAAAGAAAAGAAAAAAGAAAAAGGGGAAAATATTCAAAATAAAAGAGACGGAGGGAAAAGGTAAAAAACCACTTACCAATACTAGAGGCTGCCCAAAAAAACATGGGAAACATACCACCGCCCAAAATTGTTATAAAAAGGTGGTGGAGGCCCCCATTTCACACCATATTCACTCTTCCTTTCCAAAACTCTGCTGAAATTCCTATAGAACCCTACCCTCCATATTTGAGCTTGTGTTCCCCCATAGTTGAGTTTTGGATAGCCGTGAGCATTCGATCAAGAGAAACAGACATTAGAGACCCAGAGCACCACCATTTCTACAGCTGCAAGGACCCATGCATTCTCACGATATTGAGGTAACATTAAAACTATAAATCCATTTTTACATCAATAAAAAAACATTCTTTGATTCGTAACCCTTGTTTGCTAAATATCTAATGAATGGATGCTTAAATTTTTAGTTTAGTTTTTATTTTACTGCAATAATTTTGGGTATTTCATTTATTTTTTGTTTTCATTTGCATGCATGCACACCACACTCACGAACTGTTACTAAGGGTTCCACAACTCTTAGTAAGTGCATTTCTGCACTAGCCAATGTGAATAACCTAGTTACAATCCTTGTGTAGTATGTGGTATCCATGGCCATTAATCGCACCATTTCCCCTAAATACTTGAGTATCAATTGGTACTCACTGACTTGTGCCAACTCTTTGTAGAGTCCCAAGCCTACAGTCATCAAAGAGGTTCACCCCCCAGTGAATTCCTCAAGCACGATGAACACCATTTGTTTTGTCTTATCCTCAAATGAACCTTCTAGAGTATCACGTGACTTGGCGAGTCATTTCTTTCGAAGCAACGAAGGAATCCTAGAATCACTCATGGAACCTAAATTTCCTTGGGATGACATGCACCATCTTGCAAACTTTATTCCTGATGAACTTGTCCTTCCATTACCACCCGTAGACCAATTTTCTATCGTGTCGAAAGACTTCATATTGCGTGGAAATGTTGATTGGTTCAAGAACCCAATCCCATCTCCCAATGCCTTTGAGGAAGGGAATATGGAAAATATATCTCTTACCATCTAGGTGGATATCTTGGTTAAACCTAGTGTCACAAAAAATACGACATTAGGTGTCGATTTCACCCCTGAATAAATTGTGGCTTACAAATCACTCTTCTAGGAATTTCATGATGTCTTCGCTTGGTCATACATTTCCAACCACTTATGATTTGCGGGAATGCCATGTTGGTGTTGTGGGTGTCTATGTTGGTGGAAAATCAATAGGAAGGAAGGTACTCCAAGTAGGATTTTGGTGGCCCACGGTATTCAATGATGTCAAGGAATACGCTCAGAAATATGATGTTTTTCAACGATTTGGTAAGCCAGATCGAGGAGATGAGCTTCTACTTCAACTAGTTCAAGCATTGTATCCAGTTGAGAAATGAGTGACTTATTTTTTGGGACATATTAACCCACCATCGAAACACTCTAAATCCTATTATATCATTACCCCAACATACTACATTACCACATGGGCCGAAGCATCCCCAGTTTGAGATTGCTCTACAGAGACAATAACCCAATTCATCTACAAAAATATCATCACTAGATTTGGATGTCGCAGAAGACTTACAAGTCACTAGGGTATGCACTTCTTGAACACCACTATTGAGGAATTGACAAGAGAATTCTTAATACAACACCACAAAGAAATCCATACCATCTGCAAGCCAATGGAACCATAGAAGCATTTAATAAAATTTTGGAGACTGAATTGAAAAAAGTATGTTGTGAAAACTGGAATGAATGGGACGATCGTATTCTGGTTGTATTATGGGCATACAGGACCACTACCAAGAAACTTCATAACAAAACTCCATTTCAGTTGGTATACAATAGAGAAACAATGGTTCTAGCATAATTTATAGTTCCAATCCTTTACACTGCACATACAAAACATATGACAGAGGAGGATTCCATTGTGGAATGACTTGTGAAATTGATGGAACCTGAAGAATCTTTTTTTCTAGCCGACTATCATGCAACAATTGAGAAGGGACAACATAAGGCCTGGAATGACAGAAACGTTAAGCGAAAAATATTTAACAAAGGAGACCAAGTACTACTTTATGACAGTAAGTTCATGAAGCATCCATGTAAACTCCAAATGCATTGGATGTGACATTTCATTGTGGCAGAAATTAAAGACTTTGGATATTTTAAGCTCGCGTAACTAGATGGTATTCTCCATCTAGGTTGGGTGAATGGTGCATGCCTGAAACCCTATATCTTTGCTTAGTGATTCTGCAAGATGCCACTCTTGTCATTGGGAGTGAGTTACTTAGGAGTTAGGTTTATTTTGAAGTTTTTTTATTTATTTTGAATTTCTTAGTTTTTTTAGTCCTTCGGTTTAGTCTAGTTGTTTATCCATTGTTCACAAAATTAATTCACCCCATTTTGGTTCGGGGGGATCCACCAGTTTCAATTAGCTATCGTCACTTCCATGTCAAATCAATATAGTTGTCTTTTTAGCATTAAAGAGCTATTAATTCCCAAATCAATCATATCGAATTCCTGCCATGTAAACTTTCACTCGATTCATGCCATGACCCTTTTGGTCCTTTACCACCCCATGTTTTCACCACTAATGGTCGTCTCATAGTCACATCCACACATATAAATCACTCAAGTAATCCATCTTTGACAGTCCCTCACACAATTTTTATGACACTCCATATCCCAATCCATTATACCTAGATCAACAGCCACATGATGAGACTCATGTAATTTCCATCATCACGATTTCCACCTACCATTGGATCTCTGACTCATCATTTCCCTATCCCATCTGCACGCCATGAAACACCACCTCGCAATCATTCAACATCTTTATAAAGGAACATGTCTCCCCACTAAGTCCATTATACTATTCTAATAATTTCTAGACTCGTATCCCATACTATCATAGACATTCAAATAGCCCCACCAGCTCACTTGCTTATCTGTCTGCTAATATACAAAACCTCTTAGCCCACCAGAAAATTCTCTATTGTTCCCATGGCTCAAACCTCCTTGACCGGTCCCACCCAAGTGTTACACTAGAAGAATATTTTGATGAATAAATATGGGAAAGAGATTCTGGCCTTTGTATGAAGACAACTAGGAATCTATGAGCTTGTCCTCTCGTTGAGTGCTGCCACTAGTGTTCATGCCACATCTCACTCTCTCAATACTCTTGCAACTATTGTTAACCGATATAGGAATCTAGTCTCTTGATGAAAGAAATAACGCCAATTTTTTGAGCATGATGATGATGAGAATGGTGTTATGAGAGATGAATATTTTAAAGACAATGTCACACTAGTTGGCCCCCTTCTTTGAAACACCACAACGAGGAGGAAAGCAACATTTGTTGTTGGAATTACTCTTATTCTCAACATAGAACAATTTTCTTTAGTGTCGACCCTAATACATAAGCTAAGTATCAATGTTGTTCAATACTAGAGTTGGATCCTTCATTTGAAGAGCCAAGAACAGATAACGCACTAGATTCAGGAATGTAGACAAGTTGACTTGAGGGTGAGCCAACACTTGTGGTCAGGGTCTATTGGATCCTTTGTTTATGGAAAGGACCAAAAGTAGTGAAAGGAAGCACGAGGTAAAGGAACGGGAGTTGTGAAAACCCCAAATGACTGCAACAGTTTTGGACACACCCCTACAAGTATATAAATATGCATGAGGCTAGTGGAAAGACGGTAACAAAGTATCGAAAGGAGAAGAAGAGATCGGTGAAAAGATGCAAATCGAGCTACAATAGAGTTACAATGAAGTATTTATAGGATTTATGGATGATGTAACGAGGTTATGGGTTTTGTGTTCTATATGGTACCACAATGGGTAATTCATCGGTTGTTGTAAGGCCACAGAGCCATGACCTTAATATGTAATGGAAGTTACCAATAATGGGAATGATAGAATCCCCCCCCTCTCAATTTTTCTTTGCATATTATGTTTATTTTCTAATGGATCAACTATGTAATTCTTCGTTGACTACATGTTATGATTAATGTATTCCACTTGCGATAATATATGATGAATGTTGTTGTAATATATTAATTCTCACATATATATACTTATAGTTAACACTCCTTATCACACACAAGTCTTGGTTGTGCTTCAAGTGAGACATTTTCCTTCATTGAAAATTCCAGCATACTAGACTATAGCAGTGCCTTTTGCTGGCCCCTATGCAAGAACTCGATATCTGATTTTGCACCAACAAGAATTCATCCATGTAGAGAATGGATAAGATCAATAAAATATTAATTGAAAGGATAATGAAAGGGATATGTGAGTTTCCATAAGACACCAACTAATAAGCTAATATCATATATGTTATTGGGAGCCATGCAACTATGGGTTTATCTATGTTGGTTACATAAGCGCAAGAGAAATGGATTGGGAAAGGATTGCTTCATCCATATTTTAAAATATTAAATTGGTAATCTTGTGATGTTTGAATGCATATATGTGAATGATAACCCATATGGTATGATATGGTATGGTGCATTAAAGAAAGGTGGCCTTATACTTATATGGTTTTTAATAATCTAAAATGCATTCATATGAACTAAAATAGCATGCCATGTGTGTCGGTTATGAGTTAATGACTAAGGCAAGTTAGGATCTAGGATCTTGTGGTAGAAATGAATCCCATGCCAGATAGTCATCAGTGAATTCATCATGTTATTGGATATGGAAAGTATATAATGTTACACAAGTGTCCAGTGGTATTCCTACTTGTTTTAGTGTCTTGGATTGTAATATTGTTTCCAACACAAAGACATCATTAGAGGGGGGGGCCTTTTTGAGGAACTATTGAGTAGAAAAAGGAAATTCTTTCTAGTATGCTTAGGGGACTATTTAAAATAGAAAGGTTATATTCCCAGTGTGTATTGGGATGATGCAGAAATTGTCTAGATGGCCTTAGGTGGTTGAATAATGTGGTCGAATAATGTGTTGAGACATTAACTGGACCTTCTAATTCATCATGGTGGAATGCATCACATGAGAATATAGTATTTCTAAATCAATGCAAGGTTGCATTGAGTGAAATGTGTAATAACAGATTGTATAAATCTTATGGTTATGCACACATATATGCAAGAACATATGTTTAAATGCATTATTTGAATGCATGCTTATCTCATATTTCATTGTATTTAATATTTTAATAGTTCAAATAATGGTACTATTAGTAAATCGCAATTAGAAGATCAGTTCATCAGTTGTTGTGCATGCAGTGATAGGATTGCAAGAAAATTAATCATGTTTTGATGGACTACAAAGATATTATATCGAGAGGATAGAGTTGCATGAAAATATGTCTTGGATATGACAATGAAAGTAAACCATAAGGAAGAAAATAACTATGACTATGTAATTGAAAGTGAAAATAATGGTATGAGTTGGTAAAACAAATCAACTAATAACGAATTATAAAATATGAATATGTTGAAGAATGTGATGATGCAACCATCAGTATTAGCACATTTGTTCAATTGCATAGACAATGTGAGTGAATTATCATATTTTTATTATGATAAGTGACACATATATAGTGAATGTATTTCAATGCATTTGAGATATTGCTAGTTGATAGTGGTTGAATTATTTAAGTGTTATAACTCTAAGATCACTTCATGAGATATTGTAAATGTTGCAATGAATGATTATATGCATGGGTACTCATAGCTTCTTTGGTTGACTAAAAATATAAAATTGCAGGTATAATTGTCTTAGATATGACAATGAGTGTAAGTCCATAAGAAAGAGTGGGTGCTACAAAAAATAAATGTTAAAGTTTATGAGAAGGATCTCATACTTGTGAAATCTAGTTCCTGTATGAAACAAATTTGAAGAAATTTATTCAATTGAAACTATTATGATCATATCTAATGGTAATTGTATTTTTATAACACAAGATAGGTGATGGATCTGTATAGTGAGGACAAATGCTAGCTGCTGAAATTTTGCAATCAATGAAGAGAATACTACTATAATGACATTGGAACCCTATCATAGGCCTTGATCTCCATGGATGATGTTATATTAAATCTTGCAAGTGGGATTCCATGGTAGTAAGTATCTATAATTATACACACTTCTTATGCAGGAAATCCTTGGAAAATGATGAATCACCCAAGGGACCATTTAGTAAAGAAGGGGTGACTGAGCCTAGATGGTCAGTGAATGCAAAGAAGAGGAAAATTGAATGAATATATTGTGAGGGATTCATGTTATATACTAGGTGGGGTCAAGAAGGAAGTATATGCATATATAACTTGGATGTGTCAAATAAGATACTGAGTTGAACCTCACCCATGAAAGCCATGCAGAGTAGAAATATGTTCATAAATATAAGTATTTGGTTTATTTACATACTTTATCTTGTGTTATGAATATATATGATTCAATTATGAAACTTGAATCTTTATAAATTGATCAAGTGTTGTTTAAAATGGCTACACAATGAACAATTATTTCCATTGATGATTATAATAGGCATGTTTTGAAATGCTAAAGGACTTGGAGGCATTTCAAGGTAGTATAAAGGAATGATTGAAATTATTTTCCAAGATAGCTGGGAATGAGACAAAGTGGCGTTGAAGAGAAAGGCATTGCAGATGCAGCTAGAAAATAAGGACATGGAACCATGCTAAAATGAAAGGAACATTGAGGAAAATGTTATTCAAATGGGGAGGGGAGTGATATCCCACTTTTGAGATTTGGAATGTATTATATTAGATTATGTAAATGATGTGAATATTCTAATAAATTTTTTCAGTGTGGAGATTGAGGCCAATGCCCGACTAGTGAATGACTAGGCATGTATGATGTCAATATCTATATATGGGCCATGTCACTGAGTTGTCACTATGACTCAAAATATATCTAAATATTATGGTAGAAAATAATATAATGGTCCAAGATGGATATGTAAGGATAATTAGAGGAGCTATGATTCCATTAGGGGAAGACGAATGAGGACCTATGGGAGATTAAATCATCTTTTTCCTAGTGCCAACTTTAGAACTCATCTATTTTCTTCCATGTTCCTTAAATTATCCATTTACTTTCTTTGACTTATCAAAGGAAATCATTGAAAGCATGTGCGAGGTTGGTGGGCTATCTTTTCACCAATTCGCCCATCTCCATTGGAGTCTCACTCATATTTCATGGTACGCAACCATTTTGTGGAAAATCACCCATACACAACCATTTGCTTGAATATGCTTCAATTAAAATATAAATATTCTTTGTTTTCTTTGTGGCCTCATAGCTTGGCTTGGGGGTGGTATATATAGCTAATACCTACGGTTGGGTGGAAATTTGCTCTTACAGAACCATTTGCTTGGACCTTCTTCAACTAAAAGATAATTATTCTCTGTTGTCTATAACTATGCAATGACTATCCTTACTTCATGTTATGAATATGAGTATTTATGATGTATGTGTGAAATATAATTATTAGTTCCGTTGTATTTTATATTCATGCACTTACACATGCATTTCTTAAAATCATGGCTCTTGTTGATGAATCAATGTGTTACATCTAGATGCGTCATATTAACCTAAGTAGATTGTATTAGATTATACAATTTCAAAAGAAATAGAAAATATAGGTTCTATAAAGACATCCAAAGCAACAAAAAAAAATTCTTCAAATGCTAAGCTACATCCAATATCTTCATGTACGTCGAGTGAAACACATCCAAACGACTTTACCAACACAACTTTCTTGAACCGCTGGTATTTTTCCATAAGTAAGATTATTCTAAACTCTATTCAAAAGAATGTTAAAAGCTTTTCATTGGTTTAATATATATTTTATTTCTTTATAAAATTCATAACATGACAAACAGTTAGGTAACTGGAACTCTTCCCCATCTTTGGTGAAAGACTGCATGAAGAATTAGATGAAAAGTAAAACTATGGATTTTTGTCTTAACTACATTTTATTTAATTCAATTTGTAACAGTGTGACTTTTACATTGCAAACCCAAAACAATGAGGCTGGTAACGCACTCTACGGGGGCCAGTTATATGAAAGATTTTAGAAAACGTGGATGCTCTGTCTAAGCGCATGCGACATTTCTAGGTTTGTCGAGGTAATACATCGTCATTCCATTTATGAAGCAAATAACAATCAGATTCAATTTTGACTTCATATATATTTAGATGTTTAGATGTTTCTCGCATTGATCAACAGACCAACTCCAATTCAACATCATTCCTGAGATATACATATCGACCTCCATTGCTGTAACCCACTTCCAACGTCCAATGCAGAAACTATAGTATCCTGAAGCGTGCTTCTCATAGAATATAAAGTTCCATCAATCACACATACAATATCATCGTATGGGAAGACGTCCCTGGAAAACCTAAAACTATGCATGAAGACAACTCTTTAAAAGAAACCAACCAACTTTCTTTTGCTTGCCATTTAAACAAGACCACATGATGTATCGTGCAATTAAAATAATACAGCGTAATCTTTGCACTTATAACATTGGTAGTAATTAGTTGCATTGCATCTTTTTCTCTTGTTTATTATCATTGTTAGTATTATTTTCTTCTCATGTTAGTTGGTATGTATGGAATCTCAGTGACTTTAGGCTTCTTCTCACTTTACAATAATCCTTTAGGTGCCTTTAAGTGTGGATATTTTCTTTAATTTGTTAGGAGTGTGATGATTTATATTATGTGATTATTAATTACAAACATAATATTATTTAGGTTTTTTGAGAAAGTGTGTTAATAATATATTACAAAGCAATAATATTAATATCAATAGGTTGAATTATTTACTCAAAGTATGTTATTAATGGGAAAGTCATAAATCACAAGTTTGAAACACAAAGGTATTAACTAATATGGTGATTTCCATTTGATTAGTACTTTATTAGAATGTTTTAAATTCAATCTCACCAAACAAACTACATGTAAAAACTTACTTTATTGGATTTAGTCTCCTCAAAATACTATTTAATAATAAAACTAAGATAGAAAATCAATAAATTTTATTGTTTTTTGTAATTTAGGAAATTATTTTATTAATGTGCTAAAAGTCACATTTGGTTATACATTTCTAACATACTGAGATAGATCTACAATCCTATAGCATTTATGGCATAAAACCCGAAGATTATTACTTACATAATTATAGTAAACCAAAGTATACCCTTATTTTGTATCTACATATACTTTATATGAGACTATATATGATATAAAGTTTGCAAAATTAAGGTTAATAGCCCGCCCTTGACTATTGGTTCTAAGGTTGTTGGACAAGTCTAAGCACTTGAAAATTGACTAAAAATAAAATCTTGCTAATTGTTTTCATAAATAAAATAAGACAAATACAAAAAAACATAAATGCACCTGGAAACTAGCTTGGGGAGGTTAAATTTCCATGTCCATATCAGAGTTTGATTCTAAGACAATATATTCATACAAGGGATTCTATTGAATTTCTTCCTCCAACTGCCTTAGGGCATCTTTGGGATGAGGGTTGACCTTTTCTTTGGTGACCCTTTCTTTCAAATCCCAATGAACTTGAATTAAGGCATTATAATTTGCTTCCATCATCTCAAGATTTTTAAGAATAGTATCTTAAGCTTTGAATTCATTTTTTTCCATAGCTTGTGTTACAAAGAAAATCTTCCTATGGCTTGGGGTAGAACCACAATAGACAAACTGAACCAGAAATCAACTCAATTCCCAAATATGCTATATAAACATGAAATGATAACAATAAAAGGATAAGACCCTTACCTCAACCAGCTGTATGAAGAATACCACCGTTGAGCTCTCAATCCAATGCTCTTCACCTGCAAATTGTCCTCAACAACAAGACATACAAGCATATACATTGTATATAAATTATTAGCACATAATCTAGCATAGTCCATGAACATATTAAACAAATATACCCAATGAAAATAATATAAACATTTGCAACATGAATTGGACAAGAAAAGAGTATTTCTATTAATATAATAAACAAAAGTACATAGTGACAATCTTCTATTGGCCCAACTTGTTGGAACCGAGAAACCAAGTTCCTCCACCACTTCAATTTTCCATATAATGGAAAGCTCACAAGTTCAAGGAGTAATTAGGTTCCTCCTTCACAAGATAGGGAAAAGCTTGGGAGATGAACATAAGAGAGGTTCAATATTACAACGACAAAGGGATGCAAACTCAAGGCATGGAAATGGGGCAAAATTTCTTCAGAGTTTACTTGCTCTCAAATTTCTCCTCCTCAAATTATTCACAATGGCTCAATATATATCCCTCAAAGGAGATGGAGGGTCGAACTGGAGCGTTTTCCAGTATATGGAAGTCCAAGAATCATAGCAGTCATGAATTGGCAAGGAAAAATCAAAATATTTCTTTTGAGCACGAAAACCGATGTATGCGAGATGTAGTGGTGCAAGATGCGTATACGTGTGTTGTAGTACTGTTGACCCGCACACATCAACAAAAATATGGATTTTTGGGGTTTTAATCAAGCAAGAGGGGTAAGATGATTATGCATAGGGACAAGGTAGGCCATCAAGGCATGTTGCATAGGATGTGGCAAATCATGTTATAATAGCTTAGGTGATCAATGACTTGACTAACCAATATATCTCCAACATTTTCGACACTTTGGTGTCATGATGTCAATAAAACCTAGTGTATGGCATCCAACTAAGTGCTTCTCTATCAACCTGCTCTATTAGGGTGAAGACCCTCCTTGTCCATGCCCATTATTCCAAAGAATTGATATCCTTTATAACTACTTTATAATGACATGTATGAAATTGCCTAGCCACGACCATGGCTTCATGTTGAGCTAAGGGGTATGCCAAGGATGAATGTTTACCTTTTGACGTTGGTCATGGAAAAAATAGTTGAGATGTCCCTCTCCCTCCTCCTTTACCAATGATTTTCCTTTATAGTCATAGTGCATGCTTATGATTGTTATAATATCCCTTTCTATCTTCCAAGGCATTGTTAGAATGGTTTGTTTGCAAGGGATTCTCCAAATATGGAGCCAAATTCTCCCCGGGTTGCACCACCTACATGGGAGCGTAGTCCACTAAAATGACTCCAAAATAGTTTCCTTGGAGTCAAGCTCTAATTTCTCCTAGTTTATGTTAACTTGTTCTTTAAAGTTGGTCCATTCGATGACTCCTCCTTAAGTGTGTTCACTTGGAATAAGCAACCATATACTTACTAGAGTCATTTTAAAGATCTGCGTGTTGAGTAAATGCTTTTATTTGGATATGCTCATACCCTTTCCAATGATGATTTATTCCTTACGAGATTGTTCCTAGAGATAGGTCTTTACACTATTTCCTAATGTGAGAGGACCATGATATCTTATTATGCCTAGAGATTTGTTTGCACATGCCATCATAGAACCCTTGATGTTGCATATTGGAACCTACATAATCCAACTCTAACCCTCAAACTTGTGTGAGGTCATCAGAAATGGAATAGTGTTTAAATATGGGTGGAGTGGTAAGAACTCTTGTGATTTCAAGCATATTCCCCTAACACCTAATCCGAGTGAAAATCAACAAATTTTCAAACCTTTAAATTATTTTTTTTCTTTAAATCAATTTCCTTTTCCACATTAAATCCCTTTATCCATTTACCTTTAAAGCACTGAATCTCTTTAAGTGAGGGGAAATTGCATTAACTACTTAATAAATAATAATATAAAATTTTATCATTTCTAACTTTGAACCAATTCATTTTACAAGTGTTGAATTTTAAATTTAAATTAATTATCTCAAAACTTGTGGAAACATTAAATCTTGTAAAATAAACATCTAAAACAATACAAACTATGTTGAAGGAACATAGAGTAGATATCATAAACAATCAAGTCCAAATATTTGATGTAGTTGAGAAATCTCGAAATGTAGGTTATTATACTTATACTAAAAAAATTAAAATATCATCGTGTGCAATATTTAACCCAAGGGAAAGGAAAAATGGAAGAGTCAAGTAGAATAGGCTTGCAACTAGGGTTTTTTCCTTAGTTGTAGTCATTGCCAAGCTTGCAAATTCAATCCAAGGTCCATCCACTAGGTTCCCATAAGCACATAAACATATTTTGTGGGGTCATTTTTTGTTGAGGCCTCCTTGCTGCCATGGTATTGCTTGGATGTCAAGTGGGTTCTTCAAGTATATGGTGGTTTTCTTCTTTGATGGAATCTTCAACAAAGGATTTTCTAACTTGGTGAAGGCTACATCCTCTTCCCTGAGATGTCCTTAGTCTCGGTTTGTTAATAAGGATGATGAAATCCCTAGTTTGTATCTCCCTTCTAAGATAAATATTAAATCCCTATTTCTTCATGATTAAGCTTTGGTTGAGAAGTTTATTAGACTTTGGCCAACCCTTGTGCAGTTTTCAACTCGACTACTAAGAATTAGGACCCAAGGATTCAAAATATGTATCTATCTATGCTTGTGTAATTTCCCCAACCTTTAAACAATGTTAAGGGTGCTAATAATAATCTTAAGTTAAGTTTAATCACAACAGATATAGATAAATTATGGTTAGGCTAACTAACCATTCATCTAATAATTAAAACTTTTTATCTCTAGAAGTTTTTTTAATAACTAAAGTTGCAACACTTAACTATTTAATTACGACACTTAATTAATAAAAACTAATGTGTGATCTAAGGAACATAATCGAAACAAACACATGACTATGATAAACATCATCTTTAGTGTGAATAACTACTTCATGTACTTTTGATTTTTTGAGAACATAGTTAACAAATAATCCAAGTATTGTTGTCGTCATTTGTTTTTTGCAAATTAATCTTATTTTGGTGTTTTCATGTGTGTGATGTTCGTGAGGATATAAATTAAGGAAAACCACATATCATGCAACATATGTAAGCTGCAATATACAGCCACACCAAAACCATAGCAAAACGAGAACACTGGTTGCAACTACAACCCTCAAAACATGCACCTGATGACTGTCCCCTACAGTCATCTCTTACTATAAAAGTAAGATCGAATGGTTTCCACCCTCCAGACATCGATCACTTTTACATAAAAAATACATTAATAAACCATATATATAAAACAAAGAACATATTTGTAAACAAGAGTTCTACAATCTAATGACAGGTGAACTCGTCTAGGCACCGAAAAATCTGTCGGACCAAAACATGCATATCTCGGTCATCTAGAAAGCTTTTTCAATGAATCAAAAGGTGATCCTTAATGGAAAAGCTGATTTGGATGTAATGGAGTAGGTCATATGACTCAGAAATGATCTCAAATGGGCGTAACAAAACCTATGGTTGTTCCCATCTCAATATCATCGATCCAAAACTACAAATTTCCGATTAAGAGAAAGAAGAATAGAAGGAAGGTAAGGAGCGTAGCAACATATTATATGAAATTCATCCTTCCTGCATGTAGAACTTGGAATTAAACACATGAACATGCAGACAACCAATTCAGCCACCATTTCACATATACCAAATAAAATAATGTAATAGAAATGAAACATAAGAGATATACTTATCTCAAAATAAGGGCAACTGGCTGCAACAGGACAACTTTCATCTGAGCCATAGACAATGTCAATCCTTCCTCACTTGAATAGGTCACCCCTGAGTTGATACCATGGATCCACGAGTAGAGGAATACTTAGTATAGAAAATATCGAAACTACCTCTTCCGAGAACCACAATGGTTCCCACTACTATTTTCATGTTCATCTCCACTGCCTATGGGAAGTGACTCCTCTCACCACCCGTTTCCTAGATTCCTGTGCGAGAACATGGACTAGTAGAGTGATATAATGGAATCAAAGGGAAATGACTTGACTACCTCTAAGTCTCAACACACTCTCAATACTAACAATATTCCCAACATGGTGAGATAACACAAGACAAGTGATCAAAGGCTCAAGATTAGCTTCAGCAAGGAGTACATGTATAAATAGCTTAAGCAGGGAAATTCATACCTAAGGTAGAAAAATAGAATGGGTTTGAGTGTGGTTGGGCTTCATCGTGGAAACATAACTCAAATTAGTGGAGTGTTGGCCTGGTTAGGAGATTCCCTTTCTCATATTAGCAACATGAGAAGCAGTTACCAAAAACCAAGGAGTGGAGCCATGAAGAACACAAGGAGATGCAATAATGCATAAGGGGGGTTACAAAACATGAAGTAGGGAGAATTTGGTGAGAGAGGGGATCCAATAAGGTCATAAATATCACTTAAGCACAAAAATTGGGATGAATGGAGGAGTGAGGCGCACTTATGGAGTTGGAGGCACAAATCAAGGAAGTGGAAGCTAAATTCTAGCTTACAACTCCTAGAATCCAGGGAGAGGGCTCATAAATGCAAAAAAAAAAAAAGGAGGGAATTTATCCCAAAGAGGGAGTACTAGGAAAGAGGGGCCCACTAAATTATGTATAAGGTGCAATAATACTTCCATAGTTCATAAAAATTGAAAATGGATTCCATTGTACAATGTTTGGATGACCAATAATATTAAAGTCACCAAGGCACAAAATGAACTAGGATGGACAACTACCATCCAACAAAAAGCTATAAGGTTCTAGGGATGTCCCCCATTCCCTCTCACTCTGTGAGATCCATGGTATTCCATACTCTTTTAGTTTCCTTTGCTTAGCCAGTTGTTTATTTACTTTAATAGCAACAATCATTCAAAGAGAACAATAATGACAATAATAACAAAAGCAACATTAACAAATAATAATAATTCCAAAGTCCATAATCACATCATCAAACAAATGGGCATAAGTCCATAGTCATATTAACAAATAGAACATAATTCCATAGTCATATAAAAGGCCATAATTCTAGGGATTGACAACCGGGGTATTACATCCCCCCCGCTTAAACAATGCATCATCCTCAATGCATATTATTACATACATGTCGTAAAAAATGAACTTTCAAAATAGATGAGGGTATGCTTCCCTAATAGCATATTCCATCTCCCAAGTCACATCCTCATGGTTGTAATGGGTCCATTGGACCTTTACCTATCTTATCTCTCGATTCCTAAGTATCTTGACCTTGCTGCCTAAAATGGAAACAGGTTGTACTGGAAAATCCCCTTCCGGTTCCACCTAGATCATAATCCATTTGATCACAAAATTAGTACCATGTACATACATGTATATATATCAATAAAGAAAATAAAATCACTCTTAATTACGTGGATCACATTCCAATCAATTACATGGTTAGAATCGATTATCTACTTTTTCAATAAAGAGACATGAAATACATTATGTACTCTAATGCAAGTGGGTAGAGCCAACTCATAAGAAATAGGTCCTACTCATAAGCAACAGGTCCTATTTTAGCTAAGACCTCAAAAGTTCCACAATATCTAGCAACTAGCTTGGAGCAATTCTGCAAGTTTAAGGAACTATTCTTGGGTCTAAATTTCAAGAACACATGATCTCCAACTTGAAACTGTCCTATTTTGATCTGCATAGCTTTTATGACTATCCTGAGCTGCCTTTAGATTTTGCTTTATCTTAACCATCTGATCCTCCATATCCTTTAATAATTCTAGTCCAACAATGACTCTATCTATTGGGTTATCCCAAATAATGGGATTATTGCACTTCCTTCCATACATGCCCTTGAAAGGACTCATCTTCAAAGAGGAATGGTATCCATTGTTATAAGAAAATTTCAGCAAGTGTAAATAATATTCCCACTTAGATTGTAATGTCCCGATTTTGACCCCATTGCATTCAAATGTAAGTGATGTAATATTGTTATAAAATCATGGTGAGGAGCTCAAGGACAAGGCCCCACCATCGATTTAGTGATGCATATGGTTTACATGCTATCCATGCACATTGGGATTGCAAATATCATGTAAATATGCATTTTAATAAAATACCCACAACTAGCTATGCAATGCAACAAGAGATGGGGGCATGATTTTACAAGGAATTGGGAGGAAAATATTCAAACCCTTGGAGCCAATCAAGTCAATCCAAGTGTCAATGAGAGAACCCATAAAACCCTCAACTACCCATGTTGACTTTTGTACCCAATCATTCATTTCTCCCAAGAGTTGGTTGAAATAGTTAATGCCTTGGGGAATGGGAGGTATGGCTATCCAAAATTTGGGTATGGGAAAGCCACCCTACATGGAAAATCATTTTTGGCTTCTTGGGCAAGAAAAGAGCCATGAATTGCTCCCCAAGCCATTACCCATCAACCAGTTTGCCTCTCTCACGAGTTGGGAGCTAGCTGGGCATTTTCCCCCATCGAAATAGTTGGGGGAGAAATCATTTTCCTGCCTGTGATTGTTTTTCCTTATCCCACAATCCATTTTGGCGGGAAATGATTTGGGGAAAACCCATGGCCATCCATTTGTAAATCCCATTGTTAAAAATGTGTATCCATGCCCAATGATTGTGCTTGTTGTGTGAGAAAAGAGTATGTTGGGGTATGGGTTATGGGTATCCATTGTTTTGGCTTGAGCTTGAGTGCAAGCATCCAGAAATGAAGAGGGTTCAGATTTAGCCTGATAAATGCAGCTGTGGACTAGCTTGGCTTAGATGCATTGTGTTTTTGGCTGTGTATGAGCTTGCATGTCCCCTTTTCCTTGTAGAAATCATGCCCAGCTCTGGGGTGGTCTATGATTGCTGAAATAATATAGGCTGGGAAGAGACCTACGGTTGGGTGGAACGTTGTAGTGACATAGCCAGTTGCTTGCGACCATTTCATAATGAAGATAAGTATATTATTTATGTGTATTTACTTCTATGATGTTTTAATTTGATGATTGTATTGATATATTGTATGATGAGAAATGTGTGTGGATACTGTTTTATTCCGTTGCGCATATTTGCTTGATTTGCATCTGCACACTTTAGATTTTATTTGTATGAATCTAATAAATGGGCTGAGTTTATGTGAATGCCCAGATTTTGGTATCATGTTCCCTTCCTTGCGTTGGATCAATGGGAGGGGACATGACAGATGGTTTACCCATCACATACATCCTCAACATATCTTCAATCACTTGGTTAACTCTTCTGGTCTGTCCATCTCTCTGAGGGTGGTATGTTGTACTCATTTTAAGACTTGTGCAAAACCTATCAAACAATCCTTTCCAAAAGTTAGAAGTAAATTTAGAATCCTTTTATGATACTATAGCCTTGGGAATTCCATGCAATCTGCCTACTTCTCTCATGTAAATATCTACAATGTTAGCTGCTTTATGAGTTTTCTTTACTGGAATGAAGTGTGTTGCGTTATTCAACTTATCTACCACAACCATGATGGCAGCATTTTTAAATATTAACTTAGAAAACTTGGTGATGAAATCCATCGTCACTACATCCCATTTCCATTCTAATATTGGCAAGGGCTACAACAATCTCGTTGGATGCCGATGCTGAATTTTAACTTTCTGGAATTCCATGCACCTAGATATATATTCTACAACATCATTCTTCATCCCTAGCCAATAGTATTGTTTCCTTATTGTTTTTATTGTCTTCTGATAACTCGAATGTCCGGCAAAAGGAACATCATGCATTTATTTCAGAACCATCTTCCTTATATCTCCATCATTGGGAACGTAAACTCTATCTCTATGCATGAGGATCCCATTTTTTTCAACTTATACTTATCAAATTTCTGTCAAATTTTCTGTTATCGCAATCCTTTTCTTACCTATTGATAAAGTTCATCTGTAACATTGGATTCAATGATCTTATCCTTTAAATACGATGTACTAGTGTTGATCGCTGCTACATGCATCACATGTATCTTCCTACTAAGTGCATCAACTACCTTATTTTCCTTACCTTTGATATGCTTGATGTCAAAGTCGTATTCACATAATAACTCCATCCATCTCCTTTGTCTTGCATTCAAATTAGGCTACTCAAACAAGTCCTTTAACCCATCATGATAAGTTCTTAACTCAAACTTCTTACCCATTAGATAATGTCTCCACATCTTCAAAGCATGGATGATAGCTGTAATATACCTAAAATAGTATATTACTATTACTATTATTATTAGTTTATAATTAGGTTAATTAGTATTAATAGGCCAAAGGTCACCTCCTTAAGGTGCAACCGTTCATTAAGTCAGCATGCATATATAATGTTGAAAATTCAATGTAATATTTAATCAATTCAATATAATAAATATATCTATTATCAATATAATAAATATATCTATTATCAAGTATGATAATTATGTAAGGAATAATCCTTACAAGTGGTATCATAGATTTGGCTCTCTCTCTCGCTCATTCTCAAGCTCATGCGGTTCCCCCTCGCTGCCACCTTCCTGCACACGGTGCCACGTCCACTGGCAGTCTACAATTCTTCCAGTGGCATCTATCACTTCACACTCCTCCCACAACACCCTCTAGCTTCCCCGATCCACTCTTCACTCTTCCACCGCCCAAACATCCTTTCCATTCCCTACGCATGGCCCACTTCATCTCTCGCTCCATCTTGTGCTCCCACCTGACCTTAATCCACCTAGCTGCACAACTGCATTCCACTCCTGCCAGTGCTGCAACACTTCACTACCCAACACATTACCCATCTCCCTTCCACACTCATCCAACTCTGCTCACCCACCTGTGCCCACACTCTCTCCACCTCCACCACCCGCTTCCGCAAATCCCCCTCCCAATCACGTCCACCACTACCCCCGCACTGACCCCCGACGCCTTCCATATGCACCACCCTCCCTTCCTGCATCCCACAGCTCCCCGCAGCTCCCTCCCAGCCTCAAAATCTATGCACCCTCCATGCTGCTCATTCTGCTCCACCTCATAGCCACTTCCCCCCATCTCCCACTGCCACCTCCACTCTCTCCCACCGACGCCGCCTCCACTTCCTACTACCGCGCAACTTCCAGCTTCCATCCTCCCTACAAATATATATATATATATATATATATAACCTTTAAAAAAAACTATATATAACATTATAGATATATAGTTTGTTTGAAATAAAATTTAAATTATTATTAATCTATTATAATAATATATAAAAATATTATTATTATATTATAAAATTCAAAAAAATATATAATAACAATATAATAATAATTATTATTATATAAAAAAAGACAAAAAAAAAATTTCAAAAGAAATTCAGAAAAAAAAAAAAGAAGAATTTTTAAGAAGTAAAGACATTATGTTCCTTTCATACAATGAGATCATGCATGGCCAAAAACCGACAAAAATTATCGAATCTAAACTCGAATAAATGGACAAAAGATTGCTTAAAGAAGAGGAAACATATTCAAAATTGAAAATGAAAGAGGTAATAGCCAAGAAGGAAGGAAGGGAAGAATTTAGTGCGACTTCCGAATGCTCATGCCAAATAGAGTTGGTGTCTGCATCAGCACTCGCGTCAGAATAAAGGACTCCTATCATAAAGAAAGGAGCTGTGTCGACTCCCTAGTTCTCAGGTCAAGTAGAGTTGGGGTCTGCATCGACACTCACGACAGAACAAGGGACTACTACAACTCCTACTTATTCAAGTAAGGATGAATATAAAATCACTACTACCCCCAGGAAGGAAAGGAGACCTGGCCGACCGAATCCTTATACCCCTCCTCACAAAATATCCATACCACCAGACACCAAGTGGGATAAGAAAATGCATTCCAACTACAAACCTCAAAATGTGATACTTAGTAAAAAGTATGCATGCCTACCGGAAGTTCGTTGTGGCTTCTTACAAGGTAGGGAAGTAAGGCACATTAACACGCCGGCTGAAAAATCTATAAAATTGTCTATTAAAGCTCCAGAACAAGGACATGTTAAGGAATTCAATGACAAGGATATGGAAGATCAAAATCATATTGACAATCACAATGTCAATATCAATTGTAAAGAAAATACCGATGTCGTAGAAGTCAATGAAGTCAATAAAATCAAGGTTAACATCAATTATGTGAGAATTGAACTTGTAGAAGAATGCAATGATGAAAATAAAAGTTTCGAAGATGAACTTAATCATGATAACGTAGAAGAATGAAACCCAGAAGATGCTGCGAAAAATGAAGAGATAATCATCCCACCAGTGGTCGCAACTCGAGACATTCTAGAATCTCAATATCAAAAGGTTCGTAGAGAACAAATAAAAGCAAGCTCATCAAACAAGGAAGTAATTACATTATTAGTAGTTGCCGCTACAGTTATGAAAACCATTTCATATCATGCATAAATATCATAAATCTACATCAAATTAGAAGAGAAAATAAACACCATCAGATTAGTAGCTGCAAAAAATACTCGATATAGTTGTTATGCGTTTATCTACAAAATCATAAGCATGAGAATATTTGAATGGAAATGAGACCAATTATTTCAAGAACTGCTAAACCGTGGCACCATTATTCATGGCAAGAATTCCAGCTGCAGCACGCTCATAGAATATTCGTGGTCGAATCTTTTCAAAGTGGGACGACTTGTAATATACCTAAAATAGTATATTACTATTATTAGCAGTAGTTTATAATTAGGTTAATTAGTATTAATAAGCCAAAGGTCACCTCCTTAAGGTGCGGTCATTCATTAAGTCGACATGCATATATAATGTTGACAAGTCAATGTAATATTTAATCAATTCAATATAATAAATATATCTATTATCAATTATGATAATTATGTAAGGATGAATCCTTACAATATCTGCAAGATCTAAGTCATGGGTGGCATATTTCTGCTCATGTTTCTTTAACTTTCTATATTCATAACTGATCACATGTCCATCCTGCATCAATACTCCACCAATTCCTTGCTTACATGCATCTATGCACACAACAAAGCTTCCCTCATGATCTGTAATCTTGAGAACAGGTGCACTAGTAAGCATTTCATTAAGTCTTTGAAAACTATCTTCACACTTAGAAGTCCAATCGAACTTCACACCCTTCTTCTGTAAAGATGTGATAGGGTGAGCTAACTTTGAGAATCCTTCAATGAACCTTTGGTAGTACCTAGCTAATCCCATGAAAGATCTTACTTTTGATACATTCTTAGGTGTTGGCCATTCCATAATGGATCTTATCTTTTCAGGATCTATTGAAACAACTTCTTCAGATATGATATGTCCTAAGTAATCAATTCTTCCCTGATAAAAAGAACACTTGCTTAGCTTGGCATACAATTGATTTTCTCTAAGCACGTGCATTACTAGTCTTAGATGTTCTTGATGCTCTTCTTCTGTCTTGGAATAGATAAGGATGTCATCTAAGAATACAATCACAAACTTATCTAAGTATTTTCTAAAAAATCCATTCATCAAGCTCATGAATATTGCAAGTGCATTAGTTAATCCAAAGGTACCACAATGAACTCATAATATCCATACCTTGTTCTGAATGATGACTTACTGATATCTTCATCCTTAATCCTAATCTGGTGGTATCCTGATCTCAAATCTATCTTCGAAAACACTTTGGATTGTCTCAAATGATCAAAAAAGTCATCAATCCTTGGCAAGGGGTACTTTTTTTTAATTGTTTCTTTGCTCAAATGTCTATAGTCTATGCAAAGTCTTAGAGTTCCATTATTCTTCTTCACAAATAACACAAGAGTTCTCCAAGGTGAAACATTGGGTCTTATGTAACCTTTCTTTAGTAGCTCATGTAGATGCATCTGTAATTCCTTTAACTTTGGAGTACTCATTCTATAAGGTTCTTTAGATGAAGGTATTGTCCCCAGAACCAAGTCGATAGAAAAATAAATGTCCCTTTTAGGAGGAATTCCAGGAATTTCTTGAAATATGTCTGCAAATCCTTGTAGTACTGGATAATCCTGTACTTCTGGATCTTTTCCTTCTTTTGGATCTTCCACATGAATTGCATATAATTGGCATCCCTTTATGAGACATTTCTTCAATTGTAGAATTGTGACTGAACACCAAACCCTTCTTTCTATGCTCGCTTGCTGAAGATATAAAGATTCTGTATCTTTCGGTTAGGTTTGTGTCCTTATTCATATCCCAATTTTTATCTTTATTCCCCTGTCTTTACTGTTGTTTTCCCTTATCCATTCATGATTTTATGTAGTTATGGTGGTTTGATACGAATCTGATATGGGGGGTACGGAGGTCGTCATTTTTGAAATTGGAGCCAGTAACCATTATTCCATATGGTTTCTCTAAACCATGTGCCATCGTATTTTTGAAAAGAGTTGTCCTCAGCTCAGAATAATTCCTTTTGTAGGGAGAATTTAATTGGATTGATAATGGAGAAAAAATATCTAGTGATTACCTTTTTATGTTTTAGCGTACCTAAATTTGATGGTGCGGAAATTTTATAGTTTGAGTGGAGTTCCGTAGTTGATTGATTCTTTGTCTGTAGTTTTATTTGGCATATCCTTTTGCTGCCTCGCTTGATTTTTTGTTTTGCTTCTGTTCGATCTTCAGTTGCTTGGTTGCATTGCTGCTGGCTTGCTTGGTTGTATTTCCATTGGCTCGCTTGATAATTTGTTATTTCTTTTTTTGATCTCCAGTTGATTGGTTGCATTGTTACTAGCTCGCTTGGTTGTATTTCCGCTAGCTCACATGATAATTTTTTATTACTTTTTTGTTTTGTTTTTTCAAACATTATCAGTGGTCATGTATGTCCTCTATCAGCATTAGATTTTTCTGATAGAGGGTTTGTGTGAATTCCTCCTTTGATTGCGGTTTCTTATATAATTTGACTCCATGGCCATTCAGCAACATGGGGAATTTTGTCTCATCTATGGTCTTGATTCTAACTGCGACATTGTCATAAATTGTGTCAATAATGTATGGTCCGAGCCATCTTGCGGTGATTTTTCCTTGAAATATTTGAAACCGAGAATCATATAGCAGTGCCCAATCACCTTCCTTGAATTTCTTTTGTTTGATGTTCTTTCCATGCCATTTCTTTCTCTATTGTTGGACAATTTCAATGTCGGTGACGGCTTGTTGGTGGTGCTCATCCAACTGATTTAGTTGGAGTATACGCTCTTCTTGAATTTCCGAAAGTTTCATGTTTAGATGGGATGCAATTCTTAACGTCTTGATTTCAAATTCAATGGGGAGCATTCCTTTTTTCCCATATACCAATTCATAGGGGGTAAAACTATTTGTTGTGTTATAAGCCCAAACTACTTGACTTAACCTGTCTGCCCAATCTCTTTTATGTAACTGCATTGTTTTTGTCAGAATATTTTCAAGCTCTCTGTTTGTGAATTCAGCTTGACCATTAGCTTGTGGGTGGTAGGAGGAGGACCTTCGATGTTTAATTTGTTTCTTATAAGTAGGTCCTCGATGAGGTTTGATGTAAACTGATTTCCTTGGTCATAAACTAACTCTATGGGAACTCCAAATCTTTGGAAGATTTTTTTTGTAAATAATTTTGCTACATTCGTTTCATTGCCTGCTGCAAGTGCTGCAACTTTGGCCCAGTTTGTAAGGTAGTCAGTGCATACTAGAATGTAGTTTTTTCTGATTTGATGGGGGATTGAATGGGCCAACAAATTAAAATACCCACACTTTCAAATGCTTCCAAATATATTTGGGAATGTAGAGGCATTTCTTCTCTTTGTGTAGGCTTCCCCATTCGTTGGCAGTCATCATAATGTGATACATAATCGTAGGAGTCCTTGTGTAGCGTTGGCCAGTAGTATCCAGTTTGTAGTACTTTGTAGGATGTCCTTTTTGCTGCATAATCGCCTCCACAAGGTTCATTGTGATTAGCATGGAGTATGTCGTGGACTTCATCTTCTCTTATGCATCTCCTTAATATTTGATCTGGTCCTTTCTTAAAAAGCATTCCTTGTATCCAAGTATAAGTTGCACTTTTCCTTATGATTCTGCACTTCTCTTTATAGCTATAATGTTGTGGAAATTTCCCAGATACCAAGTAGTTTACTATATCGGAAAACCATGGGCTTTGTGTGGAGATTTCCAAGTGGTTTTCATCGGGGAAGTGATCATTTACCAACTCATTGTCCTTTCCATGGGTAAGTCTAGACAGAAAATTGGCTACCACATTATGCTTTCCTGGCTTGTCTAGTATTGTTATGTCAATTCTTGCAAAAGGAGGAACCATCTAATAATTCTAGCACTAGTATTTGGTTTATTCATGAGGTATCTGATTGCAGAATGATCGTTATGGACAAAGACTGGGTACCCAGTGATAAAGTGCATGAATTTATTTATAGCATGTATGACATCCAAAAATTATTTTTCCGTGACTATATAATTGAGTTCTTCTCCTGCCAAGTTTTTGCTAATGTAATAGATTGCATATGGTTTCTTTTCTTCTTCTTTCCCGAGGACTACCCCAATGGCTTTGTCTGAAGCATCTGAATGGATGTGGAAGGGTAGTGTCCAGTTGGGTCCTTGAAGGATTAGGGCCGTGATTGTCCTCTCTTTGAGTTGATCAAATGCTGACATACAATGTTTAGTCCAGATGAATTATGTATCTTTTGTCAAGAGGGAAAACATAGGTGCAACAATTTCGTTGTAAATTTCTATAAATCTTTTGTAGTAGCATGTTTTCCCAAGGAAGTTGCGCACATCCCTTTGTTTGACAGGTGGGGGGAGTGTTTTTTATAACAGTGACTTTTGCTTGATCTACTTCAATACCCATTTGGGATATATGGTGTCCCAGAACTATGCCTTCTTGCATCAACATCCTGCATTATCAATGCTAAGGCATAAACTCATTTCAATGCATTTTTTAGGACCAATTCTAGATGTTGTAATGCTTGGTAAAACAATTTCCCATACGGTGTGAAGTTGTCCATGTAGACTTCCATCTGGTCATTGATAAAATAAGAGAATATACTTAGAATGGCCCTTTGAAATGTTGTTGGGGCATTACAAAGTCTGAAAGGTAGTACTTTGTATGCATATGAGCCCCATCGGAAAGTAAATGTGGTTTTATCTTGGTCAGCAGGATGGATTTGGATCTGGTTGTATCCACTGAATCCATCCAAAAATAAGAACTTCTTTCCAACCAGGGTGTCCAACACTTGGTCAATAAATTGTAGAGGGAAGTGGTGTCTATTAATTGCTTTATTAAGTTCCCTGTAATCTACACAGATCCTCCACTTCCATCCTTTCTTAGGGACTAATACTGAGGGTGAGACCCATTCACTATCTGAGATCGGGTAGATGAATCCTGCATCCAATAAGTTTTGTAGTTCCATCTTAACTATATCTTTTAGTGTTGGATTCATTATTCTTTGGGGTTGTCTGATAAGTACAATGCCCTCTTTGATATATATATAATGCTTGCAAATATGTGGGTGTATGCCTTTCATATCAATATAGCTCCATGCAAAAGCGTTGTTTTATGAGAGTACTTTTATGAGTTGCTGCTCCTGTTCTGGCTCCAAATTTGCATTAATATTGACTATTTTCCTAGGAAGGATATTGTGATGAACCTGCAATAATTAATTAATGAAAACACACGAAATAACATAAATAACAGAACTCAGAATCACTTTTATATTGATCGCAGGCCACTTCAAGGGGGAAACCTCCTTTGAGCAAGCTCAATACAAATAACTTCACGGTACCTTCATTGGTCTCAACACAAACTTATATACTAAGTCTAGGCACCAATACCATGGGTCAATACCATGTGTCAATACAAACCATGGGAAAATACAAACTATGGATCAACAACTACTACGGGACGACTTACAAAGCATATGCGTCCAACAACAATTAGACAAACTATGGATCAACAAATACTACGGGATGACTTACAAAGCATATGCGTCCAAAAACAATATACTAACAAAGTAAAATAGAAGGGTTGACATGGGTTCCTAACATCCCCTCTCCCTTAGAAAAATATTTGTCCTCAAAGCTTTAGATGTGGAAATTGATGCAAGATATGAAGGAGTGGTTCCCCTGTAGCATCCTCGGGTTGCATTCCGAGCCACTTACGCCTTGTGAGTTTTAGAGAGGGTTGCTTGGAAGCTTGTAGATGAAGAAGAAGCATATCAGCTATGTGAAAAGTGCATGTAGAATGGTGCTGATTGGCTTGTTGTTTCAGTCTAATTCTTTCCATGTGAAGATTGTCCTGCAGAATGAGAAGAACCTAATCGCGGTTTCGAAGAACTGAGTCAATTTCCTGAACTGAGGAGTTGCTTAGGGTGTATGGATGAAGAATTGGCGGTGCCTTTCCATAGACTATTTCATATGGTGTCCTTTTAGATGTTGTATTGTACGACTGGAGTGCTTCTAGGAAATCCATAGAAATAGTTGTCCAAATCTATGTAGGGATGGGAAAGGGTTCGAGCAGTCCCAAAAGGAGTGTTGTTTCACCATTGTTGACCTGAAAAGTATCACAGTCAGCCACCATCTGTTGAATTGTAATTTTCAGTCCCTGCCAAACGAAGTTACATCGTTCCCAGTCATACATTTTGAGGAGCCCAAAGTGCCCTACTGATGAAGAAGCATGGAGTTCTTAGAATAGATAGCCTTGTTGAACATATTGCAACCAATTTGGAACAAGAAGAGAAATAGCTTTAAGATAAACTGGGTAATGAAATGTGAGAGAAGGAACATTTTCCACCATATTGCCCTTCCCTTCTTGTAAGTGATCGCATAGGCATAACCCATGAGTTGGATAACCCATTTCAGGTTGGCTGGGGAGGAGACCCATTGTTCCAGGAAATTTTCCAGACACTGGAGATCAGTCTTGATGCATAAATAATTCCCTAATAGATATGGTTTCCACTTTTGTATTGCATGGAAAATAGCCATCATTTCCTGCTGAGATGTAGATGCAGCTAAATTCTTATCGGAAAGGTCTCTTGAAGGCGACAATCCCACTGGTTCAACAAGGACACCTGCATATCTATCCAAGGAAGTAGGGGAGACCGTTGATGGGTGCATCTGAATGGAATGGATTTAAGTGATGACACCATGTGAATTTTTCTTAAGGATCTTTTCTAGACAATGTGAACTGATGATGTGGAGAGACCGTTGTTGTAAGCCCTTAAATTTGTGTTGTTTCCCATTGACTGAAAACTGCATCCAAAGTTCAACAAAATCCCATAATATGGGGCCAAGTGTGCGTAACCATTGAACGCCCAAAACCACATCACATCCACCTAGGGATAAGGAAAACATGTCAGAGCACAGGGTATAATCTTCCAGAGAGATACGCACATTGTGACACTTTCCCTTGCAAGGTAAGGTGCCCCCATTGGAAACCATGACTTCAAAGTTGGAGCAAGGATGGACAAAACAATCAGCATGTTTGGCGATCTGAGGGTTAATGAAGTTATGAGTGCTACCAGAATCAATGAGTATTGTAAGAGAAAGCTTCTTGAAGTAACCCCTGACCCGCATTGTTTGGGGGGTGGTGACGCCGGATAAAGCATGGAGAGATATCTATGGTTGTTCTTCCTGAGATGGGGGGTCAATAGGAGGCTCCTGAATGTCGACCTGATCATCCATTGTATCTAGAGTTTCTTCACCAATTGTAGAGGCAGGCGTAGAATCCATATCCAAGAGATAGAGCTTTTGTTGAACACATCTATGTCCCCGAGTGAATTTCTCATCACAATTATAACAAAGCCCTTTTTCTCTATGTACCTACATCTCTGTTTCAGACAAATTCTTGATAGGAGTTGGTCGAGGAGCTGGCGGGATGGGAGGTCGTTGAGAACCCATATTTCGAAAGGGAACAAAAGCGGGTTTGGAGTGTTGTTGGGATGCAATATTTTCTTTTTCCCAACTTAGCCAACCCTAGGACTTCCATCATTGTGTTGGGGCAGAACATTTTAATCTCTGACAGGATTTCATCCTTAAGACCACTGATAAAACAACTCCTATAGAATTCATCAGACAAACCTTCTGTGTGATTGGCTGGTTTCTCAAATTCTGTCTAATACTCTCTCATAGTGCCACTTTGATGAAGTTTAGTGAGTGCTTTGGTGAAGTCATCAAAAGCACTAGAACCAAATCGTTGCAAAAGGAGTTGGCAAAAATCTGTCCATTTTGGCTCATCATGAGCCTTGATGTACCAATGGTACCATTGAAGGGCTTCCTATTCCAAATGAAAGGATGCAAGTAGAACTTTCTGGACATCAAAAGTATTATGCAGACTGAAATATTGTTCTGCACGATAGATCCATCCAATCGGATTAGTACCATTGAAGCAAGGAAATTCAAGCCTCGAACCACGAAAATTGTTGGAAGAAGAGAACCCATTGGCTGCAGAAGATTCTTTCTGTCGGTTATTGTTCATGGCTAAATGTTGAAGATGGAGGATGAGAAATTTTTCATCCAGATCTTGGAGTTTGGTTTGGATGGTTGCAAGTGATTCCTCCATGGTTTTTTCTCTTGTGCGGGTGACAACCATAACAAGGAGTTTTTTTTTTTGAGGGGGGGGAGGGGGTGGGAATGGATAGAAAAACACAAACAAAAGCTTATTTAGTAAAGGGAAATTTGGATTTGGGAAAAACTTAGAGGGTTAATTGGGGTTTGACTAGGTTTTGGACACTTTTTGATGGATAGGGAAGCAAAAAAATGGGGATTTCAGAAGCGGGGTGAAAGAATGAGAAAATTTGGCAGAGAGGAACAAAGAAGCAGAATTAGGAAAGGAACTTTGTGGTAAAATTTGAAGGCGATTGGGTGAAATCTGAAGAAGTTATGGCAAACCCTAAAAATAGACAAATGTGAGATTTCGGGCTTTGGGAAGTGGAATTTGGGATAGGGTCCTCAGGAATGAAATATGAAGAATGGGATGACAGGGGTGTCAGGAAAGTTTCAAGGGAAACAGAGTGAAAACAAGAGAGATATGGCCAAAAAACAGAATTATTATTATTTTTTTATATTTTTTTTCCAGAAATGGATCTGCAACAGTGCGGATAGATATGTAACGGCACAGAAGGGATCTGAAACAGATAGATATGACGTGGAATTGATGGAAAACAGAGGGATCTTAAACGACGCTGAATGGATCGAAAATGGCTGGATCTAAAATAGATCTGAAACAATTGGATCTGGAACGGCTTTCAAAATGGATCTGAAACGGCTGGATCTGAAATGGCGGGGAAGTGATCGGCAACAGTTCAGCTGAAAATAGATATGGACCCAAGGTATCTGCGACTTCCTAACAGTTCAGGGGTTTCACTCAGCCACCAATGCTGTCTGACGGCTTGCGTATTGGGGCAGTACCCCTCACTCCACGGCTCAGGTAAAACTGATAACCGCTTTGCCACAAACGACAGCTGCTGGTTTACCCCATGGGTGGGAACTAGTCAATTAGGTAGGGGTCGTTGTCCTTTTCGCTGGCAGGTCCTCTCAATGGGCCAACTACTTTGGGGTTCCTGTGGTACTCCTCACAATGAGTTTTAGGGCTTATTCCCAAGTACTTCCCATTGTTAAGCGGATAGGGATTATGCCCAGATCTGAACTTGCAACAGATGCGAAAAAAAAAAATTTGGCCGAAATTCCACCCAATGAGCCCAAGAAAGTGCTCTGATACCAGATGTGATGAACCTGCAATAATTAATTTATGAAAACACACGAAATAACAAAACTCGGAATCACTTTTATATTGATCGCAGGCCACTTTGAGGGGGAAACCTCCTTTGAGCAAGCTCAATACAAATAACTTCACGGTACCTTCATTGGTCTCAACACAAACTTATATACTAAGTCTAGGCACCAATACCATGGGTCAATACCATGTGTCAATACAAACCATGGGCCAATACAAACTTTGGATCAATAACTACTACGGGACGACTTACAAAGCATATGCATCCAACAACAATAAGACAAACTATGGATCAACAAATACTACGAGACGACTTACAAAACATATGCGTCCAACAACAATATACTAACAAAGTAAAATAGAAGGGTTGACATGGGTTCCTAACAGATATCTACAATTTTAACCTATGGTGGATGTTGTTCAATGGCGAGTATTTATTTCCACATTGTGTCAGTATTGACAGGATAATTCAACACTTCCTGTCGTTTGCCTGTTTCAGAAATTTCTTCAAGCATATCATGGCTAGGATAAACATTCTAAATAAATTTAGCTGAATGACCATCTTCATCGTTATCTTTTAAAGTTAGAGTCGTTTCTATGGTGAGCACAGGTCGTATGTTTTGGTCATTTATATCGTCATAGTCATATGTCTAGTTTTGGTATTCTGTGTGTGGAGACCTTTTTGTTAGTGGGTATATTGTAATATTTTTCCTGCCTTGTCCACTTGTAATTGTCATATTGCCAAATCAATAGCCTATATAGGCATTTGTTGTCGCTAGCCATGGCCCCCCTAGGACGATTGGGTACCCATTGACCTTACTCTTGACTTCTATAACTATGAAGTCAACTGGATATTCTAAGGATTCAATATTCATGATGATATCCTCCAGGATTCCTTCAGGTTTGACAGTGGAGGTGTCAGCATGTTGTAGTACAGTACTGGTTGGTCTGATTAATGATTGGAGACCTAGGGAGAACATTGTATCCTTTTTAATAATGTTTATAGCAGCTCCTAGGTCAATCAAACTGCTTGAAATAGGTTTTTTGTTTATGTTTACATTGAAAATAGGTCTTCCTGGCTCAAGGTATTTAGGGTTAACAATGATACCCAACATCAAGTCTGCTAGTTGACCTACCACGTTTATGGTTGGTGGATCTCTTTTCCCTTGCCTAGGTTTCTTTAAGTAGTTTTATTTTATAAATTTATTACATATTGGGACATCCCTTATTTCTTGTAAAATGGGATTTTGAATACTTAAATGTTTTAATTCATTAAGTATAGCATTCTCTGCTTCTTCCTTCGTATTTTGTTTCATTTTCTCAAGGAATGGAGGGTTTCTATTTAGTAATTGAGGTTGATATTCTTCTTCTTGATGATGTATCTATGTGGGTTGTTCATGATATGTATGTTCTTGATGACTTTGTGGGTGGGATCCCTGCAATGTCTTTCCAGATCTGATATTAATTTCATTTAGTTCTAGTGCATCCACGACATAGGTAGGAAATTGCACTATTTCATTGTTGTAGGGTTGTTCTTTCCTTGTTCGATTGTTATTTGGGTTTGGAACAGTTTGGGTAGGGATTGGAGGCAGTCTAGGGGGCGGTTGGTTTTGTGGAGGAGGAATTATGAGTGGTTGTTGCAATGGAGTCCTCCAATTTGATGAATATGGATATGGGTTTCCATAGTTCACCTGTGGCTGAGAAGAAAGGTGGGGGGTATGGAGAGTAAGGCTGGGTGTAATATGGCTATTGATACGGTGTTTGGTTTTGCTGCCATTGGCTTGGAGATGCTTGTGGTGGCCATGTAATTGGTGCCGAAGGGTTCCAATTATGTTGATTATTCCCTTGATTAAAAAATGCTTGGTTGTTGGACTGGAAGGGCCTAGCAAAATTGTTCATTCACTGGTTAACAAAACAAAGTTGTTCCATAGTACCTTCTGATGTGGGATCCTGTATGGTCGCTTTGCATGATGGTAGAAAACGGAATTTATCAGTGGTATGATCATTGGTGCCGAGCCCACATATCTCTATTGCATTTAATGGGCATTGTCCCTTTTCATGTTTCTTTTTACATCGTGGAAAAAATACTGCTAGTGTCTGGTTGATCTCGTCTTGTTTATTTTGTATTTGGAGTGCATCTAGCTGCATAGTGTTAACACCCAAAAAGTGTTCACTACCTCATCTACCCCATTACATGGCTCATTTGTCCATTTTCCTACCATATTTCCCTTAAAAACTCTGAAAATCCCACTAAAAAGCCTCCAAAAGGCCACAAAACCATCAAAAAGCCTCAAAAAGGCTAAAAAACCCCTTTTTTCCTCCAAAAATATCCAAAATTCCTCTAAAAATAGCAAAAACCCTTTAAAAAGGGAATAAAAAATATAAAATAATGAGGAAAAGGAGGAAAAAACCCTATACAACTGACCTAAACCATATGGTTCCCAAAACCATGGGCCAGCACTCCACCACCAAAAAACTATAAATAGGTGATGGAGACCCCTCATTTCACATCCACAGTCATAAGCACCCTTACTATACCAAAATAGCTCACGAAACCCTAGCTCACCCTTGAGCTACTTCTTGAGTGCCCCTTTTGGCCCATTCCCATCACTTGGAGAAAGAGAAGGAGCAAGTTGGAGCTTGGAGCAACCCTCTTGGGCCATTGCAAGAGCTTCATCAACCTTCACCTTGGAGGTAACATTAATATAAAAATCATTCTTTACATCATGTTTTTCTGTTTCATGCACATGTTAGAGTAATTCACATTTCTGTTTTAGCATTTTAATTTACCATTTACTGAACTACTACTAAGGAGTCCCTTCTCCTTAGTAGGTGCTCTTTTGCACAAGCTAGGGGTAAAACCCTTTCTGGTTTCAGTTTAAAAAATTTTAGTTTTCTGCAATACTTTCCCGTTTTTTCCCTTTCGGCTGGCCCTATCCGCTGTCGTAAACCGCATCCTTTCCCTCTGCAGTCGCGTCCCGACCATGTATTTCAGGCATTTACCTGCGACCCGACCACGGCTCTCAGACTGTTTTCGGCGCCCTGCCGGCAGATTCAAGTCTGTTACCTGCGATCCGACCGTAGCTAATCACCCTGTTTGTTGCGATCTGACTGCGCCTGTCGGCCATTTTCCCACGTCCTGACTGTGGCTTTCAGCCCCTTTGCTGTGACCCGACCGCGTCTGTCGGCCATTTTCTCGCGTCCTCACTGCGGTTTTCAGCCCCTTTGCTGCGACCCGACTGTGTCTATCGGCCCTTTTCCCGCATCCCGACTGCGTCTGTCAGCCCTTTTCCCGCGACCTGACTGCGTCTTTTTACCGGTTTCCTGCGTCCCGACTGCGTCTATCGGCCAAAAAATCGCGGCCTATCCGCGCCTATTTCCCTCAAACCCGCGGTCCGACTACTCAGTTTCGCCACAGACCCACAGTCTGATTTCTGCATTTTTTTGAGTTTTGAACCCAGCCCCCTTTGCTGCAATATTTTCTGCATCTGCACAGCCATCTGTCCTACCTGCAGCCATCCTTCCCTTCAGCCTTTTCTGCAACATAATTTATGTACCCTTTACAGAGTCTTTTTAAAATTTCAGTATTTTAATTCAGAAAATTTTGCATGTTAAATTTCAGTATTGTTAATTAGAAAGTTGCCCCCCTTGTGGCACTTTTATTTTGGGTTCATCACCTCACGAGCACACACTCTATCAGATAATTCAAGTGATCCTTAAAAACTACTTAACTCAACCAATATTCTAACCTCACTCGGGGAACACAAAAGAATCTTTATAGTTAGATAGGATCGGGGGAATAGGCTTCCAATAACACCCCTCGGTTACTTACACTTGAGACATAGCTGTTGTCCAATTAGGGAACCAAAATCCCCTAGTACTTTTTGGCACGGTCACAACCAGTTTACCATAGGGCCTCTCCCCTAGGAGGGTTGAAGTCGCGAGACTGGTTCCGGAGGCCTGAGTGGAATACCGCACTCCATTCAGTAACCGAAGGGCTACCTTTCGCAGTTCTCGGGACATCCCTGTATAGGGGTATTGCGGTAAAAGTACCAAACGGCAGATTCTCCTTTCTGGACGTGTCATGAATGTAGTATCTTAGTTTCCATTCTTCTAGGATTGACTACCCGGTGTCCCTCCCGGTAGGGGGATATCTTAGCCACTTGGCTCTTCTATCCATATTGTCTGACTTGGATTTCATCACCTTGTAGAGGATATGTCTAGCTGAGATAGAATACCATTTAGTTAGGTGTTTGCTTGCTCCCTTACCTCCTTTTGGTCTAGTGAGTCCACCATTTTTTATTTTTAGGAAACCTGTTGCTTGTTGGTATTCTGACCATTTCTGTTGATACTCCACCTATTGTAGCACAGCTGTTATAGTGGGTGTTTTGAGTTGGTTGTTGGCTTGAGTGCCTTGTTTTTTGAGCTCTCCTTCTGCACACTCGGTTGCATTAGGATATTTGAGCTATTTTTCACCTACCACAACCCCCAGAGATTTGACACCATCTGTCACCATTGAGTCCCCAAGACATTCTTGGCACCTCAGGGGCGAGCCCCCACAGCACGGTTCACTTGACACCACCCGTCATAGACACAGATCATCATCACTTGATACCACTTATCATAGATCTCGAGCCTTGTCACTTGACTCCACTCGTCAGCGGCATAGGACTCCGTCACCCGATCTTGATGCCCCTTACTTTACTTTGGATTCTGAGGCAGAGTCTGAGAACCCCATTTACACTGCCCCTACTAGCCCCATGGTTGGCACGACTTCCACCCCTTTCTTGGGAGGGACTATTGGTGGCCCATCCACCACTACACCTGTTACCACACCTGCTTTGGGTATGCCCTCGATGGGGGCCACGACAACCATTCCAGTTACCGTACCCATCCCAGTAGCTTCCATACCTACCACCAATCCACCAGTGACTCACACCAACCCTGGTGGTGTAGGACCATCCTTTACCACCTTCGTTCCCCCACATGGGGGCAATATCCCAAACCTTGCCCCTCCACTTGGGGGCATTGGCCCCAACTTGGTTCAACCCACTAATGTGTCCCATCCTTCTTCCATTTTGCCATTCATGGCTAGCCTCAACCTGCCCGACCTAGCCAGATTGACCAACGATCCTATTCAACACGACCCTGCATGGCCTCACATGCCCACCAAGCTTCCCTCGGACATCCCTAAGTTCGAGGGCAAGGCAGGTGAGGACCCTCAAAACCATATTATGTCCTTCCATCTATGGTGTTCCTCCAACTCCATAGTGGATGACTCTGTTCGTCTCCGTCTGTTACAGCTCACGTTCACTGGCCCTGCAACCAAGTGGTATATCGAGCAACCCCATGGGACCCATGCTACTTTTGCTTCCCTTGCCTCGACCTTCCTGCAGTTCTTCCAGTTACCTGTCCGCTATGACACGAGCATTGAGATTCTCCTGTTTTGCAGATAAAACACGGCTACCCACATAACGGACCACATTCATGAGTGGCGTCGACGCCATAGCTTATGCAAGATTAAATTAGACGACCGTATCTTCCTAGATTGGTTCCTTAAATCCCTTCTCCCTATCATTGCTAAGGATGTGGCATCAGAAAGACCCCAGTGTGAAGAAGAGGCTATCCTTAAGGCCCAGCAATTTGACCTCATTTATGCTCAGTCGGGGTATCTTTATACCATTATACCTGACGCCCCTCGCAGCGATTCTTCCCACTACAATGCACTGGGGGCATCCCATGCTGCAGACGGCATCATTGGCCATGCTTCGTCGCATCCCCAACCCTTTTCTATAGCACATCCTAACCCTGGCCCCGACCTTTCGCGGGCTACTTCACAGTCTGGGGCAACCAACTCGTATGCTCGTATGACACATCACCACCATTCCCATGGACCCACCTGTCCACCTTAGTGCTTCGGTCATGTGCCCCCTGCTTACACCCCCCCGGTCACACCTTAGCCCTATTACCACCAGCAAGCTGCACCAGCTCCTGCGCCTTCCCAAGCCCAACACGCTTATTACTCGCCATAGGAAGCCCCTGCGGCAAACCCACCACCTGCTCCGCAGACATATCAGCAACCCCTTCAAGGTGCCACACCTACGCAGCCTCCACCTACCTATCACCCACCGCAACCTGCCCCAGCACCTGCACAACCACAAAATCCACCTGCTGCCCAAGGGCAAGTATACGCCCAACAAAACCCACAGCAAAACTAGAACAACCAACGCCAACAGGGCCAACAAAACCATGGCAAGGGCCGCAATCGTGAGAACAACCAACCTACAGACCAAGCTGGTCAACCTCTGAATCCCCTAGACAATAATAATGCGGCCCCTGCTAACCAAAACCCTGATCGGCCACCCAAGCAGGCTAAAAACCCTAATTTGTGAACGAACCATCCTTGTTCTATTTGCGGGGTCTATGGCCACTATACCCATGCTTGCCCACATTTGAAATGAGCTCGACAACTTTGGGTTGATGATGCCCATCGCCAAGGGCACGCATCCCCTCAGGCGCCACCCAATCCCCCTCAACCTTAGCAGCCACCTTTGGTGCTCCAAAACCCATTACCCGCCCAAGGCATAGTGAACACTCAGTCGTTGGCTCCCCCTCAAGCCACCGTGCCACCCCAACAGCAGATTACTTACGCTGCTCCTGATCAACCCATGTTTGACTCAGGAACCCACCACTTGTTGATGATGTCATCTGCTGACGTCAACCTTCAGACCCGTCGAAACCAATATGGCTCCACCGCTGAAGCCCCTCCTGCTAAGAAAACCCCTAACGCTCATCCCATTGATCAGGCGTTACGTATACCTCCGCCGCCACTAGATGGCACTCCCAAAGCACCTCGTTTCCCACTTCGCCGTATCAACAACAACCCCAATGCGCATGCTGCGTCAAACTACAGCATTGTAGATGACTTAGCTCAATCTCCCGCAGCCATGTCTGCGTTAGAAGTCTTGATAAACTGCCCTTCCCAGCGCAAGACTTTACTCTCATCCATTGGGGCTATTGACCCAAATGATTCGAATCTGATGGCATTTGATTTGGACCAATCCGAACCATGCCTGCCTTCCACTCTAGCATTCCAAGTTTCTGTTTCCGTTCGAAATCTTGTCATCCATCGATGCATCATCGATGAAGGTGCCTCTACATGCGTTATGTCCACATTTGTATGGCAGAAGTTGGGATCCCCCACTCTTCAGCAGTCCACCACTGCGTTACGCACCTACGACGGTCGTTCGGCTTAGCCCCAAGGCCTCCTTGCCAATGTCCCCATCCAGTTAGGTGGCAAAACCGTTCTCATTGACATAGAGGTAATCAACGCCCAACTGGATTATAACCTCTTACTTGATCGTAGCTATATGTATGCCATGCGGGTGGTTGCCTCTTTCGTGTTTCGTACCATGATGTTCCCCCATGAGGGACGCATGGTGAAAGTTGACCAACTCACCTACTATGATCCCAATGCCCCCGTAGCAACCGAAAATGTTCTCCCCATGGTTGAACAACCTGTTTCTAGTGCAACCACCTCGTTGGTATCCTCTATGGGGCCCGTAGTCTACTCAGACACGTCGATGACCTACACCTTCCAATCTATTCCACCTCCATCACCCGCAACTGATGTGTCTGACCTATGTACCCTGTCCCATAATACAAAAACTCCTAATAATTAACCGCCCTTGTTGCCTAAACCTCCTTTGGTCCCTATTCACATTGGTGTTACACCCACCCACACAATCCCCTTCCTATTTCCTCCATCAGGAGTAGTAAGCTCACCGGTTATGGCTACCCTTAGTCTCCCCGGGTTAACCTTGGGATTACCCATGTGGTACATTTCGCCTCCCGTTCCCCCGCCGACACCAAATGTCATCTTGCAACTGGTGCAACCCATTGTTACTACTACTCAACCACTTCCTGGTGTCTCTAGCCCTTCTTCCTCTGCAAATCCCCCTCCTCGTACCAAACACACTGGGGGCAAAGGCCCACAACCATCCACTACTGCCACCCCTCCAAAGGCAGTTAAAACCCCTCCCGCAGTTCGTGCTCCCCACAAATGCTCGTTATGTGATGCGTTGGGTCATCTGACTCATCAATGTCCACAGTTACCGGCATTACAGGAACACATGCAACTGCTTGACGACGACCCCAATATTCCCGTTGTCAAACTCGGCCCCACCCCCAAGCCTCGTGATAAATCACTATGCACTAACCATCCCTGTGTGATATGTGGTGTTTATGGGCATTACTCACATCATTGTCCCGATCTCCCAGATTACAGGGAAGCTCTCTATGAGATGAACAATCTGGACCTTGAGATGGCACCCACCACCATTGAGGAGATCCACCCTCCAGTCTCGTCCCCTTCTAGCGAGATTAATACCATTTATATGATCTCTTCCACCACTACTCCTTTGTCAACCGATTTGACAACACAAACCTTCCGTACTGATGAGGAGATTCTTGAGGCTCTCACTGCCCCGGATTATCCCTGGGATGACATGCACCACCATTCCTATTTTATCCCAGAAGAATCCTTCTCTAGCACAGCTACCCAATTCACGGTTGAGTCCAAAGATTTCCTTCCCGCTAAGGTCGACTGGTTCAAGGATCCTATCCCTGCTCCTGATGCCTTCAAGGAGGGTAACATGGCCAACATTTCACCCGTCATCCAAATCGATATCGCTGCCCCAAGCGGTCCCCCTGAACTCATAACTTTAAGAGCCTCCTGCAGTGAGCATGAGATCGAGGAGTACATAAAACTCTTCAAAGAATTATGTGATGTCTTTGCCTGGTCCTATACCGAAATGCCTGGTCTCGACCCTGCTATTATAGAACACCACATTGACACATGGCCAGATGTACCCCCCGTTCATCAAAAACAGCGTCCCATTCATCCCTCAAAGCTCCTAGCCATTAAAGCCAAGATTGAGAAACTTCGCAAGGCAGGATTCATTTATCCTATTACCTATACCACATGGGTTTCAAACCTCGTTCCCGTTAACAAAAAACAAGGTACCATTTGGGTATGTACTGACTTCCGTGACTTAAACCACGCTTGTCCCAAGGACAACTTCACCATGCCATTTATTGACCAACTCATCGATGCGTGTGTGGGGCATGAAGTCCTATCTTTCATGGATGGTTTTTCTGGATACAATCAGATTCAAATCCGAAAGGAAGATCAGTACAAAACAACCATTACTACCCCCTGGGGCACCTTTGCCTACCGCGTTATGCCTTTTGGCCTAAAAAATGCTGGTGCCACCTTCCAGCGGGCCATGACCTATTGCTTTCACGATTTGGTCCACATCCTTCTAGTATACCTTGACGACCTTACAGCTCGTTCCCAGAAACGATCAGACCACCTTAACGACCTTTAGCAAGTTTTTCTGCGTTGTCACAAATATCAGATACGCTTGAACCCACACAAGTGTGTCTTTTGCGTTCCGGCAGGCCGATTGTTGGGTTTCATTGTTTCCCAGAAAGGAATTGCTATTGATCCTCTGAAAGTACAAGCCATCTTAGATCTTCCCTCTCCTCGCATGCTCTGGCAGCTCCAAAGTCTGCAAGGGCGATCCAATTTCCTTCACCGCTTTGTTCCTGATTACGCTACTACTGTTCACGGTTTCCTGCGCCTGCTCCGTACCCACATACCTTTTGTTTGGGATGAGCAAGCAGAAGATGCATTTGTAGCCCTCTAGAAAGCTCTCACACAAGCCCCTTTAATTTTCCCTCCGGATTTCTCTCAGGACTTCATCCTTTACGTCTCGGCATCCGACCATCCCGTGTCGGGAGTCTTGGTTCAAGAAGACACTTCTCATCAGGAGCACGTCATTTATTACGTCATCCAGACCTTGTCTGGACCACCACTACGTTACCCATATGAGGAGAGACTAGCCCTAGTTGTGGTCTTTTCCGTCCAAAAATTGCGACATTACATCTTGCTCAGCCACACCACAGTCGTCACTGACTCCAACCCCATGGTCTATCTCCTAACCCGACGGCTCCTGCAAGGTCGTGTTGCTAAATGGGTCATTATCCTCCAGGAATATGACCTCACTTTCAAAACCGCTAAGAGCACCAAAGCCCTGGCGCTCGCCCAGCTCATCACTGATCTCCCCTCCCTTCTCCCGGCCCCACAAATCTCCGACGAGTTACCAGACAATCACTTGTTCACTATCTCGTCTGATGACCCATGGTACGGTGATATTTTGTTATACCTGCGCACGCAGAAGTTCAGACCCAAAGTCACCCGTAATGGGCATCGTCGTATCCGTCACCAGGCCTCTCGATATCTCCTCTTAGGTGACGTCCTTTACCGGCGGGGGGTTGACACCATTCTTCGTCGTTGCCTTACACACGAGGAAGCTGAACACGTCCTTAATGACTGTCATAGTGGTGCCTGCGGTGGCCATTTCTCTGGGATGGCCACCACCCAAAAGGTCATCCACGCCGGATATTTCTGGCCCACACTCTTCACCGACTGCATCACTGCGATCAAGCATTGCCACAATTGCCAACTCTTCGCCCCCAAGGCCCAGACACCACCCGCTCCGCTACACCCAGTTGTCACCATTGGTCCCTTTTGTAAGTGGGCCATTGACTTCATGGAATGTAAACCCCCATCTGCCAACGGCCATAAGTACATCATTGTCGCCGTTGATTACTTCACCAAATGGGCAGAAGCCATGCCCACCTTTAATTGTACTACTGACACCGCTGCCCATTTCATTTTCAATCACGTTATCACTCGATTCGGGGTTCCCAAACAGTTGGTCTCAGACCATGGTTCACACTTTGAAGATTCCATTTGGCGTGAGCTATCCACCCTACTAAAATTCGAACATCAGTATTCCTCGGCTTATTACCCCCAAGGGAATGGCCAAGTCGAATCGGTTAACAAAATCCTAAAAACTATCCTCCAATGCACTGTTGACCGGCATAAGTCCAATTGGCACCACATGTTATTCCCTGCCTTATGGGCTTACCGTACCTCCACTAAGACCGCCAGCGGTTTTACCCCATTTCATTTAGTTCACGGTATCGAGTCTGTCCTCCCCATTGAGTGTCAGATACTTTCCTTGCAGATCTCCGTCGAGCTTCTCCCTGATACCTCCCCCCTCGAGCAACGTTCGCTATCTCTCGAACAAGCTGATGAAGACCGTCGTGCCACTCTTTAGAACATTGAAGCTGCCAAAAACCGCTCCAAAGCTGGTTATGACAAACACGTACACCCTCGAACTTTCCACGAAGGGGACCTTGTCCTCACCTATGACCAAGCCCACGACAAAATTGGTAAGGGAAAGTTTGAATCCATGTGGCAAGGCCCTTACATCGTGCAAACTTGCCTCGGCAAGGGGGCGTACATTTTAACCGACTCCAAAGGTCACCCTTTGCGCAACCCATGTAATGGGTTGCATCTTAAGCGTTTCTATCCCTAAATGAAACCGCGGCCTCATTGGTCTGCAGGTACAACTCCTGCGTAAAATACCTACCAACCTCGCCGCCCCCATGGCGGCGCATCATCTCGCCCCACCGCACCATCCGCGGCTCCCTCAAACCTCCTACTCTAATCGGCACGCGCGGCCGCAGTGTGGGCACCCGCTCCATAAAAAACGCACATAAGAAAGAACCATAGCAGAACCCCTTGCCAGATTCCTTCGCTGCCGTCAGCTGCCACTGAACACAGGTGAGGAACATCTGGCCCCACGCATAATAGACACCGTCCAGTATGCGCTCCACAAGCTGCATCTGGCCCCCCGACACCTTTTCAGGTGACTGGGACCCCAACACACGAACAACACCGGATGCAATGGCCTGTACCGATGGCTCCTATAGGTCTATCACCCGTAGTGCATTCCTATGCACCCTCGCCTCTGGACCACAGTATCGCTCCAACATGTCCTCCATATCTATGTCCGCGGATACTCGCGGCTGTGTATCCGCCACCCTACCCAGACAGGGCAACCCCATCAGGAAGTATACATCTGTCAGAGTGAGGTACACCCTCTCACCCTGCACTGTGAATGCCTGTATGTCAAGCTCCCAAAAACTAATCAGCCAGTTTAGCAGCAACGCTACTGACCGCATCATAGGTACCTGCGCGAACTTTAGCAGTCCACACAACCCCAACACTGATCGTACATGGCGATCCCCCCGCACAACAGTCACTATCTTGTCGGGCACCTCCCACTCTCTCCATAGAACCTACGACATCCTGTCAATCACACAAAACAGACTCATCAGACTCATGTCAAACAAATAGTCCTCCCCCCCACGGGAATCCCTAACAGATCAGTCCAAAACTGCGGCTTTAGGGCTCCTTGCCGCGGTTTCCAACCACGGCTATCAAGCATACAGACGCGTTCCTTAACTGCGACTGTCAGAGCTAAACTCGCGGTCTCACACTGCGTGTCCCTCCTTGGAACGCGCGGTACCAGACCGCGTGTCCAGCACCGAAACACGTGGTACCACACCGCGTGATGCCACCTGGAACCCACAGTCTTCGACCGCGGTTCTGACCCACTAACACACAGTCCACCCCACGTGGACCGTACAAATACCCCTGGGACCCACTACCCACCCCCCGACCCTAAAAAACATGCAGGTATGAGTTTGAAGGAATACCTGTATCTCCCGGATCTGAAATCGGCCGGTCGGATCGTCCAGAAACGCCACCTCAGCTTTGGTCTGCTCTGATCACTAGTCAAAGTCAAACAAATAGTACAAATGACACTTGTCATGTTGGGCCCACTCACTATTTATAGTCAGTTGACTTTTTCTCGTTTTGGCCATTCTGACCCCATACCGAGTCCATTTTTCGAACTGTTTCCACCATTGGAATCAGCACAACGCGACCGTCATAATGGTCCACTCGTTTTCTTCTTTTTTCCACTTTAATTTTTGAGCATTTTTTCCAGACGCCACTCGTCGCCTCGATTTGCGCACCACCTCGACCGTTCTCTGTTGTTAGCATATTTTATATGATCGGATTTATTTTTCCAAGTCCGTGATGATGCTTGAGATCATTTCTCGCTTTCACGCCGAGCTTTTTTAGGTATTTTTTCCAAAACGCCCCTAGTCACCTTGATTTACGTGCCACATCGGTCGTGATCCATTCTTGACACTTTTTATATCACCGGATTCTTTTTTTCGAGCTCGTGATGATGCTTGAGATCATTTCTCGCTCTCACCTAGTATAGTTTCAACATTGTGTCCCTACACCTTGCTGTCTCGGTTTGCGTGCCACATCGGCCCCCATCAGATTGTTCCACATTTGTACATGAGCCATTCACTCCTATCACACTGCAAATATTTCGTTATTTTGCCACCATTCATTCACCCCGCAAGGAGGCCCACCAGTGTTCCCCCCTACCCTCGTTCTTGGTCATCTTTAATGTTCCTTGATTGAACACTTCCTCCTTGCCTGGTCATTCCTTTTGTTCGGTATAATTTTATCCCTTTTTCGAGCCGGACAAGTCCTTTACGAAAAAGGCACTTAGGGAGTTTCCGTTAAGCTCTTTTTTGACTCCTAAAACAATGAAAAGATCGCCGAGCAATCTTGCTTCCTTTCATGCTCGTTAAAATACCTGAAAGGGCATCTATCTGGTATAAGTTTAACCCTTTTCCGGACCTGGTAGACTAATTACGAAAAAGGAATACTCTAGTCACACCGGCTAAAAGAGTTCTTCATTGCATCCTTTTATGCTTCTTCGGGCCTTGGAGACTAACTCACGAAAAAGAAACCCCCTGGAGTCTTCTTATTTGCTTTCAGACTCTCTAAAATTGAAAGCAACCACGAGTATGAACTGTCCTGGGCTCGTACAAATCCACACGATAGTGCCATTCCATTACTTTAGAGTCTTCTTATCGCTTTCAGACTCCTTAAAATTGAAAGAAACCACGAGCATGAACTGTCCTGGGCTCGTATAAATCCACACGACAATACCATTTTTCACACCCACTTCTTCTAGTTCCTTAAACCCATGAAGAAGTGTCCCTGTGCCTCTTGGCACTATGATTGATCATCTCGGCAGTACCCCCCAATCGGGTCGCCTTTGTTCAGAGTATTCTGCAGTCTCCTGCCATTTTACACCAGTTTGAGTCTCCCTCATCCCAGTCACCATCCAAGATCCAATACAGCTATGATCCCTTTCCCACCAGTCAGTTTCATATGCTGCCCGATCATCCCCGCCATCATACTCTGAACAAAGGAAGTTTGAGTCCACCCACTCTACTTTCCCAGTCATCCCCCCACAGTTTGTCAGTCCTGCCATCAGTACTCTCACATTTCGGTTCTCCACCTTGCGCTCCTGTCAAGGAAACATCATTGCCTTGATAGTTGCAGGTCTCCCTCTATCGATGACATCTCCTCTATTCCAAAGGATAGGCCCAGAGGTCCCTATGCCTTGGACTCATCACCATCTGTGATCAGTGCCTACGGACCATTCTAAGAGGAGTCATCATTGCCTCTTAGAGTGGTTGTTTCTCACATGCTTGACTTCAACACCTTAATCGCATCGTTGAGAATCGCGTAGGGTTATATCCCTTCAGTTTTTAGTCGAAGACCCCATATTTCCCCCGACTCTAGCACATTGGTGGGTCACTTTGGAACGCCCAGTTTTATGTTCCCGTGGTTGTCCGGGTTGCGTTGGCGATTGTATTCGGAAGCTAGCCAGCTATATGCTTCCTTGAGTACCCAGTTCTGTTCCAGTTCAGTCCCAGTTCAGTGTACCATTGAGGTTATGGCTCTTTGGCACTATGATCCAGCAACTCATCAGTCCCTCTGGCACCCCAGTCAGCAGCACTGATGTTATTCCAGTGCACCAGTTTTTCAGCTCAGACATGGTCCGCCTAGCAGTATGTCCTAGATTTGTGTCCCCTCTGGACCCTTATGATGTACACAGTGGTACTCTATGTCTCTTACAAGTCCCTCTTTTTGGGCCTCACAGTTCTTTTTATGTATCTTGATACGAGCATGGGTATGCCTGCCTCGTCCATATCTTGAGATTCTTTCTCATTCATTGTTTGAGGTTATGTATATGTCAGGTCCCCATATTTTGGACCCCATTGTTATTATTATGTTATATCCTGATACGAGCATGGGAATGCCCGCCTCATCCATATGATCAGATGATTCCTCATCCATTATTGAGGTTATGTACTTTTAGTTCTTGCAGTTGGTTCGGGATCGTTGTTTCGGGCTTTAGTTTGTTTCCTCTCTTCTCCACACCCCAGGAAAACCATACATGACTTATGATGTCCATCAGCCATACGATGAGCTCCTGCCCTCGCACATCAGGGGGCAATCTGTTAACACCCAAAAAGTGTTCACTACCTCATCTACCCCATTACATGGCTCATTTGTCCATTTTCCTACCATATTTCCCTTAAAAACTCTGAAAATCCCACTAAAAAGCCTCCAAAACGCCACAAAACCATCAAAAAGCCTCAAAAAGGCTAAAAAACCCCTTTTTTCCTCCAAAAATATCCAAAATTCCTCTAAAAATAGCAAAAACCCTTTAAAAAGGGAATAAAAAATATAAAATAATGAGGAAAAGGAGGAAAAAACCCTATACAGCTGACCTAAACCATATGGTTCCCAAAACCATGGGCCAACACTCCACCACCAAAAAACTATAAATAGGTGATGGAGACCCCTCATTTCACATCCACAGTCATAAGCACCCTTACTCTGCCAAAATAGCTCACGAAACCCTAGCTCACCCTTGAGCTACTTCTTGAGTGCCCCTTTTGGCCCATTCCCATCACTTGGAGAAAGAGAAGGAGCAAGTTGGAGCTTGGAGCAACCCTCTTCGGCCATTGCAAGAGCTTCATCAACCTTCACCTTGGAGGTAACATTAATATAAAAATCATTCTTTACATCTTGTTTTTCTGTTTCATGCACATGTTAGAGTAATTCACATTTCTGTTTTAGCATTTTAATTTACCATTTACTGAACTGCTACTAAGGAGTCACTTCTCCTTAGTAGGTGCTCTTTTGCACAAGCTAGGGGTAAAACCCTAGCTACACATAGCTAAGAACTGAAGGATGTATGTTTTCATATAGTTTAGAAGGTTTCCTAAGTCGGACTTTGTGATGCTTGGGCTCGAAAAGGATGATCCTCCTGCTAATGGATGTGTATCTCATATTCCATTTTTTCCTTTTCTGGATCTAGAATAATTCTTGAAGATCTGCAAGATTTGATCATAGGTTTTATGGAATATATCCCCATCTCCTAACAGGTTCAATACCTCTAGGTATTCCTCGTTGATTCCTCTAAGAAGTACTAGTTTCAATGATTCCTCATCCAGGGTACAGTGACTAGCCCATTTATAGCTGAGTTGAAAGCGTTGTCATAGTCTTCTAGGGATTCTTTTTCTCCTTGTTGCATCCTGAAAATTTCATCTATTGTGTATTTTGCTTTACAGTAATCCCTATATTTTTCCAGGAAGGATTGTTTCATCTGGTCCCATTTGAAGATACCGTTTCCTTCCAGACTCATAAACCATCTAAGTGATAAATCTTTTAATGTAGAAGGAAAGAGTCTCAGTTTTTGTGCATCAGTGGTATAACCAAAGGACCTGCAGACTACCTCAAATTAAAATAACAATGTGTCAGGGTCCTCTAAGGTTAGGCCATGGAAGTTTGGAAGATTATTGGGATTGATATTTTTCATTCTAGCATTGCCAAGAGGTACACTAATAGGGAAAGTAAACAGTTCTATGTGTTCATATTCCTCATCCGCCATAGTAGTTTTTGAGATAGAGCTAGCGAAGAAGTTATCATAGTCTGGATTGTAGCTGGAATCAGCTTCTTCGTCAAAGTTGAGGAATTCAAATTGAGAGTGTTCAGAATTGCTATTCCTCATAGGGTGGTTAGGCAGAAAATGTCCAAATTCATCCCTCTTTCGTCGAAGCATTCATGGTAATTTTTTTATTATTATTTTTAATAATATGCCTTCTTATAGTTTAAGAACCTCGCCAACAATGGTGCCAAAAAGTGTTGGACTCCAGGAATGTGTACCTTGTTGAGGTATATATACCAGAAGTATACTTTAAATATCGACCAGGGAGCGTACAAACTTGAGAGGTACTCAGCACTATATGTGCACTATGAGATCATCTTTGTCATTCTAAGTGTCCTACGTATTCTAAAGGGTATTCTAAGAAATAAGGAAGTATGGTTCTATGGAAACCGGAAAGCATGAAATGAAAGCATGTAAATCTATTTTATCAAAGCAGGAAATGAAAGCATGTAAATCTATTTTATCAAAGTAGGAAATGAAAGCATGTAAATCTATTTTATCAAAGCAGGAAATGAAAGCATGTAAGAGGTTAACCTAAGGAACATAAATTTAATCTGAAAGAATCAAAATTAATCTGGAAGAAACAAAGATCCATTTAACTATAATCACAAATCGTCATTTTCAAAGAACAAAAATATAGATCTGATCTCATTTGAAAATGTTGTATAAAAAGTGGAAATGAAGATCTAAAAGTCGCTCATGCGGATGATAGCTACAAGACTACAGATAGTTTGTTTTGGAACTTTAGATGCAACACCAAAGAACTATGAATGGAATAGCGCCAAGGATAATTTTAGGGGCGAAATTTAGCCCATGGGCTATTTTTCCATGTTTTTTTCCAAAAACAAAATCGCCAATTTGCATTTTTTGAAGCCCCATTTTGCCCAATTTTGATGAGGTAAACTTTTTTCACTCTAAAAATCGCCAAATTATTATATAAACTATATAAAATCCTTAGAAATTGAAATAATTTTAGAAAAATATCGCCAAATATTTTATAGTTGACATTTTAAGAATTGGTAATGTTCACCAAGGTTTATACACTTTTAAATAAGTATGGATCCTTAAAATTATCCGTGAATAGCGCTCATGATGAAGCCAAAATCTGATGTTTGAATGAGATGCTGAAATTAATCCACATGCAATTATAATAGAAATAAATAACTGAATGCATGAAAATTACCTGAAACAAAATGCAAAACTCTTGAGCTAAGTATTGAAGGGGCACTCCCCAACACATATCACAGGAGGAAGGGAAAATTATAAACTCACGAAATCAGAAAAAACGCTGGAGCTTCATTATAAATTCATAAATCCCATCATGGCTTGTAAAAGCTGTAAAACTAAAATGTCTGAACTATGAAAACGATAAAAGATTGTTTCTCCAAAATATGTCGCAGACCCCCTGCTAATCAAGTGTCTCTATTTATTATAGCTTCTACCCTATTTTTACATTCGAAACCACGTACCAAAATTTAGGGGATTATCCCCTTCAAATCAGGAAAAACAAGAGTGTTGCATCTCTAGTGATCCTCGTGGTCTTCAATCTGGAGCTCGGCACTGCCACTATCCCTGTCATTCCTGTGCTATGTACACACATGGTTTGTTTAGATGATTAGTTTAAATCATATATATTAAAACACAATAAAGAATAATAAATAAATCACTTCATCGCATTATCAATCAAATTTCCTTCTCCCCTACATAAAGGAGTGCTTTTTAGATGATTCCATTTCTAATGTGTGGCATAATGTAGTCTAATGCATACCTATATCAAGGACTCATCACATGTAATAAAAGGTTTTCCTTTTGTTTTTCTTAAAAAACTTTTTGTTCTTCTTGAAGTTATCAGGGAACTCACTATCTTCTTCTTGTTTGGGATAAGGACATTTGGAAGAAAAGTGACCAATTTCCCCACACTTAAAAATTTTTAGGGGAAATTTCCCTTTTAACTTACTAGTACCTCTCTTAATATTTTTAACTAGAAGTGCTTCTTCATCATTAGAATCTTCTGCTTGAAATTTTGTTTTAGATTTCTTATCTATTTTTTATACTTTAAAATTTGCTTCCTTCTTTTGAGAATTGTCTTTCTGAATCCTCATTTCATAAGATATAATAATTCTATATATCTCATCCATGGTGAGATCGTTAATACTCTCTCTATATCCTAGTGTGGAAATCTTAGGATTGTAAATCATTGGAAGTGATCTCAACACTTTCTCAACTATTTCTTTTTCTTTCAATTCTTCTCCTAGCCCTTGAATAGCATTCACAATTTAATCAACTCTCTCAAAGTATTCTGAAATCTTTTCTTCTTCCTTCATTTTTAGACTTTCAAATTGGGTTTTAAAAGTCTGGAGTTTAGCTCCTTTTACCTTGGAGTCTCCTTCATTGATTGTCCGCAATTTGTCCCAGATTTCCTTTGTTGTCGTACAATGCATCACTTTGGAAAAGACTGTTTTAGCTAATCCAACCAAGATTGCATTAACAGCCTTGGCATTGCTTCCATTTTTTTTTAATCCTTCAAGATTTGTAGGAGGGGATTTGCGATATGTGTACCCTGTTTCTATAGACATCCAAACATATAATCCAAGAGACATTATGTGGATTCTCATCCTGATGCTCCAAAAAGAAAAATCTTCTCCATTGAATATTGGAACCTTGGAGTATATTTTTACTTGCTGATCCATAATGATAAAGTATTTCTCTTCAAGTGTTTAAACTCTTAGTGAAGAGCCTGCTCTGATACCAATTGTTGGAATATCAAGAAATACTGAGAAGGGGGGGGGGTGTGTTAGTATTGGGTTATATTTTAAAATTTTGTGACATTTAAAAACAAAATCAACAAAGAAGATAGAACACACAATATTATTATGGAAGCCGAATTGGGAATACCACCAATACTTTCTATTACTACAAAATTATATTTACAAATAGTTTGCAAGCACCAACTTGCTGGAGACTTCAATCCCCAAATTTCTCAGCTACAACTGAAGGATACACCAACACCTTGTTTTTTCAGCTACAACTGACTGGATGCTACAACACCATTAGCAGGATGCAACCTGCCCTAGCACCACCCTTCCACGCTTATTTGTATTTTTCAGATTTCCAGAACTTCTTTATTTCTTCAATTCTGTTACTTCATTTTATTGGTCTATTTTTGTTCTCATTTCTCGTTGAATATGGAATTTTGAGACATCTTCCTTCTAATTTGAGTACCTGTTTAAATATCCTTATTCAACAACAATGCATCTTATCATCACGCCTTTTCAGCATCACAGCCTTTCCATAGTTGCATCCTTCCAATATGAGAATTGTGACTTTTGATCCAACACATCTCTTCACTAAAAGATACTTCTTGGTTTAATTAATTTTCTTTGATAAATAGTCGGTATTTAATTTCCTTTATTTCATAATATCTTAATTATTCCTTAATAAATTGACTTAGCTAGGAAATTTAAACAGAAACTTGTTAACATATTTTATCAGGCTTATTGCCGGCATACTCTCATACTATGTAAAAATAGTTTTTCTTCAACTTGGAAAATCAAATTTTCACATGTGTGACTACCAAAGAAGAACTTGACACCATGGCTAGATGGAAAAGCTACCAAAGAACATATCCACACCAATCACCTCCCAAACTTCATTTAGATAGAAAGACAAACTTTTTCTCAATTTGGAAGGCTTGTATTTCACACGTGTAACTTCCAGAGAGAAATATGAGACCATGAATAGATGGCCAGATCATCAAGGAATAGACCCATTCCAATTGATGAATTTAATAGCACAAGGAAAATTTATGGCAGGCATTTCCAAATGTCTCTCAACCTTGATTTAGACAGAAAGACACTTTTTTCTCAATTTGGAAGGCTTGTATTTTGCACATGTAACCTCTAGAGAGAAATATGACACCATGATTAGATGGCCAGATCATTAAGTAAAAGACCCATGCCAACTGATGATTTTATCAGCACAAGGAAAATTTCTGGTGGGCATTTCAAAATACCCCTTAAGCTTATGTTTTTTAAATAAACATATTTCATTTGTTCTTAATATGCAAAACAAGATTTTTCTCAATTTTCCAGGTTGATTTATTGCACATGTGACCATCATGGAGGAACCTAAAAACATCATTCGATAGACACATAACCAAAGAACAGACTCATGCCATTGGACAAATTTATTGAAACCAAGAAAACATATGGTGGGCATTTGAAAATGTCCTTCTGAATTTCTATGCTAACCCTTAGACTAATTTTCCAAACCCTAGGTCAGCTAAGGTGGATTATTACTTTCATCAAAACCCTGAACCAATGATACCAGATGATGTAATACATCTTACTGAGCACAACCAAACTGAATTCACCTTCAAAATCATCTTCCTCTGAACTAGGCGGGCATTTTACTGGACTAGTGCAAAACTACATAAAACCCTGTTTTGGCAGATCTATAACTTTTTGTAATGTCCCCACTCAAATAAATTCCAAAAAGATAAAAATCCACCAATCTACTAGTTTCCTAGGTTGGGTGGAGACACGAAATTTGGAATAAGGAGACTAATAAACACTGAATGGACTTTAGCTTGACATAAATATATTAAGAGAGGATAAATAAATATTTATAATGATAAAATAAGATGACACTTGATCATGGAGACACATGGATGGTGTGGGACCCACACAAAGCTAGATTTCCCATGCCACATGGCATTCCACTCTCACCCATTCGAATCCAAGGTGGAGACCACTATTCTTGGGGGATTTGGAAGGGAATACTACTTGGCATGACTCAATGAGGTTGGAATGTAGAGGAAGACTAACTCCCATGGAAGAGGAAGAGGCATTTTGGAGCTAGTGGGACACTTAGGCTAGATTCCCTAGCTTCTATGACACCAATGATGAAAATGCCTATGACACTTATGACAAAATAAGACCTGATGGATGACATCTGACATACATGACATGTTAGGGCTAAAAATAGCCTCCAAGAAGGCGCACAAGGGAGTTAGGGCAGCCAAGGAGACACCTACTCGAATTGAGGGAAGGAGGAGGCTAGAATTGGAAGGACAAGTGGCATACTTGGGAATCTCTTCCCAAATGTAGTTGGAATGAATCTCATGGATGGAATTCGAATTAAGAAAGCCTTAGGAAGTTTATAAAATTCAGGAACAAATAAGAAGACCAGCTTTTGATCATTTTACATTTTGCATTTGGAGAGAAGAGCTAGTAGAGAGATAGTTTACTTGCCTTGGCACCAATTTCGAGGGTGAAAGATTCCCATCCTAATTGGAAATTGGAGAGGCCATTCAGAACTTTCATTTCGAGATACAATGGATTATTTAGTTACAGGTTTAAGCTACAGGGAAGCTCGTGGTTCATTCATCTACAACTTGTTCTTGCATCTCTTTCACATTTTCTTTCATATTTGGGCCCCTGGAGGAATTGCGCCTTTGGTGAGATAATGATCTCTTTGTGAGAGTCCAAGAATCTCCATTTATTTTTATTTTGATATATATACTCTGTATTTACTTCTCAGAATACTCTCAGGTTGAAATTCCAAGTGAAACTATGTAAAAATACCAAGCAATGCATAAATTATGCCATTTTCCCTATACCTTGTTGTTGGAGCTTGAAGAGACATTATTTCAAATTGTATCAGTCATTATCTATGATTTTGTTTATGTATGGAGTATTAGTAATGTTCTTAAGAAGTTTCATTAACATGTAACAAGTCTTTGGCACCTAAAATTCGAATTTCATAACATATGGTGAAATTTACTAGCTTTCCCCTCTATGTGGAGACTTGCATATAAATATCTGATTTAATGTAGTTACAAAAGGCCATAGGAACGAGTTGAGGATACACTGGGAAGATAATTAAATCAATTTATCATTACCATACCTTTGTTCTGAAATTTGGAAGGTTTTAACAACATTTGGAGAGCCATCTTTGACCACTACCCTTGGGAGTTTTGAAGCTCGATTTGACTAGTACATTTCCCTACTTTGTCCAGATTGTAAATGAATGTTTCAGAAGTGTTTTAAGGTTTTTTAAGAATTTATAAGCCTCATTTATATGTCTGAATACCTTCCAAACTCATTCAGACCCCATTCGGAAGCATTTGGAGCCATTTGGAAGCGGTTGATTCATTACTAGTCTAAGGGTAGAATTGGCCAAAAATTGTAATTTTTCCTAGTTTTTGCAAATTCTTAATAAGTCACACTACAAGTGGTATCATATCATGGTCCTTGTACCTGATTTTGATGACCATTTATGAATACAATAATCCAAAGAAATCAGCTCTCACCCTTACAATATGAAGCTGAAAGTGTTTTTGTTGAAGAGGAAGAAGAAGGCGAAGAGGTGTATTCTATTGAAACTATGGCTAGGGATGAGAAGGGAACCTCAAAGAATAAAGAGGAATTTAATAAATTCATGAAACCATTCTTTGAATACATGACAAAGCAGATCATCAAAGGGTTCGAATTGTTGGCTAGTCAACTTGGAAGCAAATGAGCAATAGGAGGCAACAGTAGTTCTTCTTTCGAGGAAAAGAAGGCAATAGGTGAAAACATTTTCTCAAGGACATGACCTCATAATAGACCTAATGAATTTCAGATTTCAGTAAGGCCTAATACACCTAAATTTATTGAGGTCAAAGAAGAACCTAACACCCAATATGATATGCAGGAGATTGTAAAAGAATGGGAAAAGTTGAGTGAATATTGTAGAAGGACTCTACCCTCTAAGCAGTACTTTCAAAGTGCAAGAAAACTCAAAATGAGGGAAGGTAATAGGACTCCATTTCAGAATAAAGAATTGAATTGTGCCATTGGTAAAATTCCCTTTCCCACTTTTGATGGCTCACCCTAATGTTTTGCAAATACTTGGGTACAAAAACTAGATGTTTATTTTTAGCTGAATCCAATGGTGGAAGATAATGCTTTAAAAATGGCTATTTTGCATCTTGAAGGAGAAGCCAATGATTGGTGGTTTCATGGTATGAAAACCTTGGGACATGATTAGATTGAAACATATGGAGAATTTTTTGACAGGGTATTAGAAAGATTTGAGTAAAAATATCCAGAATTTCCTTTCAAAGAACTAGCCCAATTGAAGCAAGTTGGAACCCTTGCTGAGTATATGTTGGAATTCCAAAAATTATTAGTTAAGGTGGTTGATATATCTATGGTAATATTAGTATTTATATTTATTGAAGGCTTGGATGAAACCTTAAAATTTTTGGTTAAGGACCAAAAACCTAATTCATTGAAGGATGCCATGAACTTGACAAGAGACCTACAAAATGTGCTACCTAGGACAAGGTTTCCTCCCAAGCCTAACTTCCCTTCCAAGTTCAGATTTGAAAAGAAGCCATGGAAAAGAGATATATTTGGAAAGGATAAGAAAGAAGGACCAAACAAGGGAGAACTCAGAAGAAATAAATTGCGCTACACATGCTTCCAACCATGGGTACCAGGGCAAAAATGTGCTCAGGGGAAAGCACAATATATTGAAGTGTTTTCTGATAATGAGGAGTATGAAGGGGGTATGGAGGAAGAAGGACATATATCAGACAAAAATGAGGGATATGATATAGAATAAGAAGGGAAACAAGAAGAAAATCATCCTTCACCTGACAAAGGAAGTATGGCAGTACTTTCAGTAGTGCCTTGTTTTCAAACTATTCGATGCAAGGGAGTGTTACAAGGGAAAAGGGTCTTGGTATTGGTAGATGGAGGATCAAGACATAACTTCATTGATGCAGACATGGTAGAGAGGAGGAAGATACCTATTTAACCATTCGATGGATTCATAGTCATCATTCCAGGTCGCAACACTGTGGAGTGCAAAACATGGATTCCAAAGCTACAAATCACCATAGGTAATTACACTTTTTTTGATGTCTTTTATGTGGTTGATGTTGCTGATACTAATGTGGTATTGGAAGTGCAGTGGTTGTACCCTATAGGGGAGCATACAGTGAACTATCAAATTCTTGAAATGAGATTCAAAGATTTGGAAGGAAAACAAAGGGTTGTGAGAGGGCAGCACACCTATCTGAATCGAGTAGTGACTTCCCACAGTATCAGTTCTATATTGAGACATGGATATATTGAATGGGATGTTGAATGTTTCATTACTTCACCCAAACCAAAAATAAATATTTGAGAACATCCAAAGGAGATAAGGCAACTACTACACAAATATCCAAAGGTTTTTGGAGACCTCCCTTCTGGAAGGCCACCTGATAGAAGGGTTGAGCACAACATTGTTTTGGAGGAGGTCACTTCACCAATACAAATTCCACCATATAGAAATCACAAAACATTCAGAGAAGAGATTGAAAACTATATTCAAGAACTCTTGGAGTTGGGACTAATTAGACAAAGCTCTAGTCCCTATGCTTCTTCAGTGGTTTTGGTGAAAAGGAAGGATTGGACCTTGAGAATGTGCATTGATTTTAGAGTGCTCAACAAAAATACAATAAAAAATAGATATCCCATCACAATGATAGATGATATCATGGATGAGATACATGGAGCAAAATTATTCTCAAAAATTGATCTTAGATCTGGTTACCATCAAATTTGAATGATGGAGGAGGATGTGCCTAAAACAACTTTTCAATGTCACTATGGCCATTTTGAGTTTCTTGTCATGCCTTTTGGTTTGACCAATTCTCCAGCCACATTTCAATCATGCATGAATAAAATATTCAACAAACAGATCCGTAAGTTTTTTTTGGTTTTCTTTGATGACATTCTAATTTACAGCAAAACATGGGAGGAACACTTGCATCATCTAGAAGTTGTCTTGAAAATTTTGCATGATCAATATTTGCTTGCTAAGTTTTCTAAGTGTGAATTTGGGATGAAAGAATTTTTATATCTTGGACACATCATTGGGAAATATGGAGTGAAGGTACACTTGGAAAAAATAAGAGGTATTCTTGAATGGCCATCACCCAAAAATCACAACATTGAGAGGCTTCATTGGAATATGCACTTACTACAGAAAATTTGTGAAAGGATTCTCTAAATTGACTGCTCCACTTACTTATTTTACCAAGAAGGATGCATTCAAGTGGGATGAAGAGGATAAAAAGGATTTCCAAAAAATGAGAGAGGTAATGAGTAGTTGTCCAGTACTTGCATCACCTGATTTTACTAAACCATTTGTCTTGGAATGTGATGCATCAGGAGAAGGGATAGGGGTTGTCCTAAAACAAAATCAACACCCTATATAATTTGAGAGCAGAAACTTTCATCCACATGAGAATATCTATTCCATTTATGATAAAGAAATGGTAGCCATCATGCATTCCTTGGCCAAGTTTAGACAATACTTGGTGGGAAACAAGCTTGTGGTCAAAACTGACCCTAACAATTTGAAGCATTTTATCACACAAAAGGACCTCAATGAAAGGAAACAAAAGTGGCTAAGAAAATTCCAAGATTTTGATTTTGGCATTGAATATGTTAAGGGAAATAATAATATTGTCGCAGATTCATTATCTATAAGGCCATCATTTTCTCTCATGGACATTTCAAAAAATTGGAAAAACATGCTAATAGTTGAATATGCCAAAGATAGTTTTGCCTATGGTGTGTTATATGGGGTCAAAGGTGATGATAGGTACAAGGTTTTGGATGGTATCATATACTACAATGATAGAATATATTTGGTTCATGGTTCGAATCTCAAGAACAATATTTTGAAGGAAGTTCATGACTCTCCTTTAGTAGGCCATCCTGTTTTTTTCAAAACATATAAGCAACTAAGGGAAAGATTATTTTGGAAAGAGTTGAAAGAGGAAGTTCTAAAATATGTGAATTAATTCAAGTCATGTTAGCAAAAAAAATATGAACATACACATCCTGCTGGTCTATTGTAACCATTTCCCATTCCACAACAAAAATGGGAAAGTGTCTCCATGGATTTCTTCAAAGGTTCTCCCAAGGATTTGGGTAAGGATTTCATTTATGTTGTGGTGGATAGAGGCACTAATTTTTCTCATTTCTTTGCTTTTATATCATCTTTTACTGTTGCACAAGTGGTTGATCTATTCTTTAGAAAAAGTTTCAGATTGCATGGACTCCCCAAGAACATTGTGAGTGATAGAGATAACAGATTTATGAGTTCCTTTTGACAAGAACTTTTCAAGTTGGTTGGAACTCAATTGACTCCAAGCACAAGCTATAATCCTCAAATTGATGGCCAAATAGAAAGAGTGAATCAATGGTTGGAAGGGTACTTGAGGAACTATGTCGGTGAGCAACAGAAAACATGGGTGAAATGGCTACATTTGGGTGAGTTTTGCTACAACACTACTTTCCATATGTCCATTGGCATGTCTCCTTTTAAAGCACTATATGGTTGTTAAGCACTTAAATTTGTTGAGCACATATTTGGTGATAGTAGAGCCCCAAAGTCTAAATATTGGGTGGAGGAAAGTCAAGAGATCTTGAAACTCCTAAAAGACAATTTGCAGGTTTCCCAAAATCAGCAGAAATAGTATGTAGATCAACATAGAGTGGAAAGAAATTTTCAAGTAAATGATTTGGTATTTTTGAGGCTACATCCATATAAACAAACATCCTTGAATGTTAAAGGGTCAGAAAAGCTCAAACCAATATACTATGGTCCCTATAAGATAGCTCAAAAAGTTAGGGAGGTTGCTTATGAGTTGGAGCTTCCGGAAGGGAGCGAAATTCACAATGTATTCCATGTTTCATGCCTTAAGAAGGCTATTGGTCATAAAATCTATGTTTTGGAAACCCTCCATCCATTAGATGATGAAGAACAACTCACCCTTATTCTAGAAAAAAAATTTGAAGACAGGAGAAAGAAAATTGAGGAGTAGGACCATAACGGAGTATTTGGTACAATGGAAAGATTTTCCAAGTGAGGATGCCACATGGGAGGAAGAAATTTTTTTGCAACATCCCAATTTATAATTTATTGAGGGAAATAAATCTTGGGTGCGGAGGACTGTAATATCCCCACTCAAATAAATTCCAAAAGGACAAAAAACCACCAATCTACTAGTTTCCTAGGTTGGGTGGAGACATTAAATTTGGAAAGGAGACTAATAAACCCCAAATGGAATTCAGCTTGACATAAATATATTCATAGGGGATAAATAAATATTTATAATGAGAAAATAATATGGCACTTGGTCATGGAGACACATGGATGGTGTGGGACCCACACAAAGCTAGAGCTCCCATGCCACATGGCATTCCACTCTCACCCATTCGAATCCAAGGTCAAGTCCACTATTCTTGGGGGATTTGGAAGGAAATAATACTTGGAATGAATCAATGAGGTCGAAATGTAGTGGAAGATTAACTCCCATGGAAGAGGAAGAGGCATTTTGGAGCTAGTGGGACACTTGGGCTAGATTCCCTAGCTTCTATGACACCAGCGATGAAAATTCCTATGACACTTATGACAAAATCAGACCTGATGGATCACATCTGACATACATGAAATTTCAGGGCTAAAAATAGCCTCTACGAAGGCACACAAGGGAGTTAGGGCAGCCAAGGAGACACCTACTCGAATTAAGGGAAGGAGGAGGCTAAAATTGGAAGGACAAGTGGCATACTTGGGAATCTCTTCCCAAATGGAGTTCGAATGAAGCTCATGGATAGAATTAGAGTTAAGGAATCCTTAGGAATTTTATAAAATTCAGGAAAAAAGAAGAATACCAGCTTTGATCATTTTAAATTTTGCATTTGGAGAGAAGAGTTAGTACAGAGCTTGTCTACTTGCCTTAGCACCAACTTCGAGGGTGAAAGAGTCCCATCCTAATTGGAAATTGGAGAGGACATTCAGAACTTTCATTTGGAGATACATCGGGGTATTTAGTTACATGTTGAATCTACAAGGCATCTCGTGGTTCATTCATCTACAAATTATTCTTGCATCTCTTTCACATTTTCTTGCATATTTGGGCCACTGGAGGAATTGCACCTTTGGTGAGATGTTGATCTCTTTGTGAGAGTCCAAGAATATCCATTTATTTGTATTATTATATATATACTCTGTATTTACTTCTCATAAGACTCCGAGGTCGAAATTCCAAGTGAAATTATGTAAAAATACCAAACAATGCATAAATGATGCCATTTTCCCTATATCTTGTTCTTGGAGCTTGAAGAGACATTATTTCGAATTGTATCAGTCATTCTTTGTGATTTTTTATTTATTTATGCAGTATTATTAATGTTCTGAAGAATTTTCATTAACATGGCACAAGTTTTTGGCACCTAAAATTCAAATTTCATAACATATGTTGAAAATTACTAGCTTTCCCCTGTATGTGGAGACTTGCATATAAATATCTGATTTAATGGAGTTGTAGAAGGCCATAAGAACTAATTGAGGATGCATTGGGGAGATAATTAAATCCATTTATCAGTAGTATACCTCTTTTCTTAAATTTGGAAGGGTTAAACAACATTTGGAGAGCCATCTTTGACCACTACCCTTGGGGGTTTTGAAGCTCGATTTGACTAGTACATTTCCCTACTTTGTCCAGATTGTAAATAAATGCTCCAAAAGTGTTTTAATGGTTTTTAAGCATCCATAAGCATCATTTATATGTATTAATACCTTCCAAATGCATTCATACCCAACTCATAAGCATTTGGAGCAATTTGGAAGCAGTTGAGTCATTACTAGTCTAAGGGTCGAATTGGCCAAAAATTGTAATTTTTCCTAGTTTTTGCAAATTCTTAATAAGGGACACTACACTCTCTCATAAAATACTCTTTTGGAGAAATGAGACCATGGTCATATTTCCTATTCAACAAGGTATAGCATGATATTTTCATATATGTTTTATAATTCTCTTATGAGGTTTGGAGGGCATTTTCCTGAGGCCCGTTGGACCAATTTTCCAACACTTACTCAATTTCGAGAATTTATAAAACAAAATGAACCCTTGTTTTGGCAGACCTATACCTTTGTCATGAAACACCCTTTTAGAGAAATGAGACCATGGTCACATAGCCTATTCAACAAGTATAGTCTGATATTTTCAGATAATTTTATCATTCTCTTATGAGGTTTGGAGAGAATTTTCCTGAGGCCAGTTGGACCAATTTTCCAACACTTAGTCAATTTCCAAAGTTTCTCCTGAAACCCTATTTTGGCAGACTTATAACTTTCTCCTCAAACATTCTTAAGGAAAACTGAAACCATGGTTAGATAGCCACTTCAACAAGCTATAGTCTAATAGGATGGTGCTAACATTTTCCTTACCCTATAAATTATGGCGGGCATTTTTTTAGAGCATGTTTGACAAAATTTTCATACTTGGTCAATTTCAAAATTTCACAAAGTTGCCATACTTTTCCAGAATGATGTCAAATTGCAACACTAACTTCATGATAGCACCAGAACACCATCATGTGTCTCTCCAGCCTCATCAAACATGCCAAATCATCATACATTCCATGTCATCACTTCCTTTGTTATTCCTTTGTCTTTCACTGAGTTTCCCCTGCGATCATGTCCCTGGTTATTAACTTATATGTTTGTCATTACCGAACTCCTTTGACATCAATGAAAACCATATTCAACATTCTCCCCCTTTGGAATTGATGGCAACAACTAAAAATTCTCCCCCTTTGACAACAATGACAAAGGATAACCTATTATGCCCTTACTCTAACCATCTTGATAGAGAATTTCGTATCTTTCTTCTTTTTGACAATTGCCCTTGCCAATATATCTCCTCTTTTAAGAAATTTAGCTCTTTTCTTCTCTTCCTCTTGTTAATTGGACTTGGTACTAATCATTGTGTTATGATACTCTGGCTAACATCCTCATTTAACTTCTTGTAGGGATTCTCTGAAAGAGAACATGGATGATTAGTTCATAGACTCCCTCTTTCAATGTTCCTCCCCTTTGTTAAGATTTTCTACATTTTGTAACAGAGTTTACGCTCTTCATTATTTTTCTTCCATAAATTGCTCTTTAAAGATGTATCAGGTAACTTGCTCTTCTTAAGGAGTCTTCAATGCCAGGAAAGAAATTTACTATCCATATTTCCTTGTTACTTTAGACATTGAACATGGTTTAACTATCTTGATTGATACTATATTCTTCTTTCATAGCCTGCACCATAATTCCTTGGTCTGAGGTAACAACAGGCTTTGCTACAGGTTCAGAAACATGCTTTTGAGAGACAAATTTAGAAAGAAATTCATCAAGCTGGTATGTGTTTGAGTACCAATTGTTCCTTTACAAACTTCAACTATTGGAGCTCTAGCTGAAGTTCCACACAATCTGCAAAATTTTTATCTTCAGCCTTCTCCACTTAATTCCTAGGACATAATCTTACTGCTGCTTTTACTCATCCTGGAACTTTTTCAATGAACTGCATTTTATCTTTCAAATTAGCCTTGAGTTTCCTTACACTGTCAACAATGTTTTTAGTTAAAAATGCTTTTAGAAAATCAGATAAAAAATGATTTCAACTCACAAGAATGTATGTTCATAATTTCCCTATGAGACAGTCCTTAAGATTGTCTGAGTGGTACCTCCAGGTCTGTTCTTGTTTTAATCATTACATGTACTTCATTAACCATGAAGACAGTATTATCAAATCCTCCAAGTGTGAAATGTGGAAGGTCATCCCAAACCAATGTGATCAAATGAATACTTTCAGAATGAACAAAGTTTTTAATTTATGTGTCATGAATTCATCTTCTGAATAATAAGGATAATTTTCATCTTCTATTGGTTTACAGAATTCATAGTCTTCATGGATCTCATGGATCATGCATTTTAATATTTTCATGTTTACACTTTTCTCTTTGTCAACCATACACCAGTCTTATCATTTAACCATGATCATCTCTTGTCTTCTCTAATTATGCTTATGATTTTGTCACACTTCAATCATTAAGTGTAATTGTCACATAGATGTTTTCTAGACAAAATGTTCTTCTTCAATTTGTCACCTCTACTCTACTTCTTGTCTTTGATGAAGATAACCTTTTATTCTTACCAACTAAAATTGTTTACTTTCAAATACTAAATGCATTTTCCACTTGGGTTCTTTGTTTCTTCTGAATATTTGTCATCTAACTTTCTTCTCCACATCTTTCCATGAGGTACCCTTCTTACTGATCTTCTTTGTCTTTTGGATTTTGTACTTTAATATTTTCCCTTGGTTCTGCAAACAACAACTTTGTGACCAAACTTGTGACAGCAATGACAATATCCATAGAACTTTCCTTTATATTTGAGGAATCTTTGATCTTTCTGCTTCACAACTTCCATCTTCTTCCATCCTTTCCTTTGTTTCTGAACTTTTACTAAAGAATTCTTTCTTAGCTTACATTCTCTAGCCATATGTCCAAAATTATTTCAAGAGTAGCACTGACCGAAAAATATCTGCGGGTACATGCTTTTTATTGCTATTTTAGGTATCATATCAGTTCTATCTTTATTATGAGAGGAGGGAGCATATTTTTGACTATCCTTCTTAATCGGGATTTTGAGTGCAGCATCATAGCTTCTTTTATTCTTATCTTGGAGTCTAAGAGACAAATATTCTAACTTCTTTTCTTTGTCATAACCTAATCTAGTTTTATCACTTGATGGTCTTTGGATGCTTAGGATTTCATCTAAATTATTTGAGTTGTTCTCAAATTTTGATTCAATATATTCTTTATCAAGTTTCTTTCTAAGGAAAATAACTTCTACTTCAATTCTTTTAGAGTCTTGTATTTTCTCCTTGAACTTCTCATTAATGGTCTTCTAGTATCCTAGCCTCTTTAATTCTTCCTTGAAGTTAGCAGTTTCATGTTTTAAGCTCTAGGACTCTTTCATGCTAGCCATTGTTTGTTGTCTTGAATTGTACAACTCTTCTTGGTACTTCGAAAATTTTTATTTCAAAATATTGTTCTTCATTATGCTCATTCTCAATTCTTCAAGGGAACTTATGAGTTCTTCCTTTAGGTACACCTCTCCTTCCACATTTGAATCGTATTCTACTTCTTCTTCAAAGATTTTATTTTCTATTCCCATGAATAAGATTTCTCCTTCTTCATCTTCACTAGACTCATTTGAGCAGTTGTCATCCATGGAATAAAACGTTTTCCTTTTGTTTTTCTTAAAAAGCATTTTGTTCTTCTTGAAGTTATTAGGGCACTCACTATCTTCTTCTTGTTTGGGACAAGGAAATTTAGTAGAAAAGTGACCAATTCCCCCACAATTAAAACATTTTAGGGGAAATTTCCCTTTGAACTTACCAGTACCTCTTTTAAGATTTTTAACTAGAAGTGCTTCTTCATCATCAGAATCTTCTGCTTGAAATTTTGTTTTAGATTTGTTATCTATTTTTTATGATTTAAAAGTTGCTTCCTTATTTTGAGAATTGTCTTGCCCAATCCTCATTTCATAAGCTATAACAATTCCATATCGTTAATACTCTCTTTATCTTCTAGTGTGGAAATCTTAGGATTGTAAATCATTGGAAGTGATCTCAACACTATCTCAATTATTTCTTTTTCTTTCAATTCTTCTCCTAGCCGTTGAATATCATTCACAATTTCATCAACCCTCTCAATGTATTCTGAAATGTTTTCTTCCTCCTTCATTTTTAGACTTTCAAATTGGGTTTTAAAAGTCTGGAGTTTAGCTCTTTTTACCTTGGAGTCTCCTTCATAGATTGTCTGCAATTTGTCCCAGATTCCCTTTGGTGTCTTACAATGCATCACTTTGGAAAAGACTTTTCTGGCTAATCCAACCAAGATTGCATTAACAACCTTGGCATTGCTTCCAATTTTTTTTATTCCTTCAATATTTTTAGGAGGGGCTTTGGGACATGTGTACCCTGTTTCTATAGACATCCAAACATATAATCCAAGAGACATTATGTGGATTCTCATCCTGATGCTCCAAAAAGAAAAATCTTCTCCATTGAATATTGGAACCTTGGAGGATATTTTTACTTGCTGATCCATAGTGATAAAGTATTTCTCTTCAAGTGTTTAAACTCTTAGTGAAGAGCCTGCTCTGATACCAATTGTTGGAATATCAAGAAATACTGAGAAGGGGGGGGGGGTGTCAGTATTGGGCTATCTTTTAAACTTTTGTCACATTTAAAAACAAAATCAACAAAGAAGATAGAACACACAATATTATCATGGAATCCCAATTGGGAATACCACCAATAATTTCTATTACTACAAAATTATATTTACAAATAGTTTGCAAGCACCAACTTGCTGGAGACTTCAATCCCCAAATTTCCTAGTTACAACTTAAGGATGCACCAACACCCTGTTTTTTCAGCTACAACTGACTAGATTCTACAACACCCTTATCAGGTTACAACCTGCCCTAGCACCACCCTTCCACCCTTAATTGTCTTTTTCAGATTTCCAGAACTTCTTTATTTCTTCAATTTTGTTACTTCATTTTATTGGTCTCTATCTGTTCTCGATGCTCCTCAAATATGTACTTTTGAGACATCTGCCTTCTAATTCAAGTACCTCTTTAAATATCCTTATTCAACAACAACACATCTTGTCATCACGCCTTTTCAGCATCACACCATTTCCATAGTTGTGTCCTTCCAATATGAGAATCGTGACTTTTCATCCAACACATCTCTTCACTAAAAGATACATCTTGGTTTAATTAATTTTCTTTGATAAATAGTTGGTAGTTAATTTACTTTATTTCATAATATCTTAATTATTCCTTATTAAATTGAATTAGATTGGTAATTTAAATAGAAACTTGTTAACATATTTTATCATGCTTATTGCTGGCATACTCTCATACTATTTAAAAATAGTTTTTCTCCAACTTGGAAAATATTTTTTTCACACGTGTGACTACAAAAGAAGAAACTGACACCATGGCTAGATGGAAAAGCTGCCAAAGAACAGATCCACACCTTTGGATGAATTTATCTGCACAACCACAGCTTCTAGCGTGCATTTCCAATTCCCTCTCAAACTTCATTTAGATAGAAAGACAATCTTTTTCTCAATTTCACAGGCATGTATTTCACACGTGTAACCTTTAGAGATAAACATGAGACCATGACTAGATGCCAGATCATAAAGGAACAGACCCATGCCAACTGATGAATTTATCATCACAAGGACATTTTTTGGCGGGCATTTCCAAATGCCTCTCAACCTTCATTTAGACAGAAAGACAAATGTTTTCTCAATTTGGCAGGCTTGTGCACGTGTAACCTCCAGAGAGAAATATGAGATCATGAATAGATGGCCAGATCATCAAGGAACAAACCCACGCCAACTGATGAATTTATCAGCACAAGGACAATTCCTGGCAGGAATTTTCAAATAGCCCCTTAACCTTCTTTTTTTAACACTCGGACAAAATTCATTTCTTGTTAATATGCAAAACAAGATTTTTCTCAATTTGGAAGGTTAATTTATTTCACATGTGACGATCAGGGAGGAACCTAAAAGCATGATTAGATAGACACAACACCAAAGAACATACTCATGGAATTGGACAAATTTATTGACATTAAGACAACATTTGGTGGGCATTTGCAAATGGCATTCTAAACTTCTCTGCTAACCCTTAGACACATTTTCCAAACCCTAGGTCAACTAAGGTGGATTCTTACTTTCATAAAAACCCCAAACCAATGATACCAAATGATGTAGTACATCTTACTGAGCACAACCAAACTGAATTCACCTTCAAACTCATCTTCCTCTGACCTAGGTGGGAATTTTAATGGACTAGTGCAAAATTGCCTAAAACCCTGTTTTGGAAAATCTATAACTTTCTCATAAAATACTCTTTTGGAGAAATGAGACCATGGTCAGATAGCCTATTCAACAAGGTATAGCTTGATATTTTCATATACCTTTTACCATTCTCTGATGAAGTTTGGCTTCAATTTTCCCGAGGCCATTTGGACCCATTTTCCAACACTTAGTCAATTTCCAGAATTTCTAAGACTGCTTGAACCCTTGTTTTGGCAGATCTATAACATTGTCATGAAACACCATTTTAGAGAAATGAGACCATGGTAAAATAAACTATTCAACAAGGCATAGCCTGATATTTTCAAATAATTTTTATCATTCTCTTATGAAGTTTGGAAGGAATTTTCCTGAGGCCAGTTGGACCAATTTTCCAACACAGTCAATTTCTAAAGTTTGTCCTTAAACACTATTTTGGCAGACTTATAAATTTCTCCTTAGACACACTTACGGAAAATTGAAAACATGGTTAGATAGCCACTTCAACAAGCTATAGTCTGATAGGATGGGGTGGACATTTTCCTTACCCTATGAATTATGCCGGACATTTTCTTAGAGCAGTTTTGACTAATTTTCCTACTTAGTCAATTTCAAAGTTTCACAAAGTTGCCATACTTTTCCAAAATGATGTCAGATTGCAACACTGACTTCATGATAGCACTAGAACACCATCATGTGTATTTCCATCCTCATCACACATTCCACATCATCATGCATGCCATGTCATCACTTCCTTTGTTATTCCTTTGTCTTTCACTTAGTTTGCCCTGCCATCAATATATCCTTGGTTATTCCTTTGTCATTACTGAAATCCTTTGACATCAATGACAACCATATTCAACATTCTCCCCCTTTTTCATTGATGGAAACATCTAAACATTCTCCCCCTTTGACAACAATGACAAAGGATATCCTGTTATGCCCTTACTGTAACCATCTTTGCCAACAATGAGGAGGGAGCATATTTCTGACTATCCTTCTTAACCGAGCTTTTGAATGCAACAACATAACTTCTTTTATTCTTATGTTGGAGTCTAAGAGACAAACATTTTGGCTTCTTTTCTTTGTCATAACCTAATCTAGTTTTATCACTTGATGGTCTTTGGCTACTTAGGATTTCATCTAAATTATTTGAGTTGTTCTCAAATTTTTATTCAATATATTCTTAATCAAGTTTCTTTCTAAGGAAAATAACTTCTGCTTCAATTCTTTTAGAGTCTTGTATTTTCTCCTTGAACTTCTCATTAATGGTCTTCTGGTATCTTATCCTCTTTAATTCTTCCTTGAAGTTAGCATCTTCATGTTTTAATCTCTAGGCCTCTTTCATTATCCATAATAAGGATAATTTTCATCTTCTATTGGTTTACAGACTTCATAGTCTTCATGTATCTCATGGATCATGCATTTTAATATTTTCATGTTTACACAAGTTTGCTCTTCGTCAGCCATACACCAGTCTTATCATTTAACCATGATCATCGCTTGTCTTCTCTAATTCTTCTTCTGATTTTGTTACACTTCAACCATTAAGTGTGCTTGTCACATAGATGTTTTCTAGACAAAATGTTCTTCTTCAATTTGTCACCTCTAATCTTCTTCTTGTCTTTGATGAAGATATCCTTTTATTCTTACCAACTGAAATTGTTTACTTTCAAATACCAATTGCAATTTTTCTGATATTAACTCCCCTTGAGTATATGATCCCTTATAATGCTAATTTCAGGGTTCTTTTCTGGGTCATCAGAAACCTTTTAGAAAAGACACTCTTCTTTAGTTCCACATTCATCTTTTAGAAATTCTTTGTGGCTTGGGGTGTTTGTTTCTTCTGAATCTTTGTCATCTAACTTTCTTCTCCACATCTTTCCATGAGGTAACCTGCTTGCTGATCTTCTTTGTCTTTTGGATTTTGTACTTTGATCTTTTCCCTTGGTTCTGCAAACAACAGCTTTGTGACCAAACTTGTGACATCAATGGAAATATCCATAGAACTTTCCTTTATATTTGAGGGATCTTTTATCTTTCTACTTCACAACTTCTATCTTCTTCCATTCCTTCCTTTGTTTCTTAACTTTTACTAAAGCATTCTTTCTTAGCTTACATCCTTCTCGCCATATGTCCAAAATTATTTCAGGAGTAGCAGTGACCGAAAAATATTTGTGGGTGCCTTCTTGTCATTGGTCTTTTAGGTATCATATCAGTTCTATCTTTATTATGAGAGGAAGGAGCAAATTTTTTACTATCCTTCTTAATCGGTCTTTTGAGTGTAGTAGCATAGCTTCTTTTATTCTTATCTTGGAGTGTAAGAGACAAACATTCTTGCTTCTTTTCTTTGTCATAACCTAATCCACTTTTATCACTTGATGGTGATAACAACAATTAGTGTAGGGTTGTGTCTACACTATTTTAACTATTTTACTAAGAAGTGGTGAGATTCTACGTCAGAAATGAAAATATTATTACAAGTTTCTTAAGATCTATATTCATTCATAAAAACGCATTAAGATCTAAATCTATTTGAGAATTTAAATTATACATGATAAGCAAACTTCAAACTCTCAAATGGAACAAACTTGAATCATTTCATATTAAAGAAATGAGGAAATACATTCCTACCATGGATCTTGGTGTGAATCCCTCCTCCAATGCCATGAGCTTTCCTTACTTCACCCTTGCTTTTGAAGAATTTGAGCTCTTCTTCCTCCTTCAAAATCGCTCCAGCATTCCTTTGCTCTTCCTTTGTGTCCTCTACAATGCCTCCCATGCCTTTCTTATATAGCATTGGGAAATGAGCCTTAGGATTCTCTTTTGAGTGTGGGATAATCCATTTTCATGATTTTAGATCATTTTCACTCAAAAACCCCTTTTTCCATAGTTTTTAGGCTTTTTTACACAACTTAGCATACTTTAAGCACATTTAATGCACTTTAATGCATTCATCTTCACTTTTTGATTGGTGTAACTTAGTTTTAGACCTTTTATGAGCGGTTCAATCACTAAACTTGGTCTCCTTAGGTTCTCCACTTTCTTCACCTAATCCTTCCATTTACGGGAGAAGTGATTAGATCAGAGAGGACTTGTATCTGAATGTAATTGTGTTATGTCTTCATGTTGCAGGCACATAGTAAAAATGTGCTTCTTCTATCACATGACTAAGGGTGTTAATTTGATTGTTAACAGATGCCCCCTAATGTGCGAGGTCCGAAGTAGAGCTAAGGGCCGAAATACATTACTGAATTTTATACTCTGTATACTGATACTCTTTATCGTTCAAAGCAAGGATAAGGGAAGGAAAACTCACGGGTGCAAGATTAAGGATCACACCTGAAAAACATAGCAATTTCTCAAATATATAATATCTTCTTGAGGCAGGCATACCCATGCTCAACAGTAAACAATCATGGCCACGAACAATACATAGTGGATCCATGTGAAAAGCAATTTTTTCGGAAATATAAACATGCACTTTGATGAGTGTGAGAACAAAGTCTTTATCGAACTTCTGACATGGTAGTCTAATCTTGCGCAGCTCGGGCAGTGCATCAATGAGTGATACAACTGTTTTTCCCAAGGTCTTCAATACAAACTGATGATAGTACGATTTTATATCATGAGAATAAGTGATCTAATGTTGAGCATAACAAAAGACTATCTGATTACTAGTCATTGATGTATACCGTTAACAGATGCAAAGAGACCCACCGATAATGATGATGGACTCTAAGGTACTGAGTACAAACTAGCAAGTGTGAATAGATGTTCTGAAGTCGAACATTTGTATAATCAAACAATCAGGGGTCATTGATGTATACCCACTGTCATTTGCAAGGAAACCTACCACTAATGACTGCAAGATCCAAGGTACTCTTGGGTTTCTAGATCCATGTCCTAGATAATGATTTGATGTCGATAGGAATAGGTCCATCGCAAGGAGGGAATTAATGCATCCCACATCAACTGATATGAAACAAATATCAATAGTCTGATATAATTTGGTAGAAATGCAAGATCCAACACTGTATACTAACACAAAGAAGGCCGACATGATGGGTCAGGAATATTTGAGGAATGGTCGACTCGGTTTGGACTTCCCTTGAACACATAACATGATGCAGAATGGACACTTGGAAAAATAGGACTTTGAGTAACCAACCTTAAAGAAATCCGTTAACGCCAGATGAACTAACGAAAGCTCCATTGGTGATGGGAAGGATAACCCATCGGTAGAGATCTGTTCAAAATACTGGTATAGTTTCCTAAGGAAAATGCAGACGGTGTACTGACAGCGGATACAATATTATGTGCCGTGTTCAGGATAGACAAGGACTGACTATTGTCGTTTTCTTCGAAGTTGATAATATGAAGTGATTCAAGTCTCTCCCTTTTTGGATTTTTGTGTTTTCCAATTTTTTTAAACCTTTTTCATTTATTAGCTTGAAAAAATAATAAAGCATGGTATGATACATTTGAGGAAATGACTATCTCAAGGGAATGCGCCTCAATGTCAAGGGCATGGGTCAGGCCAAGGCAAAGATCCATATTGCAAACAAGGGCTAAGCTAGTTATCTACACTCTTACAAATGTTTCCACCATGGGTATGGGTCAAATATACATAAGCAATGGTTGATAGTCATCTTGAAACAAAAAGTGACTGCAAACGCAAATATGCAACATAACCAATAAGAAATGAAGTAGTTTGCATGGATGTTCAAGTGGATATTTTAACATATGCTTATGTGAAATGACAAAAAATTGGGAGCCCATCAAGATATGGTCAGAAATGTATAAAAGAGAAATATGTGGTCTCAAACTCCAAGTTATGATGGGAGTAATAGGGCTCCCAGGCCTATGAGAATAATTCAACATGGGCACCAACATGGCAATGGATTGCTGACTAGGGTGTCCCATGTTCGGTAGGCTCTGCTATCGAAATGGTGGAAAATACAGATATGAAGGGATGACCCACCAATTTCCAATAGGTTCGACCCTATGGCAATTTTGGGTTGCAAAAGGTTCAAATGCATCTTCACAAAGGGATGGCCTAAACCTATATGCAAGTTTCCAAATATACTAGATCAGATCGAGGAACATGCAGATCATGCTCCTATACTTGTGTAGATTTAATCCAATTATGCTCCCAGTAGCCCCACAAAGGATGTCCTTAGGTGGGTGAAACCAAATGTTTACAACTTCAGGGATATCTTCATTTGATGATAAAATGTAATCCAAGAAGTCATGTGAGCTGGGAGATCTCATAGCCGAAATGGGCTAGTTAACTGAATCATATTTCTCCATCAAGGGAAGATTTTGATCTGAATCTGTCAACGCTATGTGAGTAGCTTGGTTTGAAACTTCTATGACAAATAGGGGTGATCCAAATGCTTTCCAACAATTAAATGACATTACACAAGATGAGGTCCTTTCATCTTCTATGGTTAGACAGGTGTTCTTACCATGATTCGTTACTTTAATCTGAAAAGAAACTTCGGGAAGGATCCTACATATTGAATGGTCTATGTCTTATGTGATCAAAGTCTCATCGGATGGATCAACAGCGCCAATTGTAGACAATAGTTCTTTTGTTTGTGTAGAACGACATTGCAATACCTCCAAGGCCAACATGGCACATGGTACTTGACCTAGGTCCTCAAGAACATTACCGTTCTGAGCAGCTCATGTGTTAGGATTATGCATTGTTCTACATAGAACACCTTTGGGGAGGTATGGTACTACGTTTATGGCTGGTTTCTCAATGTAGAGATAACCACTTGGCTTTGATTTCGATTGATCCGATGTACTAGGAGAGACATCATAAGAATCAACTCTTGTTTGAATGTTCATCTCAGGATCACACATGAAGACATTGGCCTTAGGATCAGTGCCCCCTTGCAGGGGGGTAGGCTGGTTTCCTTGGCGGGGTTTTCGATGTAAAAATAGTGGGTTGTTGTCTCCCACCACATTGAAGCATAGTTGGTGTATCTCTTTTCCCAGAGTTAGCATTTTGCTTACTCTTGTATTTCTTCTTCTTCGGAATCGACTATAAAGATTTCAGAATTCTAGGAAGGATTAGCACTTTGCTTACCCTTGTACTTCTAATTCTTTCCTCTCAAGTCTATGGATGAGACTGTGAGGATGTTAGAATTGTTGGAAGGATTAGCAGGGTCTTGCATTTCCTGTCCAACTGTGGGTTGCAAATTCTGAATAGAAACTTGTCCCGAATGTGGGGTGTTTTGTTCAGGATGGTTGATGGAATCCATCATACCATTGGCATGAGGTTCCTGTGGCAGCCTAGCTGGATCAAACGCGGGAATCGCAAGTTGGTTCCAAAAAGATTGGTTATTTTCTAGAACCTGACCACTGCATTGTGGAATGGGGTTAATGGCTGGATTGCCCCCTTGCGGGGTTAGTTCCAAAGAAGATTGGTTATTTTCTAGAACCTAACCACTACATTGATGTGGTCCCTGGGTGTCATAATAATTCCAAGGTGGGTTTCCCCTTTGCGGAGATTGACCCCAAGAAGTTTGGCTACTTCCTGAAACATGGCCAATGGGTGTATTGCCTCCTTGCCGAGTTGAGGCCCAAGAAGATTGGTTATTTCCTAGATCCCAACCATACCATGGTGGTTGGACTTGGTATTGAAAATCGTTCCAAGGTTGACTTCCTCTTTGTCGAGGTGTCATCCAAAGAGATTGGTTACTTCCTGAATGTTGCTCAGTCCATTGTGAACTAGGTTGCATGTATGTATTTCCCCCTTGCGGAGGTATGTTCCATTGAGATTAGTTACTTGGTGGAACATTACCACTCCATTGTGGGATAGGATTGATGGGTGGATTTCCCCCTTGCGGGGTAATGTTCCATTGAGATTGGTTACTTGGTGGAACATTACCACTCCATCATTGGTTGGGATTTATGGGTGGATTGCCCCCTTGCAGGAGTGGGACCCAATTAGATTGGTTACTAGTTGGAATCAGACCACACCATTGATTGTTTCCTTGGTTTAGATAAGAATTCCAAGGTTGATTTCCTCCTTGCGAAGGTGGGCCCCAAGAAGATTGGATACTTCATGAAACCTCCCCACTCCATGGAGGAATGGAGTTGATAGGTGGATTTTCGCTAGGCATTGTGCTAGGATAAGTCGAAGGATAACCCCTGGGGTATTTCCACTAATATGAGGAGCATATCCCAAATTGGCATAAATGTTCCATGGTTCATTGCTTCCGCCAGGAATATTACCATTCCATGGTGAAGGGTTTCCCCCAGAAGTAGAATCTAGACAAATGATTTGCATACCATGAGGATTCTAGTTTACTCCTTGTGTGTTTTGACCTTGATTAGCTAAACCATATGGAAAACCAATGTTTGGTAAGGAATACCCTTCAGTAGGGATTCCTACAGACAATGTGGATGTACTTCCAGGATTAAAACCTTAAACTGTACCAACTGGCACTGAAGTGTTGGTTGAACTTGTGCTACTAACAGGTATACTAACTGTTGGGATTGATGTAAAGGCCAAGTTGGAAGTATTACTACCTCCAGCAACTATTTGGTGTTGCGACGATGTAGTCCCTTGTGCTCCTGATGAAGCCATGGGGTCACTTGTTGGATTGTGCATGTCATTCAAACTTTCAGAAAGAGGTTTGATATCACCCAGTGACTCATGGATAGTAAGTACAACTGGTTCTTAAAGACTCATCAAAGGAGGAATTACATGAGCATGTTTGTGATTGTTCAATGTTTCAATTTCAACTAGAGTAAGATCATCAACTATGTCTATATTCATTTCGTGATGTGATCATGAATGTTCAGGGTTTGTTTGATGTTGTTCTTCTCGAGTAATATTAATTGAGTTTAAAATCAGCTCCGTTTCCAAGTCATTAGGATGTGGTTTTTGTGTCTGTCTCTGCAATGTAGCAGGTCTTTCAATTTCTGGTGACTCACCTTGCTGCCGCTGTGACTGGTGGATCGGGAGAGTAGCCACTTCTAATATGTTGACAAAAGGATGTGTTTAAAATGATAATTTGAATCAAACAATCCTAAGGCAGTCTAGACTCAAAAAGAAAAAAGTGTCCACATAGTAAAAATTCCCTAGAGATTTCAAGCAAGCAAACTTACTCTTCCAAAGAATCGAAGCTCGGTGAAAAGTTGGATTCGAGGGCCTTCCGAAACTAGTAGATGCTGAGGGATCTCAAGCCTCAAACAATTGCTAGCAGCGAAGGTATGAGAAAAATTTACAATAAACTTTAATTTCCATGGGTGCAAGCATTGGTTCCTGACCAATCACCCTTCCGAGGAGTAATAGTTCCAAAGTATGTCTCAGGTATTGCAAGTGTGTCCCACTCACAATAGCCTATGTGATATCCTAGGAATAGCCACTAAAGTTACCACTTCACAATCTACGGTCGGGCGGAACAGTTGTAAGTCAAGGAAAAATCTCATAACCAGGAACTCTAGAAACAATGATGTCACCCCAAGGACTTGTCACTGAACATAGAATCCCTTCAATAAGCTCATGTCCCACTAAATAAGCAAGAGGGCAGAACCACCCTTACTTATCCAGATTGACCTCATGCTTGACGCATGTTTCAAAAGTGCTTTCCCGACAAGCGTTTTTTGCTACTAATGGATTTACTCTCTTTAATCAATGCTAATTTCAAATTTTTGCAGCCCAGGAGTGTTAACTCTCCAATCCTAATACAGGGCGCTAACCTAAACTTGTTGGTGATATGAAAATCAAAATTTTGTCAATTTTAGATTAAGTGCCAATTTTAAGGGTAGTTTTCTTAGTTTCAGGAGTGGAAGTCAAACTGGTGGTGTTTTGACTCGAAAACAAAATGACCCACACAATGCAAGATGTTCACTACGTTATCTTTCAATTCGATGAATATGCTAACTTAAGGAAGAGTTAGAGGTTCACGAGTTTCTTTCAGACATGCTTCACACACAATAGATTTCAAGAAAAATGAACTCTAGGGGTGCAACTCTTTCTAAACAAAAGTTTTTAAAGTTTTTTCATCTTTAAAAAAAAAAAAATCTTCTTTTTAATCCAACACTAAAGCTTTGAATCCCTCTATGCAAAACTTTAAACTATGTAAAAAAAATTGCAATTTTTTTTTTCTTTTTAATTAAAAACTAAATATTTGAATATAAAAATCAACGGAACTTTAAAAAAAAAAAAAAGGGATACAACTCCATACCTAATCCAACTCAAGGAAGACTTTTCAAACTTTTTCAAAGGCATTCTAACCACATCTTCAACTTAATCAAACAAATGTTTAATCTTTTCACATGCATAGAAATCCAGACATATCTCAAGTTCATGAACAATTTTACAAAAAAATATTGAATTCTTTGTAATCTTTTTAATCCAAAAATAAAAATTTGATTCCAAACCACACAAAACTTTGATAAAAAAAAATTTGAAACTGAATTTTTTAAACAATTTTGAAATGATTAATTGGTTGTTTGGAATTAGATTTCTTTTGGTGCTCAGCTTTGATTATGTTTTAATTAGCCCTAATGCGATATCTGCAACATAATACAATGTTTTAAAAACATTGAAGTCTTGCATCTTGTCTTTGCTCCTACAATCGTACTCTTAGTCTCCAGATAATCTCTTCTTATGTTCACAAAAAAACCGCCCCATATTTTTGTGTTGGGCATCTGTTCTTCAATCACCTGATAGTAAAAATGTGCTTCTTCCGTCACATGACTAAGGGTGTTAATTTGATTGTTAAAAGATGGTATTTAGCTACTTAGGATTGTTCGGATATCCACATCATCATTTTCAGGACCTTGCATGCAATTAGGGTTTACATGCATTTTGCATGCATCCCAGTCACCAGGTTGATGCCTCCAGCACCTTACCCACCTTATTCTAGCACTTGGGAGCTTCTTAGATCAGTTCTTTAGCCCTCCTAGTCATGAAGGCACCCACTTCTCACCTACTCCCAGAGAAGGGTGCACTTCTTCACCTACCACTACAGTTCCACTTCAGTTACACTCAGTTAGCTCCGATTCTCCCTGATTTGAGGCTAGTTTCACTCCTGACTAACTGTTTCACTCCGTTGGACCTCCAGATTGACTAGATGACTTGTTCTGACATCAGTTAAGCCTCCCATGTGCCCTCCACTGAGTCTCCTTCACTATATCAGTGCTACACACTTCAGTTACACATGACACACTCAGTTAGACTCAGCTTGACACCTAGATGACTGGTTCTTGTGCATTGATGACCACCACTGATTGATGATGAGGACTCCTAGTTGGAGTCAAGCTACTCCATTCAGTGATTCGAATGACCTTCTTAGTCAATTCGAATTGCTCACTCACATTGTCAGATTATTGTATTGTAATTATTCACCCTTATTGGGATATTGAGCACTGTGCATGTTTTACACAGTTTTACACCATAGTTTCTATGTTCATCTCTTGTGATTGATTTACTTGTTCATTAGATCTGCTGTGACTAATTTTACATGGTATCAGAGCCATGGCAGGGACAAGATTTATTTTCTACAGGTGTTCTACATGAAGAGAGAGCAATATTTGCTCACCAATATATTTCAGCAGCGGCATGCAAAATCTCATGTGCATTCGCTCGTGCATGCAAGGCTGAAAACATAGTGTTTGTTTGTGTGTGATTTGCAGGTTTCTTACTTCCTCCATGTGCATTCGCTAATGCAAATATGGAGACTTCTTCTTCACAAAATATTCTTACTCCATTCAAATATGATGAATGGAAACCAAAGATTCCAAAGATGATTGCATTCTTGAAGAGACAATGTCTTTTTGATATGTGCATTGGTAATACAAGAGATTTTGATTCCGATGAAGAGGAGAATGATTGGCTCAATGATTGTGACAGAGCTTTTGGAGCAATGTGTCTTGCTATGTCTCCTTGTATGTGCTACCTCAGTAATACTGCTGAAAATCGAAGTGATCTATGGGTCCAACTTGACAGAGAATTTGGAAAGCAGGAAGAAGAGGATCATGCTAGCCTTTTGGAGAACAAGCCCAATGAGATCTCCTTATGTGTTCTTTCCGATCATGTGTTGGCCTCAACAATTGTTCAACATGAAGAAGAAACTGTAGATTCAAAACTCACTCTCTCAAAGTCTTCTATTTCGAATTCTGAGCAAGATAAACCAGCTCATACTCTAGATTCCAAAGAGGTTCTTGAATCCTCTCTTTCACATGAGTTTGCCGGCATGCAGAATAATGATATACTTGAAGTTTTGGAGGTAAAATATGATTTTGGAGGTGAAGCATTCGCCCTCCTTGATTGCATGCCTCCTATAGACTTATGTTCTATCATTTGCAAAGTTTCTCGGATTTTTAATGAAGATGAAGAGCACTACCATTCACTTGAGTTCAAATCTCATGCACTTTTTGCTGATTTTGGTTTTGATCTCACCCTTGTTGGTTCAAAGGAGATCTCACGAAACAATTCATCTATTTTTGGAGCTGATTTAACTTCTATTGATAAGAATTTCAAGTTTCAAGATCTATTTGATCCGATTGGAGCTATTCCTACCTCACTTGATTCGAATCACAGGTTCCAGGATCATCCTCATATTTTCAGATTTGTTCTCACCTTTTTCGGTATGAAGAGCAAGTTCTTAAAGTCTCCACATTCGCTTGCATCCACTGATGGAGAATTCAAGCACATGTTTTTGGAGCATGATCCATTTACTCCCAAGAGTAAGATACCTCCAGACATATCTACTTGACTTTGGAGTAGTTAAATCTTTTGGTGTACTACAGTCTATTTTGAGGGGGGGTATTTTTCCCATGAGGTTTTCCCCATTTCCTCGGTTTATTGACCGTTATTAGTTTTGGATTATTGTATTGGGGTGACCTTTGGTCTTAGTAACCAGGGCCCCACAATATTTTTTTCACATCATAGTCTAGCTTGAGGGGGGGGTGTTCGGATATCCACATCATCATTTTCAGGACCTTGCATGCAATTAGGGTTTGCATGCATCCCAGTCACCAGGTTGATGCCTCCAGCACCTTACCCACCTTATTCTATCACCTGGGAGCTTCTTACATCAGTTCTTTATCCCTCCTAGTCATGAAGGCACCCACTTCTCACCTACTGCCAGAGAAGGGCGCACTTCTTCACCTACCACTGCAGTTCCACTTCAGTTACACTCAGTTAGCTCCGATTCTCCCTGATTTGAGGCTAGTTTCAATCCCGATTGACTGTTTCACTCCGTTGGACCTCCAGATTGACTAGATGACTTGTTCTGACTTCAGATAAGCCTCCCATGCGCCCTCCACTGAGTACCCTTCCCTATATCAGTGCTACACACTTCAGTTACACATGACACACTCAGTTAGACTCAGCTTGACACCTGGATGACTGGTTCTTATGCATTGATGACCACCACTGATTGATGATGAGGACTCCTAGTTGGAGTCAAGCTACTCCATTCAGTGATTCTAATGACCTTCTTAGTCAATTCGAATTGCTCACTCACATTGTCAGATTATTGTATTGTAATTATTCACCCTTATTGGGATATTGAGCACTGTGCATGTTTTACACAGTTTTACACCATATTTTCTATGTTCATCTGTTGTGATTGATTTACTTGTTCATTAGATCTGCTGTGACTAATTTTACAAGGATTTCATCAAAATTATTTGAGCTATTCTCAAATTTTGTTTCAATAGATTCTTTATCAAGCTTCTTTCTAAGCAAAATAACGTACGCTTCAAGTCTTTTAGAGTCTTGTATTTTCTCCTTGAATTTCTCATTAATGTTGAGATATTGTAACTTCAAAGAATATTATATTTGTACTTTATTATTCCGGAGATGTTTCATTCCTCCGTGAAGATCTTATTGTATATCCGGAGATGTTTATTCCTCCGTCGGAATGTGGTAACTCGGGTTATTAGACTTCCCTAGTGGGGGTCGGCCCTGTATATGTTATGTGGGTCAAAGGGTTATTAGACCACCCTAGAGGGGTCGGCCCAGTCAGTTGTAGTGGGGTATTTAACCCATTGGTTAAATACGAGCCTACGTGTACCTTTGTAAAATACATGTCAGTGTAGTGTATAAATAGAGGAGGTGTGTTCCTCATTTGACACATACACTCACTTGAGAAAGGAGCACTTGTGGAGGAGAGGTCTGCTATGGTGGAGGAGGAGATCATATCTTTGGTTTGAATCTTTGTGTATTGCTGGTCATCTATATTGAGGAAGCTTTACTGGGTTTTCTACCCCATGAGGGTTTCCCAGGATAAATCTGTGTCTCTTGTGTTTATGCTATGCTTGTTGTTTCTTCAGTGATCCTGTATATGCTATTATTGTGAAATGGAATGTAATGCTGCTATTTTCAGTCTTAGCATATTAAATATTAACATGGTATCATAGCTAACCTGAAGGAAGGCAAGGTATGGCACTTACGACACTTGCTTTACTTACGACAATTTGAAGGTTAGGGTTTTACATAGCAAAAACCAGTCATCGTGGAACTTTCGCTATAAATCCATTTATGTGAAGTTTCAGGGTCTGAAAAGTTTACAGGTCGAATATAACATCACCAGGTACCTTGTGTCCAAAGGGAACCCTCAGATTCGTTTTACTTTATGAGTTATGATCAGTACAAGTTAGGGTTTCTGCCTCTTCCAGATCTCAGTCAAAATCAGGTAACCTTGGAAAAAACGTCATAACTTGGGCTAAGAAGCTCCAAATGAAATTTCGTAAAAAGTGACAGGTAGTACACAGACTTTACTATCTCAGGAAACGTTTTCAGAGGCCGAAGGTGAACCAGTGACACGTGGCACGCTGTACAAGTTCGCTCTCCTGTTTTATCCCATAAACATGTCACGTTGCGACACTTGGCATAACTCTCTCTCAGAGAGTCCAATTGAGGTCAGACCTGTCGGGATAGAAATCTAACAGGGAGAGATATCTCAAGAAAAGTTTTTAGAGGCCGAAGGTCAAACAGTGACACGTGGCATGCTGTACAAGTTCGCTCTCCTGTTTTATCCCATAAACAGGTCACGTTGCGACACTTGGCATAACTCTCTCTTAGAAAATCCAATTGAGGTCAGACCTATCAGGATGGAAAGATGACAGGTTAGGCTACTACAGAAAACGTTTTCAGACCCTGTGGAGCAAAAATTTTAGAGTTATAGCAGAAACAATCAGGTGCATATTTTTGTCAAAACAAAATTATTGTTGGAGCACCTTTATTCATGGCTTCCGGAATTTAGGGTTTCGGAGAAAGTTAGAATTTTTGGAATCGGAATCCATGGCTGGAAGCTCCTCAGAAAAATAAGAGTTTAGAGCCTTGTATCAAGCCTTTTGATTGAGAAAAAGGGTGGGCTTCATCAAACCCTAGTTCGGGATCCTGTCAAGAAGATCTAGAAGTTTGAAAGGCAATTTTGAGGGGTCAATTTTTGGAGATTTCAAAATTGAAGTATGCTGGTTTGATCAGCTCAGCAAGACACATCCTTCCATTCATTCGGAAGTGTGAAAGTCAAAGATTGAATTTTTAGGGTTTCTCTAGCAAACCCTAATCAAGCTCTAGATCAAGTTTCAGGGGGAGTTGAGGCTAAGGCCTTACATAAGAAGACTACAAGAAGTCTCGACAGGTATGACTTGAGGTTCAGGTATGTCTTGAAATCTGATTCTTGATTAAGTTCATAATGTGCTTGTCTTCATGTTATTTATTAGTACAATCTTGATTAATGTTAGAATTGTCTTATCACCCTAGTAATAGTATGAATGCATGTGAATGATCGAAGACATTCATTGATTAGGGCTATATGATTGTACTAATGCATTATGGTGTTGTATGAGGTTGATGTCGTTTGCTAACAAGATACAGGTACATCACAAAAGACAAATCAAGCTCCTTAAAACATGACAACATGAAGACAAAGACTCATCCATAATCTTTGTTCTACTTACGAGGTATGTATGACTTTGTTATATTATGCTTAACCTATAAGACATGCAGGTTCTAGCTCAGGATCTCTAAATCATTGAAGAGATTGTTTAGGTATGTTGTACATAGCTAAGCAGATATACTAATCCAGGTATGTTTTCCTATGACAAGTTAGAATCTTACCTTAGGATCCCTTATATAAGTATACTTGGTATGATTGGTTATGCTTATTCATAAAGTTAGTAATCAAGGGTTTATGCATATTATGTCTCTTATCTTGATGATCTAATTAACCAGAAGAGTACTATGATCAAACAAGAATATGCAGAAATAAAAGAAGACTTCCTTGAAACCTTGAATATTATCTATAATCATGACTATACATTTTCAAAGATTATTTAGAACTAGAATGTTTTGATAATATTGAGAATATACTAATGAATGTATGTCTGTGTATGAGGATGACACTAGTGCACACTTGAGCATGCACAGTGGTACAGAATGAATAGAAGTTCAAAAGACATATAGAAGATCAAGCGGGAGGCAACCACACAAACATAAAAGATAAGTATTTGAGATGTTATTTGAAATAGTAAATGATATTGCTTGTATGCATATTTGTATTCCTAGAATATATCATGCTGAGTGTAAACATTCATAGAGCATTGAACAATATACTACTAATATGCATATGATTGGTAAGTTGGACAAACATTCCATTGTTGCTTGTCTAGAATGAAACCTCTTTGCTGACATGCTGAGAGCTGTGCACACTCTCAATAGTATGTTCTGGTAGAGATGGAAGGCATCTAGATAGCCACTGTATGCATACAGGATATGGGAAAGTGTTGTGCCAAAGTATTCGTCAAAATAGTTACATAACTATGTAAATGATATCTGTATGCATAATAGGTTATCGTGTCAATATGATTTGATGATTATGAAGTATTACTAATCATGTACTTAATTTTTATTTGTAGGAAAGATCATGATGAATGATGAACACTGAACAAGCGATGGATGTTCAAACAAAAGGATTTACAAATCAAACACACTATAGAAGGCTTGTGGCTAGAAAATTCTCTTAGAAAGAGGAAGAGAATCATGATAAGATGTTTGCTCCAAGTGGCTAGATAAGACCATTCTCTTAATGGTGTAATTAAAGAAGAAGTGTGAATCAGGTTCTGTATGGGTACCCAGGATTGATAATCAATTGATGAGCTTAATGATCACCATGGGTGATGAGGATCTCAACCTTTGCTACAAGGTTGAATATTGTTTCTATACACAGACGATATGGTGCAGAAAGGAACCAAAAGTTTGAATTTGTAACAATGTACTAACCAAACCTCTACCGATCCAATGTACTAACCAAACCTCTACCTCAAGTAAAGTTTTCTAAGACAAACTTAATATAGTTCAGAAGAACCCTCCTCGAAAGGGGGAGTGATGTGATAACTCATGATGAGATTGCCTGCATCGACAGTGAGGTCGATAATGAGGATACGTATATTAGTGATGACGACAAAGAGGTTGGTGGATGGTCCTTAGATAGGGTCAAAGGTGACAAGGGGATTGCATCATCCTTGAACATATGTCCTAAACAAGAGCCGTAGATGTATGTCTTCGAGAATGAAGTCCTTGGTGGACATGATAGGATTGCATCATCCTCAAGAGAGCCGTAGACGTATGTCTTCGAGAATGAAGTTCTTGGTGAACATGTGAGGGGATTGGATCATCCCTGGACTTCAGTCCTAAAGAAGAGCCGTAGACGTATGTCTTCGAGAATGAAGTTTTTGGTGAACATGTGAGGGGATTGGATCATCCCTGGACTTCAGTCCTAAAGAAGAGCCGTAGATGTATGTCTTCGAGAATGAAGTCCTTGGTGGACGGTTGAGGATTAAGTAATCCTGGGACGTAGTCCTAAATGTACGGTTGAGGATTAAGTCATCCTTGGACGTAGGTCCTAAATGTACGGTTGAGGATTAAGTCATCCTTGGACGTTGGTCCTAAATGTACGGTTGAGGATTAAGTCATCCTTGGACGTGGTCCTAAATGTACGGTGGAGGATTAAGTCATCCTTGGACGTAGGTCCTAAATGTACGGTTGAGGACTAAGTCATCCTTGGACGTGGTCCTAAATGTACGGTTGAGGATTAAGTCATCCTTGGACGTAGGTCCTAAATGTACGGTCGAGGATTAAGTCATCCTTGGACGTAGGTCCTAAATGTACGGTTGAGGATTAAGTCATCCTTGGACGTAGGTCCTAAATGTACGGTTGAGGATTAAGTCATCCTTGGACGTTGGTCCTAAATGTACGGTTGTCGATTAAATCATCCTTGGACAGTAAATCCAGTAATTCCGAAAGGAAGGATAGTCCTAAATGAATTGAGTGGATTAAATCATCCTTGGACAGTAAATCCAGTAATTCCGAAAGGAAGGATAGTCCTAAATGAATTGAGTGGATTAAATCATCCTTGGACAGTAAATCCAGTAATTCCGAAAGGAAGGATAGTCCTAAATGAATTGAGTGGATTAAATCATCCTTGGACAGTAAATCCAGTAATTCCGAAAGGAAGGATAGTCCTAAATGAATTGAGTGCATTAAATCATCCTTGGACAGTAAATCCAGTAATTCCGAAAGGAAGGATAGTCCTAAATGAATTGAGTGGATTAAATCATCCTTGGACAGTAAATCCAGTAATTCCGAAAGGAAGGATAGTCCTAAATGAATTGAGTGGATTAAATCATCCTTGGACAGTAAATCCAGTAATTCCGAAAGGAAGGATAGTCCTAAATGAATTGAGTGGATTAAATCATCCTTGGACAGTAAATCCAGTAATTCCGAAAGGAAGGATAGTCCTAAATGAATTGAATGGATTAAATCATCCTTGGACAGTAAATCCAGTAATTTTGAAAGGAAGGATAGTCCTAAATGAGATTGAGTGGACTAATCATCCTGTAAATAGATTGGGATTGCCTCATCCCTAGACATGGTGAGATGTCTTAAATTGATAAGGACTAATCATCCTGTAAATAGATTGGGATTGCCTCATCCCTAGACATGGTGAGATGTCTTAAACTGATAAGGACTAATCATCCTGTAAATAGATTGGGATTGCCTCGTCCCTAGACATGGTGAGATGTCTTAAAGTGATAAGGACTAATCATCCTGGAAATAGATTGGGATTGCCTCGTCCCTTGACATGGTGAGATGTCTTAAGTGATAAGGACTAATCATCCAGTAAATAGATTGGGATTGCCTCGTCCCTAGACATGGTGAGGTGTATTAAAGTGATAAGGATTGATCATCCTGTAAGTTGATCTGGATTGCATCATCCATGGACATGAGAGTTGTCTTAAACTGAGAGGGACTGATCATCCCGTAAGCGGATCAGGATTGTATCATCCTTGGACCTATGTCCTAAAGTGAGAGGGATTGATCATCCCATAATTGGATCTTGTGTGTTGCAGGGTATGCTGCTATTGTGTATACTTGTATTGATGAGGATACTTGTATTGATGATGTGTATACTTGTATTGATGAGGATACTTGTATTGATGATGTGTATACTTGTATTGATGAGGATACTTGTATTGATGATGTGTATACTTGTATTGATGAGGATACTTGTATTGATGATGTGTATACTTGTATTGATGAGGATACTTGTATTGATGATGTGTATACTTGTATTGATGAGGATACTTGTATTAATGATATTTATACTTGTATTGATGATGTTGTTGATCGTGATGATCTAGATGACGATGTTATTGATCGTGATGATCTAGATGACGATGCTGCTGATCGTGATGATCTAGATGACGATGTTGCTGATCGTGATGATCTAGATGACGATGTTGTTGATCGTCTGATGACGATGCTGATGATTGTGTGATGACGATGCTAATGATCGTGTGATGATGATGCTGATGATCGTGTGATGACGATGTTGATGATCATGTGATGATGATGCTGATGATCGTGCGATGACGATGCTGATGATCGTGTGATGACGATGCTGATGATCGTGAGATGACGATGCTGATGATTGTAAGATGACGATGCTGATGATCGTGCGATGACGATGCTGATGATCGTGAGATGACGATGCTGATGATTGTGTGATGACGATAATCGTGAGGATCCAGATGATGATATTGTTGTAGCTGTTCAAGTGCTACAGAAGATAAAGACTCAATACTGAAGATGTCGATGTTCCAGTATTGAAGATGTTCCAGTAACTGCTTGAGTTACTGATGATGTTGAGAAAGCTTCCAATGATTTATAGATGTATCATGTATGATGTTGATGACTCCTTGCTCGTGCAGATGTTGTTATAATATCCTTCTCGTTAAGGGGGAGTGTTGAGATATTGTAACTTCAAAGAATATTATATTTGTACTTTATTATTCCGGAGATGTTTCATTCCTCCGTGAAGATCTTATTGTATATCTGGAGATGTTTATTCCTCCGTCGGAATGTGGTAACTCGGGTTATTAGACTTCCCTAGTGGGGGTCGGCCCTGTATATGTTATGTGGGTCAAAGGGTTATTAGACCACCCTAGAGGGGTCGGCCCAGTCAGTTGTAGTGGGGTATTTAACCCATTGGTTAAATACGAGCCTACGTGTACCTTTGTAAAATACATGTCAGTGTAGTGTATAAATAGAGGAGGTGTGTTCCTCATTTGACACATACACTCACTTGAGAAAGGAGCACTTGTGGAGGAGAGGTCTGCTATGGTGGAGGAGGAGATCATATCTTTGGTTTGCATCTTTGCGTATTGCTGGTCATCTATATTGAGGAAGCTTTACTGGGTTTTCTACCCCATGAGGGTTTCCTAGGATAAATCTGTGTCTCTTGTGTTTATGCTATGCTTGTTCTTTCTTCAGTGATCCTGTATATGCTATTATTGTGAAATGGAATGTAATGCTCCTATTTTCAGTCTTAGCATATTAAATATTAACAATTAATGGTTAGATGGTATTTTAGCCTCTTTACTTATTCCTTGAAGTTAGCAACTTCTTGTTTTAAGCTCTCAGCCTCTTTCATGCTAGCCATTGTTTGTTTCCTTGAATTGTGCAGCTCTTCTTGGTACTTTGACAAATTTTCTTTCAAAAAATTGTTCTTCATTCTGCTCTTTCTCAATTCTTCAAGGGAACTTATGAGTTCTTCCTTTAGGTCCACCTCTCCTTCCACATTTGAATCATCTTATACTTCTTCTTCAAAGATTTTATTTTCTGTTCTCATGAATAAGACTTCTTCTTCTTCATCTTCACTAGACTCATTTGAGCAGTTGTCATCCATGGAATACAAGGTTTTCCTTTTGTTTTTCTAAAAAACATTTTTTTTTTCTTTAATATTTCAGGGAACTCACTATCTTCTTCTTGTTTTGGATAAGGACATTTGGTAGAAAAGTGACCAATTCCCCCACAGTTAAAACAATTTAGGGGCAATTTCCCTTTGAACTTAACAGTACCTCTCTTAATATTTTTAAATAGAAGTGCTTCTTCATCATCAGAATCTTCTGCTTGAAATTTTGTTTTAGATTTATTATCTATTTTCGATGCTTTAAAAGTTGTTTCCATGTTTTGAGAATTCTCTTGCCCAATCCTCATTTCATAAGCTATAAGAATTCCATATAGATCATCCATGCTGATATCGTTAAAACTCTCTCTATCTTCTACTATGGAAATATTAGGATTGTAAATCATTGGAAGTGATCTCAACACTTTCTCAACTATTTATTTTTCTTTCAATTCTTCTCCTATCCCTTGAATAGCATTCACAATTTCATCAACTCTCTCAAAGTATTCTGAAATGTTTTCTTCTTCCTTCATTTTTAGACTTTCAAATTGGGTTTTCAAAGTCTAGAGTTTAGCTCTTTTTATAGTGGAGTCTCCTTCATAGATGATCTACAATTTGTCTCAGATTTCCTTTGTTGTCTTACAATGCATCACTTTGGCAAAGACTATTCTGGCTAATCTAGCCAAGATTGCATTAACAGCTTTGGCATTGCTTCCAATTTTTTTTATTCCTTCAAGATCTGTAGGAGGGGCTTTGGGATATGTGTACCCTATTCCTATAGAAATCCAAACATATAATCCAAGAGCCATTATGTGGATTCTCATCCTGATGCTCCAGAAAGCAAAATACTCTCCATTGAATATTGGAACCTTGGAGGACATTTTTACTTTTTGATCCATAGTGATAAAGTATTGCTCTTCAAGTGTTTAAACTCTTAGTGAAGAGCCTGCTTTGATACCAATTGTTGGAATATCAAGAAATACTGAGAAGGGGGGTGAATCAGTATAGGCTATATTTTAAATTTTTATCACATTTAAAAACAAAATGAACAAAGAAGATAGAACACACAATATTATCATGGAATCCCAATTGGGAAAACCACCAATACTTTCTATTACTACAAAATTATATTTACAAATAGTTTGCAAGCACCAACTTGTTGGAGACTTCAATCCCCAAATTTCTCAGCTACAACTGAAGTATGCACCAACACCCTGTTTTGTCAGCAACAACTGATTGGAAGCTACAACACCCTTAGCAGGATGCAACCTTCCCCAACACCACCCTTCCACCCTTATTTGTCTTTTTTATATTTCCAGAACTTCTTTATTTCTTCAATTCTGTTACTTCATTCTATTGGTCCCTGTTTGTCCTCGCTGCTTCTCGAATCTGGAGTTTTGCGACGTCTTCCTTCTAATTCGAGTACCTGTTTAAATATCTGTATTCAGCAACAATGCATATTATCATCACGCCTTTTCCGCATCACACCCTTTCCATAGTTGCTTCCTTCCAATATGAGAATCGTGACTTTTCATCCAACACATCTCTTCACTAAAAGATACTTCTTGGTTTAATTAATTTGCTTTGAAAAATAGTTGGTAGTTAATTTACTTTATTTCTTAATATCTTAATCATTCCTTATTAAATTGACTTAGCTAGAAATTTAAAAAGAAACTTGTTAACATATTTTATACGGCTTATTGCTGGCATACTCTCATACTCTGTAAAAATAGTTTTTCTTCAACTTGGAAAATCAATTTTTCACATGTGTGACTACCAAAGAAGAAACTGACACCATGGCTAAATGGAGAAGCTTCCAAAGAGTAGATCCAAACATTTGGATGAATTTATTTGCACAACCACAGCTTCTGGCGTGCATTTCCAATGCCCTCTCAAACTTCATTTAGACAGAAAGACAAGATTTTTCTCAATTTGGAAGGCTTGTATTTCGCATGTGTAACCTCCAGAGACAAATCTGAGACCATGACTAAATGGCCATGTCATCAAGGAATAGACCCATTCCAACTAATGAATTTATCAGCACAAGGACAATTTCTGGCGGGTATTTCCAAACGCCTCTCAACCTTCATTTAGACAGAAAGGCACTTTTTCTCAATTTGGCAGGCTTGTATTTCGCACGTGTAACCTCCAGAGAGAAATCTGAGACCATGAATACATGGCCAGATCATCAAGGAACATACCCATTCCAACTGATGATTTTATCAGCACAAGGACAATTTCTGGTGGGCATGTCCAAATAGCCCCTTAACCTTATGTTTTTAACACAGACAAATTTCATTTGTTCTTAATATACAAAACAAGATTTTTCTCAATTTGGAAGGTTAATTTCTTACACATGTGACCATCAGGGAGGAACCTAAAAGAATGATTGGATAGACACTTCACCAAAGAACATACTCATGGAATTGGACAAATTTATTGACACGAAGACAACATTTGGTGGGATTTCCAAATGGCCTTCTAAACTTCTGTGCTGACCCTTAGACAAACTTTCCAAACCCTAGGTCAACAAAGGTGGATTCTTACTTTCATGAAAACCTTGAACCAATGATACTAGATGATGTCATACATCTTACTGAGCACAACCAAACTGAATTCACCTTCAAACCCATCTTCCTCTAACCTAAGCGGGCATTTTACTGGAGTAGTGCAAAAATTCTTAAAACCATGTTTTGGCAGATCTATAACTTTGTCATAAAATACTCTTTTGGAGAAATGAGACCATCGTCAGATAGCCTACATATTTTCAGATACTTTTTATCATTCTCTTATGAGGTTTTGTGGGCATTTTCCTGAGGCTAGTTGGACCAATTTTCCAACACTTAGTCAATTTCTAGAATTTCTAATACTGCCTGAACCCTTGTCTTGGCAAACCTATAACTTTTTCATGAAATACCCTTTTAGAGAAATAAGACCATGGTCAGATAGCCTATTCAACAAGGTATAGCCTGACATTTTCAAATACTTTTTATCATTCTTTTATGAGGTTTTTTGGGCATTTTCTTGAGGCTTGTTGGACCAATTTTCCAACACTTGGTCAATTTCTAAAGTTTGTCCTAAAACCCTAATTTGGAAGACTTATAACTTTCTCCTCGGACATGCTTAAGGAAAATTGAAACCATTTTTAGATAGCCACTTCAACAAGCTATAGTATGACAGGATGGGGTGGACATTTTCCTTACCCTATGAATTATGGGAGGCATTTTCTTAGAGCAGTTTTGACTAATTTTTCATACTTAGTCAATTTCAAAGTTTCACAAAGTTGCCATACTTTTCCAGAATGATGTCAGATTGCAACATTGACTTCATGATAGCATCGGAACACCATCATGTGTCTTTCCATCCTCATCACACATTCCACATCATCATATGTGCCATGTCATCACTTCCTTTGTTACTTCTTTGTCTTTCAATGAGTTTTCCCTGCCATCATGTCCTTGGTTATTCCTTTGTCATTACTGAACTCCTTTGAAATCATTGACAACCATATTCAACATTCTCCCCCTTTGGCATTGATGTAAAAATCTAAACATTCTCCCCCTTTGACAACAATGACAAAGGATAACCTATTATGCCCTTGATGTAACCATCTTTATAGAGAATTTCCTATCTTTCTTCTTTCTGACAACTGCCCTTGATAATACATCTCTTCTTTTAAGAAATTTAGCTCTTTGCCTCTCTTCCTCTTGTTAATTGGACTTGGTACTAATCATTGTGTTATGATACTCTGGTTAACATCCTCATTTACCTTCTTGTAGCGATTCTTTGAAAGAGAACATGGTTGATTAGTTCATAGACTCCCCCTTTCAATATTCCTCCCCTTTGTTAAAATTTTCTATATTTTGTAACAGAGTTTACACTCTTCATTAGTTTCTTCCATAAACTGCTCTTTAAAGATGCATCATGTAACTTGCTCTTCTTAAGGAGTCTTCAATGCCATGAAAGCAATTTATTATCCATATGTCCTTGTTCCTTTAGACATTGACCATGGTTTAACTAGCTTGATTGATACTATATTCTTCTTTCATAGCCTACACCATAATTCCTTGGTCTGAGGTAACAATAGGATTTTCTACAAGTTCATAAACATGCTTCTGAGAGAAAAATTTAGAAAGAAATTCATCAAGCTGATATGTGTTTGAATACTAATTGTTCCTTTGCAAACTTCAACCGTTGGAGCTTTGGTTGAATTTCCACACAATCTGCAAAATTTGTATCTGCAGCCTTCTCCTCTTGATTCATATGACACAATCTCACTGCTACTTTTACTCATCCTGACACTTTTTCAATAAAATGCATTTTTATCTTTCAGATCAGCCTTGAGTTTCCTTCCATTGTCAACAATGTTTGTAGTTAAAACTGCTTTTAGAAAATCATATCAAAAATGATTTCAACTCACAAGAATGAGTGTTCATATTTTCCCTATCAGACAGTCCTTAAGATTGTATGAATGGTACCCTGCAGATTTCTTCTTGTTTTAATCATTACATGTGTTTCATCAACCATGAAGACGGGATTATCAAATTATCCAAGTGTGAAATGTGGAATGTCATCCCAAACTAATGTGATCAAATGAATACTTTCAGGATGAACAAAGTTTTTAATTTATGTGTCATCATTTCATCTTCTGAATAATAAGGATTATTTTCATCTTCTATTGGTTTACAGACTTCATAGTCTTCATGGATCTCATGGATCATGCATTTTAATATTTTCATGTTTACACTTTTCTCTTTTTCAACCATACATCAGTCTTATCATTTAACCATGATAATCTCTTGTCTTCTCTTATTCTGCTTTTGATTTTGTTACACTTTAACCATTAAGTGTGCTTGTCACATAGATGTTTTCTAGACAAAATGTTCTTCTTCAATTTGTCACCTCTACTCTACTTCTTGTCTTTGATGAAGATAGCCTTTTATTCTTACCAACTAAAATTATTTACTTTCATATACCAATTGCATTTTTTCTGATATTAACTCCCTCTTAGTATATGATCCCTTATAATGCTAATTTCAGGGTTCTTGTCTGGGTCATGAGAGACCCTTTAGAAAAGACACTCTTCTGTAGTTCCACATTCATCTTTCAAAACTTCTTTGTGGCTTGGGGTCTTTGTTTCTTCTGAATCTTTGTCATCTAACTTTCTTCTCCACATATTTCCATGAGTTACCCTGCTTACTGATCTTCTTTGTCTTTTGGATTTTTTACTTTGATCTTTTCCCTTGGTTCTGCAAACAACAACTTTGTGACCAAACTTGTGACAACAATGACAATATCCATAGAAATTTCCTTTATATTTGAGGAATCTTTGATCTTTCTGCTTCACAACTTCCATCTTCTTCCATTCCTTCCTTTGTTTCTTAACTTTTACTTAAGCATTCTTTCTCAACTTACATTCTCCAGCCATATGTCCAAAATTATTTCAAGAGTAGCAATGAACGAAAAAGATTTGTGGGTACCTGCTTGCCTTTGGTCTTTTAGGTATCATATCAGTTCTATATTTATTATGAGAGGAGGGAGCATATTTCTGACTATCCTTCTTAATCGGGCTTTTGAGTGCAACAACATAGCTTCTTTTATTCGTATCTTGGAGTGTAAGAGACAAACATTCTGGCTTCTTTTCTTTGTCATAACCTAATCCGGTTTTATCACTTGATGGTCTTTGGAAACTTAGGATTTCATCTAAAGTCTTTGAGTTGTTCTCAAATTTTGATTCAAAAGATTCTTTATCAAGCTTCTTTCTAAGAAAACTAACTTTTGCTTCAAGTCTTTTAGAGTCTTGTACTTTCTCCTTGAACTTCTCATTAATGTTTTATTGGTATTTTAGCCTCTTTACTTCTTCCTTGAATTAAGCAACTTCCTGTTTTAAGCTCCTGGCCTCTTTCATGCTAGCCATTGTTTGATTTCTTGAATTGTGCAGCTCTTCTTGGTGCTTTGACAAATTTTCTTTCATAAAATTCTTCTTCATTCTGCTCTTTCTCAATTCTTCAAGGTAACTTATCAGTTATGACTTTAAGTCCACCTCTCCTTCCACATCTGAATCATCTTCTACTTCTTCTTCAAATATTTTATTTTCTATTCCCATGAATAAGACTTCTTCTTCTTCATCTTCACTAGACTTATTGAGTAGCTGTCATCCATGGAATAAAAGGTTTTCCTTTTTTTTCGTAAAAACTTTTTTGTTCTTCTTGAAGTTATCAGGGCACTCACTATCTTCTTCTTGTTTTGGATAAGGAAATTTGGTATAAAAGTGACCAATTCCCCCACACTTAAAACATTTTAGGGGCAATTTCCCTTTGAACTAACCAGTATCACGCTTAAGATTTTTAATTAGAAGTGTTGCTACATCATCAGAATCTTCTACCTGAAATTTTGTTTTAGATTTCTTATCTATTTTTTATGCTTTCAAAGCTACTTCCTTCTTTTGAGAATTGTCTTTCCCAATCCTCATTTCATAAGCTATAAGAATTCCATATATCTCATCCATGGTGAGATCATTAATACTCTCCCTATATTCTAGTGTGGAAATATTAGGATTGTAAATCATTGGAAGTGATCTCAACACTTTCTCAACTATTTCTTTTTCTTTCAATTCTTCTCCTAGCCCTTGAATAACGTTCACAATTTCATCAACTCTCTCAAAGTATTCTGAATTTTTTTCTTCTTCCTTCATTTTTAGACTTTCAAATTGGGTTATAAAAGTGCAGAGTTTAGTTCTTTTTACCTTGGAGTCTCCTTCATAGATGCTCTGCAACTTGTCCCAGATTTCCTTTGTTGTATTATAATGCATCACTTTGGCAAAGATTGTTCTCGCTAATCCATCCAAGATTGCATTAACAACTTTGGCATTGCTTCCAAATTTTTTTATTCCTTCACGACATGTAGAAGGGTCTTTGGGATATGTGTACTATGTTTCTATAGACATCCAAACATATAACCCAAGAGACAATATGTAGCTTCTCATCCTGATGCTCCAGAAAGAAAAATATTCTCCATTGAATATTGGAACCTTGGAGGACATTTTTACTTGTTGATCCATAGTGATAAAGTATTTCTCTTCAAGTGTTTAAACTCTTAGTGAAGAGCCTGCTCTGATACCAATTGTTGAAATATGAAGCAATACTGAGAAGGGGGGGTGAATCAGTATTGGGCTATATTTTAAAATTTTATCACATTTAAAAACAAAATCAACAAAGAATATAGAACACACAATATTATCGTGGAATCCCAATTGGTAAAAACACCAATACCTTCTATTACTGCAAAATTATATTTACAAATAGTTTGCAAGCACCAACTTGTTGGAGACTTCAATCCCCAAATTTCTCAGCTACAACTGAAGGATGCACCAACACCCTGTTTTTTCAGCTACAATTGACTGGATGCTACAACACCCTTAGTACGCTGCAAACTGCCCTAGCACCACCCTTCCACCCTTATTTTTATATTTCAGATTTCCAGAACTTCTTTATTTCTTCAATTATGTTACTTCATTTTATTGGTCTATTTCTTTTCTCACTGCTCCTTGAATCTGGACTTTTGAGACATCTTCCTTCTAATTCGAGTACCTGTTTAAATATCCTTATTCAGCAACAATGCATCTTATCATGTCACGCATTTTCGGCATCACACCCTTTCCATAGTTGTGTCCCTCCAATATGAGAATTGTGACTTTTCATCCAACACATCTCTTCACTAAGATACTTCTTGGTTTAATTAATTTGCTTTGATAAATAGTTGGGAGTTAATTTCCTTTATTTCATAATATCTTAATTATTCCTTATTAAATTGACTTAGTTGGGAAATTTAAATAGAAACTTGTTAACATAATTTATCAAGCTTATTGCTGGCATACTCTCATACTGTGTCAAAATAGTTTTTCTTCAACTTGGCAAATCAATTTTTCACACGTGTGACTACCAAAGAATAAAATGACACCATGGCTAGATGGAAAAGCTTCCAAAGAATAGATCCACACCTTTGGAGTAATTTATCTGCACAACCACAGCTTCTGGTGTGCATTTCCAATGCCCTCTCAAACTTCATTTAGACAGAAAGACAAACTTTTTCTCAATTTGGTAGGCTTGTATTTCGCACATGTAACCTCCAGAGAGAAATCTGAGACCATTACTAGATGTTCATATCATCAAGGAACAGAACCATGCAAATTGATGAATTTATCATCACAAGGAAAATTTATGGTGGGCACTTCCAAATGCCTCTCAATCTTCATTTAGACAAAAAGACAAACGTTTTCTCAATTTGGTAGGCTTGTATTTTGCACGTGTAACCTCTAGAGAGAAATCTGATAAAATGGCTAGATGGCCAGATCATCAAGGAATGGACCCATGCCAACTGATGAATTTATCATCACAAGGACAATTTCTGGCGGGAATTTCCAAATATCTCCTTAACCTTTTGTTTTTAACACTAAGACAAATTTCATTTGTTCTTAATATGCAAAACAAGATTTTTCTCAATTTGGCAAGTTAATTTCTTGCACATGTGACCATCAGGGAGGAACCTAAACATATGATTGTATAGAAACATAACCAAAGAATAGACTCATGGCATTGGACAAATTTATTGAAACTAAGAAAACATTTGGTGGGCATTTGCAAATGGCCTCCGAAACTTCTGTGCTGACCCTTAGACAATTTTTGCAAACCCTAGGTCGACTAAGGTGGATTCTTACTTTCATAAAAACCATGAACCAATGATACCATCTGATTTAATATATCCTACTAAGCATAAACAAACCGAATTCACCTTCAAACTCATCTTCCTCTGACCTAGGCGGGCATTTTACTGGACTAGTGCAAAACTGCCTAAAACCCTGTTTTGGCAGATATATAACTTTCTCATAAAATACTCTTTTGGAGAAATGAGACTATAGTAAGATAGCCTATTCAACAAGGTATAACATGATATTTTCATATAATTTTTATAATTCTCTTATGATTTTTGGAGGGCATTTTCCTGAGGCCAGTTGGACCAATTTCCCAACACTTAGTCAATTTCCAGAATTTCTAAAACTACCTGAACCCTTGTTGTGGCAGACCTATAACTTTTTCATGAAACACCTTTTTAGAGAAATGAGACCATGGTCATATATCCTATTTAACAAGGTATAGCTTGATATTTTCATATAATTTTTATCATTTTCTTATAAGGTTTGGTGGGAATTTTCCTCAAGCCAGTTGGACCAATTTTCCAACACAGTCAATTTCCAAAGTTTCTCTTGAAACCCTATTTTTGCAGACTTATAAATTTCTCCTCATCCACACTTAAAGAAAATTGAAACCATGGTTAGATAGCCACTTCAACAAGCTATAGTCTGACAGGATGGGGTGGACATTTTCCTTACCCTATGAATTCTGGCAGGCATTTTCTTAGAGCAGTTTTGACTCATTTTTCATACTTAGACAATTTCAAAGTTTCACAAAGTTGCCATACTTTTCCATAATGATGTCATATTGAAATGCTGACTTCATGATAGCACCAGAACACCATCATGTGTCTTTCTAGCCTCATCACACATGCCACATCATCATACATGCCATGTGATCATACATGCCATATCATCACTTCCTTTGTTATTCCTTTGTCTTTCACTGAGTTTTCCCTGCCATAATGTCCTGGGTTATTCCTTTTCCATTATTGAAATCATTTGAAATCAATGACAACCATATTCAACAAAAAAGTGGAGAAAACTAGGGTAGTTAGTTGTATTTCTTACGGGATGAAATGAAGCTAGAGTTGAGACAAGGGTTGTAAAAGTGCAATCTCTTTGTTTAAACTCTGATATAAAATTTAAAAAACATATGTTCTTTGGTGTGGAAGTGTGAATAAACCATAGGACTTGTCGCCTTTGTCAAGCCACTCATATATTTTTATTATTTTTTGGCAGGCACAGTCTCTGGCCACCAAGACAAAAGTTGAATCTGCACAGTCCCACAAAAGGTTCTCATTCTTGTTTGTCATTATTGTTAACATTGTATCTTTTGTACTTGGAATTAGTTTATTGAATATCATTGTATTTCATTGTTGTTAAGAAGAAATATATGTGTTATCTAACTTGTCTTATATCATATAACAAATGGTATTTTCCTAAATGTCAAAGGTCTCGAATAAGATCAAACCTTTTACATTTTTGTAGAAACAACTTGAGTATTTAGATGCTCCCTATTTGCTATTAAATATATCCTATAAAGGCATCAGAGTGGTTATGGTTATTATCTACATCTTGTCATGCTTTCGGTTAGTCACAACCAATAGCCCCTTCCTTGGTGGAAACACAAAAATAGGAGAGAAAATATTTGTGGTATTCAAACTGATGAGCTCCTTGTCAAGAAAATAATTTACCAACTACATTACAGAATTTATATGTCAATATTCTACACACATTTGTTCTAATGTTTCTTCCATGAGGTTAACCTATTCAACACCACATATTTTAATTAGAACTAGCTAAGACATGCTCAATCTATTTCTTGTTTGTCCATCCTTGAATTCACTAATGTTGAAATTGGTTTAACTTTAATGCAACTTTAACAACAAATGAATTTCTTAACTTAATGCTCTTCCCAAATGCTTTGTGTCTGAACTTATGATCTGAAACTACTATTTTGATGTAGTTTGCTAGAAAGTGGAAATTTTTCACCAAAGGATGCATTGTCTAAACCTTGCAATCTAATATCACCTTAGCATACCTAACATTGTCTCTTAGCAAGGTTAGAATTTATTTTATCTCAATTTGATACTACTTGAAACAACTCACATCAGTAGACTTATGAATAACTCATAAAATGACATCTAATATAACAAAGTAAACTCATCCCACTTCAATATGTATCTTCTAGAAGAGATGTATGTGAAATTAATTTCAAAGGGATAGATCATCTCTACTATATGCAAATTCATCCTTAAAAGACACCCTTGATCTGGAGCAATGATATGGAAATGGAACATAGGTATCGGAGTAACACTTTCACTTCAACAATGTTGAAGAAATATACCATTATTCAGAAAATTTGGTGATTTCCCCCCTTCCTTAGAAATCACCAGTGTTTTTCCTAAATATCCATTTTTCAAACAAAAACAACAAAAAGAAAAAAGAAAAAAGCACTTGTAAGGCTCAATTTCAAGACCTAGCATTTTTTCACTTTTTGTTGGCAATTTTGGGAGAGAGAAGATTGTTCTAGCATGGTTCAATGGGGAAAACTTGGTATTTAATCAGTGTCAACAAATATATTATTTTAAAATTTAAATGAAAAGGAATAAACTATATTGCATCTTTTAATGTGAATTTTCGGCCAGCATTGATGATTTTTTATAGAGATTTTCCAATTTTCCAAGTTAGTCACCCCTACTGAGTTAATACTGAACCTTATTTTTTAAACATTAATATCTAGCAATTTTTAGGAGAAACATCCTTTCCAACCTCCTTAGAAAAATGAAAATGGGAATATTAGAATACCATAAAACATTTCTAGCATCCTTTCTAGATCATGGAAAATCCAAGCTAACCCGGTGCTACCCTTTCTCGGCACTCTGAGACCAAGGTATGAGAAATTTCACCTTATGACTTTTGTAGGAAAGACTCATGTGCTAAAGCAATAAATATTTTGTTGTCTACTCCCTAAACAAGGTCTCCTTGATAGCATCCTTGCTAGAATAAGGGAAGAGCTACGTCTCAAGGTCTCCTTGTTAATATTATTGTTATCTCAATTAGTGGGATACATTCTTGAAAACACTACAGAAGTAACACTTCCTAAACTTGTCTCCCATGATCTGTCATAACCATCTCATTACAGGAGCAGCTAAATGGTTGGCGAGTTCCATAATCACCAAAATAATGTTGGAGGAAAGCAATACCATAGAGCTACAACTAGTGTGTAACAAAAATCAAAGTCCACACACTAGAATAATTGACTTCACAAAAAAGGCTAGCTCAGGTATGTAATTCAAATGTGTTGGGCGCATCCCAAGTGGAGGAAATTTTTATGTCGAAGGTACAAGTTAGGAGAGGCGTAGCATCGAACAGTTTTTGGAGAAGCAACTCCATAATTCCCTGGAGCAAGGTATGGAATGAAACGACGTTGGAAAGAAAGGACCTGTCCCCTTAGTAAAGACGAAGTACTAAGGACGGTCAATGTATTTGGAGCAGTTATGAATGAAGCGATGGAATCTCAGCTACGGAAGTGAAGAGTAAAGAAGCAGAGTGATGCAAAGGCTGTGCCACTATAGTGTCAGAGCCGCGGGGTCAGAACTGCGACTGTCAAGAGAAGCGTCAGATCCATAGAAGCGGTGCAAAAGGATAATAGAGCTCCAACAAAGTAAATACAAAGCATGGTCAACAGGAGAACCGTGTCATTTTGGGTTTAAGGGTACTATGGGGGTTGGCACATAGTTATTTTAAAGATGTTACCTTCAGGCACAATCTATAAAAAGGGAAATTTTGTATAAGGAAGGTTGGGTTGTTGGGTTTTGTTAGACTGATGTTAGATCTAGACTGAGAGAGAGATCTAAGAGAGGAGAAAGACTCTACAGTTGTGTGCGCAGAGATCTATTGTAGAGAAGAGTCTGCAGCTGAGTGTGTAGAATGGAACTGTTAAACCCCTTCCTTCTAATATAAATAACAAATCTTGTAGACGTATCTGGGGGGTGAACCACGTAAATCACTATGTTAATTGTATGAATGCATGATGTGTTTTTTGCTTGTATTATGAGATGTTCATGTATTTACTTTACATAAATGTCGATGAGGATGTTATGTCAAATAAGAAGAATTCATGTGTATGAATATGTGAAGTGTTAATGAATGTGATGAATGTGTAGTTACATAGATAAGAGTAACAATGATTCAACAAAGTCTGTATTGTTGGTAACTATAAAGTGCGTGAACACATATCGGTATTGTTATATTTGAAGTATATGCGAAGTAAGGATAACTTCGCTAAAGGTTGTTTCCACATCTACGCATTACCAAGGTTACAGAAACCTGCTTCTGTAACCCCCCTATAACTTCACCTCAGGTGAGACCTCAGCTTGTTCGTAGGTTGTTTCGGAAAGGGCCGGTGAAATGGGTTTGTTGGGTCTTTGAGTACTATGCAGAACCCAGGTCAACCCATAGAAAACCATAGCTCAAAAGAATGCTAATAAAATTCAATCTTGTTGAGTTGAAAGGAGGCATTCAGGGTAGACTAAGCTCCATAGACCTAATCAAAACATGTGGTTTTGTTCCCAACTCCCACTGACCTCTTAATCACAAAGTATGCATGCATATCACACTTACAACACCCACATGTAGGTCCTACGACGGCATGTTCTTTTGCAATATGTGGATGATTTTGATGCAAAAATTACTAAACAAACCATGGTAGTTTGATGCCATCCAAATAAATTTTACGACTACTGAAAAATCTCTCAGAATGAGGTGGATCATCACCATTAACTTCTCAGATAAGACATGGTAGATCTGACAAGTGACAAAGCTCTCTGAACTCCCAATCTCTAAATGTTTGTTGTGTTTTTTATTTAGTTCTCTCTCTTCATTTTTGAATCTGCACTATTGTCAAGCATCTACACATGGGCATTTGTGCAATGTTTTTTGGTTTGCAAATATTAAGCATCCCCATCTTATGGCTATAGCATACTGTACTCATTATGGTTGCATGGAAGTTTCCTGTTGGGGTGTGGCTTCTATTTTTCTGCACCAAGATGTGATTCAAATGAAGATACATAATCATCTATGTAATTTTTGGCACTCTCCTCTAGATACTCGGATTTCAATAGTATCTTTACATGTGCATGTTTATGATATTGAAATGATGATGCATAGGAATCTATGATGCAATTTCTGGTAGTCTCCTTGGATGTTAGCAGTCTCTTTGCATGTGCCTGCTTATCAGAAAAAAAATAGTATGTTAAGCCCTCAATGATGGCACATTACCCCCTATAGAGTGGCAAATTTCCACCTATATTGTGGTGCATTATATATTATTGATGTTGTCTTGGGTCTATTAGTTTTTATTTTACACCTTTGTTCCTTATATATAGGAAGGAGATATTTTCATTTTAGTCATCATTGTATCTTGTCTTGTCTTATGCACTTAGTACATTGTGTAAGGAGGATTCCCATCGAAGAGGCTTGATATTCATATATTTTCTTCATTATTAAGGCGTGGATTACTTTCTTTTGGTCTATTTCTACTCTTTTTATGTTATTTTTGGAACTTGGTTACATAACATTTGGTATCAAATTTCTTTCCTCGAGACTGGTTTCTTCAAAACGAATCATCTTGGCATTTTCTCTATAATTTTTTTCTGCAAGGAATAAAAAAAAATGTTAAAAAGCCATATATAAAAAAGGATGAGCTATCTAAGGGAAAATTTCAGATCCTGATACATCACAGGTTCAAAGATATTCGTCTTGGAAGATAAGGTTTTTTACTAGTCTAAAATGGGTGTTATGGGGAGAACGGTCATATCTGGGGCATGCAAGATCCAAATTGAGTGATACCTATTGCATAGGAAAGGATATGGACCAAGGTAACTGTGGTATATTTTTCAGTCTTAGGTACAAATTATTGGACATGTGGAATACCGTACAAGTTCGCTCTTCTGGATAGACCAAAGATAAGAAGTGTTGGGATATTTACAATACCTTCTTACTAGAGCATCCAAATTATTTCATACCTACAACATCAAAAAGAGGACACATCAAGATACAAAAATCCAAGGTTTTTACACCAAGAGGAACCAAAATTTCAAATTTACCTCAGTTCCAAGTTGGCCATAAAAAAGTCTTCAAATCAAGGTTAAAAAAAGGTACGCCATTTTAAATTTGAATAACTTTGACTATAAGGATTTGTTTGTGGGAACCTTAGGGTGTGATATATATTTATATTGTTCAAAATGACACCAAAAGGAAGTGTAAAAAATCACACTCCAATCAAACCATCCGAGGATTCATCCCCGACATATGAAGAAAATGAAGAATTAAGATGCGACTTGACCCAATTAAGTGAAAAAATTGAGGAATGGAGTAAAAGGGAAGTGACATCTACTCAATTGTTAAACCAAAAAATTGATATAGAGAAGGAATTCAAAAATATGGCCAGTAAAGAGGATCTTAAGGGGATGGCCAACAAAGAATATATTCAAGAATTGAAGTAATTGATGAATGATATAAAACATAGTTTTATTCCTCATTAATATACTCAAGAAGAGGATAAGGAGGAAAAAGGGGACTTATTCCAGTCATGTATTGTGAAAATTGAAAAACAGTTGGAGAACAAGAAGTTTGAGACCCAGAAATTTGATAATTCACTACATCATCATGGTTTCAACTCAGTTCCAAGGAACTACTCTATTCCCAATACTGACATGAGAAATTTTGATGGAAATGATTCAATAACTTGGATATTCCAGACGAAGCAATTCTTTGATCTATACCAGGTGCGAAGTTTGCAAAAGGTAACTATTGCATCCTTATATTTAGAGCCTGATCAATTTGTATGGTACCAATGGCTTTGTAACCGTAATAAGGAATCTATTATATCTTGGTCTATATTCACAAAAGAATTGATTGCACATTATGGGGATGTAAATAGAAACACTTTCTTTATCCAATTGGTAGATCTCAAGCAAAAAGGTCCAGTTACAGAGCACATCAAGCAGTTTTAGAAACTAAGTCTCAGAGTGAAGAATATGTCAAAAGATAATTTGTTGGATTTATTTATTGGAAATTTGAAGGATAACATCCAACATGAGGGAACCTAAGACCTAGGAGCATGCATTTAGGGTGGAAAGAAAATTTGAAAAAAAAATTATGGCAACAAGGAATTATACCACTTACAACTATAAGGAAGGAAGTGTGGTCTCGATTCATCCACAACCTACAAGGTTGACGCAACAACAACTAGAGGGAAAAATAGATAAAGGGCTTTGTTACAGTTGTGATAGCAAATACAGTAAGGGCCATAAGTGCACTGATAAGAAACTATTTTACATAGATTGTGAAGAAGAGGAATAAAATGAACAAGAAGCATCAAAAGAAGAGGATTCACAACAGGAACCAACACCGGGGATTGAAGCAGAAGAAATTTACCCCACCATGTATTGCAATGATTTGAATGGAATTAGGTCATTCCTCAAACTCTCAAGATAGAAGGCTATATCAAGAATAAAAAGGTAATAGTACTAATTGATTCTGGCAGTGTTGGCAGGCGGTTTGATAAGGAAATGTCGCAGTATTGCCGATGTTGCGACATATCGGATGAGGTCGCGGAAGAAGGATTATTTTATGCATTTTTGGGTTAAGTGTACCGTAGTTGGTGGGTTTTGGGTCATTTAGACCACATACTATGTATTTTATGCATTTTTGAGTTAGTTGTACCGCGGTATGCGGGTTTTTGGGTCATTTGGACCGCGTCAGTTAGATTTTGGGTCAATTGTCCAAATGTTGGTTAGGAAGTTGTTAGTAAGTGGACAAGCATTGTAATGGCGGAAGCCTATATATAGATAAGAGTCATAATTGTTAGGGGAGGAATCGATGGAGAAATGACTGTGTCTTTTGTATTGATTCTTGGATGTTGTCTATGCGCATCTGTGTGTATGTACGGAAGATCAAGAGACGTTGCTGAGATCTGGTTTTGAGGAGATATTGTATCAAGGTTTTTGCTGAAGTAATATGACATGATAGGCCTGTTGGGTGAAATTTCCTGTGTAATTCCTGTTGTGATTCGCAATTGATACTATGATTTCTGTTGCAATAATGCTTTATGTTGTATCTGTTGCAATGAATGTTTCTGTTGATAGATGCTATGAATATGACTGATGGTAACCTTAGATACATAGATCTATCCTGAATGCTGCGATAAGTTAATGCATATTGCCACAACCATCCTCCCTCATTCGGCGGAAACATGGTTCCGTTTACCCTCCCTTGATTGCCTTGGGTGAGACTTCATCTGCTTCGCAGGTGTCACTGGACAGGGTAAAACCTGTCTGGGCCAGTGCTTAGGGAGATCGCGTGGGTTGGTGTCGATAGTGATGGGAACCCCTGTCGACTGGGTTTGAGTTAACAAATGGTTCTGTTGCTGGGACCATGTATGCATTGAAAGGAGGACATGTTGTGGCACCCGACAAAACTGGAGATCCAAGAATGGTTTGATTAGAAACTGCAAGAATTTGCTAAAGAAGAAAGTCGGAAAACTCGACTGACGGTAGACCAGTGGGTGGATAGATATATTCACGATGGTTCGCATGAATGGTTTTTCTGTGAATTCCCAGTCATTTTGCACGAGTGGTTGGCGAAGTTGACCTTCCAGAAGAGGAATTTCCAAGGTGGTGAACCGACAACTTGGACCCCCGAGTTGATTCAGGAGCTACAAGAAGTCAAAAATAAAGCATCGCGCACCGTCGAAATCTGGCTCAATACCATCTTGGAGGGGTATATCACTGAATTCACAGTCGATACGCAGAAGTACTATAGCGAAGACAAAAGATATTTATTCCATGGACCCTGGGGAAGGTTTCTGCTGTCGCTCCAACTGTCCATTAAGATGCTTATTTGCGAGAAGGGTATATTGAAGATGCATCTAGATCAGTAAACAGCCTAGTGGGCGGAGGCCGTGGGTATCACGACAACTGGGGGGCAGTACATGGAATGATCAGGGGTATATGGGTGTGGGTCATGATGAGACTGTGAATGAAGCTGAGGAAGAAAGTGGTGTTACGAGGGGAGGAGCGAGGTTTCGATAGGAAAAGAGGTAGAGGATAGGAGAAGGTCCTGCTGCGGTTGAACTGCAAATTCGCAGAGGAAGACCACATGGGACAAAGTGACCTCACAGTCCTGACAAGGATGACCAGGCTATGCCCAGGATAGAGGTAGGATCAAACGCCAACACCTACATACCCACACCTCTGCTCACTATCTCTCAATCGGTAAGGAATACAACTTTAACACCACCAAGTTCGTCAATTCCACAAAAATTAATTACTGGTAGTTCAGCGACTAGAGGAAGTAAGCCCAGGATGGTGGGCGAGGATACTAAGTTTCCGCTGTTCCATGGAAATGGAACAGACAACCCTGAATAGTATTGGTTTCTGTGTGAGGCGGTATGGACTGTTAAACAGATCACTGATGATGATGCTAAAAAGGGACAATTGGCAACCACTCTTCGAGGTCGCACTTTAGACTGGTTTATGAAACTTATGCAGGTTCTTGTTGGCACCCCAGCAAAAAAATTGGATGAGATGCACGTACGCTTAGTCGCCAAGTTCCGGAAGCCCAAATATGAAGCGCAATATATTACAGAGCTTAAAGAGATTAAGCAGTTTCCTAGCAAGTCTGTGTGGGACCTCGATCAGCAGTTCAAGAAATTGATGGAAAGAGTTAGTTTTGATATGAACACGGTTCAACATAAAGAATGGTTCATCGCGGCATTGCTTCTGCATATTCGGCTATCGTTGATGCAACAGAATATTACAATGCCAAGTGAAGTGCTGGAGATCGCAATGCGGTTGGAATCATCGCCAATTAGGGAAACGATGGATGGGATGTCACAGATCCAGACACAACTAGCCAACTTAACTATACAACTGCAAGATCTGAAAAAGGGAAAAGAGCAGCGTGAAGAAGTATGGTGTACATGGTGTCAGGGAGAAGGACATACTAAGGACAATTTCCCTGACTTCAGTAACTATCTAGTTTTAGGATCACCAAATCCGTTGAATGGGAGCATGTCGTGGTGTCGTGTCTGCCATGTATATGGGCACAGCCATGACAATTTCCCGTACATGCAGAAAATGGTCACGACTCCGAGAAATCTTTAATATACATTTTGAAAATCTGTGGGTCACGATGACAAAGATTGTCGTGCATATGGGTTGCTACAAGAAAGAATGTGTGATATAGTCTATGTAAAGGACAACCAGCATGCCATACCACAGCTGCAGGTAACCCAGTAGTTACCTCAATTGTAGATCCAATTTGTACCGCAGCAACCACAACCACAACAAATCATGCCACAATATGTTTCGATGCAGATGGCTCCACAACAGCCATAGTACGTACAACAACCGCAGTATGCACCGCAAGGAAAAGGAATGAAACCGGCGCAAATGCAGCAACAGTTTAACCAACCACAATACCAGCAGCAGGGTGGATCTCGGGGAGGACGCAGCGGAGGATTTGGTTGTGGAGGTGGATGAGGTGGTCGTGGACCTGTTCAATGCTATCACTGCACAGTATGGGGACACTACCAACGAGACTGTCCACTGCTGCAGAACCAGTGTGCGTTCTATTTTGTTAATGATCACACGGTTGATAATTGTCCGGAGTTGATTGCACGATGGCAAGCAGGGAACACTTCACAGTTGCAAAATCAGCCCCAGCCACAGCAACCTGCCCTGAAACCAAGTACAACAACCAGTACAAAACCATAATCAGCGACCAAATCCGAATTTCAATCAGAATGTGAATCCACCGTTGAACCAGCCTTAGGGTGCGAACATTGTGACAAATTCTGTAGAGCCAAGACCGCAGGATGCTTCAGTAGCTGTTGTCACTCACGGAGGTAAGACAACCGGGGAGGATAGCTCACATTCGTTGATTCGGTTGGAAGGACAGAAGAAGGTATCATTTGACATTGATGCTGAGTAGGAGGAATTCCTTCAAGCACGTCGCGCACTAGGAAAAGATCAAGGTAAGGCTATTATTTATGATATGCCCTCTACTTTTGATGCCACTTCGGAGGCTGGCCCGTCGCGGCAGTCCAGCACACTTCAAGTGTTTTTCAAACATTGTTTATCCATGGCAAGAGATCCCGATGCTCTGGCGAAGATTGAAGCTCTGCTATGGCGACCAGCTCATAGTCAACAAGAGTTCGTGGTCAATTCCCTACAATGATGAAAGACGTGTAAGGAGATTCGGATGAATATTCAGATTGGCGACTATGATGTTGATTCAGTTTTTTTGGATCTTGGTTCGGATGTCAACATCTTAACCAAGCAGGCTTAGCAGAGGATGTGGAGTCCCCCATTGAGTTGGTCCCCTGTATAGCTCCGGTTAGCTAATCACACTAAGGTGACGTCGATTGGACTCGTTCCAAGGCTAGTGGTAAACATTGAGGGCATGAAGACATATGTCGATTTTGATGTAATAGAAGTAGTTGAAGGAGGAATCTCTTATCCCGCGTTGCTAGGGATTGCATGGGCTAATGATAGAAGAGCAGTAATTAACTTCAAGCGACCGATGATGACTTCTGAAAATCACAATCTTAGAGTCATCGCCTCGTTGGATCCAGCTGAGGGACGCTGCTACATCGAACCAGTGAAGGACGATGATCCCAACGAATGGGATCATGCATTCAATATTTCCGAAGATTACATTCATCTGACTACCAACGGTGAGCTTGGATGGCGCAGCGCTAGCTCTACATCTTCTGACTCTGATGATGCACTCGAAAACTGGCAGAACCACTTGCATTAGGTGTCGCTCCACAAGTGTGGGTTGCTAACGCAGTCCTTATGTCGATTTGCAACTGAAACTATTACACTACCAATCTAAGAAGGGCTGCCAAGGTTATCCGACTTTCTGGTGGAGTTCGAGGAAAGAGTTTCTGAACCACAGAGACTGTTAGCATTAGAAGAAGCACTGAAGGCTACCCCAGCACGGTGGTGGGAGACCCACAAGAAATCAATTACAGAATGGTCGCAGTGTCTCCAAATGATGCTAATTCATTTCAGCGATACCGAGGTCTACCATGTAGGGAATCACGATGGACGAAATGATCCATGTGGTTACCTGATGGAGTGTCAGCAATTATGGGCATCATGACCACGAGCTGAGTGGGTCCATGCATTTGTTCATACCTTGGACGAGATGCCGCGATCATGGTACACTGCAGCTGAGTTGAGAGGGTAAATTACCACTTGGTTGAAGCTAACAGTGAGCTTTACCCATAGGTTCAGTTTTACGGATGTTGATCCGGAGGTCAATAATGCATTACAGCTCATCCATGATGTAGTTTTGCAGGTTGTTCCGGTGGCAAATCCGGTAGATCCGCACATGCATTGCAAGATGCAGCCTCTCATGGAATGTTTCAATATCACTGGTGGGCTAGAGGATGGTGATGATCCACGGAATGTGAATATCCCAGATTCAGAAGGTAGTCTTGTTGTGGTACCACCTGATGCGCCAACTGATCCGTTCAGTCAGCCGCTGAAGATTCGCAAGATCAACATTGGGGCAGAGGACAATCCAAAGTTCGCAAATGTCGGGGACTATTGGGATGATGAGATGTTGAGCAAGGTCACCGACTTGCTTCATGAGTTTCAGGACGTATTTCCCATGAAGTTTTCTGATATGAAGGGGATTCTGGGCAACTTAGGGGAGATGAAAATTCCATTAAAACCAGATAATAAGCCAATCCGGCAGCGACCCTACTGATTGAATCTATGACATAAGGAGAGGGTCAAGGCAGAAATGGATCGCATGTTGGATGCCGGTATCATCGAACCCATTGAGGAGTCAGAATGGATCAGTCCTATGGTGGTACGGGATGCCTGATGCACAACTGTTTAAGGTGGGATTCACCAATAGCTATTTTGAAGACATCATTCAGTTTCTGGCAACAACTACTGCACCAGAAGAGTTTACCACTACTCTCCAGTTGATAGCAGAAGAGTTATACAAGTTGAGTTAATGTTGGATTTAGTCATGATTACGAAAGATTAGGTTGGACGCTATAAGAACGGGTTGAAGTTGGTCGGAAGGCACCGAGAATTCAGTTGTTTCAGTGTAATTGTGGAGTGCTACAGAGTATTGTTGCTGTTTAATGAGTGCCGCTTCGAGTTGAAAAGGCTTGTTGAAATTGCAGAGTGTTGTTGCTAAGTGTAGTGAGGTATGCCAGGAGAGATGGAGACAGTTGAGATCAGTAGTGAAGTTGAGTCCCCCTTCATCCCGGTATTCGTTCAAGAAGAGGTAGAGCTTGTGTCAGCCGTCAACCTTGAGGCCAAATTTGTAACCATGCCATTGGGTGCATCCGTGATTACCAAGAAGCATCGGGGAGGTCAGCTTTCTGAGTCACCACAGAGCAAGCGTCAGCTTCGGTCCTCCACAACCGCAATGGGGGAAGCTCAAGGGGAAGTTGGATCATCCCACCATCGGGTTGATGAGTTCGCTACATGGGAAGGACTCTCGGCCATTGATATCACGAGGTATGTCCCCCCAATCACCCTGGGGTACCTTCTCAGAAGCTCCAGAAGAATCCAAAGTATCCATTGAAGATGCCCTCCCTACCGGTAGGAACGGAGTGCTCTGTTGACATCAGGCCAGCACTACTACGTCTGAAATATGATGACCATGATATGGTGGCATGCAAAGAGCTTGCGGTGGACCCTTATGTGCCAGAGTCTGATTGAGCCATAAACCGGTCCCACATATTTGGGCATGAGGGTTGAAACAGGCCGGCATGTTAGGTCTTATCAATATGCCCCATTTTGGACGGTTGCCGAAGGTCAATGCCTGTGTGAAGAAGCTGCTGGCTTGTTCTCATGGTGGTACATTGTGGTTGGACAAAGCAATTCTCGTCACGGTGCACTTGATTGCATAGATCACCGGGTTTCCCAAGGATGGGGTTGACCCATCGTAGTACTTCCGCGGTAAAGAGAATGACAAGAAGTTGGCTGCGCAGTTGGTAAAGTGATACGCCATGAAGACCGATGGTCATGGTTACCATACAAGCACCATAAATGACAAGGCAGTGCTCACCGGCACGAAGATACTTTCCTGCAAAGTGGTACGCGGCGGTCGCCCCAATCAGTGTAACTTAGGGATTGTGGCGTGTGCCCAGCAGTGCGTGGCTGGGGTGCAGATGAACTAATCGTTGTTTCTACTGAATCTGCTAGCAGAGGATGCTGCAGTGGTTCAAGGTGGTAAGGGTTCCTTTACCTATAGCTGGCTTCTACTGTTGATAGCATTCATGGCCTGGAAGGAGCCCGACGCATACCAAGGTATTGAGATTGAAGCAACCAAAGAGCATTGCGGCACGCGGTATCAAAACCTATGGTTTGTCCGAGACCAAGAGAGGAATCAGGAATGTACATTGATGTTTTGGGTATATTGGGAGATGCTCTGTGTGGCTACGATGAAGGTGTCCTGATTGTCCGAAGACACCGCATCCCAATTTAAGCCAGTCATGGGATTTGCGATTCGACTGCATGCCATTTATGTTCAATCCCACCATGACCTAGATAACCAATGGTTGCTGACACAATATAAGGTAACAATGGAGGAGCTAGCGGCTATTGTGCATGACTGGCCGGAAGCATGGTGCAAAGCTATGGGGTTGGCATACATAGAGGTTGGCGGCCCGACGCAAGGCCCAGACGATCGAGTATCGGCGAAGGATCAATAGAGTCATCACAATTCCAATCAAGAGTCGACAAGGACACTGACAGCGGATGATAGTGACTGAGCTCTTGAGGAAAATAGATCAAAACGACACCAGAAGCATGCGAAGATTAGTGGGTTTTCCCTACCAGCAAAGGCATAGTTGGGCCAATTAATGTCAGTGCTCAACCATGCAGCCACAATGACCACTGACAAGATGGCGATGAAGGCGGATGAGGGTTTCCATGCACTCACTGCTCGTATGGACTCTTTGTGTTATGTGGTTTTAAGGAAGGCACCCAAAGAAGCACCGATGCAGGAAACGACCACAATCAGCACCACGCACCAGGTCCGGAATGTAGATATTCCCCTGACTATGATTGTGACCGACAATGAGGCTTTGAAAGCTTTGCTGCAGACGGTTGACCAGGTGGCTATCAACATCAATGCACTACCGGCGACGGCGTTGACAACAATACAGATGGTCGCCACTGGAGAGATGGTGGATAGGATGCACGAAATCAACAAGAACTGTCGGCACTTGCAGGAGAGTGAGGCAACCACAACCACAGCAATCGCAGAGCTCACAGGCAGGGCTGCTACAGCGTGGAAAGCTGTGGATGAACTAGAAGTGGACATCAAGAAGGAACGGGCCGAGAAGGTTCATGCCATAGAAGAACTCAAGAAGGACCAGTATTTCCTTATTGTGGAGAAGGCCCATCTGTGGGACCACATCATGCAGCTTGAGACAGCTATTAGTGATGCATGTCAGCATGCACCAGATCCCATCACCGAGTCAGATGTGCTCCAACGGGTGCAGCGACTGGGGGCTGCCATTGTTCAATTGCGGTAGGAGAATCAAGCATTGAAGGCTCAGCTGCATCCCGGTGCACCGCAAGATGAAGTCGACGCCAGAAAAAGAGCGATTGAGGAGGTCGCCACTCAATTGGAGGAGTTGGAAAAAGTCACAACGAAGCTCACAGCTGACACTGTGGACTTTTGGGGCTGGATTGTCCAGGACAAGCAGCACGAGCAACTAATCAAGGAACGACAGGAAGTGGAGGGGCAGTTGGCGACACTCAAAGTGGCGATGCATGTAATTCCAGCCATGGAGCAAGTCGCCAAGGTTACGAAATTGAAAGCTCTACAACAGCACGTAGCCAAGGCGGATGAGCGACAGAAGAAGTGTGTTGTGTAGTTGGAGCAGTTCCAGGATATCGGGGGACAGTTCATGACCAAGGTAGGTGAAGTGCTTCAGGTAGTACAGAAGGTTCTCCAGCAGGTGATGGCAAAGATCATCGAGCATCCATCTGCGGAAGATGTGGTCGACAGTCAGGCGGCAACTACGGACGTCAAAAAAATGGTGACCACAGTCGTCCAGCAGTATGAAGACTTCAGAGTGAAGACCACGGAGTACACCATGTCCAGTTGACGTGGCTCAAGGGCGAGCCACAAGATTGTGTTGGGGGCCTGTTGGCAGGCGGTTCGATAAGGAAATGTCGCAGTATCGCTGATGCTATGACATATCGGATGAGGTCGCAGAAGAAGGATTATTTTATGCATTTTTGGGTTAAGTGTACTGTAGTTGGCGGGTTTTGGGTCATTTGGATCACATACTATGTATTTTATGCATTTTTGAGTCAATTGTACCGCGGTATGCGGGTTTTTCGGTCATTTGGACCACGTCAGTTAGATTTTGGGTTAATTGTCCAAATGTTGGTTAGGAAGTTGTTAGTAAGTGGACAAGCATTGTAATGGTGGAAGCCTATATATAGATAAGAGTCGTAAGTGTTAGGGGAGAAATGACTGTGTCTTTTGTCTTGATTCTTGGATGTTGTCTATGTGCATCTGTGTCTGTACGGAATATCAAGAGACATTGTTGAGATCCAATTTTGAGGAGATATTGTATCAGGGTTGTTGCTGAAGTAATATGACATGACAGACCTGTTGGGTGAAATTTCTTGTGTAATGCCTATTGTGATTCGCAATTAATACTATGATTTGTGTTGCAATAATGCTTTATCTTGTATCTGTTGCAATGAATGTTTCTGTTGATTGATTCCATGAATATGACTGATGGTAACCTTAGATACATAGATCTGTCCTGAATGCTGCGATAAGTTAATGCGTATTGACACAACCATCCTCCCTCATTCAACAGAAACATGGTTCTGTCTACCCTCCCTTGATAGCCTTGGGTGAGACTTCATCTGCTTCACAGGTGTTGCTAGATAGGGTAAAACCTATCTAGCCCGGTGCTTAGGGAGATTGCGTGGGTTGGTGTCGACAGTGATGGGAACCCCTATCGAATGGGTTTGAGTTAACAGGTAGTACTCACACTTTTATTCATTGTAAGATAGCTTGAGCTTTAAATTGCTTTATATATCCAACACGAGAGTTTCAGGTTTTGGTTGCGGATGGAGGAACTATAAATTCCCCAAGAAAATGTCATAAGATTGATCTCCCTATGGGAGAGTATGTCCTAAATAGTCCAATGGTCGCTAATCCAATGGGCGGGGTTGATGTGGTCCTAGGGGTCCAATGGCTACAACCCCTAGGAATAGTGGCTTTTAATTTTCAAGAGATTTTCTTGAAATATTTCGAGGGAGGAAAATAATTTGTTTTAAGAGGTATCATAGGGAGACCTGGTAATATAATCAACTCTATTGGCATGACCAAGATTTTGTGGAAGGAACAATGGGATGTAATTGCACAATTTTGCTCACTAGATGTTCAAACACCTAAATTGTCCATCTCTCCAGATCTACAGTAGGTCCTCAACAATCATTCCAAGGTATTTGTGTAATGTCCCCTCCCATCATACCAGTGGGATGGAGAGAACGTGATGCTAAAACTGGGCATCTTGCCCCATAACTTACTAAATGAAAGATTCACATAATTTAAAGGGACATATGCAGATGTATAAATGTAAGAAACATAGCGGAAGTAAATTCAAATACACATTTATCATACATTCAAGATATTCATGGTAAAAATCAAATAAATACATTGCAGAGTTAACACAAGAGAGTACTTATGTTAAAGCAAAGTAGTCTCGAGCAACTAGCTATGCAACTGCAACGTTCCACCCAACCATAGGCCAATTGTGCTTGTCAATCTCACAACACAACTACCACCCCCGAGCTGGACACGATCTCTACAAGGAAAAAGGGAATAGAAGGCTCACACATAGCCAAATATACACCAAAATCAGCCAAGCCAATCTACAATTGGGGTTTATCAGGCTGCAAGGGAAATGGAAGGAAATGAATTGCTAAGCTAGTGGCTCATCCACAGAGCTATGGATACCTCTACCAGATCTGTCTAGCTTGGTACCCACATTACCTACACACCCAATACAAGGAAGTATTCCCTTCACTACCACACAGTCCCTCAGGCTATACCTTCCAATATAGTATTATTCAAGGTGTGCATAGAAGAGTAGCCAGCCCTCTTGATCTTCTTGAGAGGGTACCTCCCTCACTAGGTTTATCAAACCAATTCAGGTCCACTTCCACTCCTAATTTCTTGCTCACAATTCAGACCAAAACAGAGATGCTCATAACAACAAAATCACAAGTGCGGGGCACGAAGAAAAAACGTGGGTAACCCAAAATGAACTAGTAGATGGGGAATCAACCCTGGGAGAGCAATTCATTTTCAGGAAACGTTTATGGCATTCAAGGGATAGAAATTACCTCCATAAACCCCAAAATCGTGACCCCCTTCTTCCCAGCCATTGTGCAATAGAAATACGAGTTCCCAACCATGGAAAATATAGGAAAATGGTAGAAAACGTGAAGGAGAAAGACCCAGCTAGCTCATACTACGTGAGAGAGGAAATACAATGGGTGAAGAATGGATTCGGGCACAATTTCGTGGGTGTTGTCTTGCCCCAGAAGTAAAAGTACGTTTTCCCAGGTTCATGGCTTTCCCATGCACGAAATTAGTTGCCATGCCTCTTCATTCCCAAGGCATTAACTACCTCAACCAACTCCTGGAAGAATTAAATGATTGGGTGCATAAGTCAGAGTGGGTATTTGGGGTTCATTCATTGACATTTGGATTATCACCATTGGCTCAAGGGTTTGAATAATTTCCCTCCCTATTCCTTGTAGAATCATGCCCCCATCTCTTTGTTGCATTGCATAGCTAGTTGTGGGTATTTCATTAAAATTCGTATTTACATGATGTCTTAATTTACATTGTGCATGTCCAGCACAAGAACCATAGGCATCTATTTTTAATTGCCGATACATAAAACGCTAAATCAATGGTGGGGCCTTGGCATTGAGCTCCTCACCATGATTAAATAACAATATTTACGTCATTTACGATTTAATGCAAAGGGGGTCAAAATGGGGACGTTACAATTTGATAATATCCCCACGGGTTTCCCACCTACTCAAGAACATAATCATGCTATTCACTTGGTTCCAGGAAGTGTTCCACCCAATATCAAGCCTTACGGATATCCTTATGGACAAAAAAGTGAAATTGAGCATATGGTCATAGAAATGTTAGAGGCTGGAATAATTCAACCTAGACAAAGTTCTTACTCTTCTCCAATAATATTGGTGCACAAAAAGGATGCCTCATGGCATATGTGTGTAGATTATAGAGAGCTCAACAAGCTCACTATTAAAGATAAATTCCCCATTCTGGTTATTGATGAATTGTTAGATGAATTACATGAGGCAATTTACTTCATCAAGATGGATATTGTCTTAGGCTATCATCATATCAGAATGAAGAAAGAGGACATTCCAAAAGCATATTTTCGAACTCATGAAGACCATTATGATTTTTTGGTCATGCCTTTTGTCCTTACAAATGCGCATTCCACATTTCAAGGTTTGATGAATTCCATCTTCAAGCCCTTTCTTCAAAAATTTGTGTTAGTATTCTTTGATGATATATTGATTTATAATAAACCTTGGGAAGCCCATGTTCAACATGTTGATAAGGTGTTCACACTATTGGAGGAACAACAATTATATGCAAAACCCTTCAAACATTTCCTTGGAGTTAGGAGGTAGAATACCTGGGTCATATCGTCTCACATGAAGGTTGTAAGGTAGAAGCTTACAAAATTAAAGCAATCTAGGAATGGAAGATCCCTACAACCCTAAAACACCTTAGGTGATTTCTCTAGTTGACAAGATATTATCGCAAGTTTTTTCACAATTATGGGTGAATAGTAGCACCCTTAACAACATTACTGAAAAATGATTCATTTTCATGGACTCTAAATGCAACTAAGGCCTTTGAAGAGCTCAAAGAGGCCATGTGCAGAGCTCCAGTCTTGGCTACACCTGATTTCACAAAAATATTCATCATGGAATGTGATGCATCAAGGAATGGCATTGGTGTTGTTCTAATACAAGATGGAAGGCCCCTTGCCTTTGAAAGTTGTCCAATTAAGGGGAAGAATCTACAAAACCCAATTTATGAGAAGGAAATGCCAGAAATTCTACATGCCCTAAAGCAATGGTGCCCCCACCTCATAGGAAGACATTTCAAGGTTAAAATTGATCATGATAGCCTTAAAAAATCTTGGAACAAAGGCTATCTTTAGAAGAGCAGAAAAAATGGGTAACAAAGATGTTGGGATATGAATTTGAAATAATCTACAAAAAAGGAAAGCAAAATGTTGTGATAGATGCACTCTCTAGGAAATATGAGGATGTTGAAGCATTTCTCTATGCTATATCCATCATCCAACCATATTGGATAACTGAAGCAAGGGATGAATGGAAGAATGACGAAGAAATATGGACATTCATTTAGAAGCTGTAGGAGGATCCTAGTGCCTCTAATACATTTATATGGAAATATGAATTGCTATGGTACAAGGATCGGTTATATCTTTTTAAGAGTTCCCAACTCAAACAAAAGGTACTTTTGGAATTCCACTCCTCACTAGTAGGAGGGAACTTAGGTTTCTTAAAAACCTACCACAGGGTCAAAAAAGTTTTTTTTTTGGATGGTCTTAAAACTGATGTTCAATAATTTGTGACAGAATGTTTGGTTTTCCAACAAAATAAAGTGGAAACAATTAAGACCCCAAGTCTTCTACAACCACTTTCCATTCTAAGCCAACGATGGACATAGCTCTCAATGGATTTTATCACATGTTTACCAAAGTATGAAGGAAAGAATGTCATCATGGTTGTTGTTGATAGACTTACTAAATATGCACACTTGTGTGCACTAGATCACCCTTTCAAAGCTAGCATAGTTGCCACTACTTTATGGAGACATTCCAAAAACTACATGGCACTCCAAATATTATAGTAAGTGATAGGGATCTAATTTTCACTGGCAATTTTTGGACTGAATTATTTTCTTGTTTGGGTACTCAGCTAGCTCATAGCTCATCTCATCATCCTCAATCTAATAGACAAACAAACATAGCGAACAAATGTTTGGAAGGATATATTGGATGTTTTGCAGCTGATAAACAAACACAATGTGTCAAGTGGTTACCATTAGCAGAAGGGTGGCATAACACCTCCTTCCATACATCAGCAAAAATGACCCCATTTATGGAACTTTATGGTTATCATCCACGATCCATCGCATCTTCACTAAGAGACTCATATAAGGTTCAAGCAATGGAAGACCACATGGAGCATCAACAAGAAGTTCTTCAACTCTTAAAGGACAACTTGACTTCGGCACATAATTGAATGAAACAACAAGAAGATCAACACCGCATTGAACAAAGCTTTGATGTGGGGGATTGGGTGTTTTTAATATTACAGCCATACAAATAGATGTCCCTGAAGAACACCAAGAAGGATAATAAATTATCACCTAAATACTACGGTCCATATAAGGTGCTAAAAAATATTGGTAGTATGGCGTACAAATTGGAACTGCCTACATCTTCATGAGTCCATCCAGTTTTCCATGTTTCATGTCTAAAGAAGGTAATCGGTGACAAGCTACCAATTCAATCGATATTACCAAAAAATTATGAGGAAGGAGAAATCATCTTGGATCTTGAAGAAATCAATGAAACGAGAATTAGATAGCTTTGGAATTGATCAATTCCAGAGCATCTCATTAAATGGAAGAACATACCCGCAGAAGATTCAACATGGGAAGACAAGTCCTTTATACAACAGTATCCATAACTACTTCAATGTTGAGGACAAAACTTTTTAAAGGGGAGGGGCATGTTAAGCTCTCAATGATGGCACATTACCCCCTATAGAGTCACGCATTACCCCTTATATTGTGGTGCATTACATATTATTGATGTCGGCTTGGGTCGATTAGTGGGTCTATATATAGGAAGAAGATATTTTCATTTTAGTCATCACTATATCTTGTATTGTCTTATGTACTTATCACATTGTGTAAGGAGGTTGACCCCATCTATGTTATTCATTAGTAAGGCATGGATTACTTTCTTCTGGTCTATTTCTGCTCTTTTTATGATATTTATGGGACTTGGTTGCATAACACACTAACGGGAAAACAAAAATTCTCTGGATAAGCAGTTTTATGACTACAACATCTAACATCTCTCTTGACAAGGAGAAGTATTATTATGGATACAACATCTAACATCTCATTTGCATGCACTTGCAACATCTTTGAAAGCATCTTTCTTATCAAGGATAGTAGTATTATGACTAGGGAATGTAATATCTCTTCTTCATATGTATGCAACATTTTATTTATTTTCATCTCAAGAAATTTTGTAATCCCATGTCTTAATTTGTGTAAAAAAGTAGTAGAATGTGGAAATGTAAAAAAGTACACCAAATCTTGAGTCTTTTGCAGGCACTGGGAAACTTAGAACTTGTTCGAGCATTTATGTTGTTGCTTTTGAAATGAAGCAAGGGGCTTACCAATCGAATCTAAAGAAGTAGAGAGAATGGATCAAATCCTTAAGGCCTCATTTGCCAAGAATGAACATTAGAAAACAAATGAAGTAAAATTATTAGTTTATAGATTTATTTTATCATTGGTCCTCATTCAAGGGCATTTGCAGGATGGCATCAAACTGAAGGGAGAATTTTTTAAAGTGCTATTTATAGTCTATTTCAAGATCGAAGTAGATCAAAATAAATACTCCAAAGGTTGGAAAAAACATATTAGGGTGACAATTTTATTGTGATGAAAAAAAAAAATTGATCCCACACCAGAATAAAAGTGGAGAGGTTTTATGATCAAGCCCAACAGATTTGCAAAGGTAAAGTGGCAATGAAGTATAGAGGCCTAAGGAAAAGTTGCAGCTGTAAAAAAGAAAACGAGTAGCAGGGAAAGATATCATTCTTCTATGTGGTTGATACATCCTAGCTCTAGCAAGACTTTAGGAGAGAGGAAGGCATCTTAGGAGCCAGATTGAAGCAAAAGAAGCATTGTAACGTCCCCTTCACCCAATCCGACCATCGGGAGGGGACGCTAGCTGAATTTGGGCTCTCAAATTTTTCCCCAAATCCGTAATACAAATTTCAACATATACAATGTGTTCAAAAACGTAAATAAACATGCATAGTGGAATTAAAATCTATCCACACACATCTAGCATGCAAATAAAAGCATAAACATTACAGGAACATCAAATAAAAATGTTCCAGATTCAAATGCATGAGAATACTTATATTTATCCAACGCAAATCCAAGCAATTGGATGTGTAAGAGCTATTTTCCATCCAACCATAGGCACTCCGTCTAGCATATACTCTTTCTGTTGGGAGGCAACCCCCAAGATGGGCTATGAGGCCACCAGGGAAAAGGAAACACCTACAAGATTCTCTCTCTCATCCCACAACTCCTTATACTCTCTATGCTTAGACAAATGCTCATACAGAGCCCCTACAATGGTCTCACTCAGCCACAATAGCCTTGGATTCCACAATACCTGCCCCACACAACACCCTTCTTGGCTCAGGCATCCCCTTCACTGATCCACAGTTCTCTCGGGTGATCCATCTTTCATGGCGCTTCTAGTGTGTGCATATAAGCAGTCCAATCTGATATGTGTTGTTATAGAACCACTTGTAGCTTCAATTCGTGGCTTCTCAAGCACCTATGAGCAACAAAAATCATTGGGTAAGGGTTCCTAGCTTGCCCAACCTCTTTGTTCACCTACAACCATAAATTTTCACTTCCAAATCTGCAGCATGGTCTCCAAATTCAAATTTTTGGGTTCAAAAAAGCATGGTAAGTCCATGGACAACAAAATGGAGAGCTTTGCCTAGTGTATATCAGCATGCAAGAATGAGAGAATGAAGGTTGACTCCAAGGCATATGAGAAAATTGTGAAAATACAACTGAAATAACTTCTGACAGTAGAAGAAAGGACTCTTGGAAGCTACAGATGACTTCTATCATGATAGAATTGTCACAAAAGTGCATTCATCCCCATGCTTCAATAATTACATGAAGTGAATTTTCCCACCAACCTCACACATGCATTCAATGATTGGAGAATAGTAAAAAAAAGGAGATAATTGGCTTATTCAAGACACATGATAGAATTTGGGTGAGTTCTAAGGTTGACACTTGGTAGCAATTATTTAGTCTCCCATATACCCCCTTTCCTCGTCCCTCTGGTGGAATCATATCCCATTTGGTGCTCTTTACACAGCCATTGTTGGACCATATTATTATTTATGCACATAATATTTACATACATTCTAAATCAGCATAAAAGCCAACTAAATAGACCAAATCAAATATATACATCATGCATGCCTAGCCATTCACTAGTCGGGCCTTGGCCTTGAGCTTCGCACTAGCATTTTTACATCATTTACATAATTTGGTTAAATAAATTCCAAGTCAAAACTAGGGGTATTACAAGCATGGATAATTTTAGGGGCTAAATTAAGGGGATTACAAAAATTTAGTGGGCTATTTTGTTATATGGAAATAGTTTTCTCATCTAAAATATATTCTCCCAATATTTATTAGAGAAAAATAATCCAAAACAAATAGCCTCCCATATATTAATGAGGAAAATTAAAAAACTATTTTTTCCCTAGCAAAATTTCACTCCAATCTATCTTTCGCCCCCGATTTCTAGAGAAATTCTAGTGAAATCATTCCTTCTCCCCCAATTTTCGATAATGGAGGCTCCTGGGGGTTATTTCACCCTCCATTTTCCTTGTAATTTAGTCATATGGCATTCACTCGGATTTTTAGTCAATTTCATGTTGATACCTTCTTTGAGGCCTCGATTTCTAGTATTAGAGGGAAAATCAAGGGTGATTTTTTCCTATATAAAGGCTACAGTGATTCATGGTTCAGCCACATCGGATAGCACTTGCACGGTGAAGGTTCTGGTTTATACAATTACACTTAAAATTCTTAGTTTTCTTGACATTTTAATCTTTGCGCAACATCTCCATTGTTGAAAGATTAGGTCTTGAAAGAGCATGCCACACAATGCAATTTATCAGTGAATAGAAACTTGCAACATGCTTTTTATTCAATAATTAACATGGTATGATTTTTATCATGTTTTTTATGCTTTTTGTCCACAACTACAATAGATTATTATACTATAAATTTTCCTTTATGATTCCTTTTATCATGGATGATTTTTAACGCATGTTGAATTCTAGGGCACTCTTGATTCTTAGGGATCATTCAATGTTGTCAGGGTTTTAATCTATCCTACTGAAGTATTGGTTTCGTGAAATCATTATAGAGCTCATAAGCTATTATTTATTTCATTCCTTGTTATGTTTAAACCATCAACTAGCATTTATATGTTGTTAGTGGTTGTTACTCTTGATGGAGTTGATGACAACACATTAATGAAAAAGGTTTAAATTGGTGGATGATGACATGGAAAGCGTGACAAAGACTTGACATGGAAAAATACAAATGACATGGAGGACAAAGTTTGGCGCCTCTGTGGGAATTTGAAGGACAACTTGTGGGCATCCAAAAGGAAGTTGAAGGACACCTTGCGGGCATATGGAGAGCGCCTTGTGGACATATCTTGGATCCCCTTGCGGGAATTTCCAGAATCACTTGCGGGCATGAGAACCAAGATCCCCCAAGAGCATCTTTGGGATATCTAGCGGGCATATGTAGAGAGCCCTTGCGGGTATCTCTAGAGCCTCTTGCGGGCATTTCAAAGGTCCTTTGTGGGCATATGAAGTAGCCCTTGCGAGCATCACAACAAGGCTTGTGCGGGAATTTTTGAAGGACCTTGCGGGCATCACAGAGGTCATATGCGGGAATTTCTAAAGAGGCCTTGCGGGAATAATAGAGGGAAATTGCTGGCATATTCTAAAAGAACCCATTCGGGAATATTCTAAGGAGCCATGCTGGCATGGAGAAGGAGCCCCTTGCGGGCATTTTCTAAGGCCCTTGCGGGCATCTCTTAAGGACCTTGTGGGCATATCTTGGAGTTGTAAGCATAAGGAAAAGGACTCCTGTGGGCATAAATAAAATCCCTTGCAGGCATTTTCTAAGGACGTATGAAGGCATTTCAAAGAGCCCTTGCAGGCATATTTGAAGGGTAGTCCGTGATGTGGAAAGAAGGATAACTATATATATATATATATATATATATATATATATATTTAGAGAGGATAATATGGAAATAATGTAATGAAGTCGGCCACCTAAATTAAATCTTATTTGATTTATTTATTTAAAATTAAAATATTCTGGAAGGGCAGCAAATGACGTGGCATCAAGATCAAATGGTTGTTTATCTCCTTGTTTGAAGGACGGTCACCCTAAATAAATCTCTTTCGATTTATTTAATTATTTTAATGATAAACTAAAAATACAATGACATGTCAGCCTCCGGATTTTATGGAGAAGAAAAGTATAAATAGAAGACAAGTCTCTATTTTTGAGGTGTGAATATTTTGGTGGAGAAGTAGCTCTGATTTTCGGGGGTCTAAGTTATTTTCGAGGGTGCACTAAGGCAGCTCTGGCAAGATGTAATTTCCGGGTGTACTTTGGAGTAGCAGCAAATCAACAGTAAGTAATCTTTTTATCTCTAATCTTTTCTCTGATTTCGGGTAACTTAGGGAGCAGCATACACAGTCCAAAATTTGAACAGTAAGGTTGTCGGGAAATAGAAACATGTGATACTGTTGAACATGAATAAATTGGGCATCTTAATATCATATCAGCAATGACAGGGAAGAAACACCTACAATAGAATTTTATGAAGAGACTTGAAGGCTTGAAGTGGGTAGAATGATGTCAGTGGTCTTATTGATCTGATTGATATGATAATAATGATGATGTGCTAGTGTACATAATGATTATGTGCTTGTGAATAGAGTGATGATGTGGATGATGTGTTTGTACAACAGAATTGGTAGTAGATTAATGATTATCTAATTGACAGTGACAAGTTTTTGACAGTGATATGTTGATTGTATGACAGATTTGTTAATGTGACAAGGCAGTGACAAGTCATTGACAGTGATATGTTGATTGTATGACCGATTGGTTAATGTGACAAGGAAGTGAAAGGTTGATTGAGATAAGTGAATAAAATTCATTGCAAGCTAGTATTGCATCTGAGGTTCGGATACCTCAATCCTTCTTAGTTGGTACTAAGAAAACTAGGCTGGGCCGTACATTAGGATTTGGTGCTAGTCTTATTAGTTTGTGCTGATTGTAATCGCGAAGATTGAAGTCTTCCATGTACAATACATAAAACAAAATTACCAAACAAATATTTTGTTCTCTTGTGTTGTGCTACTTGTTATGGTTCGATGTTAGATGATTTTGATTCATAGATGATTTGTTGATGGATGCTTATGCAATGATGATTTTAATGGAAGTATAATGCATTGATGAACTTAACTTGATTAATAGAAGTTGAAAAGGGGATTTAAATTGCCTACACACTAATTCACCCCCCTCTCAGTGTGACTATTGTGTCCAATAGGAGAGATTCCACATGGTCCTTATATATTGAAACTAAATTTGACCTAGTTATTTAAAATGTGCTCCGATTAGGATCTTGCTCTGTAATTATTATTGGATCCAAGGCGTTCATGAGAGTGTGCATGTTCATATTTTTTGTCTATTATTGTTTATGTTTGTAATTTAAATGAATACACACATATTATAATGGTAGGGATACATTTGAATGGTCGTTATTTTGGAATTGTATTCTTATATAATTGTTGATACCATTCTTGTAGATTCTTTTATTGGTATTGAGAATTTCATGACTAGTGTATTTTTTATTCGTATTACCAAGTTCATCAATTTTATTTGTAACCTAAATTTGTTGGGTTTGATATTTGTTTTACGGTAATTTTTTTGTGTAAGGGTCATTCAAAAGTAAAAAAGATTGTTGATTTGTTTTGGTGTGTTATTGCTATCATCATCTAGAAATGGATCTAGTTATGTATCATAAATATATGATTTAGTTGGAACATGATACTTCATTGCCATCATGATTATATATAATATGTGCAATGGCAAAGTCATCAATGATACCATTAATGGTATCAATTCTCGAAGAACAACCACATTTACTGCACCATAACTTCACTGCCACCACCCCCATCGCCTCTCGCCTTCACCTTCCCCACCGCCTCTTTCCTTTACTGCCACCGCCTCCTCATGCATTTTTAGAAAAAAAATCATATGATTACTATTGGCTTGGTCATTTAACCTACATGTCTATGAGAGTAGTGCCCACAAAAACACCATAATGAAATCCTCTCCCAATTATTTCTTTATGGGTGTTAATTAACCTTGATCCAGAGCCACTTCTTTGACACATGATAGAATAATTTGTAGTATGGGGGTATTGATTAATGAAGAATCAAGTCATTTTTTTATAAGGATACATATGCAATATCGTTGCAAAAAGTTTTTCCTCGCAAATACCAAAATTCAATATGTTTCAATAAAAGTATTTATCAATGTCACAAATTTTTATGAGCCCCTTCGTTAAATAGATTTGTATACAACTAGCATATATTGATGTGCCAATGCCACCTAATTTATTAACTATGCCACATATGACTATTTTACTAGTATCTTCTGATGAGGACAATATTACCAATAATGTCACTACCATTAGTGACCTTCTACTCTATTTCTAGATTTTTCATGTCAATAATTTCATTGATCTTCAAAACACATTATGCTTCCTAAAAATTAGCTTGAAATCTGTCTGGGCTAGTGCTGCAACTATTTCTTTCTTTTTGTGGAAAATATTACTTCTAGATCTTTAAGTTAAGCCAAGGTTTCTTTGGAAGGGATACATTTAACTCAGATAAACATTTTGAGGAATGCTACATATATTCACTTGTGTTCCACTATTATCTATGAAATAAATTAGAATCATCCTCTCATTTCAGTTTTGACATGCAAACCATTACTACCCTATCTCCCTATTGGAGTAATGTGTGAAATGCACTATGTATTATTTTTCATCACAACTGATTTCTGAAAACATTTTTTTGTGTCTCTTCCTCCACCATAACACCACAAATAAGAGTCAAAAGAGCAGTCATAAAAGGAGGTTTAAGTGCCCATATTACCCTTTGTGTATAAATATGATATGTGAAACTGTCATGTGATCATATACTTTATCATTATTTTATGCAATTTCTCCAAAGAAAGTTTTAGCAAATTTATGTTTTCTTTAAACATTAGGATCATGGAACATTCCAATGAGTTTATTAGGGTTTCTCTCTTCAATTTTTGGAGGACATTCCTAGATTTGTGTTTTGATCCACATACAACTAGTAAACACATATATTTTACTTATATGTAATTGAAAAACAATGTTGTCATTTTAGAGTGGTTTATCATGGTAATTAGGATTTTTCCCGTTGAATTCATTTTTGCAGTATGCATGGATGTGTTGGCAATGATCCATTATGATACACCTTGTAAATTATAAATTTTTACATCATGAATTGCAACTCCTAGCCCACATTTTAGCCAACTTATTATCCAAACTGGAATATCTTGAATTACGCGGCGATAGCAAAAGACATTTTGGGCATCGAATATCTTTGTATTTTTTTTATAAAAAAATTCCCATATTTGTCGGATTTCTGACCTCCCCTTCCAAGGAATCCGACGACCCCGTCATAGCATTGACGGCAAACAATGTCAGATATCAGACATCTTATAATCCCCTTTTAGGTCGGATATCCGACATCCCCTTCACAAGAATCCGACGAGCTCGCCAAACCACCTACGCCAAACGTCGTCGAACTTTGTAGGTATATGCATCATATATCCAACCATATTTAAAGTAATGGGTGTTGGATAGCCAATGGCCCTATTGTCGGTTTTCCAACCACCATTAAAGTAACGGGTGTTGGATATCCGACCCCGTTTAAAGTAATGGGTGTCAAATATTCGACATGTATATTAAAAGAGTTGTGGTCAGATATCCGACACAACTGTGTCGGATATCCGACGAGACCATATTGTTGTTGGATATTTGTCAAAGTGCAACCGAAGTTTAAGAAAGGAGTGGCTTGTCGGATGGTCCATAGCATGATGTCGAAAATCGAACATATATGTTGTCGGATTTTGGGTTCAAGAATGATAGTGTATCACATGAAACGTAAGTGCATCATTTACCTTGTGTTTATTGGTGTTTGAAATTTGTGTTCTCCAATTGTGCATGCTTCATCGAGACTTTGTTTATGGATACTTTTATGAAAACTATCAATGCAACAACCTCCTTTACCGTGTATTTATTGATGTTTGAAATTTGTGTTCTCTATCTTTGATGGGAAAAATGCCCATGAGTAGCCATTTTACCCATCAACAATTTTTATTTAATATTCTAGTCAAATAAAACAAAAGAAAAGGAAAGGAAAGGAAACGCATGAAACGTTGGTTTATACTATCAAAACTGTCAGTTTTGAAGGGTGAAACCTTTTGAAAATTCTTACCTTGCGAGTCTAGACCATTCCTCAGTTGTTGCAAAGTCATATCAATTAAACACAATATCATAACAACACCATGCATTTACAAATTCCTACCCTACGAGTCCATCCCATTACTCAGTGCCTACAAAGTCATATAAATTAAATACAATATCGTAACAACACCACACATTTACACTGCGATGCCCGGGTCATGACCTTATGTTGTCTTCAAAGTAATTGCTGGAAAATTGACAAACTGACCGAGCAACCTCACGTCATGGATATCCTCAACTTCACATATTCCGCAGTTTCAAATATGTCGGTAGCCTCAAATTTGTATATGTAAATGATTCCTCGATTTTAAACTTCTCCTTTTTCTTATAATAAATTATATATATCAAGCACTAAGAGGGATCAAATTTATGGAGGTGTAAGTTTTTTGGATTTGTAAAAAATTTAAGTTAAAAAAAAATTACACCTCAAAGAATTTAATCCCACTTTGTGCTTGATAGATCTGGATTTAATATGGATATATGATGGTTGCACTGACTAACAAGATGCTTACAATCCATTATGGAGGAGATATGCTTAGTAGATCCAAATTTAAGATGGATCTATGTCTGTTATGATGCAATGCTTCAATTTGAGTTGTGGATACTAAGAAAATATAAACCATATCATATAGAAAGCTGTGTGTAGGTAGATGATATAATTTTATGTGTTGAAAGCAAGTGTAGTAAATCTATGGTAGGCATAATAAATAGAAACTTATGTAATCTATGGCAAGTAAAATGAAATGATAAAGAGGTAGGTAGTGATCAACTTTGACTCTAATTATATTGGCAATCAACATTGGTATTTTCATTTGGTAGGAGGAGTGCAGAGATTGAGGGTTTTAATTTGTGTGAAAGGAATATAGAATGAAGGTGTGCCTCTTCCTTTTTTCGAAGTGAGACATATGAAGTGCCTTTCATCTTTGCATATCATTCAAAGGAGAACGATGGTGCAATTCACATTCCTTCTAATGTTGTAGTGCATGAGCCTTGACGTTTAGTGGTAGCAATGTCAATGGTTGACCTTGAAATTGGTAGACCATTTATTTCATATGGAAGGATGCCCTCCTAAAGCACCATGTGCAAATAATTAGTGGCATTGGAGGCATGTTATTGGTTTCTCAAACCAGGTTCGCAAATCCAGAGTTTTTTTTTTAAATCAGGATTGATGTAAATATGGGATGAAAAGGTTGTAGTAATCGATATCTTATTGAAGTATGTGGCTGACATGGCATCGATTTGGATTCGTCACACCTCAATACAAATATGGTTAGATAGAGAACACACCAATGTATATGTGATTGAAATTTAGAGGAAAAAAAAGCTCAGGAACATGGAGAATTAAGTTACCCAAAAAGGGGTAAAAAAGATGCACTGTTACTGGATTATCTCCCCTAACTCCACTAAGATATTTTTCATTAATCCAGTCTCAACTTTCATTTTTTATTTTAGATTTGGACACCATTATACCACCAATTTCCACTTGTTTCCAAGGCGGCCCCCTCAACTTTTTGAAATGAGTCAAGGTTCTCTTTGTGAAGTTAAATTCTTGGGCCTCCAAGGTTCCAACCCTTGCAAGTGTTAGGAACCCAGGTCTTTATTTTGTTAGTATATTGTTGTTGGACGGATATGCCTTGTAAAACGTCCCGTAGTATTTGTTGATCCATAGTTTGTGCTATTGTTGTTGGGTGCATATGCTTTGTAAGTCGCCCGTAGTATTTGTTGACCCATAGTTTGTATTGGCCCATGGTTTTGACCCATAGTATTGGCGGCTAGACTTAGCATATAAGTGTGCGTTGAGACCAATGAAGGCACCGTGAAGTTATTTGTATTGAGCTTGCTCAAAGGAGGTTACCCCATCGAAGTGGCTTGCGATCAATAAAGTGATTCTGAGTTTTGTTATTACTGCTATCTTGTGTATTTTCATTAATTAATTGTTGCAGGTTCACCACATATGGTATTAGAGCACTTTCTTGGGCTTGTTGGGTGAAATTTCTTCCAAAATGTTTTTTCGCATCTATTGCAGGTTTGGATCTGGGAATAATCCCTATCCTCTTAACTATGGGAAGTACTTGGGCATAAGCCCTAAAACTCATTGTGAGGAGTACCACAGGAACCCCAAAGTAGCTGGCCCATTGAGAGGACCTACCAGCGAAAAGGGCAACGACCCCTACCTGATTGACTAGTTCCCACCTGTGAGGTAAACCAAGAGTTGTCATTTGTGGCAAAGTCATTATTAGTTTTACCTGAGCCGTGGAGTGAGGGGTACTGCCCCAATAAGCAAGCCGTCAGACAGCATTGGTGGCTGAGTGAATCCCCTGAATTGTTAGGAAGTCAAGCATACGAGGTCCATATCTATTTTTAGCTGATAAATCACAGATTTTCTCTGTACAGAACTGTTGTCGATCACTTCCACGCCGTTTCAGATCTATCTGTTGCCGATCACTTCCACACCGTTCCATATCTATCTGTTGTCAATTCCTTACATGTCGTTTCAGATCCATCTGTTTTCGATCCCTTCCACGCCATTTCAGATACATCTGTTTCCGATCCCTTCCGTGTTGTTGCAGATCCATCTATTTCTGATCCCTTCTGTGCTGTAGCAAATCCATTCTGGAAAAAAAAAGAATCAGTGTTTTTGTCATATCTCCCTTTTTTTCACTATGTTTCCCTTCAAACTTCCTTGACACCCCTGCCATCCCATTCTGCATCTTTCATTCCTGAGGACCCTATCCCAAATTCCACTTCTCAAAGCCAGAAATTCCACATTCGTCTATTTTTATGGTTTGACATAACTTCTTTAATTTTCACCCAATCGCCTTCAAATTTTTCCACCGTGTTCATTTCCTATTTTTGCTTCTTTTTCCCTCTCTGACAAATTTTCTCATTCTTTCACCTCGCTTCTGAAATCCCCATTTTCTGCTTCCCTGTCCATTCGACAATGCTCAAAACCTAGTCAAACCCCAATTACCCATCAGAGTTTTTCCCAAATCCAAATTTTCCTTTACTAAATAAGCTTTTGTTTGTGTTTTTCTACCCATTCAAAAAAAAATAATCCTGGTGATGGTTGTCACCCGTGCGGGAGCAAAAACCATGGAGGAAGCACTTGCAGCCATCCAAACCAAAGTCCAGGATCTGGATGAAAAAAATTGGCCTCCATCTTGACCATTCAGCCATGAACAACAAACGACTGTCTGAGTCTTCATCAGACAATGGGTTCTCTTCTTCCAGCAATTTTCGTGGTCCGAAGCTTGATTTTCCTCGCTTCAATGGTACTGATCCGATTGGTTGGATCTATCGTGCAGAACAGTATTTTATTCTGCATAATACTTTTGATGTCACCAAATTTTTACTTGCATCCTTTCATTTGGAACATGAAGCTCTTCAATGGTACCGTTGGTACATAAAGGCTCATGAAGAGCCAAAATGGCCAGATTTTTGGCAGCTCCTTTTGTAACGATTTGGTCGTAGTGCTTTTTATGACTTCACAGGAGCCCTCACTAAACTTCGCCAAATTGGCACTGTGAGAGAGTATCAGATAGAATTTGAGAAACTAGCCAATCACACAGAAGGATTGTTTGATGAATTCTACAGGAGTTGTTTTATCAGTGGTCTTAAGGATGAAATCCGCTCAGAGGTTAAAATTTTTTGTCCCAACACAATGATGGAAGTCCTAGGGTTGGCTAAGTTGGCAGAAAACAAGATTGCAGCCCAACAACGCTCCAAAACCACTTGTGTTCCCTTCCGAAATATGGGTTCTCAATGGCCTCCCATCCTTCCAGCTCCTCGACCAACTCCTATCAAGCATTTGTCTGAAACAAAGATTCAAGCACGCATAGAAAAATGGATTTGTTATAATTGTGATGAGAAATTCACTCGGGGACATAGATGTGTTCAACAAAAGCTCTATCTCTTGGATGTGGATTCTCTGCCTGCCTCTGACATTGGTGAAGAAGCTCTAGATACAATGGATGATCAGGTCAACATTCAGGAGCCTCCTCTTGACCCTCCATCTCAGGAAGACCATCCAGAGATATCTCTCCATGCTTTAGCCGAAATCACCACCCCCCAAACAATGCAGGTCAGGGGTTACTTCAAGAATCTCTCTCTTACCATACTCATTGATTCTGGTAGCACTCATAACTTCATTCACCCTCGGATCGCTAAATAGGATGGTTGTTTTATCCATCCTTGCTCCAACTTTGAAGTCATGGTTGCCAATGGGGGCACCTTACCTTGCAAGGGGAAGTGTCACAATGTGCGTATCTCTATGGAAGATTATAACTTGTGTTCTGACATGTTTTCCTTGGCCTTAGGGGGATATGATGTGGTTTTGGGTGTTCAATGGTTGTGCACATTTGGACCCATCTTATGGGATTTTGCTGAAATTTGGATGCAGTTTTCAGTCAATGGGAAAAAATACAAATTTACAGGATTACAACCAGGGTCTCTCTGCATCATCAGTTCACATCACCTAGAAAAACTCCTTAAGAAGAATTCAGATGGTTTCATCGCTCAGCTCCATTCCATTCATATGCATCCATCACCAGTCTCCACTACTCCCTTGGATCTCCAACCAATTTTGGATAGATATGTCGGTGCCTTTACTGAACCAGTGCGATCGCCGCTTTCATGAGACCTTTCCAGTAAGAATTTAACTGCCTCTACATCTGCGAAGGAAATGATGGCTATTTTGCATGCAGTACAGACGTGGCAGCCATGCCTATTAGGGAATTCTTTCTGCATCAAGACTGCTCACGAGAGTCTGAAATATTTCCTGGAACAATGGGTCTCCTCACCTGCACAACTGAAATGGATTCACCAACTCCTGGGTTATGCTAATGAGATCACTTACATGAAGGGTCAAGACAATTTGGTGGTAGATGCTCCTTCTTGCACAATTGATGCCCCAGTTTCTCTTTCAACTATTTCTCTGCTTGTTCCAAATTGGTTGCAATCTGTTCAACAAGGCTATGTCTTCTCTGAACTCCATGCATCTCCATTGATCAGTCACTTCGGGTTCCTCCAAATGTATGAACAGGCACAAATACCTTCTTTTGGCAGGGAATGCAAAGGACAATTCAACAGATGGTGGATGAATATGATACCTTCCATCTCCTTCCGGGATTGCTCGAACCCGTACCCATCCTTCCATGGATCTGGACATATATGTCTCTGGAATTCATTGAAGGGATCCCTAAATCTGGAGGGCAGGTTGACATTACCAATAAATGTTTGGAAACTTATCTTCTTTGCTTCACCTCCGAACAACAACCTTCGTGGGGGTAGTGGCTCCCTCTCGCTAAATGGTGGTACCCTACTACATCTAAAATTACTCCATATGAAGTAATCTATGGTCAGGCACCATCATTTCTTCTTCCATACACCCTCAACAGTGCACCAATTCAGGCAATTGACACAGTTCTTCGAAACTGCGATCAAATTCTTCGAATTTTGCAGGACACTCTTCACATGGCCAGAATTCGAATGAAACAACAAGCCGATCAGCACCGTTCTAAGTGCACTTTTCAAGCAGTTGATATGGTTTTTATTTGTCTACAGCCTTCCAAGCAATCCTCCGAGACACTCAAAGGGTGTCTGCTTATCTCTCGCTCTATCATAGCGGTATTCATTTAGTGGCACGACAAGCAACCAGAGGCTACTACATGGGCACCACTCCTTCAGATTCAATATCAATTTCCACATCTAAAGCTTTGAGGACAAAATTTTTTCTAAGGGAGAGGGGATGTTAAGAACCCATGTCTTTACTTTGTTTGTATATTGTTGTTGGACACATATGCCTTGTAAGATGTCCCGTAGTATTTGTTGATCCATAGTTTGTGCTATTTTTGTTGGGCTCATATGCTTTGTAAGTCGCCCATAGTGTTTGTTTACCCATAGTTTGTATTGGCCCATGGTTTTGACCCATAGTATTGGCGCCTAAACTTAATATATAAGTGTGCGTTGAGGCCAATGAAGGCACCGTGAAGTTATTTGTCACCACAACAAGCTTGTGTTTTTGACAAGTTAATGCCCCAAAACACTCCACATTTCCTTCAATTTACCCATCTTCCTCCAAATTGGAAATATCCACATTCTCTCTCATCGTAATTGATGTAGAATCCAACAAATTTGCACAAAAAGCATGAGTGAATCATCAATTTCTATTAAAGAATTTGCCCCTCTGCCTCATTCTCTCTCATCGAAACCCTAATAGAATCCAACAATATTGCACAAATATCATGAATGAATAATTATTATTTTGCTTAAAGTGCTGCAAACATTCTCATTTGTCAAATACTGGAAAAATCATATTTGAGATTTTTCACAATTGTTTTTGGGCATTTCGATGTCTTATGTTAGAAAAACTATCAAAGATGCGAGAGTAGCTATTGTAATCGATTGACGATTGAATTCACTTAGTTATCCTTTGACCTTGAAATATTTTCTGTTTTAGCCAAACTTTTTGGTTTATAGTTGTTTTTTTTATAATTAAATAATAAAATTAAATTATTTTATTGAAGTGCTATTGGCCATTGAAGAACTTGATTTCCTGCTTTCTAGGACAATGTTTTAACATAGGAAAATATTTGTCTTTCCATTATAACATATACAATGGCAGAGTCATCAATGATACCATTAATGGGAAGAACAACCACATTTACTTCACCATAACTTCACTGCCACTGCCCCCATCGCCTCTTGCCTTCACCTTTCCCACCGCCTCTTTCCTTTACCGCCACCGCCTCCTCATGCAAAGTAATATTTAGAATCCTTACACAGCTGGAAGGATGAGGATCACTGCGAAGTCGAGTTCTTCATCAATTTGTAAGAGAGCTTGTGTCAACCAGGTTACAGTCTGGGGGAGCAAGGTTACTATGGTCCATTGCCTTGTCTCTGTGTCTTCCTCCTGGCTCCTCGCTTCATTCTAAGCTAGTTTCTGCAACGTCTTCTTGCTCCTCGCTTCTGTCTCAGTTAGTTTGTGGTATTGGGTATTATCTAGTTTGTGCATCGTTAATCTATACAAACAGCATATATGGTAAGCATTATTTTATAGTTTCTGCTATGTTTCTAATATATAATATCTATAGAAATTATATGGTATACATCAATGATCTAGAAAACAAAATTGCTATTGTGATGTAGATCTTAGCGGTACATGTTTTGATTGCAAATATTAGAAGCTCATGTTTTGATTTTCAATTACTTTTATTGTGCAAATCTACAGCTTCGTGATTTTTTTCTCTTGGCCCATTTTTATTGTTGTTATTGATTTTTGAAGATATCGTGAACTCACGAGATAGATTTTTGGAGCTATGTGCAATCATTTCTACATCAATACATACCATGTTTTTTTGGCAAACATATGTGAAATACAGTTGACAAAAACTTCTGCAAATTCAAAATGTTATTGAATGCATAAATCCAGAAGTGTCACTAAAACCATGATTTGGATACACATAATCACAAAACAAAAGTATTATTGCCTTATTTTCCATAAATTCAATCCTCTGTAAAATCCAAGAAAACACTCAAGTCCACAACAACAAAGTCCACAACACCAAATCATTAAAACATGGCAACATAATTGATATTGGCATACCAGTCTGCAAAAATATTCAAATTATGGAGGCGGCCTCCTCCTCCTCCTTGAAGGAAACAATGTTTCCGGGTCTTTGGATTCCCAATGGCATAGAACATCCAATAATTTTCATGGTCATGCCTTCAACTATTATTTTATCTCTTCATTGAGAAGTATTTAAAAAATGTGAAAATAATGAAAAATAAACAACTTTGAATTCTTACCTGCACATAATAGTATGCCATGGGATTCATAACTAAAGAGTCTGCATAAACTTCCACCAAAGGCCGATTATCACCACTGTCATTCCATCAAGCACATTCTACATTTAGACGCGACTCGAACCTAGGCCTAGCTAGCCCTAAAACCATGGAAGTTGGAAAGCCAACCTTATATTTTTCTTTTATTATAACCGTGGAACCTGGAAAGCCAAGGGCCATCCCATGAAGTTTAAATTTTATTCGAAAGACACAATCCTTTCTGCAAGAAGAGTCGTGATCGCAGAGCAATGAGTCAGCAAATTCAAATCATATGCGCCTTCAACATGCAGATCTCCAGTGCCTGCAATGTAAACGACTGTAAGTTTCCATCAAACGAAAGGAATATTACAATTGTTTAGTTTCTTATATGTTTTACTTGGTCTCTAATTCGTGACTTGAATCCAGGATGGGTTTCCTAGGATTGCCTGGGCCACTGGAAACAACATATAATATGTGGCTGGTGCAATATTCTCATTGGGAGGAGCAGTGACATTGACGAAATACCTGTTGGTTCCCACCTGGACAAATGCCGCTAAGTTCAACCTTAACATGCGTTGGCCCTGAGAAAACGAATGCGTCGAGAATGGCGCACTCAGAATATTCCTCTCCAGGGCTGTGAGCTGAACCTCGAGAGTAAAAAACACTGTAAAGGTCTGTAATGCTAGTATTTCATCTTGGAATGGGGTAAGATCGTAAAATGGTTTATGCAATTTCAATGTTGTAACTGAGCTTAACCATTTAACAAGGACAAAGCAACTCTCTCCAGCAAATCCACTTCCAAATCACTGCTGTAAAATTCATCATTTCTGCGATGATAGCTCTACATGCCTTCGGGAGAGCTAAGCTGGTGGTTTCCAATGGACATGCCTTGAACATGGCACTCGTGGTTTCCTTGACTCAAGTTGCATGCCTTAAACGTGGCATATTTTTTATGTGCTCGTGGTTTCCTACACATGCAACTTTAAACGTGGTTTCCTTGACTCCTTCTGTGTGCATGTGCAATTGGCATCACAGTGTTTACCACTGGTGCAATCTTTCAACACCAGTTGGCGCATGACCAGCATGGCGCATGGTATATTGAGTTTGAAACAAGTGTGATTTGTGCTAAGCTAATGTACACATGCATGTTGACTTTCGGTGCAATTAAAATCAACAAAGCAACAACAACAATTTCTTTTACCACCGGGCTGTTTCAAACGAAAAGCACACCGCAACCAATTACTTCGCTCGCGCGGAACTTTACTTCACACCAAATTTAATTCGCACCTATGCGATATGCTTAACCTTATGCGATATGGGATATTGCTTAACCTTGCAAAAAGCAATACTTTGCGGACTTTTTGATATAAAGATATCGACAAACAACACTAAAACAAGTAACATTGCCTCACTAGAGAGAGATGGTAAATACTTCAATCATTCACCATTTTATCCAGAGCTTGGGCTCCTCATGCATTTTAGGATGAACTTCTTTTTCTTCTTTTTCTCCTACATCTCTTTCATCTCTACTTAATCTAATGAAAATGATTTACATTTATACGTAAACTTGGGATCGTTTCGCCTCGAAACTATTGAACTCTATTAAAGAGTGTAATAAATTTCTACCTAAGAAATTCAACTTGCGGAATACAAACGCCGCTGAATAAATACTATGAAGAGTGCACGAAACCTTCTGACATACTGTATGACATATCTGCAATACAAGGACTGACAAAACGTCTGACGGAGTGACTGACAGAGCCGGCGTGAACGAGATGCGCATTCAACTTGTAATTACATTTCTCCAACACTCACCCTTAATTATGAATGGATGGGGATCTTTAAACAAAAGTAGATTTAACAAAATGATTTAGAGCTGAAACATGCTCTGTGCATGACGAAGTTCACTGTGTAGAACTTGTCACTCCTAAACAACTTCGCAGATATTGGAATGTGTCCCTCGCCAATGGTTTTGTGAATATGTCTGCTACCTGATCTTCATACCTGCAAAATTCTAAACAGATTTCCTTGTTATTTATCAATTCTCTGATAAAATGATACCTCGTGTCGATGTGTTTGGTTCTCTTGTGGTACACATGATTCTTTGACAATGCGACTTCGCAGTAAATGACTATGGGTTCTTGCTGGTTCAACGACAGATAACTTAACATACTCTGCATCCAAATTACTTGACATGCAACGCTTGTAGCTGCGACATACTCTGCTTCTGCCGAAGAAGGAGTTACGATCAGTTGCTTCTTTGAAGTCCATGATATAACACCTGCTCCTACATGAAATGTATTGCCAGATGTGCTTTTTTTTGTCATCTATGTTGCCTCCATTGTCGATGTCTGTGTACCCAATGAGTTTGAAATTTTCTGCAGTTGAATACAAAATACCGAAGTCTTTTGTTCCATTTACATACCTCAGAATTATTTTACCTGCCTGTCAATGCGATTCTTTTGGTGTCTCCATGAATCTTGAGATTAAACTGACTCCATACATGATGTCTGGCCTTGTCGCTGTAAGATACATAAGGCTGCCAACAAGCCTTTTAAACAGTGTAGGATCTACATTAGATCCGTCATAATCCTTGCTCAATTTCAAACCTGTTATCACTGGTGTTGGTGTTGTCTTGCAATTTATCATCTTAAATCTGTTCAAGACATCACTTGCATACTTCGATTGAGATATAAATATCCCATTTTCAGTCTGTTGGACTTCAATGCCCAGAAAGTACTTCATATGCCCCAAATTAGTCATTTTAAATTCACTTTCCATGACTATTTTAAATTCTTCTATGCCGAAATCACCAGTAAATATTAAATCATCTACATACAAGTATACAATTAGCTTATTGCCTTGCTTGTTGATTTTTGTGTACAGTGTTGGCTCACATTCACTTCTGTGAAATCCATTCTGAATGAGGTAAGAGTCAATGCGACTGTACCAAGCTCGTGGAGCTTGCTTCAAACCATAGAGTGCATTTTTCAGTCTGTATACTCTATGTCCTTGTCCTGGAACTTCATAGTGTTGTGGCTGCTCCACGTATACTTCTTCCTCCAAATAACCATTTAGGAATGTAGATTTAACATCCATTTGATAAATAGACAATTTATTTTGTGCTGCGATGGCCAAAACGGTTCTGACAGTGTCCATTCATGCTATAGGTGCAAAAGTTTCATTGAAGTCTATTCCAGGTTGCTGTGTAAATCCTCTTGCTACCAATCTTGCCTTGTGCTTCTGCACATTTCCATCAGCATCTTGCTTGGTCTTATAAATCCATTTGACGCTTATCACATCCTTGTCGATAGGAACATCAACTAATTCCCATGTTTGATTTTTCTCAATGCATTCAATTTCTTCATCCATGGCTTGTGCCCAGACTTTATCTTCTACAGCTTCTTCAAATGTTAGTAGATCATTAACTTGAGAAAATAATGCAAAACATGACAATGAATTAGATGTACCAGTCTCATATATCTCATGCAGACTTCTTGTCCTTGGCGGAGTTGTTGGTGTCAAACTGTGCGAACTGCTTGATGGAATTTGCTGTGCACTTGGTGTGCTTGTCGAAGTAGCTTGAGCTACAACTGATGTTGGAGTACCTTGAGCTAAAACAGGTCACGCTGTCCTAGGAGTAGACATAGTTGCGACATTCTGATTTACATGCGGTGTCTCAACCGCATCTTCTGCAATGTCATCATGTTCAACATGTGACACGATTTTAACATTCTTCTCTATGGTTCCATCCTATGCTTCATTTTCGACAAATTGAACATCTCGACTGACGATGAATTTTCTTGCAACAAGACCATACAACTTGTATGCTTTTGTGTCTTCAGAATAACCAATAAAGATGCATTTCTGTCCTTTATTGTCTAATTTGTTTCTTAAATCATCTAGAACATGTGCGTATGCTACACAACCAAAAACTTTTAGATGCAAAACACTATGTTTCATACATGTCCATGCTTCCTGCGGAACTTTGGTTTTCACGCTCTTCGTCGGGCACCGATTCATGATGTATACTGCAGTTGCCACTACTTCAGCCCAGAATTCATTTGACAGATGCATGGCTGGCAACATACTACGCACCATCTCCATAATGGTTCTGTTTTTCTCTCTATGATACCATTCTGCTGCGGTGTGTAATGTGCAGTGAACTGCCTATGTATGCCATGATTTTTACAAAAATTTAAGAAGTCATTCGAAACATACTCACCACCTCTGTCTATTCTTAATATCTTGATGCTGTAACCACTATGTTTCTCCACGAGTGCTTTGAACTGCTGAAAACAATCAAATGCATCAGATTTATGTTATATAAAATAGAACCATGTTTTTCTTGTGAAATCATCAATAACTGTGAGAAGATAAGTGCATCCTCCCATGGATGGTGTTTGCATTGGTCCACAAATATCAGAGTGCACAATTTCAAGTGGTGTGTGAGCTCTATATAACTTTTCGATTGGAAAAGTCTATCTGTGTTGTTTTCCAAAAATGCAGCCTTCACAAATTATCTTTGGCTTTTCAATCAATGGCAATCCTTTCACCATGTCCTTCATGTGAAATAGCTTCAGCCCACCAAAATTCAAATGTCCAAATCTGAAGTGCCATAACCAGGGTTCATCCTTTATTTTTGTCTGAAACGCAACTTGCATTGTGCTGTCTTTTTCTTCCTTGTTGCAGTGAATGTCTGCTCCTTTGCTTTCTGCTTTGAACGCAGTTCCAGAATTTTCAGTTTGACTTGTATGAACAACTTGATTTGTTTTTCCTTTTATAATTGGTGTTATCCTTAAAGGAAACAAGCGATTGCTTATCATCTACACTTCAGCTATCAACTGATTGCTTGGATATATGTCTTTGATCAGACAACGCTTTCCTATCATATGGATTCTGTAACCTTTTTCTATCAGTTGTTCAGTGCTCATCAAATTATGCTTCAAACCTTGAACATAATAAACATCAGGCATAAATTTATTCTCCCCCTGTTTGGTTAGAATATCAACAGTACCCTTACCCAAAACAATGACTTGAAAATTATTCCAAGTGTGACATCAGTTTGAACTGATTTATCTAGACTAGAAAACAGATTTAAATTACTAGTCATATGATTGTTACAGCCTGAGTCTAAATACCATATGTCATTTGGACTTTCTTGGACAGCATTGCATTCAAGTGGTGATGCGCATGATAAGAACAGTGAGCTATTCGTAGTGCTGTTGTTGCTTGTCTGTGATTGACTTTGCTTTCCTTGGTCATATTGTTTCTTCATGCATTCATATGCGAAGTGTCCATACCTCTTACAGTAATGACATTGAATTTTTTATTTATCATACCTTTGTCCACTTGGATGACTGGAAATTTGATCCTGACCTCTACCAGTGACATGTGCAGGGTTGCTACTGCGACCTCCTCTGAAATAAATTCTTCCTCTGCCTCTAGAGTTTGATCTTCCTCTGCCTCTTCCATGACTTATGGATGACTGTGCTGCAAATGCACCTTTCAGCAATGTATCTGAACCACTGATTCTATGTTCATGATTGAGTAATGAGGCTTGCAATTCATCAATAGTAAATGTGGACAGATATTTGTTTTCCTCCAGGGTCAAAACTAATGATTCAAATTTCTTTGGAATAACTCTAAGAAATTTTTCAACAACTCTTTGATCAGTTGGAGTTTCTCCATGAGACTTTACTTGATTAACCAGACCAATAACACGAGTATAGAATGATTCTACTAACTCTATATTTTTCATCGACAGAGATTCAAAAACTCTTCTAAGAATTTGAAGTTTCGCAGTCTTTACCTTATTCAAGCCTTGATATGATGTTTCCAGCGTGTCCCATGCTTCCTTAGCTGACTGCACTGCTACTACTCTTGGGAGTATTGATTCATGTGTCACTTGATGTAAGTGGAACAACACCTTTCCATCTTTCTTCCTATGTTCCTTCATAACATCCTTCTCAGCTTGTGTGAGATTGTTATATGCTGCAAGATCTGCTGGTTTTGCATAGCCATGCTGGACTATTTCCCATACATCTTGACCTCTAAACAAAGCTTTCATAGTTAGCAACCAATATTCATAATTTTTCCTAAAAATATTGGAGTTTGCAAATTACTAGAAGTGGAAGCCATTTTTAATCACTTTTCCCTTTTTGTAAATAGAATTCTTACTTGCCATAAACCAAGCTCTGATACCAGATCAAGGAAAAATCACACCACAACACCGTACAGTCAATTTAAAAATTAACTGTGCAGTAAACAATTCTTTTCTTCCTCTGGGGACTTTGACGGAAATCCCAACTTTAACTTCGTGAAAGTCTTTCACTTCGTCGAGCAATTACTTCGCAAATATTACCTTAGCAGAACTTTACTTTGCACAAATTGAATCGCACCAAATTTAATTTGCACCTATGCGATATGCGACATGCTTAACCTAGTGCGATATGCGATATTGCTTAACCTTGCGAAAAACAATACTTTGCGGACTTCTTGATATGAAGATATCTTTTACTTTGGGTAACTTCGTAACTTTTCGGCGGACTTGTTGACATTGACAAACTGCAATAAAACAAGTAACATTGCTGCAGTACGAAGAGATGGTAAATACTTGAATCTTTCACCATTTTACGAAGAGCTTGGGCTCCTCATGCATTTTACGATGAACTTCTTCTTCTTCTTTTTCTCCTACATCTCTTTCATATCTACTTAATCTATTGAGAGTGATTTACATTTATATGTAAACTTGGGGTCGCTTCACCTGGAAACTATTGAACTCTATTAAACACTGTAATAAATTTCTACCTAAGAAATTCAACTTACGAAATGCAAATGTGGCTGAATAAATACTATGAAGAGTGAACGAAGCCTTCTAACATACTGTCTGACATATCTGCGATACAGGGGACTGACAAAACGTCTGATGGGGTGACTAACAAAGCCGGCGCGAACTAGATGCGCATTCAACTCATAATTACATTTCTCCAACACTGCTGAGAAGGATGTGTTGCTACTGTGCATTGGCACATGGAATCGATGCCAATGTATTCTGCATGTTTTCGACTAGTGGACATCATGCCGACTCATTTTATTCTTTTGAACATGATCCAAACAATCATCGATGCATTAAACAATGGATAGTTTATTGTACAATTCAATTCCGTTAAACATCTTTTGTTTCGAAATTAATTATTTATAAAATTCATTTCATAACAATGGACAATGTGCTTTTAGTTTATAATATTTGTAAGTAATGTTTAAGTGTCATAAAACGGTCTACAACAAAATAATATAATTATTTCATGGCAGGTTAAAAGTTTTATTTATTTATTTATTTAAGTAAATGTAATGTAATTGTCAATTGACTTATTGATTTATAAATAAGTCAAATTAAAAAACTAAAAAACATCCAGGTTTTCTTTTATCTATACATTTTTTAATTATTCGTATGTTGTTGACACAGATATGTCGACAAGGGTTCACTCTGCACAATGTCAACAAAGCTCGACACAAACTCCCATAGATATCGGGCTAGAAAGGGCTTAGCCTATTTAGCAACACTAGTAGAGTGAGTGAGGTCTCACCCAAGATACCTAAGGGGGCTACAGGAACCAATCTTCCACATGTATAACAGGACATGCATCATTCACATTTAATCACAGCATCAACCAGAGATCGACATAATTATCATTCGCATCATAACACCATCATTGCACACCAAGACATATTAATCAGATCTCCTCATTAACACATCATAGAAACACATTTAACAGATCTGTGATGCATCTCATAGAATATTTAATCATAACTGCGACATAACACTAGTAATCAAACTGCAACATAACCAAAAGAGAGACAAATTCATTGCCAAAAAAATCTTTCTCATTAAAAGTAGGCTTCACACATCAAAACCATCTTACGAATCACCGAATTGACAAAAACATACATCCACAAAACCAATCCTCAAGAATTCAGATAATAGTTGATACAACGACAGATTGAACCATCGAATTAGATACATATGGACAAAAAGACCCGAGATCATATCCAAATAAAGATAAAACATAAGATTCTCGAAGGCTTACAATGCTACTCCTATTTATAGGCTCACTGGTCATTACAAACTTGGTCCACTTCACAAAGTAACCCATTAACTAACTAACTAATTAACTAATGACTCTTCTTTGTTCGCTTTACTTCCACTTTGTTGCACTCCACGACTGGTCCTTTACCCTTTTCTTTGTCCCTCTTGTCATTGTTTTTACCAAAACTTCTACGGCTTAGCCATGTGAAAATAGGCCCCCAACACAAATGTGTGGATCGCCCTCGAACCACTTTATTCGGACGTTGCTAGCGTGTTCATCTATTTCTTGAATTCTTCGTATGCTGCTTTGATTTTTTTGACAACTTCCTTCACTACAACTTGGAGCATGGTGCATTCTTCAACCTTCTGCTTAATTGGATGCTCGCTTTCTTATTGTTGCAATATCTCTATATTTTCTTTGATCTGCATCAATACTGGCATAGCTTTGACTACCAGTTGCTCTGCTTTCGACTACAACTCGTCCAACTACTTCGTTCTCCTCCATTGTCTGGTCCGCGCCTTGTTGACTTGGTGCTGCAATTTGCTTTAGTTCTGTTTATTTAGTCATCTGTGCAAGTAGGGGGATCGCCTTTAGCGAGCCCCTTAATGCCTGTAGTTGCACCTCTTCCTCACCAAGTTGTACGTTCAATTGGTGCAACTTCTCGTCTTGCATGAAACTTCCCCAAAATTGTGATACCTCCTCTACGATGTGTTGCACCACCTTCTCTAATTCTGTGATCTCCATCGCAACATCCTCAATAGTGTTTTTCCTTGCTTCCACTTTCTCTGGTGGTGTGCTTGGCACCACCTTTATTTGTAACTCCTCGTTGGATTTTCTAAGATCCGTGATAACTACTCGCAGCTTCAATTCCTTAGCCTCTGCGATCATCTCTTTGGCTATTTCTGGTGCATCTTCGCATGCCATGGATATGGCATATTACAGTCTCCTCCTATCGTCCATCACTTTTTTCCTTTCATTCATTACTTCCTCCTTTTCCTCACAGATTCATTCCATCTCCGCTTCAACATTTCTTACCTGCCTTTTGTAATTAATCATTTTATCATGTGTTGACGTTTCTTGCTCATTAATTTCTTTCCTAACCCCAATGTGGGTGCGATGAAGCATAAACATAGGAAGCATGTTGAGATCGATACTTATTGTATCTTGTCCTCGTAGTGCGACGTCTAACTCTTCATTTCCTGTAGTGATCGCACCAGGTAGCACTTGTACAATCCACCGCTGAGTGTCGATATCAACGTCAACCTGTCGCACTTCTGATGGACTTGGTTCTCCAAGCCCTAGCTAGACCCTTGTCTCCATAACCGCATTGCTTAGTGTTCTCAATAGCTACAACAATTGGTGAAAATATTCAGTTGTGTGCTGCGTCACCTTGGTTCTGTTTTCTTCGGAGACACTTTCCATTCTGTCAAGCAGCATGTTCATTTGCTCGTCGGGGATACCAGTAGTGGTGCTCCCTTTGCATTTCTCCATTCTCCTCTTTGTGTGCATTTCTTGTCATTGTGCTTCCAACTCCGAATTTGTTGGTGATCCACATAGCAATTGGTATTATTGTTCGATGCTAACATCAACTGCAACAAGTCATCGACTTAGATACAACTTCAACAAGTTCTCGACTTCGACAAGATCGATGACTTTGACAAGTTCAGCAAACTCTACAGTTCATCGATGTCGACATACAGCGTCTACTTGCGACTGGCGAAGTACAATAGATTGTCTCTCTGTCTTCCAGTCGATTGTAACGATTTAACTTCTGAAACCGTCCTAACTTCTTTTGTAACTAAACATAACGGGTACTAACCAAGTGTCTCAACACTCTATATAAGCATGTAAAATATGGTAACATCAATCAATCGATAGAGGCTTTTTCAGTCATCGAGTAATAGAGAAGAAAAATTCACATTCCTGCATATTGTATGTTTGTGTATGTTTATCTATGTAGTGTATTTCCTACTTTGCTTCTATTTCTTATGATTCTGCCATAACAATACCGATTCATTCAATCGAACTGTTGTCCCCCTCGTGCACCTAGGCATGTGCAAATCATTGGTATTCGACCTCATTTAGAGCATATTCAATCAAAGCATCAACTTTGTTCATGCTTAAGTTTTGCATATACACTTCCATCGAAGTTACCTAACTTATGCCTGTTCAAACACACTCGCAAACTCAGCAATCCAAGCAGACACTACCTCCAGAGATGGCAAGAGAAACAGACAATCGACATGTAATTGACAAGACAACACAACTTATAGAGAAAGCGTTGGCTTGACAATGGAATGAAATGTTTTCCTAGTTCAATGAGATTCTCACACGATTTTCTTCGACATCAGGAGGATTTCCGACGAGACCTAACTCCGACAAAATCAGCCCCTTCAAAGTGCAAATGAATTTGGACATATTGAATCTAGAAGGCAAGATTAACGTGGAATCCATCGACAATTGGGTACAACAATTGGAATCCTATTACTCTGTGAACCAACTCGCAGAAGCTGAAAAGATCACCATTGCATCCTTAGATATGTCACAATCTGTGCACTGTTGATGGGAGAACCTCTCAACAAAGATGAAGAAAAGCGGAGACCCCATAGACACACGGGAGAAATTTGTTGAATACTTCTGAAAGGAGTTTTACACTCCCAAATACCTTGAACAGCAGTATAAGAAATGGCAGCAACTAAGGCAGTGGAAAGACTAGTCAGTGCAGAGTTACATCGACGAGTTTGATCAACTCATGGCTAGAATTGACGTTTAAGAAGGAGAGAAAATGCTTGTTTTGAAGTACGCCAATGGAATATCGTTGTACATTCAACAGGAGATGGAATTTATGATTGTCAACATGCTCACAGATGCATTTCACTATGCCAGCGAACTTGAAACCAAACAGAAGGGAAAAGAATGTTTCACGACTAAACCATTAGGATGACCACCCGACAAGAAAGCACCAGTCAACCTCAACAAGTCGAAATATTCTCATCCAACTCTGCGAAATCCAAATCACGGAAAAAATCCTTTTCAAAAAAGGAAACGTAGAAAACAACCCCCTACTGGGAAATGGTGTGATTACAATAATTCATCTTGTCATGATACGTCTGAATGCGAATCTCGGAAGAATTTTTTGGAAAAAGTGTCGACATCCGACTCATTTGATAAGAATTTGGTAGAATCTAACACAGAAGCAATGACCCTTTTGACATCAACATCGGCCACTCCAACATCCTCGACTATCATCGACGAGGAGGAATGAGAGAACCTATTTCATACACAGATATGTGTTCAAAACAATCCATTACATCTAATTGTGGATAACAGTATCTAGAAGAACTTCGTTTCTGAATATTTCGTGAAGAAACTAGGTCTTATTGCCACTCCATATCCTCAGCATTACAACATCGGTTGGATAAAGGATGGACAGGAACTATGGATCACCCGACAATGCAAACTCACCTAATTCATAAAGCCTTTTGAAGATGAAGTACTCTGCGACATGGCACCACTCTCCATAACCAAAGCCTTGTTTGGGAAACCTTACTTGTGGGATCGCCATGGAAGTTACCTGTCACGGCCTCAGAAGGTGATTGTCAGAATCTGAAATCAATGGTATGACATACCAAAGCAATGACCTACACCAACAGTTGCAATGATATTTGCTAAACAGATGAAGAAGATCATCAACCATGCTCATAATTTCGCATTAATCATGATCATCCCACAAAATTCTAGGAATACTGCAGTGGCCAGTCGACTCAACGACCCATGCACATAACATTCTACCCAACACTAAAATGTATGCTATTTAAGAAATATTCCAGGAATATTTCATATTTTGGGCATAAAGTTTCGCTTGTAACTTGGAATCGAACGGACTTTGTCCCATTGGAAAGATATTGAAATTCTATACAACTTAGATGTTTTGATTTTTCTCCGATTCCTTACCGTTTGTGATATGCAAGAGTTTTAGTAAAAAAACATCTTTCAAAAGATGCTTTTAAATATTCCAGGAATCTTTCATATTTTGGGCATAACGTTTTGCTTGTAACTCAAAATTGGGCGTACGTTGGACCGTTGGAAAGATCTTGAAATTATATACAACTTTGATGATTTGAGTTTTCTCTGATTCCTTACCATTTGTGAGATGCAGACATTTTAGTAAAACAAAACATCTTTCAAAAGATGCTTTTATAAAAGCATCTTTTGAAAGATGTTGTTTTTACTAAAATTCATGTATCTCACAAACGGTAAGGAATCAGAGAAAATGAAAAATATAAAAGTTGTAGGTAATTTCAATATATTTTTAATAGTCCAAAGTAAAATTTAATAGGCCACTGAAGCACTAAATTTCAGTAATGTTTGCCAACTAAATGAGCAAGTGAACCAATCTAATCAGTTGCTTGCGCCCCACCGACCCCACTTACCTGGATATAGTCTTATAGAAGATGTCGCTACCATAACTAATCTTATTCTACTTAAATCTTTTGTATTGGATTCATCTATTTATTAACTCAGTAGTTAGTTTGAGGGAATGAGTTCACTCCAGGTAGACATATACGGCGGGACATTAGCGAGGGGTAGCACATAAAGCACCCCACACGGAGAGCATTGCCCAATTACTTTGTTCATCTGAAACACATAACGAAACCAGGTAGTCGAAGGCATATGCTCAAGGGAGTGCCCGTATGCCGCTGTTTGTAACAGATCCATTGTGCTTCATAGAACCAGATTGTGTACTTCTATTATAATGTATCTCTATAGTGTACACACGAGGGGGACTTATATCATCTGGGAAGGGTAATCTCTTCCCTGCTTATTTATGGGCCTATGAATACGCTATTAGTATGATGCGCCTAGGAGTACTGTGCTTCATCTCGCTCAAACTGTGCCCCACCTACCATTCACGAGTGTTATCGTTGACCGGAAGAGGGCAAGCTCCTTGCTTTGATACCCCAACAGTGAAAGCAACTAGGGCCGATACTATGGGCTCAAACACTAATCCCAATTCTGAGTTACGAGTGAAAATGTATTCCCAAAATATGAAATATTGATGGAATATTTACGTTTTTTGTTATTTAGGATACATTTTGGCCTGGATAATTCCTTATGCAGCTCCCGACAGAAGCAGTTGATTGACAATGTTCTTGATGAGTATCGGAACCTATTCCAACACAATATACCTCAACATTTCCAGGTAAAATACTCTATTGAACTTGCTACTAGTTCTTCATTACCTAACACATCTCTTTACAAAATATCTATTCTCTAAAATGAAGAGATTCGCAGACAAATTCAAGATTTGATCGACAAAGGTCATATCCGACCCATCTCCTCTCCTTATGGAAGTCCAGTCATCCTCGTTCCAAAGAAAGATGGAACTTGGTGCATGTGCATCGACTACAGGGCCCTCAACAAAATTTCGATGAAGAATAGATAACCTCTGCCGTGGATAGACGAGCTCATCGACTGTCTTGAAAGGTGCTAAATTATTTACTAAGCTCAACCTCAAGTTAGGATATCATCAGATTCCAATCGATCCCTCAGATGTATGGAAAATTGCTTTCAAGACCAAGGAAGTATTGTTTGAATGGTTAGTCATGCCTTTCGGCTTAACTAATGCACCTGCGACCTTCATGCGATACATGGATAACACTCTTCAACCTTTCATTAGAAAATATGTCATTGTCTACCTCGACGACATATTGATTTTCAGTCGATCATGGAAGAACATGTTGGACAGCTTCAACAAGTCCTCGACACTCTCCAGCAACATCGAATCTACTTGAACATGGACAAGTGTTCCTTTGCGATGAACAACATCAAATATTTCGGGTATGTAATTGAATCTGCAAGCATTCACGTCGATCCAGACAAAGTACAAATCCTCAAAGGTTGGCCCATTCCTCAAAGCATTCAAGAACTAAGAAGGTTTTTTGGTTTGGCAAATTTCTATCGACGATTCATACTCGGCTTCAGTCACATAGCCTGGCCCTTGAATTGGTTGACGAAGGGAAATGGGAAAATTGTCTTCAAATGAACATCAACACAACTAGCATCTTTTGAACAGTTCAAACACAAGTTTTGTACTGCACCACTACTTGTGTTACCTGATTTGCATCATCCCTTTGAGATTGAGCCGGACGCATTGGACTATGCCCTGGGCATAGTGATCACTCAATCTAGTCACCTAGTCTCTTTTCATTCTGAAAATTTTAACGACACAATTAGAAGATATTCGATGTATGAAAAATAATTGTATGCCATTGTGAAAGATCTCAAGCAATGGAGACATTACAGCCTTGTCAAGGAAATGGTCATCCTCACTAAACACAAGCCTCTATAGTTCACCCCGTCCTAGTCGAAGTTACAAACAACTCAACAAATCAAGTGGACTATTTACCTGCAACAATTTTAGTTGGTAATTAAGTATCGAAAAGGTAAAGCCAATGTCGTCGTCGATTGTCTAAGTTGACCACCCATTACTCTCCTTCTTACAGTGATGAGTATGCAGGGTTATGAAACCACCACTTGGACTCAATTGTATGAGGAAGACAATGAATTTTCATCATTCTCTCGCCATCCTCAGACTGATAAGTCCTCGACCTCCAACTATTTCCTGAAAGACACCTTGTTATACAAGCTTGGACAACTTTTTGTACCGACTGGTGAGCATTGACATTAGCTCATTTGGGACATGCACTACAACAAGACTACATGACACTTTGGAGTATCAAATACCCTTGCTATTTTCCAGAAGTATTTCTTTTGGCCTTCACTTAAAACTAACGTCAACAAGTACATTTGATCATGCGTGGTTTGTGCCATTTCTAAAGCACCTAATTGACGAAAGGGATTGTACACACCTTTTCCAGTTCCTAGTCGGCCATGGGAATCTATTTCTATGGAATACTTGATGGGATATCCTACTACCAAACATCAGCATGACACGATCTTAGTAGTAGTCGATATATTTTCCAAGATGGCCATTCTCATTCCATGCAAGAAGACTACGACAGTGCAGCAAATTGCTCAACTCTTCTTTGAACATGTCTAGAAACAATTTGGTTTACCCACAACCATTACTTCTGATAGAGATGCCAATTTTTTCAGCATATTTTGGAAGACTCTCAGGCAGCAGGTCGACAAAAGACTTTCCCCATTGACAGCTTTCCATCCTCATACGGTCGGATAGACAGAAGTTGTGACTCACTTGGTAGTACAACTGATTCGCATGTACAACCACAAGCATCAACGAACATGGGATGACAGTCCTCCATACATACAACACAACTACAATCGTGCTTAGCACAACTCTACAGGAAAGAGTCCATTTGAGATCTGTTATGGATTTCAACCCTCAGCACCTATTGACTTGATCAACTCCTTGACATAGTCGAACGACAACGACTATATCCAGCGAGAATTTGATAAAGCATTGAAGCTTTGAGATCGAATCTGTGACATCCATAAACAAGCACAGGAAATGTTGCAACGAGCAAATGCAAAAGCTAAGGCCCGACACGACAAGCATTGTATTCCTCATTCCTTTCAAATTGGGGATTAGGTCTGGTTACATCTCAAGAAGGAACGCTTTACCGACCCATACAAGAAGATGAAACCTTTGCGATATGGTCTGTACAGTATTCTTCAGTAGATTGTAGAAAACGCTTTCTAGCTCAACATTCCTTCATGCCTGGGTCTACACCCAGTATTCAATGTGGATCTACTTTGACCATACCATGCACCACTATTGGAACATAACAAATTGCATACAACAGAACCAGAAGACATCCATCCATATGTTCAGGAGCCTCTTCCTTGCGACACCATCGTGGGACAAGGACTACGCCATACAAGGACGAACACAATTACCTTGTTTCATATTTCAAAAGCTGGACAACTCCCATCAAAAGGAAAGTCGTACTTTTCTATTGAACTAACCAACAAGTTTCCTCACCTATACGAGCAAACAATGGGGACCATTGTTTCTTAAGGAAGGAGGTATGATCCACACAGCAGTTCGCATTATTGTCGGATGCTAACATCAACTGCGACAAGTCATCGACTTCGACACAACTTTGACAAGTTCTCGACTTTGACAAGTTCATCAACCTTAATAATTACACGACATCGACATGCAGTGTCTACTTGCGACTAACGAACTATGACATATTGTCTCTCTGTCTTCTAGTCGACTGTAACGGTTGAACTTCCGAAACCATCCTAAATTATTTTTTAACTGAATGTAACGTGCAGGAACCCAAGTGTCTCATCACTCTATATAAGCATGTAAAATATTGTAGCATCAACCAATCTATAGAGGATTTTTTAGTCAGAGTAATAGAGAAGAACAGTTCGCATTCCTGCATATTATTTGTGTGTGTATGTTTATTTGTGTAATGTATTTTTTGCTTTGCTTCTTTTTCGTATGCTTCCTCCATAATAGTACTAATTCATTCAATCAAACTATTGTCCCCCTTGTGCACCTGGGCACATGCGGATCAGTCGAAGTGTCGGTTGATGCATCACGACTTCCAGTTCTTGATGGATCATCCCTGCCTTCATCTTCGTCTTTTGAATCTTTTGTTTCTGTCTGCATCTTTGGTACATCTATCGGCTTCCCATCCTCCGGGTCCGACAGTTGGTCGTCATCGATCAGGGTATTCCATTCATTGGGCCATTCTTCTACTATGGTTTCCATCTCTTCCTCAGTGAGATTATACTGTGTAGTCAACCATTTATTTTCTAGATCTACGCGTGCTTGCAGGAAGATTGATTACATCCCCACAGCGATCCACCCAATTCTGATACGAACTGTTACACCAAAACCCCAATATTTTAGTGAAGGCCGCCCACTAGGATATTAACATCCCATCACGCTTTGCGGTCTAGACTCTGGGCTGGATGTGCACACGTACGGAGGTGTCCCCTTTGGGCAATACGAGCCCCGGACAAACACTGCAATGCCGGCATTTCCACCATATCTGTGACTCGAACTTGGGTGAAGGCTCTGGTACCAAATAATATGAACCGTTACACCAAAACCCAGAGATGTTAGTGAAGGCCTCCCACTAGGATCTTAACAAATTCGTCGATGCTTTCTTGCCGCGACCTCTATCAATCGCAGGATTTTTATTGCCTACATATGCATCTCTTCTAGGTAGATGTAAAATTGGATATTTTTTTGTGCTTCTTTTCCTTGTCATTTAGTGGCCATAGGTCCTTATATCGTGCCCTCGACACAACTTCCATTCCTTCGTCTCCATGCCCTGATATTTCAGTGGCTCCATCCATGCGACCAGAGAAATTAGTAGCAAGATCCATGAGTAAGTGAAGGGATTACCCTTCTCTTGTGTTGCAACTGTGTCCTCCATCAATTCATTCGACAAAAAGAGCCACCATTTCATCTAAACTCTGACCGCACATTGCTTCACTTATGCGATTACCTGTGATGTGCACTAGTTAGGGCGATTCTTCTGCACTATTTTAATATCCAACAAATTCACTCCAATCCTGACAGCTTGGTCATTGATCATATCGACTAGGGACCCCTGGGTGTTTTTCTCCACCCCATACTTAGCTTTCATCTTTGCATCCAAATTTTTGTCATTGTATTTTCCCTGGAAGTACTGCGATGGATCTACCCCCATGTTGGGAAATCCAGTAATTCATGCAATAAGATCCACTTTGATGGGGATCTTTCTGTCAAGCCATAAATAACCACCGTGGAAACATACAAGAAATTTCTTAATGCATGCCTTCACCTCCACTGAGTTCCCAAAGTGCAGCATGTGGATGATTGAAACAAGTCCTGATCGTTGTAATCCCAATGCCCATTGCATTGGTTTCCTGGTGATTGGGCCTCCATCTTCATGGACTTTGTTGATAAATGTCCACTGGGTGCACTCCGAATACACTAGAATGTCGTGGTCATTGTATTGCAATGTATGCAGCAGTTGCAACACTCCTACGGTGATGTGGACACCTTCCAGTGCCGCTTGTTCTACTATGGTGTACTTGGTATTCTTCCCAATTCTTACTGGCAGAGACCTTTCTCTCCTTGATGGCGCGTAGCCTAGAATTTCCATTGTGGTTGGACCGTGTTGTTGCCTGGCCCTTCCTCTTTTTGTTGTTTTCTCTTCTCATATTGCACCCGAATTTCCCGCTTCTCCTCATGTGGCTACCGCTCATGTAGAGATGCAGGTAGTATTTCCTCTTCTTTCTATATCTATTGGCTAGTTGGCACTTATTTTATTCCAGAATATCCGAGCTAGTGCGGATGAAATCTCTATTTGTTCTTCCACAATTGTTGCCATCACCCTGGGTGGCTCCTGCGTACTAGTGTTGGATATCACGTGGGCCATCATAACTCTTCGACTACAACTCTTCCTATCTTCACTCTCTAGTTTCTTCAACGCTCTTCACCTTCAACACCCACAATGCGCATGGTTCAGAATGCTTCCCTACGTGTCCTTTTATACCCATTGAAACGATTTGGACAATGATTATGCAAATCATTCGTCGATTTACCCAAATCCTCCGTTGATTTCTCAATCTGGCACAATGATGTGGTATTAAATCCATACTGGTCCACTTTCGTCGTTGTCCACCGCTTCTTCCCTAGTGTTGATAGGTCCCAAACCATGTCATTTTTTTGTCACCAGGAATATGTATTCCAACTTTGTTGCAGTTCCATCGACAAACATATGAACTCAAACCTTGTTGTCGTTTCATCGATAGACTCTCGAACTGTGCGGTGTACCTGTTTCATTTTTTTTCAAGTCGACCTGTTATCTTCCTCGGTTGAGGTGTGCCGGGCTATCCTGATAGGGATTTTGCTGGATCCCATTCACTAAGTTCATCAAAATCATTCCATCCAACTTTTGCAATTGAACTGCACCTCTGTCAGTAATGAACTTTATGACATATGGACCAACCCAATGTATTTGGAGCTTACCTAGGTGTTTTGCGAACTTTCTGTCGTGTAGAAGAACCATGTCTCCATGCTAAAAGTGCTTCTTCTTTACATGGTGATCATTCCATTCCTTATTTCAATATTTTTCCACTTGCTGTTGAAATCCCACAATGAAGCAATCTTCTTCCAGTTGTAGCAACTATGCCAATCTTTCTTCAATCGCCCCGTCGTCGCTCATGCCTGTCTCTATTGTTATGCGTAGACTGGGGAAAATGTACTCCATAGGCATGAATTCTTCTTTTCCATATAGCACCCATATACCAGCTTGAAGGTGTTCTGGCCTTCAATCTTTTGCACATTTTTCTATAGGCCCATAATACCGCAGGACTCTTCAAGTCCCAATCGTCACGGTTTGTATTGCATGCCTTAGTGAGCGCATGCTCCAGAATTTTGTTTAGCGCTTCAACTACTCCATTAACCTATGGGTGGTATGGGTACTTTTTCTATGATGAATCTGAAAATCCTCAGTCATTACTTTACTATTCTGATTTACAAAATGCGTAGCTTGGTCGCTCATCAAGATTTTTGGACACCCAAACCTGGTGACCACATTGTCGAAAAGAAATCTTGTTGTTGTCGCAACTGTACAATCCTTCACTATTGCTTCTTCAGCCCATCTTGTTAGGTAGTCTATCGCGCTAATGATGTATCTCACACTCGTCCTCTTCCCTGGTGGGTTAATGGGACCCACAAATTCTACTGCCCATTTTTCAAAAGGTTGTATTTTCAACTGGGGCACTAATGGCATCTCATCCCAACACGATGGTTTCCCTGTCCTTTGACATACGTCATAGCTCTTGGAGTAATCTGTTGCGTCACCATCCAATGTTGGCCACCATAAGCCAGCTCTAAGTATCTTTATGTCAGTTGCGTGCCCTCCATAATTCCCTCCTCCGATCCCATCATGAGCCTCAACCAACACTCTTTCTTACTCATGCGAAAGGACATATCGACATAGAATTTCATCCAGTCCCATCTTGTATAACTGTCCCGTGATCAATTGGAAGTTAGCAGCTCTAACGACTAATTGCTTCTTTTGATTACTAGTGAACTCTTCAGGTTCTCTTCCCATGGTAAAAAACTAAACAATCTATTCATAATGGTCATCGACCATTTCAATGCGGAATAACTACACGTCGGGAAGACCCTCGTTGATGCTAGTTGGTTCCTCACCCGATTCAATTCTCGACAGATGGTCAGGTCCTGCGTTCAATCGTCCGGGATTCAAAATTATTTCGAAGTCAAATTCCTAAAATAGTAGCAACCATCGATAGATATTTCCCGCCAACACAGGCTTGTTGACCAGGTACTTCAGTGTTGAGTGGTCAGTAAACATCTTGAAGTGTTCTCTCAATAGATAATGTCGGAATTTTTGTAGTGCATATACCATCGCTAGGCATTCTCTTTCTGTCGTTGTATAATTTTTCTCTACGGTCGAAAAATTAAGGCTAGAAAACGCAATAGGATGGTTGATCGACCCTTCTCCAGGTTGGGCCAATATCACCCCTAGCTCGACTGACGAAGCATCTACGTGGACATGGAATTCTTTCTTCCTGTCAGGGAAGGATAATATTGGTGCTACAACCATCTTTTCCTTTAATATGTCGAGGCTATTTTGAAACTCACCGTTCCATTCAAACTTCGCATCTTTCTTCAACAGCTTCTCCATAGGTGCAGTAATCGATGCATACCCCTTTATGAACTTTCTATAATATCCTATATGGACCAACATGGCCTGTAGCATCTTTACCATCGTAGGTGCTAGTAAGTCGACAATGATCATGATATTGGCTGGGTTGACCAACATACCTTCCTTACAGACAATATATCCCAACAAAATACCAAATGGTGCACAAAAGATACACTTATTTAAATTAAAAGAGATCTTATATTGTCGACATCTTTCAAGAATAATCTTGAGGCTCTCAACATGGTCTTTAACCAATCCATACACAGTCCAATCATCCATATACACCACCAAGAACTTGTGAATAAAATAATTGAAAGCAGTGACAACTAATCTTGAGAAAATTGTAGGGGCATTCTTGAGACCAAATGGAATTACTGTGTACTGATAGCATCCCCACTCAGTTACAAAGGTGGTTTTGTGTCGATCTTCTTTCACAATATTGATCTGGTGATATCCCGAGAACCCATCTTTGAATTAATATAATTCCTGTCCTCCGACACCTTCAAGTACTTCGTCAGTAAAGGGCGTGGGGAATGGATCATGAAGGCATGCATCATTCAACTTCCTTAAGTCGACACAGATCCGGATTTCATTAGTCTTCTTGTCCTGGATGACCATCGGGCTGATCCATTCTGACTCCTCAAGTAGGATCAATGATCCATTCATCCAATATCCGATCTATCTCAGCCTTCACTCGTTCTTTGTATCTAGGATTCAATCTATACGGTCATTGCTTCACTAGCTTAGCATCAGGATTAAGGGGGATCTTCATCTCAACCAGGTCCCCGAAAATTCCCTTCATCTCAGAAAAATTCATCAGGAATAGATCTTGAAATTCATGCAATAAGTCAGTGACCTTCCCGATTGTTGTGTTGTCCCAATCATCTCCAATACTGGAAAATTTTGGATTCTCCAATGTCCCAATATCTACTTTCTTAATTTTCAATGGTTGCTTGAATCTGTCGAATGGCATATCTAGTGCTTCAACGTCACAAATTCCTTTTGATTATGTGACATAGACATCTCTAGGATCTTTGTCATCATTAGGTCCTCTCAAATTTTTGTAACATTCCATCATTGTCTTTGGTGTTGTAGTCCATTACAGTCCCAATGGTCTTTCAGTTGGAACTGTCTCAAATATCTTTTCGCAGATTACCTGTAGTGCACCATCAATTAGAGGATTCTCATCAACGAAACTGAACATGCAACTGAAGCTAATGGTCATATCCTCCCATGTGTTTGTTCCTCGTCACAGCTCTACTAAGACATACCATCTCCATGGTACTTCATCTTACGTGTGGATGAATGCATGAACCCATCCTTTCTTTGGCCTCACCCCCCATATAGCTTGAAATTTTCCCAGATGATCCCTTGGATCCATCCTTCCATCATACTTATTTCCTTGGTAGCAGTCATTTTCCCCAAATCTTACTTCCATTACTCATCGACATTGTTCCCAGTTCGTTATTGACGACTTGTGCGCACCCTACCACCTCGCTGGAGTGGCCTTTAGTGCTTCATCTAATGCTAGCAGGCATTGTGGGTCAGATACTTTGTCTTCAAACTCATTGATGAAGATTTCCAAGTTAGGTAGTCCTTTGTATGTCGATAGATCACATACTTCTGTCGCGACGCATCTTAGTGATTAAGTGATCTGTGTGCACTTTCTGAATGATAGCTCATGTAGCCAATTTTTCCAATTCTCTAGAGCCTCTTCGGAGTCTAATGATGCCGAACTGATACTTCACCATCCCAATTCTCCATTGACAGTGGGATTGACGTATTCTTACGAGATATTATAGATATTGCCCCATCCTCCAATGAGCTCGTCTCTCATTGGTTCAATATATCTCTTTCCTTCAAGTGGATCAAGTGGAGCAATGACCCTCATGTCGCGGTTCTCAAAAGACATGGTTCTCTTCTTGAAATTGATAACTGCCTAATTTTCCATCACCCAATCTATCCCTAACAGCACTGGATATGGACTAGTGTTATCAATTATCTCTATGACATCAAAATTTGCATATGTCTTCAATCCTTCTACCTTGACTGGTAGGTGAGGCAACCGACCAATTGGTGTAACCTTGATCTGATTTGCTAAATGGAGCTGCATAGGGTGCCATGCCAGTTGTGGTTTCCCCAACGCTTCCCATGTTTTCTTGGTTTGCTTGGTTAGGATATTCACATTGGATCCTAGATCTAGAATGATGGAATCCATATCATATGCACCGATCTGGGCATTCATCCTCATCTCCCTTCCTGTTTTCTTCCTATACAGGCAGTTGATTGCGTGATCCTATCGCCCCTGTTTCGGTCGATGCAAGAAGTGAGATATCTCTGCTAATGCTTCTTGATCCTTTGCTAATGTTAGACAACTTTCTAGAAAAATTTTCAAAGTACTGATCTTTCCTGGTGACTTCTGTGACATTGTCGGATAAAAAATATGCGGCATCCCATAAACAGGTTCTTTGTGGACTACAAGTGTCAATTGAAAATGATTCTTTATCAATGCATCTCATGCTTCCCAAAAAGTTTCTTTCTCTGCTTCGACGTCAAATCGTACTTGTTTCTAGATCACGGGCCATACATTTTTCGGCAGCCTATCTTCTCCTTTTGCAGCTCCTCCTCTAGTCACTACTACGACATTTATTGGTTGACTTCTTATCTTAGTTGAGATATTCTGCACATTATGAGCTGGATTCGGGTTTGGGTTTGGTTGCAGTTGTGGTGCATTCTTAGTCTATCACTTTGTGATTAACTGAGGGCAATCTTCGATGGTGTGATCAGCTGCATTGCAATAGGTACACTGCGGGGTCATATTTGGGAAATCCCTTTGATAGTTTCCAATCTTCCCACAATTATAGCATGTGATCGGTCCTTGACCTCGACAAAAGGTTCCTCCGCAACCAAAACCTCCGCCATGATATCTTCCTCTCAGTCCTCCTCGTTGTGGGTTGAACTGTGATTGATTGTACTGCGGAGGATTGTACTGTGGATGATTATACTATGGTTGATTATACTGTAGCTAACTATACTGTGATGGATTATACTGCATCTATGTTGGATGTTTCTTGTCTCCCTTCTTGAAGTAAGTATCAACAGTCCTTTATTGAAGCAATTCATATGCTTGACAATCTTTCTCATCATGTCCAATAGATTGACATAAGTTACAATATATAGATTAATTGGATTTAACACAACCTTCTGCAAATACACACATTCCTCCAAATGATTTCCTTCTGTCTGGAAAACCCTACACCAGGGAATTCCTCCTTGATTGAGCGAATTGGGTGCACCAGACTGTAGATATTTGTGGAATTCAGGAAACTGATCTTTATGATTCCCTTCGGACTTGCATCGAATACACCATACCTCTTCACAAAATTCCTTCCCTTTTTTAATCTCCTACATTTGAATAGTCAAGTTTGCTAGCTGCGACTGGATCTCGCTCATTCCAATCCTTGTTTCTCCAATCGACGAAGCTTTGATCTTCGTCGCGATTTCCAACGCCTCCGCTTGAGATAGGATCTTTTGTTGCATCAACAGCATCTAGATGTACGGTATCAAACCTGCAATAAACCATTCCTTATGCTGCATGTCGCTCATCCCAAAACTAACTTTAGCCATCAAAGTTTTGAACCTCTGATCAAATTCCCACACCAACTCATTAGGGAATTGCTTTATCTCCTGCAATTCTATGATGTACCGCGACTCTGATTTAGGCTTCTTAAACTCGTCGATCATCCCAGCTCTAATTTATGCTAGATTCTTCTGTTGAAGTCCTAAAGGTACTTATATAAACTTCATTTACCAATCTAGCGCACGACCTCTAAAGGTCATCGCCAGTTGTCCCTTCTTAATAGCTTCATCCTGTACTTGTTTTACTGTCCACACTGCTTCGCACAAGAACCAATATTGCTTGGGATCCTCTTTCCCATTACCCTAGAAGAGAGGAAACTTCACATTGTCTCCCGCCATCATTGGTTTTCTACTAGTTTTTATAGATCCTCTACTATTACTGTTATTGTGACATGCATGCGAACCGTGCGAAGAGCTTGTGTTTCTTCCTCCAAAGTTTGGAAAAGTGCACGGGGTTGTGGGTATGTTGTAGCTTTGGGTATGTCCTTCCTCAGGTTCAGGGGTAGCCTGGTCATCCTCTTCGTCACTGTAAGGTCGCTTAGTCCCTTGTGGCCCTACTTCACAGTCCTCCGTTCCGTTCACACTAGGACTCTCTCTCTATCTCAGTCCTCCTCTTCTTCTCCGGCCAGAATCCTGCCCCACTTCTCAGGTGACCACAACTTCCCTCAGAATTTCGTCATAGCTCATTTCCATCTACCCCACATCATTTTATCAGACCCGCATCTGCGTAATACCCACAACCTCCGCACACCAGAGTTTAATCGGCGGAGTTCATCTTCAATATTCCCTTTTCACAAATGAGCGTTTTAATCCACAATGGTAATGCCAATAGGTACCTTCTTCTGGGTCCTTTAAATAATTTCATTTTCGTGCCATTGTACGATCTAACTATGTCAACAACAAACTCGGTAATGTACCCTTCCAAAATGCTATCTACCCAGACATCGACAACCCTTGAAGCTTTATTGTTAACGCAACCCAATTGTTGGATCAGTTCTGGGGTCCAATGCTCTGGCTCGTCTCCTTGGAAATTCTTCTTCTATAAAGTTAGGTTATCCAACCATTCTTATAGCAGTATAGGAAACTCACAAAAATATACCTAGTGGATATCAGTATAGATGTACTTCTACAACCACTGTTCTGTTGACCATCCAGTTTTCTGGTTTTCTTCCTCAACGAACTCTCGTGTCTTTTTGTCGAACCACTCCTCGATCTATGGCTTTGTTGGATGCCATTGCATGTCCTCTCTTTTTCACGCTAGGGTCCCAGAAACAAAATCATTTGTTGACACAGATCTGTTGATAAGGGTTCACTCCACACAATGTCAACAAAGCTCGACACAAACTCCCATAGATATCGGCCCAGAAAGGGTTTAGCCTTTCCAGCAACACTCGCAGAGCGAGTGAGGTCCCACCTGAAATACCTAATGGGGATGCAGGAACCAAGATTCCGCAGGTATAATAGGACATGCATCTTTAACATTTAATCACAACATAACTCGGAGATCAACATAATTATCATTCGCATCATAACACCATCATTGCACACTAAGACATAGTAATCAGATCTACTCATTTACACATCATAGAAACACATTTAACATACTTGTGATGCATCTCATATAATATTTAATCATAACCGTGACATAACACAAGTAATCTAACTATGAAATAACGAAAAGAGAGACAAAGTCATTGTCGAAACATTCTTTCTCATTAAAAGTAGGATTCATACATCAAAACCATCTTATGAATCACCGAATTGAAAGAAACATACATCTGCAGAACCAATCCTTAAGAATTCGAATAACAGTCGATACAAAGACAAATCGAACCATCGAATTAGATACACATGGACAAAAAGACCTGATATCAGATCCAGATAAAGATAAAACATAAGATGCCCGAAGGCTTACAATGCTACTCCTATTTATAGGCTCATTGGCCATTACAAACTTGGTCCACTTCACAAAGTGACCCATTAACTAACTAACTAATTAACTAATGACTCCTCTTTCTTCACTTTACTTCCGCTTTATCCGCTTTGTTGCGCTCCACGACTGGTCCTTTACCCTTGTCGTTGTCCCTCTTTCCGTTGTTTGTACCAAAACTTCAGTGGCTTAGCCATGTGCCAACATATGCTATTAAATATGACCATCATGACATCTGTGGAATTTGTGGCATTGACAGGGAATACTATATGACAAGTGGAGTCCCTAAGCACCATGACGTCGGGCCTTTTTTAAATACATTGAAGAATGTGAAAACTATAACAATAAGTTTGGTTATGTCATAGAATAAATTGTGATAGTGACCACCAACAAAGTAACAATGATTATATTAGAACATTGTTTGCTGATATTTAAAATGACTAAGCCTTGAAATATGGGAATAACCTAACTTAAAAAAAAAATCAAAATAAACACAATAATATCCTATTTTTTCCTCTTCGAAATAGCGTTTCGGGTACATCAAGAGGTCAAACCCTATTGTGGGTAAAATAAATTCAATCAACTTACTTCTTACCGAACCCACTAGTCAGGGTTTATAGCTGCCTAGAAGGTAGAAGTGGTTAAGCAGTTGCATATCTGCAAAATTGCATCATCTACAAAGTAATCCAAACTATATATGTGTCAATATATACAAACACAAAAACTAGCAATTGCTTATCATCATTCGACAGGGACATCACCACATTGTGGCACTTGTTTAGTTGAAGAATACAAAGAAAAATTACAATAGAATATTTATTGTTATTGAACATTTGAATCAATCCAAGATACATGGTGATTTGGTGGAAAAACATATTATTATTGAATATTTGAACGAGTTCAAGATACTTGGTGATTTAGGTGATTTAAAGAAGAAAATGAAGTGGAAGAATTTCATCAAGATCCATATGAGGTGATGGGAGCATTTCATGATTCATTGGACCCAAGAGATTGTGCATCTGATCAAAAAATGAACTGGTGATGTAGGACACGTTGATAGTTGAGGCCACATGAGATATTTTGTCGGTGTATCTAACACAAAAATACAAATAGTCAAAAAGAAAGATGTAATCCAGAGCCATGATCTACACCAAGTTTTCTCTCTTATAGTCGATGAACCTGTGATAGCAGCTTCGTATTTGCAAATCATATGTTCTAAACTATTCCACAATGATCGACTGAAACTTTGTTAGACCATTCATTATTTTCTAAATATGCAAGTAGTTTCCAATTTGTAGTGCTCCATATCGTAGGCTGATGGAAACCATCTGATGAATGTATGCTTCTGGCTTGTATGCAAATAATTATTTATTCACATTAAACGCCGACACAGACAAATTTATGGCAAGGTGCGTTCATTAAAGACATGGAAAATACTCTTAGGTCCATGTAGCATTCATGGCTCAACCCGTACGACATCCATGGCCGCATTCATGATGACAAGGGAAGGATCCTCTTAAGATCGTGACAGACGATGAAGCCTTGAGAGGCACTGTCCCCTTAGAAAAGGCCTTTGGCATAATTAAGTAGATGTAGGTTCTTTGTTATATTTTTATAGTTTTCTTTATTAAAATTTCATAATATGGTTTATTTACACTCTAATATTTATCCAACCTCAAGGTGAAGCTTAGGATTTAAGGTTCCAAAACTTGGCATTCCATGAGTGACACTTTTCCATTTCAATGTGTGAAACATTGAGTTGAAAAGGAACGACAATGAGGAGGGCAGAAGAGTTCCCATATTTCAAAATGGACACTAATTGGAGATGATCTCATCCTACATACTATGGGAGAGACCTTGTGGAACACCTATTGACATGCGTGAAAGAGAATTCCTCTTTGGAAGCATGTATCCTATCTAATCTAGCCTAGCTAAATTTTGAATTTTGTTGATTTCTCTCCTCTTATTAGACAAAGTGAATCACCCTCCATAATCCAAATGATTATAAATCTAGTCTTGCAATGCATCTAAGCATCCTTCTCTACTAGCCAAACTATCTTGTGATATGGGTTGGTAAGGTTACAGGTATGTAAGTTTTAGAACATTATTGCTCAACAACTCATATTTCACTTCAACTGTACATTTTTCCAATATTTAAAACTCACCACCCTTAGCAAGAAAGAAAATACCATCAGTCCAACATTTGTTGTTCATTTATAGCCAACAAAAATTAATAAATAAACATCTCCATTCAAAACCACAGAGAAAGAAAGACAATGTACAACAAAACCAGTGACCAAAAGGCAAGGCGGCAAAGAGATGAAACCCTAGATCCTACTCAATCTAAAGAACTCTCTCTTGCTCTATACATTAACACAACTCTAAATATTTTGTCTATCTCCCATGAGAAAACCCTATAAAGACTCCTAAGGTGGTTACAAATGTAACTCCTTAACCTAATTTTCCACTATTATTTAATTGAGTCATTAATTATTCATAATATTAATGTGATTCAATACTACATTAATTAAATGAATCAAAATAATACCCATAAATGCATAAATGCAACCCCAAATAAGGTGCCAACACCTATGATGTCGTGAGCATACTTCTAAATGATGTGGGTATAAAAAGCACATCTAGTTTCTCTTGTTCCTCGACTTTCATGCTTTCATGTTCTCGGTTAAAGGAATCAACATGCCAAAATACCAATTCCTTGAAGTAAAAAATGTCTACCACACAAACCGCTTGGACCTATCCAAAGGTCCAAGACTTTTTTCCCTCTACTCCTCGGAGAAGTTCAAGCACTGGTGATACATGGTCAACTAGTGCAAGGTTTTGTCATGAGAGGCTAAAGTATTAGAAACTTCTATAGTAAAGAACTAAGTCAATCCATTCTTCAACGTTATCTTCCAACTATGCTCTATTCTATGTGCCAATATCCTTTTTGGTTCTTAGTGAAACATATAGTGAAAGTTAACTGTCACTTCCCGATTAAAAAAAAGGATCTTGTATGTACTTGTGAAACTCTTTTAAGGATGGCATTAAATCTCCTTAAATCCCTCACCAACTAAATGGCACACATTGTTTCATGATTGTTCACCTTGGTAGTGTGGGGCCATGTGCCTTGTGGTGGTGTGGGAAGAGGAATGCAATATAAAAACCTATAATGAGAATTAATCGACCCATTTCATCCTTCATTTCATTTTGGAATAGATATACATGCAGAAGTGAGGAGTGGGGTAAGGTTAGATGAGGAAGGGAACACCCCTTCCTACCTCCTTAATTTCGGGAGGAGTAAGTAATGCATCATGCGGGGGTTAAGGCAAGGAAATAAATAAGGAGATGTGGAATTATTCACTTTCATTCCATCCCCTCCTTAATTTCACCACCTCCCCCCCCCACACACATCAGTGATCAATGACCAAGTGGTGTGACATGTGGGAGAGAGGAAAATACTCTAAGGAAAACCATAGACTTACTTGAATTCTAGCCCATCATCCTTTGATGCTAAGTTAAAAACCTGTATGAAAGATCTCTCTAATTGAATTTTTAATGAGGACTTCGTTAAGGGATTGAAGGAACTCTTCTAGAATCACCCATCTTGATTTATTTCAAGTATCAAGGAAACATATCAACGATGCCAATTTGGTCACATGCATTATCTCGAATGGTCCTTCATATGCATCATTTTCCTAAATTACCTCTCAAACTCTCATCAAAGTTAAATACGAGGTAGAGTGAGATTAGAGATTACTAATTGGAATGTGGGAGTTCATTTGAAGGGTGCCTTCAATTGAAATGAGATTTGTTGAAAATGTTGGTTAGCTAATACTCTAATCCTCATTTGTTCTCTTTTTAGATGTTATTGTCTCAATTATGTTCTTGTAGATCTTAGGATTTTAAATTGTTCCCTCCCCTTTCAACTTGAACACATGGGCTCATTTATGAATTTAATTTATCATGGTAACATGAATATCTACATTAAATAACCTATTAAGTATTTTTCTGTGGAGGTTCATCAATGACTCAAACCAAGGGAAATCATTTTTTTCAATGATTGCATTGATTTGGATTGTTGACTAGGTGAAGAATCTATTGGTTATGAAGGGGAACCCCTTGTCTCATTAATTATTCATCTTTATCATTGTTTTATGTGTCGTATTTCTTTCTTGATTCAAGTTATTATCATAGTAGCTTTGGTGGCGAATATTAGACTATGGAGCTTAATTGATCTCTTTTAGGAATCTTTAGATTAAGTATTATCAGGTATTATACTGGAAATTTCTTTAGAGCTCTTTCCAAGGGTTTTCACAAGTACCAACTTGGACTCTAATCCTTATATCTTAAAGGCTTTTTGGGGGGGTAATTTTAAGTTGATCATGGCATCTCCTTTTGGTTTCTTTTTTATGCCAATGAGATTTATTCATATTTATACTTATTTTTCCTTGGGCCTTCTTCCTTTCTAATTATTACTTTAAACTTATTAATGTTGTGGTGAATGTCATGCACTTTTAACATTAACAATATTAAAATTTGAGAATGCATATTTTCACATTTCATTATAATAGTGTATTATTTTATGGAGGATAATCTATGTCAAATCCATGAAATGCATCGAATGTTTTTGAGTGGACACTCTATCCATATATGAAACAAATTTAAAAGAATTATAATGAAAAGCGAATGCCATTAATTTGGATTTTATAATGGAGGAAACAAAAGGTTAACTGTTAAATAATTAATAAATTCATCACGAGTTTCCAAATCTCAAAGAGATAAATAATCTTGATAGAAAATAATAAATTTAAGGGTTAAATACACGTTCCAAGGGCTACCCATTCAAACTTGATCTAAAGAAATGTTCATAAAAATGGATAAATAAAGATGAGTGGAAGCCAAAGGTGAAAACCATATAGATATAAAGAGAAGAAGATAAGGAGTTGAGTAAATGGAACTTGTGATTAAAGGGGTAATAGAATATCATGGTAAATCTTGAAGTAAAAATGGGGGGTTAATAGCTAATCAAAGGCCAATGGGAAATTTTAAAATAAAAAGATTAGTAGATGATAAAGAATGAAGAAGCCCCTATTATTATGAGAACTACGAACTAAAAGGTGATGAGACAATAAAAAATAGAAATCAAAATGAATAACGATAGTTATAAAAAAGAGAGACAAATTAGGAAATGAACATAAAATTAAGGGTTAAATCATAGGTTCACGAAGAGCAATTAAAAGGTTGGGGGGTAGACCGAGAAAGATTAAGGATGAAGTAACAAACAAGCATGGGGAAATGGGAAGTGGAGAGTGATTTAATGACAAAGGTGATGGAGAAGCAGCGTCCACAAGTGGCTTAACTTATAACCATCCTCTTGATTAAAATTGTTAGGATGTTTATCTATTTCTATGGCTTCTTGGATAATACGACAAGAATGATGAGCCATAGTGGCTAAGATTTTAGTCTAGTAAAAGCACATAAGGTGTTCAGTGTTATAACAGTGCCTGGTAATTGAAGATTTTGAAATACGATTATGAATAGTATCATTTATATGCTCGTTGAGACATGTGTGAACTGATTGGTTGGTTTGGCCAATATATGAATTTCCACAAGATCAAGGAATTCAATAGACACCTTGAGAGAGAAAAGGGTCTAATTTGTCTTTAATGGATCCAAATAATTGTTTAAGGGTTTTGTGAGGTTTAAAGAGAGTTAATTTTATTTGTAGCCAAGATTTGGGGTAAGCAGTCAATGATGTTATGAATGTAAGGAAGAGAAATTTGTCCTTGAGCAGGAGAAGTAGAGTGGTTGTTTCTAGGTTTTGGATTAGGATGAAGGATGTCTCAAAAGGTCTTGTTTTAATTTAAGATAGGGAGTAGCCATTATATTGAAGAACGTTAGAGAGGTGGTCTTGATGTTTCTTTAGGAGTTAAGGGATAGAGATTTAAATAGCTCTTGTAATGAGAGTGTTTAGAACAAATGATTTTTTAGCAAGGAAGTGGTGTGAATTGGCAAGGATGTATCTATTGGTATGAGTTGATGGGAAAGGGAGGTGTAAGGTTGGAAAATGACAAGAATATCCAAGAAAGGAAGGGAATGGTCTTGTTCAATTTCCATTGTGAATTGGATGTGAGGGGACATTATTGCTTGGATCCTCATTAGTTCGAAGTCTACTCTTCATGTGGCCATTTTGGATCAGTAGTGTGATAGGATGAAGCTTCTTAAGTCTTTCTTTACTCATTTATCCTTTTCACATATTTACATGAACTTCAACAAGCTTGTTGATCTTTTATCAAAAAGAATTGTGGGTGCATCTAAGGACATCCTCTTCTTTGAATAATTTGAGGATTTTATCAAAGTCCCTGAAGGATCCCTCAAAGTTTATTAGTTGGATCTTGCTTATAGTTTCATATTTTCAATATATTTGTTACATAGTTCAACATTAGACTATTTATGATAGTGTAAGTTAAGAAAATTTGTTGTTTTGTACCATGAGGAAGCATGTCTCTTATGTGTAGTCTTGACAAGCTATTTGTTTTTGGTACCACAATAGAGCTAGATCTCTTTGAGTTTTCAGTTTTTTGCTTGATGGAATAATTAGGCAGGTATTTGCAATTATAACTTTGATTCAATCTTGAATAGCAAGTTATTGTTTTTTCAACTGGAAAAAAAATTGCAGAAGGGAAAGACATATTTTAAATGCTACGTGTATTTAGTGGGAAAAATACACTAAATTGCCCAATTCTTAACTTGCAAAAAGAATCCAAAAATACTTCATTTATTTATTTATTGCAAAATCTAAAATATATTGATCTAAAATAGAAAGTGAGACATTTATTTACATGTGAGATCATGACACCCCACAACCCAATGTTATAATAAAAAAATATTTGGAAACCATATGTTAAGTATTATAGACTTCACAATCTAATGTTGCATTGCATGGATTAAAGATCTAATAAATTAATATTATAGAAAAAGATGACTACACAAGTTATTATTCCATGAACAAATTATCATAATAATGAAAATTAACAACTTTTTTTACAAATAATAAAAATATAAAATTAATATTATAAAGAATCAAAGTAATGTAAAATTTGTTTTACTAAAATTTGAGACTTTCAAATTCATTGTTTAAAGCATCATTGATAAGAAATCTGAAAAATCTCAATCAAATATATAAAAACAATCTATAAACTCACTATAAAAATGTTGAAACTCACAATACAATATTAAAAACTTATAATATTTTTTATATTGAATGAAAAAATATATAATAATAATAATCAATTAAAATCTATAATAATAAATAGTTAATTATTAATTAACTAAGAGAAAAAAAATATTATTCTAAATTATATTAATGGTACACAATTACATATCGAAAAAACTTGAATTGTTTCACATTCTAAATCTCAAAATGTTGAAACATCTGAAAAATCTCAATCAAATATATAAAAGCAATCTATAAACTCACTATACAAATGTTGAAACTCACAATACAATATTAAAAACTTATAATATTTTTTATATTAGATGGAAAAAATCTATAATAATAATAATCAATTAAAATCTATAATAATAAATAGTTAATTATTAATTAACTAAGAGGAAAAAACATATTATTCTAAATTATATTAATGGTATACAATTATATATATAGAAAAAGCTTGAATTGTTTGACAATAATACTATTGATCAGTAAGAATTTGGGAAAAAGGGTTTTAGAAAAACTTGTAATCTAAAAGGTATCAATGCCTTACCATATAAGTCCATTTAACAAAATGGCATTGAACATATCGTAACCCTTTAAGAGAGAAATGGCCTGAATATGCCCGAATATCATCTATCTTTTATTAATTAAAAGCCTGGACTGGACTTCATATTGATGGTAGTGGCGTTTCTTATTTATTTCCTTTTAAATAATATAATTATTATTATAAATTTAATATTATTATATATTATAAATTTATTATTATTTATTTTTGTATCAGTCTATAAAATTGGTAAAAAAACAGACGCATAACATTTTACATATTAAAAAAAAAGTCGGACTTCCCTCACCAGACTGGTACATCACTTTTGATAAAGTGATAATGAGTATCTATTTCTATTAATACGCTGGTCTTTCCAAGTAAACATGATAAAAGAAAGTATGCATAAAAGACCCTGGGAGGAGATGCCGCTCTCTTGGGATCTCCAGAAGCCACTGAGGATCACTGGAGCTGGTCACATCTTCTTTCTCAAGCTTCAAAGAAAGCTTCAGCTTGAGCTTTATGTATGTTCTGTACACCGGCAATTACTTAATATCACTTGCCTCTGTAGATTTAATTAATTTTATAATGCTTCTTATATCCTTTTGAACTTCCTCCAAAAAGAACAAAGAGGATCTTTTGTTTGGTCCCTCTGTGGGCTAAAAGAGGGCTGGTTTCCATTGCACTTCTCAATCGTATCATCCTCGGCAGTTCCTTCTTCTGAGAATGTAAATGGTCTATGGTGAAGAATCTATCTCTCTTCCTGACTAAGAGTAAGCCCATTGTCCAACACTGAGTTATCTATGACAATTGCGGGATCTTACTTAGCAGTGTGGTCATATCTATCGTATTCGTGCAATATCTAACTTCCTTAGCCTCCACAAGACTAATCGGAGCCTCAATCACTGACACATCTAATACATTGCATGGAGCGGAATGTGCCAATACAGTATAGTCCAAAAGCCATACTGCACAGTATTTCAAATAGATGAACTGGGTATCAACAATTTAACTCTTTAGTCCTTGGAGACTTGCAACATGGTAGTTATTCCCAGTTTCAAGTGTTAAGGTGACTGGAAACTGTAACTGGGAACTGCATTACAGTACCTCAAGCACATGGGGAGCACCTTAATATGAAAGGATTGGAAACAATTCACATGGAGATGGGAAACAACTCTGCCCTCGATGTAGTTGATTTTCCAGTACTTCTATTCAGGCAATGTGGTGGCAATCTATAAACTATAAGATTTGGTGTTGTGATCTATAAGATATAGGGAGAGAAAAGGTACGTGACAAGCCCTGTATTTTTATTGAAATTAAATCCTATGATATGCCTTACGTCAAAGGGTAATGCTCCTAAAGGAAACACTACATTGCATATCATTAAGAGCAGATGGTTCACCTGTTAATAGAAACTAGTAGCAAGTATCCATACAGATTATTGGCAGGTATCCATTGCAAATACAAAGATTAGTTAGAAGTTTGATTATTTGCTTTCTGGTTTTGGGCAAATGCTGAATGTTGTACTTCAGCCTTTGTTTTGAGGTCTGGAAGGTTTCATTTTAGCTTTCACACACACATTTCTGCAACATCAACTTTTACTACTTTGTTATATCTTTAAGAATAGGAAACAAATTTAGAAGAAGGAAAGTGAATAGAAACGATAAAAGAGATACTGACCTAGCCATAAGATTTAACACTGCTAATATCTGAAAGTTACACAGGATTTGCAATACATATTTATCTCCCCATTCAATTGAATCAATATTCTCTTAGGTAAAATTTCAATTGCCCTTCCAATTAAAAACTCAAATGTTTCTTAATATAATAAGAGAATATTGACATCATAGATGAATAATAAATCAAACCAAATGGATAATAAATCAAACCAACTGTAGATTTGTAGTCCACTTAATATAGTGTTGTAAAAAAGCCTAATTTGTATGGACAATAATCACAAATAGGTAATGCATACTAACAGCAATTTGTTTGAAAGACTAAAGTACAAATATTGTCATTCTAAGAATAATGACAAGACTGAAATTATTTTGTTGTTGACTTGACAACCTAAAATGTAGAATAACTTTGGTCATTCGATGCAAGTGCATCATTGCTTGTTGCATTTGAATTGTTAAGCAAATTGGATAAGCTTCGTCTCAATCCACTAGAAGTAACTGAATTTGCTATCAAAACCTTTCTGATGCTCTCCAACATTGCTACCACAACTTTCATAGTTGGTCTTTCTTCTCGTGAATGTTTTGAACAAAGCAAACCAACATGTAGCAAAGAAACTAAGCATTTGTATACATTGTTTTCTTCAAATTCATTTCCATCCACCTCACTAAAAAGACAAGTGTCAATTACCTCCTTTACTCTATTTGGAAATGCCGAGATCACCCAATTGTGCAAGTCTAGGTCTCCAACAAACATGGCACTTGTTGGTTGTTTTCTAGTAAGAATTTCCAATAATAGAATCCCGTAGCTGTAAACATCTCCTTGAGTAGAAACTATTGCACTCAATCCATACTCTACATTAAATACAAACCTTCATTAGATTTTGCTCATCCAAAGAATGGAATATTATTAATAAGAAAGACAAGTGAATGTGATATTTTAGAAGGCAATACCTGGGGCAATGTATCCCATGGATCCTCTCAAAGCAAGTGTTGAAGTTAGTGAAGTAGTAAAGCTTTCACCAATTACTTTTGCAATACCAAAATCTGTTACATGGGCTGACATATCTCTATCCAAAAGTACATTGCTAGGTTTTATATCACAATGGACTACTTGCACAAAAGAATCCCAATGAAGATACTCTATGGCATGGGCCACATCTATGGCAATGTCTAATCGAGCTTTCAATCCTAATTCACACACATCTTCACCATTGTTTTCATCTCTATCAGGATACAAATGTTTCTCTAAGCTTCCATTAGACATAAACTGGAATACTAAACTTTTGAAATGAAGGTTGGAACATGAGGTTATTATTTTCACCAGATTTCGATGTCGAACCTTTTGCAAGACACTGCATTCTTGTTTAAAACTCTTCTCAGCTTGGTCATTTTGCAACTGGAAAACCTTCACAGCAACATGTGTGCCATCATTCAAAATTCCTTTATATACTAACCCAAAACTACCTTTTCCCAGCAAGTTGGCCTCATTAAATCCATTAGTGGCTATATGGAGCTCTTGATATGACATCCTTTGGTGCTCTAACTTTTGGAAACTAACTCTTGAGAAACCAATGCTTTGTGCATGCATATTCCCTCTCCATAGGAATCTTAAAAGAAGACAACATAGTATAAAAGCAATAGATCCACTTATTGCCAATAGTACTCTTTTCACAATTGTAGGATGACCTCTTGGTGCCGGACATGCAGATAACTGGAATACTTGTGGTCCACAAAGGTCAGGATTTCCATTAAAGTACATGTCATTTGATTGGTTTGAAAAAAAGCCTCCTTTTGGAATTTCCCCAGTGAGCTTGTTAAATGACAAATTCAAATATTGAAGCATTTTCAACTTGTTGAGAGTAGTTGGTATTGTACCTGATAAGGAGTTCGAAGAGAGATCTAAGCTTATTAGACTTTGTAATTTTTCAAGTGAATCTGGAATAGATCCTTGGAAGGAATTTCGAGATAAATTCAATGAAAATAGTTCAACGCAGCTTCCAAGAGTGGATGGAATGACTCCAGTCAAGTGATTGGCAGAGATGTCTATAGCTTGAGCCATTGTGATTTTACCAATCTCCATGGGTAGGGAGCCTTCTAATAAATTCCATGACAAATTCAAATAGAAATGTAGGTTATAAAGTTCAACAATTTCTCGTGGTATGCTTCCAGTGAGCATATTGTGTGACAAGTCGAGCTTTTCCAAATTTGTACAATTTCCTAAGTTGGGAGGTATGCTTCCTGATAATTGGTTGTGATGAAGGAGGAGATCTCTTAGTTGTTTAAGGGGTGCAAGGGAATTGGGAATCTTTCCAGAGAGCATGTTTTTGCTAATGTCCAAGAGACCGAGTCGTTGTAATTGTGCAAAATCATTAGGTATGTTTCCTTCTAATTTGTTGTTTCATAAACATAATCTTTCTAAATTTTTAAGGTTTCTTAAAGAAGGAATGCTGCCATTTAAAAAGTTTCCAGATAAATTTAGATAGGTTAGGCTGCTGAGATTGCCTATATGTGGAGGGATATTTCCTTCTATCATGTTGTTTTCTAATGTCAAGACAGACAAATTGGTAGAAAGTTTTCCTATTGCAAAGGGCAAGACACCAACTAGTTTATTGTCTCTCAAGCATAAATGTTTTAGGTGTGAACAATTTGTAAGGGCCATAAGAAAAGGCATGGTTGTATCACTGCCACTATCAAGCTGGTTAGATTGCAAGTATAATTTTTCAAGGAAGGATAGCTTACCCAACTCTATTGGCACACTCCCATTTAACTTGTTATCATTTAGAGCGAGTTTTGTGAGTTTTGAACAATTTCCAATGGAATTGGGTATGTTTCCACTAAGTTGATTTCCCCATAAACTCAAATAACTCAAGTCAACCATGTTTGACAAAGAAGTGGGAATGCTTCCAGTGAATTTGTTTATGGGAATATCCAACACGATCAAAGTAGAGATATTTGACCAGGGAATATTACCTGCAAATTCACAATGTTACTAGTTATACGATTTTAACGATTTTTACCATAGTCAACGGCAAAAGCTTTTTAAAACAAAGAGGGAATAGTACCTGTGAGGCTGTTTTGTGCCAAGTAAAGCTGTTGCAGATGTGTGAGGGAACCCAACTCGCGGGGAATACTTCCAGTCAGATTGTTGTAGGAGAGCGCCAAGTCAACCAAATTTGTGCAGTTGCCGAGATCGCTCGGGATGCTTCCATCCAATTGATTCCGGTGCAACCAGAGACCCCTCAAACGAAAAAGGCGTCTCAGTTGACGTGGGATATAACTGTGGAGCAGATTGTTACTAAGATCAAGCGTATGGAGAAAGGACAAATTGCCGAGGGAAGGAGAGATGGTGCCGCCCAGATCCATGTCACTGAGGTCGAGGGAAACGACTCTGTCCATGTGACGGCGGCTGCAGGTGACGGCAGTCCAGTTGCAGAAGGGGACTGCGGGACTCCAGTTGGCCATGGAAGCATGAGGATCGGAGGTGATCTCGTTCTTGAATGCCAAGAGCGACTGTCCATCGTCGTGAGACGAATGCGTAGAGGCGGAGGAGAAGTCGAAGGTAACAAAAATGAAGAGGAAATTGAGAGGAAAATAAAAAGAGAGGAACGGCATAGTGCTTGAAATGCTGAGCAGAAAATGCAAGGTGTTCTGAAAAGGGAGAAGTGCAGAGGTATGTATGAAAGAGGGACTCCCACGACAATTTATAAAGGGAGAGAGAGAGTGTTGTAATTACTCGTCCCCTCGTGTACACAAAAGACAGGACCAGAAGCTGAGCATAAGTGAATGTATGGACCACTGTGTCAGAAGGTTTCGCCGTGCTGTAATTAGTGGAGATATGGACCACTGTGCTATCTCCAAGTTGTTGATTTGATTTGTTTGTAATTATTGGTCCGCTCGTCATACGGACCACTGTGCTATCTCCAAGTAGTTGATTTGATTTGATTTGATTTGTTTGTAATTATTGGTCCGGTATCTCCAAGTCATATGGACTTTCTGCTTTGATTTGTTTGTAATTATTGGTCCGCTATCTCCAAATCATATGGACTTTCTGATTTGATTTGTTTGTAATTATTGGTCCGCTATCTCCAAGTCATATGAACTTTCTGATTTGATTTGTTTGTAATTATTGGTCCGGTATCTCCAAGTCATATGGACTTTCTGCTTTGATTTGTTCGTAATTATTTGTCCGCTATCTCCAAGTCATATGGACTTTTGATTTGTTTGTAATTATTGGTCCGCTATCTCCAAGTCATATGGACTTTCTGATTTGATTTGTTTGTAATTATTGGTCCGGTATCTCCAAGTCATATTGGACCACTCTGCTATCTCCAAGTCATATGGACTTTCTAAGTCATATGGACTTTCTAATTGGGATATTTTAACAAATACTATGGAGAAGAGTATTCCAAATACATTATTTTTACATTTCATTTTTATTGTTTACATTTTAGTTTTTTTTTTTTCCTTTCTTACAGTTCCAGTATGTAGACCATGGTTACCCGTGCCTTTGGATCTTTATATTAAGTTGTTGTTTATATTTGAGTGAGTAATATTTAAACAAATATTATCAACAAAATTATTAATAATATTTTAGTTAGTAATATTTCAACAAATATTATGTAAAAATAAGTATAATTATTTTTTAGAAATATTTATTTAATTTGTAATTCTTTATATTTTAATTTATTTATGATTATAATTATTATTGTTTTTAATTCTTATTCGCATTCCAAACTAAGCTTTAAATGGTTTAATTTATTAATGTATTTTTATAATTTATAATAATGATGTCACTAATGAATGTTTCATGATGTATCATTAAAGGTTTGTTGAAAAATTGTATTAATGTATTTGGAAGTAACAATATTTACTTTCATGAAATCTTAATGGATATCTTTGTGGTAAAGTTTGGGATATTATTCATAAGAACATATTATTTAGTTATTTAAAGGGAGATGTTATGGTTAGATTTTCTTGTTAATATTATTATTAAATTTTAGGATAACATGAATTTGGAAAAACACATAATTAGTGTCATATTTATTGGAAATCTCTCATTTATAAGTAATTTTAGATTTTTTTTTAAAAATATTTTTATATAAATAAAATAGTTTGTTTTTCATGTTTGTTATTTTTTCAATTCTTTAAAAAGATTCAATTTAATATGTATACAATGATTTAAAAGTTTTTGTGATTCAATATTTTTATAAACAATTATTTTTTATGATACTCAAGTAACATCCTACTAGAAGGAATTTTTAAAAAAATTCAAGATTCATTCTATGAATGATTATATTCAAACTTTTATCTTAATCAAAATGGTGTATATACACTTATATAAATTACATATTCAATTAGCTTCAAGAGTTAACTTAATAGGTTGAACCACATATTATTAAGAGAAATACCATAAATCACAAACTTATATTCAACATCACAAGTAAAGATCACCGTTCTAAGAAGAAAAAAAAATACACATTCAATATCATCAAACAAACAACATATAAACAATTACTTTATTAACAATGTCGACCTTCTCGACCTCCACGACCTCCCCGACCTCCTCCGACCTCCTTGACCTCATCAAGCACCGAGACAATATCGGTCTATCTTCAACACTGAATACACTTCATCCAAAACGAAGAAGCCGACGACATTACAAACTTTTTAAATGCCCGTAAATGAACTTGTCGAGGATGAAGGTGTCGGGGATCGCGACCTACACACATTTTCAACTGAATTTCATTAGATTTTACTATCAAAAGTTGATTGATACATCACTCCGATTACAGTCTTCTTGCATCTACCACAATGTAATTCTGTAAATTCTCGGCATGCCAGATCAGTTATACTAAACAGAAGCTCCGACAGGCCATTGGAGACATAGTCTGTCGAGGTTGAAGTTGAACAAAATGGTCGATGGATTCCATCGACCATTTTGTTCAACTTGTCTCCAATGGAGATTCTGAATAAAATGTCTGGATGTTATATGAATTATTCCCTCGAATCGCTCGTTGTCAAAGTAAACATGTTTGGTTTCAGACCAGTTCGCTACACAGTGGAAAAATTACGTAAATCACAGCATAATGGAAAAATATAACCTTTAGTATCATTGTATACAATTTTAACGAAGGTAATGACTGCCCCTTGTATTTGCTGTCAAAGATTTAATTCGACCGAACGATTAAGTGCTCGACGATGTGAACTAACTCTAGCTATTCGTTGAAGGTCACGTATCAGGGAATTGATGATGTCACTTATATCATATAGCACCGACATATTTTTCCAACCATTTTACTTAGTCCATACGACCTTTCTTAAAAAAAATTATCTTCATATGACCTTTGTTCGTACCTTTCTTTTTTAATTATAGTGACAAGACCTAGGCTTGGACGACAGCATTTCATTTCATGCCAAGACAAAAAATTATCCTCCCGAGATTGAAAATATCACCATACACGATTGAACTAACTCATAAGTTCATTCGACCAATTAAGCTCATTTAACTAAAGTGGATGGACCAATTAACAGTAAGATTTTAATCACCGCAAGAGCCATAAAACCGACTGTCTGGTTGATGGCCACAAGAGCCGACTGGCTGGTCGATGGCCTTTCTTAGTTGACAGGTGATATTGGTGGACAACTTCTAGCAGAATATAGTCATCGACAGGTCTATGCGACTGGTTCCAGTCGTGCCACACCAATTCAACCTTCGACTAATTGAAATCATCATGTGTGGAAGTAAAAATAGAAATACATAAAATAGTTGCTAATGTCACAAAAAGGATGGCAAAATTATACATTGACGTGGAAGTTTTCATATATTGGATGTGTTGTTGGAGCTTTCAATCCATAGGTGTGCTTAGGATTAATTGTTGTCACAGGGTCATTGTGATGGCCATACATATCCAAGAAGGTCTATCCACTTATCTTCTCTGGAAGTGTCTTTGTATAAATTGCCTCGTATCTGCAACTTCACATCAAAATATAAGAATCCTAACATACAAAAGATAGGGTTTATTCTTTTATTCGAGCTACATTCCATTTCTGAGAATTTTGCGTTGAATTTTTTCAGTACTGGAAGCTCCTCTATTACATCATCCAGCGGTTCAATAACAGGAGCGTTGGGACCGAAGGTTGAATTTCTTCAGTACTTGTTAATGCTTCTAAATTCTACACAGATTCTTGTCTAAAGAGACTTTTACAAACGATACTCATATACAGGTCCTAGGTATCGCCACACTTGCAATCAGAGTTGAAGAGAATCAACCTACGAATCAGTATAAATTTCAAAAGATTATTTCTTTCAAGTTCTATTTGCGGCATTAAAATGCATTTTGATCATTACAGTATTAAAATGCTTTTTAAATTTGTAATCACGTAAAACTTCTTAGAAAATGAATTGTAATCATATAAAGACAATGGAATTACTAATACGTGGTCCATGTGCATTTGCAGCTTCCAAATTCAGACTATTTGCAGGAGTTCATTACCACGACGTGATTCTGAAATTCCGGGCATGCCAGATCAGTTATACTAAACAGAAGTTTTGACCATTGGAACCATTGACAGAAGCATAATCACTCCATGACCAAAATTTACTCTAACCAAAAACAAAAATCTAACAAAAAATAATAGAGGTCGAGGACGAGGAGGTCGGAAGAGGTCGAGGTCGATGAAGTAGGAAAAGTCGAGGAGGTCGAAGTCGGAGATGTCGGGTAGGTCGAGGAGGTCAAAATCAATCCTCGGATGGATGGCCAACATTTATTATAGCATGTTTGAAACATTTACATTTTTGCACCCTTTGGTGCACCCTCAGTCAATGTTTAAACGCGACACTTTTGGGCAATGAATTTTCGGATATATAACAGTGTGTATTTCTAAGCAATCAAAATCCCATACAAAGCTGGAGTTCATTCACATTGTGAATCATTTTAGGGTTTCGTTACAAGTTCACTTTTCGATACATTTTTGGGTTTCCCAAGACTTTTTATATTTATATTTTGTGAAGATTAATTTGTTTGTGAAAATTTGAAGTAGGGGAGGTCGGGTAGGTCGAAGAGGTCGAGGAAGTGATGGTGATCACTGATGGGCAGTAACTCTGAGTCTGGTATGATGCCCATCAGTGATCATTGAAGGGTGGGTATTAATTTCAATTGGAAGGCGAGTCCTTCAAATATGAAGAGTATATAAATAATTGTACTTCAATTGATAAGTATAAATGAACTAAAGTCTTAAAAAAATGCAAAAAAAACAAATATTTTCAACCCATTAAAGAATAAGCATCTGTTATAATTATCTGCCAAATTTAATTCTCCATTAAAGAATAAACCTGCCATGTAATTCTCTGCCAATTAGAACATGCACGAGCTGACGAGTTGACATCGGAGGAACCATTGATAAATGGAGGGGCACTATAGAAAAGGTCTATGATTCCAGTAATGGCCTTCAATGAGCTTGGAACGATCCGTGGTTACTTCCAGGATGGGACAAATTTCGAATTTCAAATTTGAAGTACACGCCAGATTTTAATCCTATGAGATATTAAAAATATGTCACACAACATTTTAAAATAGAATTCCTCAAAAAAATTGTGTAATTACAGGAGACTATGAATAACTACGAGAAATCATAGGTCAGTTTAATCTGGTTTAATCTTTGTTTTTTCTTGAGTTTTTATTGTTTTTATAGCTTGTGGGGAATCGTGGGTGGGGAAGTCTCTCTGAAGGAAATGGTGAAAACCCTGATTTGGTCTTTTGGTGTGTGTTGTAAGAAGTCTTCCAATACAGTTGAGAATTATGGTGTCGAAAATTGGGCTTGCGACTTATCCCACAATTAAGAATTAAGTAATGAAGAGATCATTTTGTTCAACTTCATGTCGAACCTCGAGAGACTATGTCTCCAATGGCCGTTGGAGACATAGTCTGTCGAAGTTCAATAGGAAGTTGAACAAAATGGTCTATGGAACCATCGACCGTTTTTTTCAACTTCCTGTCGAACCTCGACAGACTATGTCTCCAATGGTTGAGGTTCCAATTTTTCCACCGAGTAAGAAGTCTTCCAGTACAATTGAGAATTATGGTGTCGAAAATTGGGTTTGGGACATATCCCACAATTGAGACTTAAGCAATGAAGAGATCATTTTGTTCAACTTCCTGTTGAACCTCGACAGACTATGTCTCCAATGGCTGTTGGAGACATAGTCTTTCGAGGTTCGACCATTTTGTTCAACTTCCTGTCGAACCTCGACAGACTATGTCTCCAATGGCCGTTGGAGACATAGTCTGTCGAGGTTCGACAGGAAGTTGAACAAAATGGTCGAACCTCAACAGACTATGTCTCCAATGGTCGAGGTTCCAATGTCAGCATAAAACCTAACCTTTTTCCACCAAGTAATATGAATACAAGCTTATGCTTTTAAGGCATACCTCTAACAGATTCTTGAGGCAAACAAATTATTTTTCAAACTCGTGAACAATAGATAAACGAGGTAGCAATTGGATCATCAAATATAACAACTTGGAACTTAAGAAGTACCTTCCTTCAGAAAAACGCATGTGGAGAAGCATGTCAAGTAACTTGTCAGAGGTATTTATATGTAAAGAATGAAATATTTTCAATTCTGACATATGCAGACTGCTGTGACATGAAATATGCTCACACTGTGATACATTAAACACCATATGGTATGCCGAGAATTTACAAAATCACATCATGCTAATGAATCATTTTCAGGAATTGTGTCCTGAGGTGATGAAGATAATGAAGCCGAGAAGCTCTGGGAGCGCATGGACGGGTCGATTCGTCCATATTTTTTCAGCTGGGGTTGATTAGTAGAAGTGGAAAGAACTGCCGCCATTATACAGAGTCGAATTTTTAAAACATTGTCGATGGTCGACCAATAAGTCCAATGTGACCACGTGAGTTCTTCTACGACTAGTCCAATGAATTCCATCAGTTCTCTGGCGATTTATGGCAATTGATGGAAGGTGGAAGATATTGTAATGATGCTTGCCCGTCGGATGCCTGGAACACTTAAGCGACTCTCTGATTCCCTATGTCTATTAAGCTACGTTGAAGCTTGAATTATATATTTATTGTTGATGAAGACTGACAATAACAATTTATTTCAAACATAAAATTCTTTTATGATATCCATAATTTATTTCAAACATAAAATTATTTTATTGTCGGGTCGACCAAGTACAATGTCATGTTTTTGGCATAAGATATCTCCAAAAATCAATCATACAGTCGTTGATTTCTAACATTCCCCATAAGCTTTCCGTGCAATTAAATTTAACTCGGGCTATCTTTGACACTCCTGGTAGGGTTTTCATCGTTTACCATATATATCTTTTCATTTTGATGATGATTCCCATGCCATATAACTCCAAAAATTGTCTCCCATGGTGGAAAATCTTAAAGCTCCTTCATTCCACGACAATCTTCCAGATCAATAGCTTCTTCTTCCAAGTATTTCCAGTGTTATGTTCGTAGTTTCTCTGTTGGCCATGCCCTTCAGAAAAAGTTTAGATTGATCTGATCTGAATATGTTATCATGTACACTGCTGCTAAGATTTGTTGTGCAAGAAACATGGCCACTGTATGGACAGAACTACACCTACAATCATGTGTCAACTGTGGGGACTGTTTCCACTTCTTTGCGATCGGGAAATGCTTGAGGAATTCCTATCGAGATAGCCGACATGTCGAAATTGCTGGCCGGTCGAGGACGAACCTGTCGAGATTTTTCACAGAAGATGGACCCCCCATAAGATCTTCTCGTTAGAAGTATTAAATTTTCAAGTAGTAAGTTTGGCTGCATGAAGGTCGATATTCCAATGTGACCATGTGAGTTCTTCAATTAGTTGACATGTTTTTGGATGACCTTTTAATTGTGGTTAATATTGTATTTTTTGTACAGCTCTAATATTGGTCGGCATCTTCCAGAGGCTGGTCGAAGATTTGATTGAAGAGGCTCGGTTCCATCGACAAAGCACCCAAACCTTCACGTCACTATATTTGTCACCGCTGGCAGCTCTTCTAACTCGGACATCCCAGCAACATTGAAAAACAAGCATTTTCTCCAACAAATTGACAACGCTTTTATCAACTACATGCCAAAATATTTACCTCAAATGATGCGAAGGAATACAAGGAAAATTGGTTTTCACATACAAATATACAAGCTTCCATTCAACCCTCAATACATTGCTTCGACAATACCAATCAAAAATTGATTTTTCGTAACAATCCAATTAGGCTATTTGGTCGGCTGCGTATCAACAGGAATGGTCGGCTTCGAGTCGGCTACTGAATGCCCACTGCTTTGGCATAACAAACCGCTTACAACTTCAGGTCGTAATCTCCACGCAACTTTTATGCAGCATACACATCGACAAAGGCAAGTGTCGAAGGAAACTTCAGAGTCCACTTAGCTCTAATGTAAAGGGTTTGGCACCATATTGTATTCCATTGCCACCATCTTGTATTCATGCAACATCTCAATACAATGGAGGATGCAGAGAAGAAATCAACTTCTTGGTCTTGCAACACTTCAAGCCTGTGCGTAAGATTTTCAGAGTGAATTCAGTTGATCTCGGATTCGGTAGTTCGTCACACTAACTTCTTGTCGCTTAAATGCCTTATTTGCGACTGTAAATGTTTCCTGCCTGGAAACGAAATGGTTGAATTAATATCGGAAGCGGAAAAGCACGGAAAAACAAGCCAAAGCAGAAAAACACGGAAAGGTCGGTGTGGTTCGGTCGGCTTGATCTGGTCGGTGTGCGCGAAAGCAGCAAAACATGCAGCAGGATTCCATTGGATCCATAGACGAGGAATCTTTCCGAGGTGGAAGGTCACGCTTCTTCGTGATGAAACGTCTGCGACGTAATTAAATTCGCTGGACAAAACATTATGTAATAATAATAATAAAATAAAAAAAATTTAAACTTAATTTTTCTTTAACCACAAATCTTTTAAATACTCAATCTCTTTGATTGAGGTGACAGTTGCATCAACTTTTTAAATAAAAATGTAAAGTTTTACCATTTCTAACTTGAAACCAATTCAATTTATAATGGTTAAATTTTATATTTAAATTAATTATATCAAAACACGTAAATACATTAAATCCTTTAAAAGAACATGTGGATAAATATAGATAAGGTTGAAGAGAACATGAATTAGATATCGTATACAATCCAATCCAAACTTTTGAGCTAACATTATATAAATTGAATGTTTATTATATATTAATGTTAAAATAATCATTTAATATTTTATTTTTATTTTTTCAAATTATATATAAGTTAGAAGGTTTCTTCATAGAGGCAGGTTTCATTGGCACGACATTAGTAGGAATTGTCATCATTTTCTTTTATGTTGATGATATTGTTCTTCTAACAAGATGTCCCTCTAATCTTGATAACCAATTGAGAATTCTCAAGAATTTTTCCTCTAGTGTGTGCATGACCGTCAATACCGACAAAACCAAAGTTATGTTTATAAAATCTAATAAGGTCACTTACACTCATTTTTTGTACGATAATAACAACTTGGAGAAAATGACTTCCTACAATATGTTGGTATTGATATCAATCACAAGCTTAACTCTAGCTACAACATTGAGAAAATGATCAATGGAGGGTGGAAAGCTTATTTTGGTCTTGAAAACAATTGTAAGTCAGCAAACCTTGTGATGTGGGATAAAAAGACATTCCTCTTTGAAACTCCCGTCACTCCCATTCTCCTATATGGGTGTGAAGTTTGGGGTTGCAACATCTTTAGAGAATCTTGGAGAAGGATTAAGCAAATCCAGAAGCATACATTATAACTTACAATCTTAAAATTAAAAGCAATACACTGTATCCTATTCTCCTTATGGAAGTGGTTATTTCCCTCTCTTGGTTAAAGATGTGACAGACTGACGAAAATGTCATTTTGCAAAATATAGATGATATTAAAAATATTATTACTTCGAAGTTCAAAGAGAAGCTGTGGTGTGATGAAAATTTAGAGGATAAAAGAAAATTAATATATTACAAGGTGGTCATTAACGCTAATCTTGGAGATCAAATTATTTCTCTATTTTAAATAGCGTAAAGAAGAAGATCCACAGAGCTAAAATAAGAACAAACTCTCATGAGTTGCATACTAAAACAAGGCACTAGACCTTTCCTAAAAGTTCATGGTATGGAAGGATATGTCATCTTTGTGAGAATATGAGTGTTGAGGATGAAAAACACTTCCTCTTAGATTGTCATGTGTACACCTAGATAAGATCTTGGTTCCAAACATTTTGTTACAATATGAACCTGCAAAACATTCTATCTCATCAAAATTATAGTAATTTAGAAATGCCCCTCTCTAAGCTTTTTGAGCACAAAAATAAAACTCTAAAGCAAACCAAGTAGTTCCTTACTTTTATTTCTTGACCAAAATTGATCTAAGTGAACATTAACAATCAACATCATTTTCATATATATATTTTAAAAAATTATTTATTAATTATCACACTAAAAATAAAATTATTCAAATATAAGTTATAATCTATTACATATTTATATTTAATTATATTTATATCATTTATATAAAAACAATCCATATATAAAATTCCATTAAATATTTAACTAAACTTTATACACTTCTCCATCATCATAATATTATATAAAATAAATTTACATAAAATAATAAAACAAAATAATTTTAATATAAATTAATTATATTAAATAATTATATAATATAAATGAATTATTATCACATTATAAATAAAATTATTATGTCCCTGACAGGGGATATATAGACATTGTTGATGCCATATTAATTTGGTCTAAGGTCTACAAATTTTTGTTGTGGTCTATTATTCTGTATTAAACCCTGTTTTGGGGAAAAAAATTTAAAAATTTGATTAGGTTGTGACGAGGTGACATCATCCTCATTTTTCCCTCCCCGGGAGGGGGTGGTCAGCCGACATCATCCTCGTTTAAATGTTCCATGCGTTAGCATGAGTCGTTTTAATGCCCACTGCCAGGCGAGTGTAGAGTCTTCTTCCTTTATCATTTAATGACAGTCTTGATCTCCTTCTGGCTTCACATGTGTGTGGTAAATGTGCCCTAGCTTCGAGGGGCAAATATTGGGCGGTTGTACAATAGGCTAGTTTGGTTTACTCATCTAGCTCTCATGTAGCCTCGTCGAAACCAAAGTGCTTCCATTACACCTTTACCTTTTGATGGATTGGTTCCAGAGCAATGTTATATTCTTGTCAAGAATGCGCATAGGTTCCACTTGGAACTCTTCTTTGGGTTCCACCTGAATCACATTCTAATAAATTACGTGATTAGGATCATGTACATACTTCTTAATGAAAGAAACATGAAAAAAATTGTGAGCTCTCATGTTAGTAGGAAATGCAATCCTATATGCAATTGGTCCTATCCTATCAAGGACTTCAAATAGCCCACAATATCTTGGTGCCAACTTAGCACAACGTCCAAACTTTAGGGAAATTTTTCTTGAATTTAATTTACAATAGACATGATCCCCAACTTTAAACTCTCTGTGCATTCTTTTAAAATCTGCATAGCTCTTCTTCTTGTCCTAGGATTCCTTTAAATTTTGCTTAATCTTAACAATTTCCCGTTCCGTTTCCTTGAGCATTTCTAGCTCAAGTACTACAATGTTTACTGGGCTATCCCAACTCACTGGAGTTTTGCATCCTTTTCCATACAATGCCACAAATGTACCCATTCCCAATGATGCTTAATGTCCATTATTGTATGCAAGTTCTATCAAGTGTAGGTAATCCTCCCACTTGTATGACGTATCCATCACATACATCCTCAACATATCCTCAAGAACTTGATTCACCCTCTCAGTTTGACCATCTGTTTGGGGATGATACGATGTACTGAAATTAAGATGAGTTCCCAATTCTTGGAATAATCCTTTCCGAAAATTGGATGTGAATTTTGCATTTCGATATGCAGAGACCATTTCTTTGGGTAACCAATGTAATATGAATATCTCTTTCATGAATATATTTTCTATGTCACTTGTTTTCTGAGTGGACTTGACTGGAATAAAATGAGTTTCCTTTGATATATTTTCCACCATAACCATGATCGAATCATGTTTCCTTGTTTTCATTGGAAAACCTGTTATGAAATACATAGAAATTACTTCCCACTGAATACATTCTAGAATGGGAAAAGGCTGCAATAGTCCTGCTGGATGTTGATGCATTGCCTTGACTTGTTGGCATTTTTTACATTGGAAAATGTATTCCTCTACATACTTTTTCATCCCATGCCAAAGTATTGTTTCCTTGTTGTTGTAATTGTCCTTTGATATCCTAGATGTACGGAGTATGGCATTTGATGAATTTCATCCATTACCATCTTCTTCAAATATGCACAACTTTGAATATACAATTTTCCTTTATATATACAAAGATCATTTTCCCCAAGCTGATATCCTTCACACTTTTCATCTAAATTTCTTTGCTGCAATTTCTCTTTTATTTGAAGATAAGTTTCATCTTTATTTTGGGCTTCTAGAACTCTTGTTCTTAAATTGGATTTGCACATACTCAAGGTTGCTACATGAAATTTTTTTCTAAGGGTGTCTGCAACATTGTTCTCTTTTCCTTTCACATGTTTGATTTCAAAATCAAACTCACACAAAAATCCCAGCCATCTAGCTTGTCTGACATTTAAGTTTGGTTGATCAAACAGATATTTTAAGCTCATGTGATATGTCCTAAGCTCGAATCTTCTTCCCAATAAATAATTTCTCCACATATTAAGGGCATGTACTATGGTTTCTAGCTCTACATCATGAGTTGCATAATTCTTTTCATGCTATTTTAATTTCCTGGACTCAGAACAAATCATAAATCCTTCTTGCATAACCCACCTAATCCTTCAATGAAAGCATCCATGCATACGACGAAATATTTCTTTGGATCTATAATCTTCAAAATAGGAGCACTAGTAAGTAACTTCTTTAATTGACGAAATCCTTCTTCACATTTTTCAGACCATACAAATTTCACATTATTTCTTTGCAACGATGCAATTGGATGACCGATCTTGGAGAATCCCTCAATGAACCTTCTATAATATCCTGGAAGACCCATAAAATATCTAATATATGTATCATTTTTTGGACTAGACCATTTCATTATGGCTTCAATATTTTCTGGGTCCACTACAATTTCTTCCTCTGAAATAATACGACCCAAATATTGTACCCTTCTTTGATAGAAGTCACACTTTCTAAGCTTTGCATATAATTTGTGCTCTCTAAGAACATGCACTACCATTCTTAAGTGTTCCTCATGCTCTTCTTCACTCTTTGAGTAAACAAGAATGTCATCCAAGAACACTAACACGAACTTATCAAAATACTTGTTGACGATGCTATTCATGAGACACCTGAATGTGGTGGGGGAATTGGTAAGACCAAATGGCACCACCGTGAAATCATAATGGTTATATCTTGTCTGGAAAGTTGTCTTGGGTATGTCTTCTTCTTTTATTCTCACTTGATGATAACCGTATCTCAAGTCAATCTTTGAAAACACTTTGGCTCCCTTCATTTGATCAAACAAATCATCAATTCTGGGAAATGGGTACTTATTCTTCACTGTCACTTTATTTAGCTTCCTATAATCAATACATAGCCTTAAAGTCACATATTTATTCTTGTCAAATAACATCGGTGCTCCCCAAGGAAATACACTTTGTCTAATATACTTCTTGTCCATTAATTCTCGTAGTTGCATCTTTAACTCTACCAATTCTGGCGTGCTCATTTTCTAAGGAGCTTTAGAAATTGGCGCTTCCCGTGGAACGAGATTGATTGTAAAATCAATGTCCCTTTTTGGTAGCAGTCTTGGCACTTCAACTAGAAACACATCTTTGAACTCTTGCAACAAATGATAATCCTCTATATTTGGGTCTCTGTCCTCCAATGATTCTGATATATAGACCGCATATAGGTGGAAACCTTTCTTTTAGAATTTTCCCAACTGCATGGCCACGATTTCCTTATTGAAATTTGCTTGGGAATCCCTTTCACCACTCTTGGTCTTCCTTCTTCATCAATGCATTCAATGACCTTTCATAGCAGTCTATCTTGGCTCTATGATTTTTCAACCAATCCATACCAATAAGAGCATCATACAATACTAATGGTAGGACATTCAAATTTACTTGTGTGAGGAGTCCATTCAACTCTATGGGGCACTCCATCACTATTTCACTCACTTTTCTTTTAGTTCTCGTGGCTAATTGAACTAGCGAAGACTTATCATGCTTGAATGTTATAAGAGAACAACTTTCGGCCAATTTTGGAGTAACAGAGCTATGAGTAGATCTTGGATCATTCAGAACAGAAATAGATTGCTTAGCAATCTTACCTTCAACTTCCACTACTGATGATTGATGGTCTGCTTGATGGTTATCTAACACTGCATAAATTCGAGGAGTTGCACTTGTCATATCCTCCACTATCACTTATTTTTCTAAGTTATGCAAGATTCGATGGTTCTCTCTTTGATGTGGACAATATTTAAGCATGTGGTTTTCTCCACATCCCCAACATTGAAGTGGTCCTTTTGCTCCTTTTTCTACTCCTACTACTGGCTTAATTCCACTTCACACATGTTGGCCTTATTGGAAATTTCTTGGTTGATTTCTAAATGGAGGTTTGAATCCACTTCTCCTTTGGTCAAATCTTCCATTTGGTTTTCCTTTCCATGCTTGTTGAACTTCTGATTTTCCTTTGCTTTGCTCATAACAATGCATTTCCATTCCAATGGCTTCATCAAGAGTTGGTGGATTAATAAACTCAAACTTGTGTTTGTAACTTTGGGGCAGAATCTGAAGCAAGATATGAATTTTTACTCTTTTATCTTTGATTTAATCTACATACCTCATCAATTCCAAAAACTTATGGACATGTTCTTCCATATACTGTTTTCCCAATTTTAGGTCATTGAACGCCTTTCTCTTGTTATCATAATACCTAGGAAAAAGGTATTTTTCCTTGAAATACTTCTTAAATCATTCCCAGATGATCCTTCTCTCCTTGATTCCTTTTACTTGCATGAGATGCTCCCACCAAATCGAAACTCGACCATTGAAATTGTAAATAGCAATTTTGTCCTTCTCATTTCCTAAGTAATCATGAATCCTAAAATATTTCTTCATCCCAAGAATTCATGCCTCTGCTTCTAGACCTGTCTTACGTTCTCCATCAAATGTGGGTGGCCTTTCCTTTCTGAATTCTCCTTGTGGGATCCTTTAAAAATTTATTCTTATCTCAAGTCTTCTAGAAACATGCTTTGGGATGCTTTGAGAACCTTAAGAATCACATGACCGGATAGAAGGAGATCTTGAAAAATATGCCTTATGTGCCTTTCTCAAAGAACCATTTCTTGGGCTTGGAGTCCTCCTCCTAGTGCAACTTCTAGAGTGACTTCTTGTGCTTCCTCTTTCTTGAACAACATTGCTTGGATTAGATCCAAGATGTGCCCTCTATTGAATACAGTGAGACTACTGAAGATGTTCCCTCTACTGAATATCAGTGAGACATCTTGCATTTTAATGATTTTTCTGCATGTAATTTCTCCTTAAAAATCAATAATATTAAAAAATATTTTGATTGTGTTTGGTTGGGCCACCAACTTAATCATACTACATCCTAACCTTGTTTTACAAATAAACTTGCTTCTTACTTTCCTATGTAATTTATTATTAATCTAAATCTAAAAATATGTTTGATTCAGTTCCATGGCATGACACTAATGGCATTTCTAGATTTATGCCATCGCGAGCACGATGATAATTAGCATCAAATAAATTTAGAAATATTAAATAAAAAAACAAAAGTTCATCTTACTCTTTTCCACAACCATTTTCAACCACTCACAATAAAAGAATCAATATTTGTTTCTCATGTTTTGCATCACAACATTCGATTAAAATCCAAAAAATTGCAAAAGTTTCAAAACATGACGATCTATTATAATCTCACATTTATATCCTTTTGTCCTCATAGAAATAATACATCTACATAAATTTAATTCATAAAAATAATATAAACAAAAACTAAACATTCATTTTACAAAATCCAAACATTGATTTGTCTTTTTCATCTTACATATTCATGACTTTTTCAAAAAAAAATCTTAAAACTTCATGATATTAAATAAAATATCATTATACTTATTTTCACAAGACCCTTATATCAACTTGTTATACAAGTGTTTAAATGGTCCATGCCTTTATTGTATAAACATCAAATATAATTTCGATATGTTGTGCATCCTAATTTTTTATTAAAATAAAAATATGCAGGTCACTCTATTATACCTAACACATATAACTCTATGTGCACACAAGAATGATATGTTTACAGCAAGTGAGTCCATAGAAATAATATAAACAAAAACTGAACCATCATCTTACTAATCGATCTTAACTTTGTATATATCATTTTCAAGGAATTGTCATTGGAAATCAAATTTTTAAATCTTAATAACTGTCTACAAAATATCTCTATTGGAATTGATAATATTAAAGAAGATATTGATATTTTTACTTGGGCCACCGAATTAATCATACAATCTTAAATTCATTTTTCATCTAAATTCTTTTCCTACTTTTCTATCTAGTATTTTATTAGTCTAATCCAAAGCATAATTAATTAATCTCCACAAATGATACTCTTGATTTTTCTACCTTAATGCTAGCCAAAGCATGTCATGTCATCAAATGATCAATTCATAGAAATTGTACAAACAAAACAAAATTGTAATCTTACTTCTTTCCAAAAAACTTAAATGATACAAATAGAAACAAATTTATCATCTTACTTCTTTCCAAAGGAATTAGATGATACAAATAAAAACTAATATATATTCTTACTTCTTTCTAAAAGACTTTTAAAAGGCTACAAATACAAGGTAATCTATCATCTTACTTCTTTCCACGGGACCATTTTTAACTAAAACATGATATAAACATCAAAAACAAATGTTGCATGTTTTACATCTTAACTTTTATTAAAATCCAAAAATATGAAAACATTTCACATTGCTCTCTGTAACATAATTATCTTATTCTAATCTAAGACATAAAATAATCTTAATTAAGTTACATAAAATGACACTCTTGTCATTTCTACCTTTATGGTAGGTAAATCATAATGCACTAACATCAATATCATTGATAAAAATGTTTAAAAAAAAAAAGATTTATTATTATTTCTTGTTCTTAAAGAATATAAACAAAAACTAAAATCCCATTATACTTATTTTCATAAGAACCTTTTAAACCAACCCATTATACAAGTATTAGTGTATAAACATCAAATATATTTTGGCATGTTCTGAATCTTAACCTTTTATTAAAATTAAAAATGTGCAAAATTTTCAAAACAAGTCACTCTATCATACCTAAAATGTATATGTACACATAAGAATGATATGTTTACATAAATGTATATGTCCACACAAGAATGATATGTTTACATAAATTCAATTCAGTCTCTAGAAATATTATAAACTAAAACTAAGCTTTCATGTTACATTATTAATAAGTTTTTATAAAAAAAATTTAATCAATTGAAAATTGAACATTAAATATTTATCTTATGACTTTGCACAACACTTCTATAAGAATTAATGATATTAACAAAGAATTTTATATTTTTTTACTTAGGCTACCAACTAATCATATAGTCCTAAATTAATTTTGCATGTAAACATTTTTCCTACTATTTTATGTAAGATCATATTAGTCCATTCCAATAATGTGCTTAATTAAGCTCCAAAACATGACGCTCTCGATGCTTCTACTCTATTCTAACCAGAGCATGATATGTCATCAAGTGATCAATTCAGAGAAATTGTACAAACAAAACCAAATATAATCCCACTTATTTCCAAAATAATCTTAAATGATACAAATAAAAACTAATCTATCATCTTACTTCTATCCACAAGGCCCATTTCAACCAACTCACCATATAAAAATCAAATATCTTTTTGGCATGTTTTGGATCTTAATTTTTTATTAAAATCCAAAAATGTGAAAACATTTCGCATGGCACTATATAACATATGTATCTCTATGTCCACACAATGATGATACATTTACATCAATTCAATACATAAAACAATATAAACAAAAGCTAATTTTACATCTTAGATTGTTATGAACTTTCCACAATACTTTCATTGTAAATTGTTATTAAATTTCGACAAAATGTTTTAAGGAATCATCATTCATAAAAATTAAACACTTGTGCACTTCATCTTACATCGTAATGATTTTTTCACGAAAGTAAAGTTTCTTAAAAAGTATTGATGTTAAAGAAGATCCTGATAGTTTTAACTAGGCCAAATCCTACCAACCTAATCATACTATCCTAAACTCATTTTACATGTAAACTTGCTTCCTAATTTTAGGTGTAAGATCTTATTGCTCTAAATCCAAAAATGTTCTTAATTAATTCCCACAACATGGCACTGGCACTCTTGACATTTCTTCCTTTATGCTAGCTAAAAAATGATGTATTAACATCAAATCAATATAAATGGTACAAACTGAAACAAATCTTTCATCTTCTTTCTTACCATGAGCTACTTAAATGAGTTTTTTTTAATATTACTTTTTCTACAATAACCTTTTCAACTAACTCATCATATAAACTCAAATATGTTTTGGGTGGTTTTGTGTCTTAACGTTTCATTAAAATTCAAAAATGTGAAAATGTAAAAACGTTTAACACATTTTTGTCATATTATACCTAACATTTGTAACTTTATATCCTTTCAAACATCAAGTTAATTCACATGAATAATACAAAAAAATCTAAACTTTTATCTTAGATTGTTGTTAATCATTCCACAATACTTTCATTGTACTTATTCTTAACTTCCAACAAAACTTTTTCAAGTAATTCATCACTACAACATTGAATATTTTTGTTCCTCATCTTGCATTTTAGTGATTTTTCCACACAATTTCTCCTTAAAAATCATTAATATTAAAACATATTTTGATTGTGTTTGGTTGGGCCACCAACTTAATCATACTATCATAACCTTATTTTACAAATAAACTTGCTTCTTACTTTCCTATGTAAGTTCTTATTAACCTAAATCTAAAAAATATGTTTTATTGAGTTCCATGGCATGACACTAATGATATTTATAGCTTTCTTCCATCGCAACCACGATGATAATTAACATCAAATAAATTTTGAAATATGAAATAAAAAAACAAAAGTTCATCTTACTCTTTTCCACAACCATTTTCAACCACTCACAATAAAAGAATCAATATTAGCATCAAATAAATTTAGAAATATGAAATAAAAAACCAAAAGTTCATCTTACTCTTTTCCACAACCATTTTCAACCACTCACAATAAAAGAATTAATATTTGTTTCTCATGTTTTACATCACAACATTTGATTAAAATCCAAAAAATTGCTAAAGTTTCAAGACATGACAATCTATTATAATCTCACATTTATATCCTTTTGTCTTCATAGGAATAATACATATACATCAATTTAATTCATAAAAATAATATAAACAAAAACTAAACATTCATTTTACAAAATCCAAACATTGACTTGTCTTTTTCATCTTACATATTCATGACTTTTTCAAAAAACCTTCTTAAAAATTCATGATATTAAATAATATATATAAAAAAAATAAAATATCATTATACTTCTTTTCACAACACCTTTTTAAATCAACTTGCTATACACGTGTTTGAATGGTCCATGCCTTTATTGTATAAACATCAAATATCTTTTTGGTATGTTGTGCATCCTAACTTTTTATTAAAAATAAAAATATCCAAAAGTTTCAAAATAGGTCACTCTATTATACCTAACACATATAACCCTATGTACCTAACACATATAACCCTATGTGCACACAAGAATGATATGTTTACATGAAGTCAGTCCATAGAAATAATATAAACAAAAACTAAGCCATCACCTTACATCGATCTTAAATGATACAAATAAAAACTGATATATCATCTTACTTCTTTCTAAAAGACTTAAAAGATACAAATATAAACTAATCTATCATCTTACTTCTTTCCACAGGACCATTTTCAACTAAAACATTATATAAACATCAAATTTCTTTTTGGCATGTTTTGCATCTTAACTTTTTATTAAAATCCAAAAATGTGAAAACGTTTCACATTGCTCTCTATAACATAATTATCCTATTCTAATCTAAAACATAAAATGTTCTTAATTAAGTTGTATAAAATGACACTCTTGTCATGTCTACCTTTATGGTAGGCAAATCATGATGCACTAACATCAAATTCATTGATAAAAATGTTTAAAAAAATAAAGATTTATTATTATTTCTTTCAACAAAATTCTTAAAGAATATAAACAAAAACTAAAATACCATTATACTTATTTTCACAATATCCTTTTAAACCAACCCATTATACAAGTATTAGTGTATAAACATCAAATATCTTTTGGCATGTTATGAATCTTAACCTTTGATTAAAATTAAAAATGTACAAAAGTTTCAAAACAAGTTACTCTATCATACCTAACATGTATATGTCCACACAAGAATGATATGTTTACATAAATTCAATCCCTATAAATATTTTAAACTAAAACTAAGCTTTCATGTTACATTATTAATAAGTTTTTATATATATCTTTTTCAAGTAATTGAAAATTGAACATTAAATCGATTCCAAGGAATTCATCATTAAACATTTAATCTTTATCTTATGACTTTGCACAAAACTTCTATAATAATTAATGATATTAAAAAGATTTTTATATTTTTTTACTTAGGCTACCAACTTAATCATATAGTCCTAAATTCATTTTGCATGTAAAAAAATTTCCTACTATTCTATGTAAGATCATCTTGGTCAATTCCAATAATTTGCTTAATTAAGCTCCAAAACATGACACTCTCGATGCTTCTACTCTATTCTAACCAAAGCATTGTATGCCATCAAGTGATCATTTCATAGAAATTGTACAAACAAAACCAAAATATAATCCCACTTATTTCCAAAATACTCTAAAATGATACAAATAACAACTAATCTGTCATCTTACTTCTATCCACAAGGCCCTTTTCAACCAACTCACCATATAAAAATCAAATATCTTTTTGGCATGTTCTGTATCTTAATTTTTTATTAAAATCCAAAAATGTGAAAACATTTCACATGGCACTATATAACATATGTATCTCTATGTCCACACAATGATGATACATTTACATCAATTCAATACATTAAACAATATAAACAAAAGCTAATTTTACATCTTAGATTGTTATGAACTTTCCACAATACTTTCATTGTAAATTGTTATTAACTTTCGACAAATTTTTTTTAAGGAATCATCATTCATAAACATTAAACACTTGTGCACTTCATCTTACATATTAATGATGTTTTCACGAAAGTAATTCTTAAGAAGTATTGATGTTAAAGAAGATCCTGATAGTTTTAACTAGGAAAAATCCTACCAACTTAATCATACTATCCTAAACTCATTTACATGTAAACTTGCTTCCTAATTTTCTTTGTAAGATCTTATTTCTCTAAATCCAAAAATGTTCTTAATTAATTGCCACAACATGCCACTCTTGACATTTCTACCTTTATCCTAGCTAAAAAATGATGTATTGACATCAAATCAATATAAATTGTACAAACTGAAACAAAGCTTTCATCTTCTTTCTTACCATGAGCTACTTAAATGATATTTTTTTCTCATCTTACTTTTTATACATAACCTTTTCAACTAACTCATCATATAAAATCAGATATGTTTTGAGTGGTTTTGTGTCTTAACGTTTCATTAACATTCAAAAATGTGAAAATGTGAAAAAATGTTTAACACATTTTTGTCATATTATACCTAACATTTGTAACTTTATATCCTTTCAAACATCAAGTTAATTCACATGAATAATACAAAAAAATTCTAAACTTTTATCTTAGATTGTTGTTAATCATTCCACAATACTTTCATTGTACTTATTCTTAACTTCGAACAAATTTTTTTCAAGTAATTCGTCACTACAACATTGAATATTTTTGTTCCTCATCTCGCATTTTAATGATTTTTCCACACAATTTCTCCTTAAAAATCAATAATATTAAAACATATTTTGACTATCCCCAGTAGCCCTCCTACCTACCTGATGCGCCCTCTTTGACTCTCCTTCATGCCATGTGCGCCTTTTCTCACCTACCAGGAGTTATCATTCAATTAGAGCGCCTTATCTCACCTACGAGGTGTATGAAAGTCAGTTAGAGCATTGATTGAGTAGTTCTTCCACTGATTGCTCATGCTAACTGCCTACAGCTCCTAGTTAGCTAGCTCTGGAGTGCCACTTGACCTTTTGACAACCTGATCCTCCCTCCTTGGAGTATCCATCCCTTGATTGTGCTCACATGGCTCAGTTAGACTCAGTTAGACTCATTTGACTGACTATTGACCATTTATGATTGCTACTATTGACTGGATGATGTCTCCAATTTTGTCCAAGCTAGACTTTGAGCATAACTCGAATGAACTCCTTGGTTAATTCGAATTCTTATCATAGTTATTGTATTATTGTATTCATTATTCACAGTGCCAACTCACAGCTGATGCATGATACTACTATTATCCATATTGTGTGTTCATGAGTGATTATTGAGTGCGTTCTTCTCTGCACTTCTTGAGAGTTTATTTTGTGAGGTTTGTTTCAGTTGCTAGATCCATTTGCAGATTATCACATGGTATCAGAGCTGTGATATCTTCCTACAGATCATCACATGGTATCATATCTTGCAGTAGCTATTCGAATTGCCGCCATTGCAGCAGTTGTAGCATTTCTTTGAGCAACTATCTTTCACTTGAGCACCAGAAGCCTTTGCATTTCCACAACAAATATTGGTGCCATTACCTTGAATTCACTGGAGAAATCCAGTGAGGCAGTTGTGAAGGAATTAGTCATATGTGGCAAGTGTCCTAAGGCAGTGTTCATTCGAAATGTAGCAAATCTCCATCAACAAAACTCTTCTTGTTTTGCGGGTTTATTCACCCATTCAAATTCCTCTTCAATTCGAACTTCACTGCTTAGATGGATCTTAAACTCAATTCTTCCAACTATGTCGAATGGAAAGCTAAGATGTCTCTCTTCATGAGGTCCAAGAGCTTCACCAGGATACTAAATGGAACTATGGTCGAACCAATCAGTGCAACAAAGAAATCCAAGTACTTGGATAGGCTTGATGAAGCAGTAGGCTTACTTCTTCTCTCAATTTATGAAGATATTCACTTCCATGTCATCGATCTAACATCTCCAAAATAGGTTTGGGACAAGTTCGAATCCCTCCTTGGATAGAAAGATGATCTAAAAGGTCATAAATTGGAGAATGAACTCATCTCATTGAGTCCTGAAAGCTTCGAATCCATCAATGCCTTCTTAACCAAGTTCAAAAGATTGATTTCTTAGTTGAAGAGATATGAGATAGTGAAAGAACACAAATAACTCATTCTTTCCATTCTCTCCAAATTGGGGCCAAACTTCTCAGTTTTTGTCTCCACATTCCAATCAGCTAAGATTTCCATTCCAAAATGGAAGGTTCTCCATGGGAATGATAAAACCAAAGTTGGATTCGGCCCTTATAGCTATTGTGGCCACAAGAGCGAATGGAAAGGGAAATAAATTTTTATGAAAAGAGAGCGAATGATACAAAGCCAAAAGATGTTCCATATCATTCAGATGGGGCTTCGAACTCAAAGAAGAACAAGCAATCTCAGAAAGAAAGATCCAAGTGTAGATATTGTCATCGAGGATTTCATCCTGAGAGTTCTTGTATGAAAAAGACTATAGAATTGATGGATCAGTTACTTGAGAAGAACAAACTCCCTGTACCTTCATGTGCAAGGAAGAAAGATACTAGTACTAAACCTTCTAGATCTGAGGACAAAGAGAGATGCCATGCCCTCATGGCAAGTGCATCAACACAATCCTCATTCATCATAGATTCAAGAGCCTCAAGACATATGTCTTCCTCCAAATATCTCTTCTCCAACTTCGAATGCTCAGTTGGCCCTTCCATCAAGTTGGGCAATGGTTCATAAGTCTCTTCTCAAGGGATTGGAAGAACAAATCTTGACCATGGCTACTTTTATGATGTGCTTTATGTTCCTTCTCTCACAACAAATCTACTTTCAGTGTATCAAATGACTCATATTGGAGAGCCCAAAAGAGTGATCTTTCTCCAAATGAAGTTGAGATACAACACATGGTTTCAAGGAAAATCATTGCAAAATGTGTTCTAAATCATAAGACAAAACTCTATGAGTTTTCACACTTCTTTCCTCTCTCAAAGCAGTCTTCTCTTCACTCTCATGCAAATGAAGAGAGTCGGCTATCTCATCTCAACTACAAGCATTTGCAAAACTTGCAAGCTCAAAATGTGGTTGAAGGTCTTCCAAATGGCAAGTTTTCTCATGGCATCCTCAAGGGTTTCTTGAAAGGCAAAGATTCACCAAATAAGATTGGGAAAAGGAGGAATCTTGAAGAAGTGCGAATGCTAGATCTAGATCCACAAGAATCTAAAGATATAGCACCTATTGGTTAAACTCCTATTTCAAAGTGGGCCACCACTATTGCATCCATCAGTGATCTTGTTGAAGATCCATCATCATCATGTCATAGTTCTTTTGATAGTGATCTCACATATGTTCGTTCAAAGGAGATATCAAAGAACTACATGCATATTGTGAAACAGTTTAATGATATTCACATTTTTGGATTTGTTCCTCCTTTGACTGATGATGAGCAAGAGAGCAAAGCTTTTTCACATGGGATTTCAGATTCAGAGTTTGGAAGTGATGATGAGCCAGTTTCACTTGATTTTTCACATGAGATTTTAGATTCAGAGTTTGACAGTGATGATGAGCCAGTTTCACTTGCTTTTTCACATGAGATTTCAGATTCAGAGTTTGGAAGTGTCAATGATGAGCAAGAGAGCGAACCTTTATCACATGAGATTTCAGATTTAGAATCTGAAGATGGAGATGATGACGAGGGAATGCTAGATCCAGATCCACAAGAACCTAAAGGTCTATCAACTGATGATGAAGATGAGCGAATGGGAGATCCAGATCCAAAAGAACCTGATGATACTCCTCTTCCTCAATGGGCAGCAATAACTCTCCGATATGCTGGTGATTTGGTTGGTGATCCACATGATCAGAGAAGAACCAGATCATATTTTTAGAATGGAAGGTTTCATCCTTCTCACATTGTTGATCCATTTCAGATTGATCGATCCTTCTTTGGAAAATGACACTTGCCTCCTTTTGGGGTGAGTGATGACATTCTACATTAACATCCTTCAGTCTATTTTGAGGGAGGGCTTTCTTCATAGTGGGTTTTCCCTCTTTTCTCGTTTATTATTTATATTTTTGTATGGGGTGACCTTTGGTCTCAGCCACCAGGGCCCTATTTTTTAGTTTTCAGTTACTACCTCATAATATAGCTTAAGGGAGGGTGTTGGAATATTATCACCATCATTTTTCAGATTTGCATGTATGCATTCATTTTGCATGCATCCAATCATCATGCATGCATTTGCATGCAACTGCATGCATCCAGTCATCATTTTGGTGGTCTCCCCTGCACCTAGAGCCTAATTTCACCTCCCTAGAGCCTGTCTTCAGTCCCCAGTAGCCCTCCTACCTACCTTATGTTCCCTCTTTGACTCTCTTGCATGACCTGTGAGCCTTTTCTCACCTACCAGGAGTTATCATTTATTTAGAGCACCTTATCTAACCTACCAGGTGTCTGACAGTTAGTTAGAGCATTGATTGAGCAGTTGTTCCACTGATTTCTCATGCTAACTGCATGCAGCTCCTAGTTATATAGTTCTGGAGTGCCACTTGACCTTCTGACAGCCTCATGCACCCTCCTTGGAGTATCCATCCCTGATTTGTGCTCACATGTCTCAGTTAGACTCATTTGACTAACTATTGACCATTTATGACTGCTACTACTGATTGGATAATGTCTCTAATGTTGTCCAAGATAGACTTTGTTGTTACAGAGAAATACTTCCTATAGTATGGGGCATACTGTAATTTCCCTTGTTAGGAATTTTATTAAAATGGTAATTTTTCACTTTTTTCCCTAGTTAGACCTTTGACTAGTTTTGAGCTCTAGGTCCCCAAATTGCTCCAATTGCTCCCAAAGCTTCTGAGAAGGTATATGGATGATGTTATAACATAAATATGTGTTTCAAGGATGCTTTTGGAGCTTTAAAATACTTCTACAAATCCTCTTTCACTTCTGGCCAATGTAGGGAACTTTTACTAGTAATTTCCCTTTGACTAGTATTGGTCTCTAGGTCTCAAATTGACTCCAAATTACTTCAAATATTCAAGGAAGGTGTATTAATGATATTAGGAATTGAATATTATTTTCAGGGATGATATATTGCCACAAAAATACCTCTTCAAACTCTCTTAATATTCTGTACCAAGTATGCAATTTTACTAGTAATTTGGGGTTCAAATCCCCCTGGGGTAAGTACTGAAAATGGCTTCCCAAATGCCTCCAAACCCACTCAAATTTCTGAAAATAGGTAGGGAATGTATTAAGTATTTTATTAAGGTCTCATGTGCATCATTAATTGATTATTATATCTGTTCCAACCCTCTCCCATTCAGCTGCAAAAATCACCAATTCGAGCCTTGGGGAAATGGCACTATTTCTTCTCCCAATGCAATTAAACTGAGTAAAAATACTTCAAATGCTCAAGTACAGTATATGAAACTTTTAAAATACATCAATGGAAGTCTATTAATCATAAATGTATCAGAGAACCATCCATTCATTCGAAATCATCAACATTATCATGCTATACATCAATGTAGTGGGGAAATGGCACTGTTCTTTCATTAAAACTGAGATTTATACATTTCTACTTGGAATTTCGACCTGAAACGTTTTGTATATGAATAATAGATTATTTAATTCATATTAAAAAATAAATGGGGCATTAGAATCTCCCCCAAAGAGTACAATAGCTCACCAAAAATGTCGTCCCTCAAGGATCAAGAATATGCCATCAAAACTGGAAATGGTTGAAGGAGTGAGCTGCAATAGAAGAAACCATGAGCTGCCCTGTAGCTTACACCTAAAAATAAATACTTCATTAAATCCCCAAATGAAAGGTCTGAATTTCCTTTCCAATTACCAACTTAGATGGGAATCTTTCACCCTCGAAATTGGCTAATGTAAGAAACTAGTCATCGACTAGCTCTCCCTCTTCAGAAATGCAATTGCAAATTCTAAAAATGATCAAAATCTGCTTTCCATCTTTGTAATTGACATTTATAAACTTCTAATGTCCTCCATGGGTCGAATTTCTTCCAAGAGACTCATTCCAACTCAAGTTGGGAAGAGATTCCAAAGAACGCCACTTGTACAACAATTCCTAGTCTCCCACTTCCACCAAATCACATGTGGAAGCATCTTAGCTGCCCTAACACCCTTGAGCCCCCTATTGGAGTCTATGTTTAGCCATGACATGTCATATATGTCATATGTCATCCTTCATGTCTGATTCGTGTCATAGGTGTCATAGCATCTTCATCATTGTTGTCATAGAGCTAGGGAATCTAGCCCAAGTGTCTCACTAGCTCCAAATTGCCTCTTCCTCTTCCATGGGATTTACTCTTCATCTACATTTCAACCTCATTGACTCATGCCAAGTATTATTGACATTATAACTCATCCCAAAAACATTAGGCTTCCCATGGATTCGAAATTGCAAGAAGAGGATGCCATGTGGCACATAAATTCTAGCTTGTGTGGGTCCCACTTCCTCCATGTGTCTTCATGATCAAATGCCACTTTGATTTTCACTTGTATATATTTATTTATCTCCTTTATTAAATATTTATTCCATCCCAATGTTCCAACATCATTTATTATCCCCATTATTCCAAATCCCAAAGCTTCCACCCCAAACCTAGGAAACTAGTAATTTTCCTCCTTGGCAATTATTTGACCTTTAACATCAATTTGACAAACTCTAATGAATAGGGAAAATTTTCTTAGTCCATTGTGACCCAATGCCAAATTTGGGACATGAAAAATCCTCCCTTCCCAATATTGCTTGTCCTCAAGCAATTCCAAACATGGGTGTTGAAAAACCTGCTTTCTGTATAATTCTTTGAAGTTGCCACTGAATTTCCCAACCTTGAGTTTTTGAGATTCCATGAAGATTTTAGAGAGGAACCACCATGCTTGCTTCTCCACTAATATGATTAAAATCACTTTATTAAGTGGGGAATCCATCTCCCATACCGCTTGCTTCCCCCCAAAAAATGAAACCAATAAGACAAAAATTATTCCAGGGTCCCATTGCTTGTATTGCACCCCAACAATTAAGAGTGCTCTCCAACCCACACCATTAGATAAGAGGATTCCTGGATCCCATTTTCTTGTATGCATTCTTCCAAACATCATGAGTACCAAATATATATCATCAAAGTACATAACAACATAATGAAAATGTACATCAAGGATATGCTTCATCAAAGAGTCATGAAAGTGTTTATACCTCCGAGCAAGTAGACCACCATTTTCCAAGTGCATACAAGCTTCAAGTGACTAATCGAATCTGCTCCAATGACATAGGTGAGGATCCCATGTCCTATAATGCTGCTCCAAAAGGATGTGATATGCATCAAAATATTCAGCCATGTATTCTTTCATCCAAGAAGTGAATGAAGAATCTCCACTAAAATCTGAACCAAATAATGAGCAGAAAAAACAAGGAGACTTCAAATGACTCAAAGAAGTCTCACCCTTACATACCTGAATGTGAGAATCATAAAAATATAACAAAGTATGTGGCTGGCAACAAAAATTTTCTCCAATCATAAATCTATTCTCCCAAGTGTTGGATGAAGTTCCTCCAACATCAAATGAATCAAGTGTTGAGCAAGAAAAACCATGAGTCTTCAAGTGACTCAAATGCATATCATAGGTGCATCCATGTAGATTTCCATCATCATAAAGTAACAAAGGCTGTTGCTGCAAATGTGAATAAGAATGTGCTCCAACCAGATCATCATAAAAAGTAAATATAGGAGTTCCATACTCCTCATGTGGCACCATAAAAAAACCCTTTCACCCATACTTCATTGAGACTAATGCTGCAAAACATGGAATTGTAGGATGTAGGAGAATGAACTAACTCACACAAATGATCAAAAAGTGCAGAAGTTTCATCATGGGAAGGATCCATATGGGTAGTATCATGCAGCTCCTTCAAAAGTGTGAAACCTTTGTTATAGATTGGTTCCAATGTAGATGAATCATGTTCTTCTTTAAAAATTGTATAACCTTCATCAAGAGACAATTCAAGTTCCTCTTCCACCACATCAAGTGTTTGGATCTCTTCAAGATCATCTTCAAACACATTAAGCACATTCAAATTTCCACATTTCTCATGATCCACCATGTCATTAGAATCCTCCAAAGAATCTACCATTTGACAATCAGGAACATAGGAGGAAAAACAAGTATCTTGCAACTTTTCAAGAAGTTGCTCATTTTGAATTGTGAGATTATGAATATCCTCATTATTCTTCAAGTATGCATCATGTAACAATTCATTCAGCTCAAATAAATGGTTTCTATAAAAAAGCAAAGACATGAAATTACCTTTGATGTGGCACATTGCTCTTTGAATCTTGTCCATGTCTTCAAGGAAGGATGTTTCCTCCAATCAAGTAGCTCTCCAACAATAATTTGACACCAATGCTTGAGTGTCATGGAGAATGCTGAGGGGCTCTTGGATCTTATTTTCATTCATATTTAAGGACCCTTCAAGAAAATGAGGCTCTTGCAAATGAACCTCCTCATCTCCTTCAATTTTGCTTGGACCAACTTCATGAAGCTCAAGTGGTGATGGGGAAGTTGATCTTGGTTCTTCTTCAACTGCTACAAGGTCTTCATTATCATGCTTAATGGAACTTGGGCTTGCATCAACACTTTCAAAAGTGATCTCTATGTCACCAACATAGATGTGTGAGAACCCATCAGTAGGTACTCCTTCATAGTTTAAGCATCCATCAGTAGATGCTCTTTGGTTCATGTCTAAGCTAGAAGGTGTCTCTAAATGATCTTCCATATTTTCAATAGAATATTATTCATGCTCTTGTGATGTCTCTTCATTTTTATCCTTCAAGCAAGATGATGCATTTTTCCCCTTGTTTTCATTATGATCAATATCTTTGGAATCTCTTTTTGAAAAATTCCCAAAATCTCTCCTCAAGTGGGACATAATTTCATGCTCACATATATGATACTCACTCCAAGGTTCTTTACAAGAAGGGCATAAACCTTTCTTTACTAACTCCACATCTTCATTTTTGGGCCTATTTTCAAAAACATGTTCAGCATAGTACTCAAAAGACATGGCATTTTGTGTATTTTTGCTCGAAGCAAGATATTCTTGATATTTTTTATATTGTTGGGGTAAGGTTTTATATGTTGCTCTCCATCTTTGGAACTCACTCATAGAATTTGTTCGGGTACATAGGGTACTACCAAAGGACCAAACACCAAGAGAAACCACTTCACACAAACAGATCACAGATCAACACACTGATGTTTTGACGTGGTTTAAACCCTATTGAGGGAAAGACTCCACGGCCCCGGCCAAATAGCTTCTACGGGACAATTTATTATGCAAAGAAAGAAAGTTACAAATGAGCTTCTCATAATCGATCAACTAAACAATGACCCTCCATGCTCTTTAAATAGAGATCATGGACCAATCGGGTGTTAATCCATAGATCAAGGTTAGGTTTGATCTAAGAGAAGTTGAGCCATCGGATCACTCTATTTCGGGAACATATCGTGACCGTCGGATTAGGTATTTACAAATGCATACTAATACATACTAAAGAAACACACTATCCCTAACGGATCTATTACACAAGTTGATCTTAACTAACTCCTAAGTGTCTAAATATCCTAACAGAATTATCCTTGGTTGGTGTGACAAACTCATATTCATCAGATTTAAAGTCATAATAAAAATCTTCATTTCTCTTGAAATTGTAAGAATTGTTGCATGATGTCACCTCTTCCTCGTACCATTCACATTCTGCTTCATATTGCTCATAAGTATCTGCATATTCCTCATAAGAATTGTACTCATAGGATTCATCATAATAGTAAGAAATGGCTGCCAATTATTCTTGAATGTATGTACCTAATCCACAGGTGCAAGGACCATGCTCTGATACCATTGTAATGTCCCTTTTTAGGAATTTTATTAAAATGGCAATTTTTCACTTTTTTCCCTAGTTAGACCTTCGACTAGTTTTGAGCTCTAGGTCCCCAAATTGCTCCAATTGATCCCAAATATTCTGAGAAGGTATATGGATGATGTTATAACATAAATATGTGTTTCAAGGATGCTTTTGGACCTTTAAAATACTTCTTCAAATCCTCTTTCACTTCTGGCCAATGTAGGGAACTTTACTAGTAATTTCCCTTTGACTAGTATTGGTCTCTAGGTCTCAAATTGACTCCAAATTCCTTAAAATATTCAAGGAAGGTGTATGAATGATACTATGACTTGAATATGATGTTCAGGGATGAGATATGGCCACCAAAATACCTCTACAAACTCTCTTAATATTATGGACCAAGTATGCAATTTTACTAGTAATTTGGGGTTCAAATCCCCTTGGGGTAAGTACTAAAAATGGCTTACCAAATGCCTCCAAACCCACTCAAATTTCTGAAACGAGGTAGGTAATGTATTAATTATGTTATTAAGGTCTCATGTGCATCATTAATTCATTATTATATATGTTCCAACTCTCTCCCATTCAGCTGCAAAAATCACCAATTCGACCCTTGGGGAAATGGCACTATTTCTTCTCCCAATGCAATTAAACTGAGTAAAAATACTTCAAATGCTCAAGTACAGTATATTAAACTTGTAAAATACATCCATGGCAGTCTATTAATCATAAATGTATTATATAACCATCCATTCATTCGAAATCATCAGCATTATCATGCTATACATAAATGTAGTGGGGAAATGACACTGTTCTTTCATTAAAATGAGATTTATACATTTCTACTTGGAATTTCGACCTGAAACTTTTTGGAGATGAAGAAAAAAGTATTTAATTCATATTAAAAAATAAATGGGGCATTAAAATCTCCCCCAAAGAGTACAATAGCTCACCAAAAAACGCCCTCCCTCAAGGATCAAGAATATGTCATCAAAACTAGAAATGGTTGAAGGAGTGAGCTGCAATAGAAGAAACCATGAGCTTCCCTGTAGTTTACACCTGCAAATAAATACTCCATTAAAGCTCCAAATTAAAGGCCTGGATGGCTTTTCCAATTACCAACTTGGATGGGAAGCTTTCACCCTCGAAATTGGCTAAGGCAAGAAACTAGTCATCCACTAGCTCTCCCTCTTCACAAATGCAATTGGAAATTCTACAAATGATCAAAAGCTGATTTCATTCTTTGTTATTGACATTTATAAACTTATAATGTCCTACATGGGTCGAATTCCTTCCAAGAGACTCATGCCAACTCAAGTTGGGAAGAGATTCCAAAGAACGCCACTTGTACAACAATTCCTAGTCTCCCACTTCTACCAAATCACATGTGGAAGCATCTTAGCTGCCCTACACACCCTTGAGCGCCCTCTTGGAGTCTATTTTTATCCCTGACATGTCATATATGTCATATTTCAGCCTTCAGGTCTAATTTGTGTCATAGGTGTCATAGCATCTTCATCATTGTTGTCATAGAGCTAGGGAATCTAGCCGGAGTGTGTCACTAGCTCCAAATTGCCTCTTCCTCTTCCATGGGAGTTACTCTTCCTCTAAATTTTGACCTCATTGACTAATGCCAAGTATTATTTACCTTATAACTCATCCCAAGAACATTAGGCTTCCCATGAATTCGAAATTGCAAGAAGAGGATTCCATGTGGCACATAAATTCTAGCTTGTGTGGGTCCCACTTCCTCCATGTGTCTTCATGATCAAATGCCACTTTGATTTTCACTTGTATATATTTATTTATCTCCTTTATTAAATATTTATTCAATCCCAATGTTCCAACATCATTTATTATACCCATTATTCCAAATCCCAAAGCTTCCACCCCAAACCTAGGAAACTAGTAATTTTCCTCCTTGGCAATTATTTGACCTTTAGCATCAATTTGACAAACTCTAATGAATAGGGCCAATTTTCTTAGTCCATTGTGACCCAATGCCAAATTTGGGACATGACATAGACCAAAACAGACAGATGACTACTAGAAATCAAATCAATTCTCAAAACAATGTTATATAAATGAAAATGATAAGATAATGGAGAATAAGACCAACCTTCAACCGGATGTTCGAAGTAGATCCCCGTTGAGCTTTCAATCTCTACACTTGACCCTGCAGATTAGTCTCAATAAGAAATACAAGCAAGTGCATATAATATATGAAAGAAATTAGCATAATCAATAACATGGTCCATGATATAATAAGCAAATGTAACCCAATGTAATTTAAACAACATTTCAACATCAACTGGACAAGAAAATGAGTATTTCTATTAATGATAACAAGAAGTACATGATACAACCTCTTGCAGGCAACCCATGTAAACCAAGAACTAGGTCCCTCCACTTGTGCCTCCACCACTTCAATCCCCCATGCAATGGAAAACTCAAACTATGAAAGGCGTTTCGTAGGTGAACGTAAGGAGTTCACAACAACAAGGATCAATGGATGTAGACTTAAGTCACGACAAAAATCCAATAGAGTTACAGTGCTCTCCCTTTCCTCCTCTTTCCATGCACCATAAGAGCTCAATATATAACCCCTCAAAGGTAGGTGAAAGGTTGAATCGAGTCGTTTCTAGGGTACATGGAGGGACAAAGGTCAGCCTGAGACCACTTTTTGGAGTGAAAAGTAATTTTCTATGGTTTTTACCATTTAACTCGATGTACGCTGGCTACATTGGTGCATCCTCCGTATACGCTAGATATAGTGGAACAACAAGCGTACAAGAACAAAAATAGGGAACAATGGTTCCTGGAGGACAAAATGTGGATCTGAGTCTCTAAAATGAAAATTGAAGGCCAATGAGTGCTGATGCTCACAAGGTGGAAAATTATGCTGTAATAGATGCCCCCTAATGTGTGAGGTCAGAGAAGGTACTACGATGGCCAAAATACATTATAATCTCAGAAGTGGATTGATGGAGACACAAATGGAAGGAGTAGCCCACTCGTCATAATACAATAATATCTCTGGATACATGTCGGTACAATACAACAATCTGATACAATGGCCATGATAGGCAATACATAGTGAATACATGTCATAGGTAGTCATAGCCATGACCTATCTACAGTAAGATACGGTCTCCTACTGAAAAGGAAACAACTGGTGCAAACTGGAGGTACAAACTGTTGGTGTATGAGAAATGATATCTCATAAGTACAATCACGATCATGAGTAGCATACTGAATCCCACTAACGTCTGGGGTATTCTACACAAATCATCTATGGTGCAAGTCCCATCAAGTTAATAAAGGTGTTTAAGTCGAACCTGATGTGACATCATCTGATTACCAGTCAATAATGTATACCGTTAACAGACGCGAGATAACCCATCAATAATGAAAATGGGCATCAAGGCATATAGTACAATCATCAAAGTGTGAATAGATGTGTTGAGGTCCAACACTAAGATGAATCCATCGATTAGGGGACATTGATGTATTCCCAAAATTGTCGATGGCGAGAGAACCTACCACTAAAGACTGCAAGCCTCAAGGTACTCAATCGACTCTAAGTCTCAATTCTAGAATAAATGAGTTGAAGTCGACGGAACGAAACTCGCTGGAAGGAGAGAATTAAGGCATCCCCCATCAACCAACACGAGGTAACAGCTATGATGAAATATTTGGAAGAAATCGGACAAACAGAACATACTGATTGAATAAGGATGGACAACATGCAATAGTCAAGAGATATGAGGAGTGTCCGACTCTGGTTTCATGACTTCCTTTGAACAAGAGCATGAGCAGATGGATAGACTCAAGAATCATAGACTCAAGTACTAGATGATAATAACACTGTGCGATGCAGGAGGCATCAACAAAGGGATCCATAATGACTGGAAGCTTAACCAGTCGGTGGAGTAAAATTTGAGAAACGAGTACAACTCCTAAGGTCCTACTATAATCCCGACTCATAATGGATGGAGTGGAGTGAATGCTTTGTTCAAAGGGGACACGACAACTGCCAACAAGAAGTAGTAAAAATTTTCCCCGTCCAGCTTTTTCAGTTTTTATTTTTATTTTTTTGGTCTTTTTCATATTTGGAAAGCTTGAAAAAGAATAAAATGGCTTATAGTACAACAGGTGAGGAAACGAGTGTCGAATAGCAAGCAAACTAGTCCCAAGCAGTGGAACATACCTATGATCAATGCAAGGGAGAATGTGCAGGATGTGGACACTCAGGGGGTTGTTCCCTCACAACAAAGGGTCATCAAATTGCGAAAGGAAAATAAAATATCGGCTTGGCTCGAAAGGGAAAGTGCTCAGGTACATGGCTATTAATTGAGTAAGCAGGATCCAACACAAGGATCAAGTGGCAAGCAGGATGATGCAATGCAATCAAAAATTGATATAAATGGGGGAGTCCTTACGGGAGATGGCCAGAATAAGACAAAGTAGAGTATGAGTCTTCGTCGTAAAGTCATGGCGTGACTACAAAGGACTCGAAAACCTAAGGAGGAACAACGGCATGGGTGCCAAAAGACATCAAAAGGCTCTAACTAGGGTACCCATGGTCAGACGAGCTCTACAACCAAATAACGACACTTCCATAACAATGTGAAGGTTCCATGTCAGTTAAAAAGCGGGGTCGCACCTAGGGTTAATGATTATGGTCATAAGGTCAAATGAAAAGTGTAGGTGAAAATGACATCTAACCTATATGACGGGTGTAAAATATCCCTGTCGTAGGCATGAAATGGTAAAAAAATCACTCTCGTCGGAAAAATCTGTTCAAAATGGTACTCCAAGATGACATATTAGTCCAAAAATAGTTCAAAATGGTAAAAACTATAGGAAAGTGGGCTTTAAAAACTATAAATAGTAATAAAAATTACAATTACTATTCCATTTTCACATTTCACCCAAATAGTAGTTTTTGGTTAGTTTTCACCTCAATCTTCAATTGCTGATTCTGGGAGCTACGGGCGTCGGATCATCGAGCCGTCTGGAGCAGGTTAGTAGTCTCACCCCCCTCTTCCATTTTAATGCTTTTATTTGATTTTTTAGTGGTCAAGTTTTTATATTTTCCAAGCCCTACATCTTCTCAGCACTGTATGCGGGCTACAGCTCTACGGGTCGCGGGTAGGGCATCCTAGACGCAGTCAACGCATGCGTTGACTGCGTACAGATGCAACTGTGATAATTTTTGGCCACGTACAGGGCCGTGAGGATGGTTTTTTAATGGATAAATGGTAAAAAATGGTTTGGTTTTGCCTCCAGGATGGTCCTAGAGTGGAGAGAAAGGGAACATGATGTCGTTCATGAGCAAGTGCAGCAAGATTTTCTCGCCCAAAAGACGCTACAAGCATGTGGCCTATATACATTTTGGAGCATTGGGGGTTTAAGGGACGAAAACCAATTGCTCCACCGGCTGATCGATTACTGGGATGCAGATGCACAACACTTTGACCTAGATGGTCAACACTTCCGTTGGAGGTGGAGGATATTTATTTCATCACAGGGTTGTCCCACCGAGGGGATGTACCAAGCCTCAGGTCACGCAATGTTGGAGGTGGGATCACGATTAGTGATTATATAGGCAGGTACCGCCTACCTGGCACCCAGAAGGTGAGAAGCCATATCCCTATTAATTCTATTGAGAGCCTGAGTATGAAGATAATAGTGCTCACACTCAGGAGGATATCAGGTTCATCTGCACTACATCAGGCTTCGAGGCCGATGATATTCTATGCAGCAGAATGTAAGACCGATTGTGTAGGACTGGTGCACAACGGTGCGGATTGCTATGAAGATCTAGCTAACGAAGTGCAATCTAGGTAGGGAAAGGAACTTCGGCTTTGGCAGCATACTCTGCAGTTTCTTCTTTGAGAGGGTTCCGGGCTTGAGTCCGAGGGTTGAGCTCCCTTCGCACAGTCTCTGAGATCCTGCCTAGACCCGATGGGCAGAGGTGCTGAAGCGACAGAGTGGTGGCCGACAGGAATCACCATATTCAGATGAGTTCTTTCACTGGTGGGATCGATAGGTCATCACCATTGATGAATATCCTTACGAGGGCATAGACTTCAGTGGAGATAGGGACATGCTGCTCTCTCCAGGGGCCACGTATTTCTACTCTTTTTATGTTTTATGTATTTTAAATTTTTTGGATTTTTTATTATAAGTGAAATGAAAAAATCTTTTTGCTGTGGTATCACATATTGACATTTGACTGTTTTCTCGTAGATCGGGGTCCGCGAAGACCTCAAGGATTCCCATGGCACTGTCGCAGAGGTGGGGGAGGCGACATCATAGGTGCGGCAACAGAGTGCACATTGGAGATGCTACAGGTGAACCTCTCCCGCATGACAGCTCGGGTACCACTGATAGAGGTAGAGCATATCCCTGAGGGGATGAAGGGACATGTGGTCAGGGTACCAGGTGTATGGGTGCGGCTACTGTGGCATATAGCCAATGCTGTGCACTCTTATAGTCAGACTCATCCCGCCGAGGTAGCGAGACCTCTCCGCAGGGCTTAGATGCTAGGGTCTCATTATTTTTGTATCGGCTATGTATATTTTTGAGAGTTACGGGCTCCATTTTTGTACTATGACACCACATTTTGGACATATTATTTCTAAAAAACTATGATTCTCCAGCTCTACTATATGTGTATGTACAAATGTGTGAATGAATGTTTATTTGTGTGCTTCTTTTATTAATGTGACAAATGCCAATCCATGACATAATTAGCATATGCATCAGATACATGATTAAAACATCTCGGAACATGAATGTGTGTAATGAAAACAAATTGACGCTCCAAGAGTCTTACCCTTAAGAAATTCTGTAGTAATGTAGGATCCCTCACACGGTACCAGCCATTCAAGTGAGACACAACAAGTTGCAAATCCAGGCAGACTTCTAAAGACTGGATACCATGCGAAATGGCATCACGAAGTAGCTCAACAATGACACTATACTTAGCCACATTATTGGATGTAGGACCGAGACAAGAACCTCCCGAAGACACAATCTGATGGTTAAGTGAATAAATAACCCATGCAACATAAGCGAATCTTTGCGTATGATGGCTAGCACCATCCACAAATCCCAAGAACATAGGAGATTCCGCTGACATCTGTCAACCAAAAGGAAGCGAATCAGCAGACCTGGACAACCAAACAAAATCTAAACTATGTACAGAAGCAACTATACAATAGTATACAAAAGTATCTTCTCAAGCTAGAAGCTCAAGCCTAATACCACTTGAGGTAGATCCCATTTCTAGGCTCCTTCAAAGAGTTCCCCTCATAGTCTTCTAATTCGTAGGCTCCTTTCTCAAGGACACGCCTCACTATGTAAGGACCATGCCACATGGGGTTAAACTTTCCTGCCCCCAGGGGATCCTTAGCTTGATCATACAAGAGGACCAAGTCACCTTTAGCATATTGCCGGGACAGATAGACCTATCATACTGAACCTTAACACGACGTTTGTTGGAATCTATAGCCACGATGGCATCTCAACGTTGTTCGTCAAGCTGCTCAATGTGGATCAAACGTTGCTCAACATCTGAGGTGTCATGTAGGATCTCTATGGCTAGTTTCAATGAAGGAATTTCACATTCAATCGGCAAGATAGACTCCACACCACGTACTAGCTGAAATGGTGAGAAACCAGTGGCAGTCTTAACTGCGGTTCGATATTCCCACAAAGCAGGATATAACATGATATGCCAATTTCTCTTACTTTGTTGGATGGTTCATTGGAGAATGGTCTTTAAGGACTTATTGACTGCCTCGACCTGACCATTCACTTGGGGGTAGTAAGAAGATGAATGATCTTGACAAAACCTAAGCTTAAGTGATAAATCCACCATCATTTTGTTTTGGAAGTGACTGCCATGGTTAGTGACAATCTCTTTCGGGATACCGAGTCGAGCGATAATCTGAGTGAATATGAAGTGGGCTGCAGTAGCACCGTCGAATTTTACGGTTGGAATGGCCTTAGCCCATTTGGAAAAGTAGTCCACGACCACAATAATATGGTGATTCCCCCTAGCCGAAACTAGTTTGCAATCCATGAAATTCATGCCCCACTTAGTGAAGGGACCAACGGTGACGACCGGATGAAGGGGCGCAAGATGTGAATGTACATTACAAGAAAACACCTGGAAAGTGTGACATCTCTTCACGGCGTTCATACAATCTTTGAAGATCGAAGGCCAGAAATAACTTGCTCGCATGATATGTTGGGCTGTCACAAGCCTATATAAGTGACCACCACATGCCCTACCATGGAAGTCATTCAACACTAACTCCGCTTCTTCATGATTCAAACAACGACGAAGGATGGAGTCTTTTCCTCGATGATACAAAGTGTCACTGTTGATGACATAGTCTTTAGCATGATGTCTCACACGTCGTCGTTCATCTCGCGAATAATGCGAAGGGAACTTTAGAGTTTGGAGATATATAATGATATCCCCATACCAAGGGTACGTTGATGCGATAAGAAATAAATTCTCATCCACAAAAGAGTCTTCATGGATGATATCCTCATCAAGTCGTGGGAAATCCGACATGAGCTCAACGAAAACCAAGGATTTCACCAATTTCGCTGAAGCAAAATCAAGATCAAATTCCTGAAGAATAGCAATCCACTTATTATACTTCCCCCCAATTAGGCGTCATGAAAGCAAGAACTGAAATGGATTGACATGTTCTATGACAGTGGTTTTCCTAACCATAATATAATTCCGTAAACGTTGGACTACATGAACAATCACAAGTTCCAATTTCTCCACATGAGAGTATCTCAGCTCAACGTCTAATAGATTTCGACTAAGGTAGTAAACAACATGCTCTTAGAGCACATCATCCACCTAAACTAATACCATACCAATCGTCTCTTGAGACGTGGCCACATGAAGCAAAAAATCTCTAGCAAAGTTGGGTGGACTAAGCAGAGGGGCTGATACCAAAGCTTTCTTCAAAGCGTCGAAAGAATGTTGGGATCGCTCATCCCAGATAAATGGAGTGTCCTTCTTCAAAAGTCGCGCGAAACCTTTGGTAAGACTGGCATAATTCACGATAAAGCATCGTAAGAAAGTGGCTCTCCCTTGGAGGATCTGAAGCTGAATTAAGTTACGCGGGGGAGGCAACCGAAGTATTTCCTCAACCTTGAGAGGATCGACTCTTATACCCTCTTTGGAAACTACGAACCCTAAAAGGAAACCTGTTTTCACAACAAAGATGCACTTGTTGGGGTTCAAATGAATCTTGTAACATCGGCACGTTTCGAAAATGATGCGGAGGTGCTTGGGGTGGTCCACTCTCTTACAAGAATGGCCAGCAAGATCATCCAAGTAAGCCTCCACTATACGCTTAAGGTCGTGAAAATCATAAGTCATGGCACGCTGAAAAGTAGCTTCGGCATTTTTAAGGCCGAAGGGCATCTTCCGGTATGCAAATGTACCCCAAGGACATATAAAAGCATTTTTATGTTGATCCTTGGGCTTAATCTGGATTTGGTTATATCCTGAGAAACCGTCCATAAAAGAAAAAACCTCGCTTCTCGCACACGCATCCAAGATTTGATCTATGAATGGAGTGGGAAATTTATCTTTCAAACATGCTCGGTTCAGATCTCTAAAACATGTGCATACACAGATGGTTCCGTGCTTCTTATCCACAGGAATGAGATTTTACACCCATTTGGTAAGGGGAACTGGGTAAATGAAACCAACTTTGAGTAGTTTCTCCACCTCTACCTTAATCGCGGCTTCCTTCCTAGGATTCATAATACAAATACATTGTCGAACCGGCTTAACATTACTATATGTATTAATCTCATGTTCGACAATGCTAGGGTCTATTCCTAGCATCTCCTCATATTACCAGGCAAAAACATCCCGAAATTCCTTGAACAAATCGGTGTATATGCGGATCTCATCAAGAGAACAATCAACACCGATATAAACATTCTCAATATTTCCGGGTGTGCGAGAGATGTTGATCGGTATGGTTGGGGAGATATTAGCCATATTCCCCTCTACGTAAATACCATGCCAACCCAAAGGAGCCACAGGGTGACCAACCTTCTCTGCAAGAGTCGTCCTAAACTCTTCTCGCTCAATAAGATCAAGGTTGGGAAGAAAATATGAGAAATGATGCAAATCTTCCCAAGGCCTTTCACTACCACACATGGCCTCAATGATATCCTCATCTGAAGGAAAAGTACCATCAAGACAACCATGCGAGCCAGATGAGTCAGCTGCCCACGTGGGCAGCATAACGGGATCTTCCTCTTCTGTCCGTGAAGAGGAGAGATCCGGCTCTGCAGTGGATTGTTGAATATCATGGTATGAAAGCTCGGCTGTAGATAGTGGCATAGACATTCCAATTTGCGAAATGTCTCCAGACGGGGAACTCGTGGATGGTAAAGTCCAAGAATCATTAAAGTACAAGGTCCAGAAAGGTACATTATTTAATGAGGATGATGCACTATCGGAAACGGTTCCAATGAAGGATATTGGTGCAACAAAGTTGAATGATCCCATCAAGGACGGATACAATCCTACACGAACATTGCCAGTTGCTGGTTGAGAATTTTCAATCTAGGGAACAACAGTTCTCGGCGATGCTACATAATTGGAACTAGAGAAGTCTAGCTGATCAACCATCACAATTTTTCCTTCGTGAGGAAATCAAATAACTATAAACACATGGGAAACGATCGCTTTCATTGCGTAGATCCAATTCCTACTCAGTAGAAGGTTGTAGTCGATGGGCGCATCAACCACCTCAAATTCAATAGGCACGGATTTCCCACCCAAGTGGACCTCAAGGGAAGGGAGAATACCATGCGACCTAAACGATCGACCATCAAACACAGTAATCATGGTCATGGATTTTGACAAGGGAGGAGAGCAGAGATTTCCAACAATCCAACGACATTATTGAGGTGGAAGCACCTTCTTCAACCACCGTACGTTTAACGATTTTTTGTAAGCACCTCACATGGACTTGAAAATCCACGTGATAAGGCAAGCGAGGCTGGATATCAATAGTGTCGAACTTAATCATGTTAGGGCTACCCTGATCTTGAACTCCCAAAGCACACAAAAGGGCATTCCTCTGCGAAGGACATGCCTGTAAAACCTCAATAGTCGACATGGCACATGGAGTTTGGCCCAAATCTTCTACAATGGAGTAGTTTTGGGTAGCTCGGGCATTGGGATTATGCGCTGAGCTCTTAAGAACACCTTTCGGTATCCACGACATAGTAGTGGGATTCTCAATATTCAAAGATGAGTCAGGAGGATGGGGCTCATTCCCCATATTCAGTTGTGGTGCACCATAATCGCGTTGGCGAGTAGCAATACTAACCTCATATTTAACCATGTTCACGCATCTGTAGCCACTGACATGAGAAGAGGACGCCCAAGTTTCATTAGTCCCATAACTAGTGACGGAAGCACTCGAAGCCATATTTTGATGATGCGGAAGGGGATATTTCAACACAGTTGGGATCTGTGCTAGATGCTTCGAAGCTTCTTCAATTCGAGGACACAAGTGGGTAAGGTGATCTTCCGAACAAATTTTGCAATGGAATTTCACCTTACGTCTAGGTGTACGGTCCCCACCAGCATTTCCGTGTTCCCAAGGAGGGTTGGCGTTCTCTTTTCTAGGATTATTTCTATTACTTCCATTGTTTCCACCCTTATGATTGTTTCTCCCCTTCTTCTTTCCAATAGGTTGCTAGTTACCTAATGGGTTTGTCGATTGTATAGAATGAACATCAGACGATTGGGTGGAAGCGGACGAGGTGTGAGCCTGTCCGGGGGTAGATTTGCTAATAGAAAATTTTTGCATTTGATTTGTAACCAAATCTACGGGTCGAGTACTCATGGATCTAATGATTCCATCAGCATGTGGTACAGGAACAGGCTTGGGCTCATGACGTGAGCGCGGTGCATCAGGAATAATATCATATAGGATGCTAGATTGAGCGTAGACTAGGTCTAGCTGTTGGGATTTGAATATAGCTTTCTCCTCGGTCGTAATGCCGGACACTAAAATGTCCTTCGAAACGTAATGAAGCAAATACTTAAGGAACCATTCCAATAGAAACTTTGGAGGAATGTAGGCTTTCACTAGTCTCTTCCGTTGACGCCACTCTTGAATGTGATCAGATATGTGTGTGGCTTTGTCTTGGCAGAATGTAGATAAAAGTTCGATGCCAGTCTCGTAGCGAACCGGTAGCTGAAAGTGATCTAGGTAAACCAAGGCTATCTCATTAAAACCCCTGTAAGTGCCCCCAGGAAACTTGATGTACCATTTCGCGGCTGCCCCTGTGAGGGTGTGTTGAAATAGTCTCAAATGAATAGAGTCATTATTTAATGAATTCGAGGAGCACCATAAGTGAAAAGTCATAACATGATCACCCGGATCCTCACCATTCTTCCCCTTGAAATTTGGAATGTTAGAAGGGAGCTTGGTAGGGATTGGAGGCCAAGTAGGATTGTAACACACCGGATCATTCGTGAGCTTTGAAATATCTGGTAGATTCAAACGAGCAAGAAACGAGAGCTCTGGCTGTGAAGCTTGATTACAAACTCCCAAAAGAGGCTAGCCTTGTGGACCTGAAGGATGATATAAACCATGACCATGACCATAGGGATGATAACCGCCTCCAACCTTACCTGTGTAAGGGTACGAAGGTGTATGTGTGTTGTAAGCACCATAGTGAGGAGGGTTGTAATAAGGGCCAGAACCGGCTATGTTGTAATAAGGGTTACCACAATAATTATGGGGCATATAAGTGCTATTCATAGCAGGAGCAGTCGAGTGATGAACATAAGTAAAGGGTATGTTCCCACCTCCCATATTAGGAGGGACATTTAGGTTAGCAAATGTGGTCGTAGTAATGGGTATATGCATAGAAGCATGTGCGTTAAATTGTGGAATATGAGTTGTATTATGAGAAGTGTTCCCACCGAAATTAGGGGTAGGCTTGGGAGCTAGTCCTCCTCCAACATGTGGAATAGATGAAGGAATATGACCAGACCCAAATTGAAATGGAGAAAAATAGAGTGCAGTGCCCCCAGAGAGAGTAGTGCCCCCAACACCAAGGCTAAAGTTGGCATGACTACCGGACGTAGTGGATGTAACATTCATGTTAAGACTGGGCATACCAAATGAAAAGGGAGTTGTAGTCAAAGGGATTGTTGTATCATTAAGATCTATCATCCCATATCAGAAACCATGTGAGTGTGTACAATCAAATGGGTTTGACTCCGGGGGTGGGTTCGTCCCAAACACAATAGTATTGACGTGTGGTGGTGAACTTGACCCCAACCATCCCTAGGAGTGGAAGGAGAAGTGTGTCCATCGACATCATCCGACGGAGTCACGGGAATTCCCACAGTGCCAGATGCAAAAGTCATAATGTGAGCTTCTTGAAGATCATGAAAGGTATCAATAGGATCAGAGGGAATCCTCTGACGTCTCTTGTAAAAAGGATGTGCTGCCTCGTCAGCTGGTAGACTAGCTAAACGACGAGATCGACATAGATGTGGATCTCGCTCCACGATAACTCCAAGAATTCAATAAATCAAACGCCTCCTAACGGCCAACTAACGATCAAAGAGCACACACCTAAATAAACTACAACCAAATCCACACAAACAGGACTGGCTCAAGGGACCTACCAACACTACAGCCGGTATGTCTCTCGTAGGAGAGGCTTGAGACTCCCAAACTATAACCGAAGGTAATAGAATCAGTTATAAGGTCTCCCAGAATTCACTACGTGCACAAGGCCAAATCCATATACAACAACAACTGTGCTGTCCAACCCCTATCTGACTCAGGACAATCGCAAAATAACCACAACGAATTCCCTATGTGATACCTAGGTAAAGCAACTAAGGCCACCAAGTATAACCAATGCTCAGGTGGATAGTCGCAAGTGGGATCCGTCGTATGGGAAGGGTAGCTAATCCTGAAACTCAAGAGGGTCAAATCCCCCAAGAGCCCCCATAGACGAACAAATCCTGGAAATATCTCCCACGTTCAGCTAGTATTGGAGGGCTATCTCCATAATCAACATCCCGTGACCTCGTGCTTAACTATTGTTTGAGTAAAGCTTCCTAAGAACACTAATGTATACCATGGGTTTCACCACTCCCTGATCAGACACATAATGTTTCGTTTAATAGTCTTGGATTGTTAACTCACAATGGTCTATTCCAAGACTCTAAACCTATGCTAGTTGGTGCACCGTATCAAAGAGAAAATCGTTTCTAGTAAGTTTTAAGATTAAGTGTTAATTTTAATGGTTGTAATTACTCCAAAGGATATGGTCATGAAACTAATGATGTAAATTTCAATACACAAGCAAGTCCTAGATGAAATCACAAGCACTCTAATGCAAAATGTAGAAACATAAAGGAAATATTTTTGTATTTTCGCTTATAAATGAAAGGAAAATGAAAAACAATGTTTTTGTATTTTTTCAATATAATGAAATGAAAAAAATGCAAGCAAAATCCAACTATTTAGTTAAAAATGTAGAGAATATCAAGTAGACAACCCAACAAATCTCAAACAGTAAGATTCAGCCAAGCTAATGAGCTATAAAAATGAAAAATGGTGGGAAACCAAAAAGCTCAAAAACTAAAGAAGAGGAGTTTTTGGTAAAAAATAGAGCATGGAACAGTAAGGAAATAGGCCTACTAAGACTTAGGAACACTCAGAACCAACCCAGTAACAACCCAAGGTCATAAACAAGTCAATCCCGGAGATGTACGTGACTGTTCAAGGAACAATAATGTCTGTACGCCGGCTACTGTACTGAAAGTAGCGGGTAGACGCGAGCAAGACAAAGATGACCCACGTATAGGGAAAGGTAAATGAGCCAAAAATGAATCAAATAGCCCAGAAAAATTAAGTTTTCTAATACTAATCCCAACGGCCAGTCAATGACACAGAAGCTCGACAAATAACAACTCAAAAGAAAGAAAAATGCCTAAAAATCCCCAAAATGGAGGTTCCTCCCTAGCAGAGTCGCCATTTTTGTTACAGAGAAATACTTCCTATGGTATGGGGCAGACCACAATAGATATATGATTGATAGAAATCAACTCAATTATCAAAACAATGTTATATAAATGAAAATGCTAAGATAATGGAGAATAACACCAACCTTCAACCAGATGTTCGAAGCAGATCCCCGTTGAGCTTTCAATCTCTACACTTGACCCTGTAGATACAAGCAAGTGCATGTAATATATGAAAGACATTAGCATAATCAATAACATGGTCCATGATATAATAAGCAAATGTAACCCAATGTAATTTAAAGAACATTTACAACATCAATTGGACGAGAAAATGAGTATTTCTATTAATGATAACAAGAAGTACATGACACAACCTCTTGGAGGAAACCCATCTGAACCAAGAACTAGGTCCCTCCACCACTTCAATCCCCCATGCAATGGAAAACTCAAAATATGAAAGGAGTTTGGTAGGTGAACATAAGGAGTTCACAACAACAAGGATCAATGGATGTAGACTCAAGTCACGGAAAAAATCCAATAGAGTTACGGTGTTCTCCCTTTCCTCCTCCTTCCATGCACCATAATAGCTCAATATATAACCCCTCAATGGTAGGTGAAAGGTTGAATCGAGTCTTTTCTAGGGTACACGGAGGGCCAAAGGTCACCCTAAGACCGCTTTTTGGAGTGAAAAGTAATTTTTCTATGGTTTTTACCATTTAACTCGATGTATGCTGGATACATTGGTGCAGCCAGTGTATACGCTGGCTATAGTGGAATAGCAAGCATACAGGAAGAAAAAATAGGGAACAATGGTTCCTGGAGGACAAAATGTGGATCTGAGTCTCTAAAATGAAAATTGAAGGCCAATGAGTGCTGATGCTCACAAGGTGGAAAAATACGCTGTAACATTTGAGCATAATTCGAATGAACTCCTTGGTTAATTCGAATTCTTATCATAGTTATTGTATTATTGTATTCGTTATTCACAGTGCCAGCTCACAGCTGATGCATGATACTGCTATTCTCCATTTTCTGTGTTCATGAGTGATTATTGAGTATATTCTTCTCTTCTTCTCTGCACTTCTTGAGAGTTTGTTTTGTGAGGTTTGTTTCAGTTGCTAGATCCTACTGTAGATTATCACAACGTTCAAGTGTATTATTCACAATTTGTCTCAAATCACTCATGCCATTCAGGTGCAGTAAGAAAATACATAATCGATCTAACAGGAATGTGTTATTGACATCTTGGAAAGTATAAGTTTTTGTTAAAGTACAGTTCCCTTCCTCGTTACAAACATCATGTTTTTCTTTCGAGTTATCTACAATCACTGTATTTGTAGCATCCCAACCATGGATCAAAATGTCCCAAACTTCGTAGATTAAATATTTTTCATTTCTCTTTTAAATGAAGAGTCGGTCGACCCTTCTTGTGCTTAGTATTTTTCCAGTCTTCACCATTCAGGATATACATGAATTGACAGCCTATCCTTCATAGGTTGAATATTTGCACAATTCGCTCATAAATGAAGGGGCGACCGACCTTTGTTCTTCCCAGTATTATTTTCATACTAGTTCTAGACCGCAAGAAGGGTGGTCCGATCCTTCTTGTGTTCACCATTTTGGATATAGGTGAATTGTTGGATATTGGTGTTCACAATTATCTACTAAACGAAGTGTTGGACGACCCTTCTTGTGCTTAGTATTTTTCCAGTCTTGATCATTCTGGTTATACATGAATTGACATCTTAGCCTTCGTAGGTTGAATATTTTCACAATTCACTCATAAATGAAGGAGCAGCCAACCCTTCTTTTTCCCAGTATTTGTTTCATAATAGTTCTATACTTCAAGAAGGGTCGGTCAATCCTTCTTATGTTCACCATTCTGGATACAAGTGAATTGCTGGATATTGGTGTTCACAACTATCTACTAAACGAAGGGGAGGCCGATCCTTCTTGTTGGAAGTCAGAAGTGGGGATAAATATTGTTTATATGTTTATATGTTATAAATTGGGTAACATTCCTCAAAGAGAAATCAGAATCTTTTGAGAAGTTTAAAATTTTTAAAGCAATGGTTGAAAGTGATAAAAATCTGAAAATCAAATGTTTAAGGTCAGATAATAGAGGAGAATTTACCTCAAACGAATTCAATGAGCTTTTTGAAACTTGTTGACACACTATTTTTAAATTTTGAATGGGAAAAAGATTGATAAAAATAAGTCTTGATATAATGTTAAAATGGTGAGAATAGCCCCAAGTCCTGAAAAAATGGTTCATATGACCATTTCCTATACCAAAAAGGAGCTAAAGAACCGAGCGAAGTGCTTTGGAAATCATGCGAAATGATCAATGGTCACGATTGCATTGGAGAAGATCGACGGTGGAAGATGATTTTCGACAGAAAAGAAGAGAGATGAATAGTGGAATCGAAATCCCATGGAAAATTAAAGGGTGAGGATAAAGGATAGAAATGATCGACGATTGTTGGCGGGGAAATGGATAGATCGACGACAGGGGAAAGGTTTCGCTATGGAAGAAGCGAGGAGGGTAATGAAGCTAAAGTGCGCCGAAAAGTCAATTTAGGCGGTGATAAAGGAATAGGAAGATCAACGGATATTCGATAAAGGGTGGTTAGATCGACGACCCATAATCTTTTCACGCTGTCAACATGCACGACAAAATGGAGGTCAAAGTGGTTGTGAAATACCATACTGCTGTACACGTGTCGTCTCCACATAATTTTGCAATCAGATAAAGCGGTAAGAAAAACCACCCTCCCGTGTTGCGAAACCACCATTGGGGTGTATAAAAGAGAAGGGCACGTCTAAAGTTGACTTTTGTCTTTGGAACGACAGACAATTGGAACATGTCCGTGCTGCAGGAAAGTGACAGAGCATAGTTTATTCAACCTGTTCGTGCCAGGTAGGTCCTCTGAAACTCGTGAATTTAACTAGAACTGTTTACATAATGGAAGGAAGTAGTGAAATAGTCCCTCAGAACGTTGAAACTACGAGGATAGAAGAAACCCTAGTGGACAGAGATAGCGACATTCATGACCCCATAATGGTTAAATTCCCAGTTTCAGAAATCAAAGTCAAGCTAGAGGGTTTATATAAACAAAATTTGTATGTGCACAATGTTTATAAGTCTCGTTTTATCCATTTTTGTCCAGAACAAGCTTTAGGGTTTCCGGAATTCGTTTCGTGGTGTGCAATAATTTATTCTCAGCATGAAAGATTCATTATGAATTCATCAAGAACGAAAATTCTTTGCACTGTAAATACGTCTACCGTTAGGATAGCTCTAGCAGTACCACTGTTTTCCTCGCATGACCAGGAAGATTTGCCGAAGAATCCGTAGTTAGTCAGTACAGAGAGTCATCCCCTGAGACCAAACAAACCTTCATGACCAGTTATATGAAACTTGACCTTGTCATTGATAACACCCCCTATCCACTTGACATTAATTTCTTTGATGAAAATTCACAATTAGTTTTGTCACTCATTTCACAGTGTTTAGGGTTTGATGATGATTCCATGGTCACAGAGTTCCAGTTAAGTTTGGTTTTTAGATTAAGTGCTGGTAAACCAGAAATGGATTACAGTCAAGTAACCTGCCTTAAATTTGATGAATTCTTGGCTGGGAACATCTACTCTCAGTTAGTGAATTTATACACTTCCAGACATTTCAGATTCCAGACAAACCTGATGAAAAGGCTCCTTTTTTTCAGTGAAAAAGATTTACATTTCCCACAGTCATTGTTTTCAGAAACAGTGGAAGACGGTATGTTTAATTTTATGAATTTTATTTTATCAGAATTATACAGATTGATGTTTGGAGAAAATTTTCCTAGAGTATTATCAGAGATGAAGACCCTAATGAAATTAAGCCCAGAAAAAGCAATTGGAGATTGGTTTTTACTAAAGCAGCATACAACAATCAAACTTTATGGATTTGTTAAGGATCCCTATATTCTACCAGCCATTTTGACTTGGAGAGTTTTTGCTTTGGAGTTTATCAGACAAAAAATGACCATTTTCTAGCTTTCGGGAAGGCTTCAGATATAAAGTTCCCTTTAAAAATTGGTCCTTTTATCATGAAGAACAAGAATGCTCTCCCTTTTGTAGAAAAACATTTAGAAGCACTGATTTTTAGGAAAGCGAAAGCTATTAATTATGATCCATGTCATGTTATTTCTGACAGAAGGAAACATAACAAAAATAAATCCTTTGATCACCAAGAGGTTGAAGGATTGGAGAATATGGAAAATTTGCTACAATATGAATCAAACACAGAAGTTTCAGGAAGTTCACACGCTAATCCTTATACCTTGGATAAATTTTCAGCTGAGTTGGTGCCTACCCCATGAAAGATTGAAACAAAAAGAAAATTAAGTTTTTATGAACATACTGATATGCAAATGGAGGAAGAAAGAGAAGCGAAAAGATTAAAATCAATCCAGCAAGATGAAGTAGTTGTATTTGACGAAGAAAAGGGAAAGAAGAAAGAAAAATACCAAGGGCGAGAAATTCAAGTACAGGAATATGAATTTGATGAGGCAAGAGCTACAGTTGATTCTAGCAAATTTAATTCAAGAGTTGAAATATATGTAAAATATGGGAAAGACAAACAAATAACAATAGAAGCAATGCATAAGTTGTTTCCAATAGTCAAGAATGTTGTTGATTCAGAAATTACTCCGATGACTAGCAGAGATCCAACCAAAAATACTTTGAATTTGGCAATATCGTCTGATGATAAGGTCATAGAAATGAAATTGAATTTGCAAAAGATAATAGTCCCTGATAAAATGCACCTACACAGAAAGACTGGAGAGACAATTTATATTGATTTGATGAAAGCTACTTTAAAAGTGGAAAAACTACAGAATACAGTGAAAAGGCTAGAAATCCAGTTGAGGCAAGAGAAAACAGAGAACAAAGCTCATCAGCAGCAAATAAAAATATTGCAATATGACCTAGTGGAGAGCAATGACGAACCGAATAGAGGGGAGGCAAGTAAAAAGATTTTAGCTGAGAAAGAAAAAACTATCCAATTACTTAAGAAAAAGCTTCAAATTCCAGCAAATCAGTTAATTCAAGCCTCTGAATTAACTGTTAGAACAAGAAAAATTAACTTTATCTCAAGAATTGGATGACTGTAGAGCTAAATTGCTTAAGTTTGCGGAAAAATAGGTAAGTTGGGAGAAAGATAGATTGAGTCTTAAGACTCAAATTGAATACCTAAAAGAAAAATTGGCAAATACAACACAAGAGAAGCAAGGATCATATCAAGGAAACAAATAATCAAGCACAGATGATATAATTCAAGCTATGTCCCAAGTTAGCTTGAAAGAGGTGGAGATCAAAGAACTAAAAGAAGAAAAACAAAGACTAGAAGAGGAAAATCAGAAAAATGAAAATGAAATAAAAGAGTAGACAAATAACAATAAATAATTGGTAGGCATAAATCAGAGGATTATAAGTCAAGTGATAGGACAACTAGCATTGCAAGGTGCAAAGCATTTGATTTGGGTATCAATCATCAATGAGGCTGCAAAATTCAGGCCTTATTTAAACTTTATGAATACAAAGTAAGCTATAGCAAATGATAGCTTACAAAGTTGTACAAAAATGAGAGAAGTTTGAGATAAGAAACCAAAAGATACAACCCAGAATACCATAATTTTCTTAAATACTATGACAGAAGGTGATCTGAAAGCAATGGCTATCAAAAACAGGGTAACAGTCATAACTTGGGCAAGGAGAGTCCTTAGAAAACATTCTCACATTGAGAATGTTCAGGCTAGGGCAGAACAAATGAAGAAACAGGTTGAAGCCTTCAAAAAGGGATTTGAAAAGCTAATACAAAAGGGACTGCCTTCTTTTTGGGATGAAAATAATGAGTTAATGTTCCAGAACAATTATAAGGATTTACTATTTAACATCAGGGGGAACCATGAGAAATTTGAAGGTTTGACTCATGTTCTAACAGGGAAAATTTTACCTGGGAAACTCTCAGATGATTTTGAAATTCTAAACTAGCTGGCCATGATAAGTGAAAATATTCCTCCAACTTCCATTGCAGAGCACGTAGAGATGAAAGTTCTGGTAAAGGGGATGACTAGATATGAGGTACCTTCTACAGATCAATGGAAGAAAGTGGAGAGATATGGGAAAATGTAGTACTGCACACTTGAAGACTACTGTTCGAGAAAGAAGACATGTCAGCAGCTACAGCCAATAGAAAGACATCAAATGTTATATTCTGAGAAATTTTGGAAATTGTATAAATTTTGACCGAAAGGGAATGTAATAGTTAGTTTATAATTTTCTATTTTTAGTTATGAAGCAGTTAGGGTTTTACCTCAAGAGATTTTACAATGTATAAAAGACAATTTTTGGCTATGTAGTAAGTGTTGGAACACATGAAGAGATACTTGTTTTGTATTGATCCCTTCAATTTTGAATAAAGATGGCCGAGCAGAGTTGATGCATATTTTCAAGTGTAAAGATTCATGTGTTATTAATTTACAGTCTGTATTTTCCCTTTCCTCATGTAATTTGTTATTTCCAGTAATTATCTTTCCATTATGTTTTCTTTCATGCTTTGATGAGAGTTTGTTTTAAATCAGAATTCATGTAACTATGCTTTGGTTTAATCAGATCAAAGTATTCACATATTTTCCTCTAAATTCAATGTTAGATTCATCCTTGATTGATGCCTGATGTCGATGTACTGTCATTCTTTCTTCAAATACCACCTTCCAAACAAGAATTTGACTGTAAAAATATAACTACCTTGCCTTTGCAAAAAAATTCATTGTTAAAACTCTGCTGATTTTTAAATTTTATTGTTTTTTACTCCATCCCCAATGGTATTTATATTTTTTAGCCTGTCACAATTTAAAATAATAAATTAAGAACAAGTTAAATGAAGATGGTAAAGTAAGAAGAAACAAGGCCACACTGGTATGCAAGGGATATGATCAAGCGGAAGGTATTGACTTGGAAGAAACATTTGCCCCTGTAGAAAGACTTGAAGCAATCAGGATGTTCTTAGCTTTTTCATGCTACAAAAACTTCAAAGTATATCAAATGGATGTTAAATCTGCATTTCCGAATGGAAACCCTGAAGAAGAAGTCTATATTGAACAACCTGAAGGTTTTCTCTTATTAGAAAACAGAGATTATGTTTGCAAACTGAAAAGGGAACTCTATGGTCTCAAACAAGATCCAAGGGCATCGTTATGTTGAGGCCTCAATGTTAAAATTATAGCTTTAGAAGCTATTAAATATCATTACTAAAACTTTTTCTATGTACCATGCGTCATCTCCAGCAACTGCTTATCCAAGTTACATGTGTCCCTAAGGGGGATGCTTAGGAAGGGGGCTTCTTGGTCAAGTGACATGTGTCCCTAAGGGGGCTGCCTAGGAAGGGGGCTATGACATGTGTCCCTAAGGGGATTCTTAGGGAGGTTCCTCCCTAGGGGTTTTCTTGGGGCGGTTCCCTTAGGGAGCTACTTGGGATAGCCACCTTAAAGTATAAATAGGAGCCACCCCTTCCCATTTTACTTATTCCAATTTCTTGCTTGAAGAGTACTCTTGGAGAAGGTGGAAGAACCATGTAGAGAAAACTGTGAGCAGAAGTTGTCCCTCATTTCTGAAGTAGGCAGAGAACACTGAGAGCAGAAGTTGTCCTTCGTTTCTGGTGATGTGCAGAGGCTGTCCTTAATTTCTGGTGATGTACAGAAGCTATCTGTAGCTAGGGTTTTCACCCTAGCTTGTGCAAATGAACACCTACTAAGGAGAAGGGCCTCCTTAGTAGCAATTCAATAAACAATAAATTAAAGCAATGAAACAATATGAAATTTAACCTAGCATGAGCATTAACATAAATAAAAAGACATGACAATACGATAAAGATTTTCTTTTGTATTAAATTTACCTCAAGTGTTGAGGTTGGTGGAGCTCTTGCAGTAGTCCAGGAGGGCTGCTTCCGTACTCCAATGTGTTCCTTCTCCTTCTCCAAAGTGTTTTGGATATGGGCCAAAAGGGGCACTCACATGGGAAAAGCTAGCTCAAATGGTAAGCTAGGGTTTCAAGAGTGATTTTGGCAGAGTGAGGATAGGAATGATTATGGATATGAAATAGGGAGCCTCCATCACCTATTTATAGGTTTTTAGTGGTGGAGTGTTGACCCATGGTTTTTGTCACCATATGGTTTAGGTCAATTGTATAGGGTTTTTGCTTATTTTTTCCCTCTTTTTCCTCTTTTTAATATTTTTATTCCCTTTTTAGAGGGTTTTTGCTATTTTTGGAGGAATTTAAATTATTTTGGGGGGAAAAAGGGGTTTTTTGGCCTTTTGGTGGCTTTTTAATGGTTTTTTAAGGTTTTCGAGGCAAATATGGTAGGAAATATGGACAAATGAGTCATGTAATGAGGGAGATGAGATGGTGAGCACTTTTTCGGTGTTAACACTATCCTTCATTTATGAGAAGTTGTCCTTCATTTCTGGTGATGTGCAGAAGTAGGCAGATAACACTATGAGCAGAGGTTATCATACAGTTCTGGTATAAGTTGTTATGCTATTAATTTTTCCCTAGCACAGTGAAGTTTATGATGATGATGTAATTTTGAATCTGATATCTTATATACGAAAGATTGCTTGGCTGGAGTTTTTCTCCCTTCTAAGGGTTTTCTCCAGAATAAATCTACTATGTTCATGTGGAATGAATTTGTGCATTTTATTTTGACATGTACTGTTGCTTGCATTAAAAATTGACACTCAAGTGTGATGGAAGTGTTCGAGGAAACAACGCAAAAGAGAGCCCAATCTAAAAGGATTCAAATAAACCTACGCAATAATTATTCTATCCTTAGACTGTTTGGTATAGCTAACTCTGACAGATATCAGGCCTCCGTTGGAACTGTGTGGGTAATCCAAAATGGATCTTTCTTCATACAAGGGAATATCTAAAATTTCTTTTGATAAAAAAAGAAAAATAAACAAAAAGAAGACAAGTAAAAACAAGTTTAAGTTTATCTACTTAAATCAAGCTAAACCTAAAAAAATGTGATTGTAGATTCAAATTTCACATTACCAGTTTTAAACAAAAAAAAATAGTAAAAACTAGTTTATTTTATTCAAAGGATTAAAAAGAATGTGGCTGTCCTATCAATGATAAGCTAATTAACAAATTAACTTAATATGATGATAATGACTGTTATGTAATTGCAGAATGTGAAACAATATGAATCAAGTAAAGAAATTTACTGATGCATAACCTGCATCTAAATCATAGAATGATAAATCAAGCTCACAAATTTATATGTTTTATGATTTAACAATACAAAACAGAGTTATTAGATGTATGTATGAAAAACCAAAATGAATCAATGAAACTTTATACACATAACAAAAGAAAGGAAAAGAGAAACTAACTGAAATTCTTTTAAGATTGTAAAACATTACAATTCTCCAAGTACAGAGTGTCTCCAGTTCTCTTCTTTAATGGTTTCCCTCCTCCCCATTCATGGGATTTTCCAAGGTCAGATTGCCATTTTCCCTTTTGGAAGGCTACTTTTTACACTTCAAATACTTAAATTTGAAATTTTAAAATAGATTTTATCACTTTCAAACTCTGATTTTTCATTTTCGGAAACCAAACTCGACACTTTACAAGAATTATAATCACAGTGAAATTGAACATACTAGTACAAACAAGCATTCAAGTGTATTATTTAACAATACTTTCATTTTCATTTTATTCACAATTGTCCTCACATCACTCATGCCATTCAGGTGTAGCAAGCAAGGCCATAATCGATCTAACAAGAATGTGTCATAATCATCTTGGCAAGTATAAGTTTTTGTTATAATACAGTTCCCTTCCTCGTTACAAACATGTTTTTCTTTCGAGTCATCTACAATCACTATATTTTTTGGATTCAAAGCATGGATCAAAATGTCCCAAACTTTATCTAAAGGCTTGCGAAATTCATAAGGATTTCCATCACCCTAAAAATCCTCTCTGGCTACGCAAGAACAATTTTCTTGTGTTAAAATTAATCTAAATTGTTCCCTTTCCAATCTCGTTCTTTGTAATAATGTTAGAAAAAACTCGTCAATGTTTTTCGTTGTGTAGATGTCGATACACCAATTTCAAATATACTAAAGCATTTTTCAAAAAATTCCCTTAAGCCTGGACGTATAAAATAATACTTTTTTGTTGAATAGATATCCGGTGTTCATGGCAATCCGAATTTCTTTTTTTTTTATGAAATGTGTGTAACGAAACTTCATTTAAATCGAAAATAATCAATGGTTTACTAGAAAAAAATATTCTAGTACTATGTGCAAACAAAAAACACACACACACAACCCAATCAATAAAATTTTATGGTTCAATGTTTCTAAGTATATTGCTTTCATGTTCAACAATTTTTGAAACACATTACCAGATACATGGTACGATGTCCATAAAAAATATGAGAACTGTGCAATAAAACTTACATCAACTAAATGTAGAAGTTGAAAAAAATATACAAATCACTAAATGAATTTTTTTTGTATAATATGACGGCCATTTGAAATTGAATGTCTTTAACCAACGCCCCATTTTTTAACGAGGCCCAAGATAATTCAACAGAGAACACAACATTGTTTTTATAGTTATTTCTCTCTAGACTTGTGAACTGTCAAATGTCCAACTAGTTGGCATTTTCAAGCAGTTTTCCTTGATATTATCTATTGATTGATATTTCCCTTCATCTATAAACAACATGTATATTTATTTATATATATCTCCATATTGGATAAGTACATCCTTGAACGACTTTTTGTATATGTTCAGTATTTCACCAACATTATAGTATGCAAACATTGAGTAATTATAAATAGTACTAAGTTTACATTGCTCTCGACCCCAAATAAATACAAAGTCTCCATTCTTCAACCATTCAAATATACCAAGGAAATTTTTAATTTCCATGTTTTCAAGCGAGGAAAACCATAGAGCAATGTCGAAATGTTCTCTGGAAACACTAATAATGTTAGGGATGAACATCCATGCATAATAACGATAGCAATTATGGACATAATGAGGTTATTGGAAGAATCTTCAATGTTGGATAACATCCGAACTCCAAAGAGAAATCCCTCTACTCCCAGGACCAATAGTTTCTTTTCTAGTGATATCCGAACTGCATACAAGAACCGTGACTATATATATAACAAGAACAACAACACTTTGTTCATGAAGTTAATGATCACAAACATGCAACTGTACATGAAGATATTGATTTCCAAAGATTAATACAAAAATCAGCCAAAATTTCACAGATTCAAATGATTTAATAAAAGCATCACACCTAACTAATATAATGTTAGATTCAGACGAAAATAGCAACGTCTCCAAAAAAACAGAAAACACATTGAATGATTTAAAATAGGCAATGATAGGTTACATTTGATGGTTGTCACTCAACCAGGATTCAACCAGGAGAAGGCATTGAAGGTTTTGATATCAGCTTATTCATGCTCTTTACTAAAACCCTTCCAAAGTCGATGTATCGATTCAGTATCTGTCTTAGCGAATGATGCAATAAAGGGATGACTCAAAATACAGTTTTCATATGGATGTGCTTTCACACCATCACCCTTCAAAACAATCATTGATGTATTACTTTCTGAAGTTTTCATTGGGAACTCCTCCCACACACACTCCATATTTTTTTGTGCATTTCCTTCTTTATTGTAGGTACATCTCTCTCGAAACTGAAAAAATAAAATTTGTTCCACATATGATTTATCTCCACTACCTGCCATCAAAAGTTTTGTAAACAGTGTCTTCCCCTCATTGACAGCACATTTAGATGACCAAATCCCAACATTGAATTTTGAAAGACATAATTCCAAATATTGAATGGCATATGTTCGTGACTCATATGAAGTTTTTTGTGTTTAAATTCAAATTCACCGTTAGTAATTTCTTCCCCCTTATCAACTTTTTCCCCTCCAAGAGTATTTTTTTATTTCCTTTTTTTCTCTTTTGGAGTAATTTTCTGTGACTTTCTTGTGAAATAGAAAACATTCCATTTCTAATATCAATAACATTTTTGTATGGGGAGCTGCACAGAAATATTGCTTGTCAAATTATATATTTCCGAATAAATTTGTTTTATCAATTTAAGTGGAAAATATTCTTTGTCTTTTACATGTCAATCACAGGCCAACATTTGAGTTGCATTTGAGTGGTGAGTAACATCATTGGAGACACCGCATTTTGACACCAAGCCCTCTCTAGGTTCATTATTGTCCAAGCCCTCTTCTAGTTCTTTATTGTCCAAGCTCTCGCCTTGTTCATTATTGTCCAAGCTCTCGCCTGGTCCATTATTATCCAATGTGATTTGTTGGATAATATCCATAGACATAGTTGATGCCAGCTCTGGTTGTGGATGATCCACATGTTGAACATCAATACAATCATCTTGACCTGGAAATTTGCAGGTATACATTTTATATAACTTTTTGCAAGTATTCAAGGTCACTATACCCTTTCATAATTTAGTTAATTTAACCACGATAATTGAAAAATAAATTATTACCTTCTTGTCCATCTTGTTCTCCAGTTTGGTAGTTCTTTGTGGATTCTCTATCACATTCAATGTCGTCATCGGATAGTATGATTTGATAGGATGATACCTGTGTGTGCTCTTTATTTGAAGCTGTAGTAGAATAAGAATTTGAAGAAGTTATTGAACATAACCGACCAAGAAAATTAAAATACAATCAAAGAAGACATCTGAAAATATTAACAGAAATACCTTGTTTTATACCCAATTCATGATAGAAACTGTTCATAAACAACTCTTGATGTACTGTCTCCATAATAGAAATAACTATTCTATCTGGTGACCTGATCAACGAATAAAGAAGTCTACCTCCTGTGTACAATGAAATAAATGTACCTCAAGAAGAGACCTGTCTAGAAACTATGTGATCCTAGAATTCCTGTGTCCTTTCTTTTGCAAAAACATGGCTTCTCGAACTATCGTTGTTAACGTTGGGAAAAGGTAAATCAATTATTGGTAGGCCCTCATCCTTCCAATCCATATCAATTTGAGAAGTAGACAAAATATCCTTATCCCTTCCAATGCTCCAACACTAGATAATAGAGAATCCTATAAACAAGTCCTTGGAGAATTCTCTATAAACTCCCTTGGTAGGATTCCGTGTTACTTTTTTTTTTCTTGTTGAAAAGTGTGAAAGCATTAGAAAGCATACAAGAGTTTTCCATATCAGCTAAAAAAATACAAGTACATTCCGCTTCATTTGATTCTAAGTAGTACAACAACTCAAGCATATCTTATTCTGTTAAGGGACTATCACAATTACACATATCAACAACAACAAATTCACAGCTGACTGCCACACCAAAAAATGGAATGGATCTTAGTTTGTTGACCAAAGATGTAGGATAAAAACATTGACAAGCAAACTGTGAACTATTTTTGATTTCGTCAATGGACATACCCATCCCCTCTTTATTGATATATAGATTCATTATTTTTTTAGCATCATTTGGTATTTTGGTACCATTATCCACTTCAGATTCTTTCTTTCTCTTTTTACTCAGAGATTTTGCTTGCTTTCCTGAGCGTAAAATACTACACAGCTGTTGGATATGATTTGGTGCAATTTTATAGATTTCAATGACGTTATGGTCAGTGACAATCTGTGATCGATCAGTTTGAACATCATGAACTTTGAAATATTCAACGATCGAATGCCTAGTTGAAATCTCGTCCTTGATTCGCTTGCAATATTGATATAAAGTCTCTGCAAAAATGTTTTTCTCGACTGATGTGCTCATCCAAACCGATCCGTTGATTATAATGTCTGCCACAATGGTCAATTCATCTTCATCAAGATCACGCAATGGTATAAAAAAATTAGAGCCATGATTCTTTATTTTATTTTGAACAAAATAATCCTGAGTGATGCTGTTGGGTGAGCATGGATTGGAACCACTTTTGTAAAGCTCAAATACAGACATCCATTTGCTCCACGGTCGATCTGATGTCAAAACAAAAGTTAGCTTGTCTTTAAGGCTATCCTTTGTTTGAAAAACAAAGATATTCATACATTAAGCTTGGAAAGACTGCAAAAATATAAAATTGAAGATAATATTTAATTTGCTAATTTCATAACACAGGCAGCAATCTAAAGACTTTGATTGATAAGAAGAAAAATTCTATACCTACCAAGCATCACTGGAAATATTTCCCTTTCCCGGGAGGGATGGCTTACCGTAGGATATCCATTTATCCCTTTCTTTTACCACTTGAGAAATGAATGGAGTGTCTGCAAATTCCTTGTTTGATAAATTTTGTTGTTTGCATAATTTGCTGATAATGTGCCAAGGAACATCTTTATGTAGAACATGAGTTGTTCGATGCCCACACCTTGAACAGACCGATTTATATGAATCATCTTCAATGATTATTTTCTGCACAAAAATAGTATATATGCTTCCCATTGAATATATAAAAAATTACTAATGGAAAATTAATTTCATCTTCATTTCCAGGAAGAAATACCAATGTGGTATCCTTATCGAAAGGCAATAGAATAGCATCTCTCAATGTTGTTGTAAATGTATGGAGAAGAGATACAACCCTCTTTTGCACGACCTCCTCATCAACGTTTTTATATTGTAGCTATGAAGGCGCAACAACACATTTTGTTACGTCAATAGAAAAAACTTTATCATTGAAAAAAACGTATTTGATATGCTCTTGTTAAACTTCTTTTGAACTTTCGAAGCTCTTAGTCTCTTTCCGCATCATCACTTTAGAAGGACTTGATTTGAGTGGTTTGAAGGAAGATTTGTCCACATATTTTACAATATGATGGAGAAATGTTCTTCTAAGGTAGATAAGAATCTTTTCATGGCCTACATTTGTAAACTTCTTTTCAAAATTCATGTAATGCAATACAGGCGAATTTTTCACAGCCATGATTCTTTTCTTCCATACTGATTAGAAACATCATACGAGGGAAAAACCCACCCTTGCTTCACACAAGAAATTGGATCTGGATAGGGATGGATTTTCATTAGATCTGGTCGATAATTACAAACCATAATATCAACATATAGAAGGAAACACAGGTCTCTATCGACCACTTCAACTTGAACGCGCAATAATTCATCAGAAATGGGATCCGTAGATGTCAATATTCTAGCTCTAGTTTGAGCTCCATACTCATGCAAGGAGAATAGATATAAATCTGGGTACAAATTATCTAGTTCATCCATCTCAACATACCATCCATGCTTGAATAAACCAAGGTTGTGATCTTTTAACAATTCAAGGAACGAGATTTCCTGGTATTGACTAAGGCTCAACAACGCAAACATGCTTTATCTGCAAAACAGTAAATATTAGGTATTTAATATAAGAATGCATACAATGTTTATAATTATAAATTAGTGTTTAATATTATATGTATACTTGCAAATGTTCATGCTAATGATCGATGGTTAAGGAAAGACCCCTCATTTTCAAAATCAATTGATTGATTAAGAAGAAATCTGCTAGCATTATCCATGAGAGATCGAATGCACATTTTATAGATTCATTTGAGATAGGATCGATCATAGAAGGAGCGATCATCATAGAAGGGGCGACTGATCCTTCTTTTTGGAAGTTGGAATTCAGGATAAATATTGTTTCTATGTTCTAACTTAGCCAATGTCTGAATCCCTACTATTTACCTCGGAAGTCAGAAGTTAGGAATTGCTGGCCCAACCTTCGTATTTTAAATATTTTTACATTTCTCTCGAAATTGAAGGTGCGACTGGCCCTTATTTTGCCTAATATTATTTACATAATAGCTCTAGACTGCAAGAAGGGGTGGTCGACTCTTCTCTAATTATAGAGAAGAGTCTGCAACTGATTGTACAAACTCATAGTGTTACCCTTCCAAGATAACAAAAGAACAATTCCTATGGACGTTGCTCCCGCATGGGGTGTGTTAGTACTAATATAATCATCATGATCAGCAGAAGGAAACTCTTGTATACGTCAAGCTGATGAAGAACTCTGAGTGAAATTCTGGAGCAACAACGGCGCAAAAAGAGTGAAAAGAAGTCACCCCGTGGAGACATATCGATTTAGGAGTAGATAAGGGAAGCTGAAGCATAGTGATCGATTATTCACAAATAAAAAATGGATAGTTCAGTTAGGACCCCCAAGCGCCTGACGTTTGTCAAGACCAGGTTGCCCCTGACTGAAAACCATCGCGAACACGTGGCAACCTTAGAGGATTTTAGGGCCTCGAAAGTAGTCTGGTTAAACCTCTTTTTCGGAGCCCTCAAAACAACTAAAATCTGTTGTTGTGGTTTCTAGTCACACGTCGCTGAAGTAATTGATTTTTCAAGACAGGTGGGCCCACTCCATAAAGCCGCATTGGTGGATTCCAAATCTCGAGGAAGTAAGGAGGTAGCATCGACAGACACCCAAGCTTCAGGGTGATAAATTGCTCAGAGTTTAGCACTCTCGATACGCCCCTGGAACAAAACTTTCACTTACATGTGTCAGCTCCAAGATTATTTAGGGGCTGAAAAGTAGTTTGTATGAACCAGTTTTTCAGGGTCCTGAAACTGCTAAAGATCACCATGGTGGTTTCCCAAGCCATGGGCCGCCAAGAAGATGATTTGTATGAGGAGAGGGACCCATTCATCAAATCTGCGCCCACCTCGCACTAATCTCGATAAGGGCTTAGCGGGAGATCGACAGTCGACGGGAGATCCACGTGGTGTTTCCAAGATGGGTTAGGGCCCTAAAAGCGGTCTTTCTAAACTACTCCATCAGGGATATGAAACCACTTGTGGTTTACAGAATACGACTTCTCACTGTAGTCCATCCTCCTCATTGTTCTAAAATCCTCCCTCAAATCAGTCTTGTCCGCCGCCACCGCCGTTCAGAAACAAACATCTCTTAACACTCATTACTACCACCGCTGTCATACAAGAGTTTCTTCTCCCGGCACGCAAAAAACCCGATGGGTGGCTTGGTGATCATTGCTAAAGGATGACACCATTATCAAAGAGAAAGCAAATGAGGTTATAAATACTCGAGCAATTGCATAACTTGAATAATGGATTTCTTAAGCCTGAAGGGTTAGTTCGTTGAGCATAATGCATGATTCCACCAGAGATGTCAAGTGAATCAGTGTGGTCACAAGGTTTCGATGGCTCATTTTATTTGTTGTGGAAGCACACAAGGAGCATTAAGGGCACGGATGACCAGTGTCCTCGAGCATCCCGCTCATGCGCATGCACAAGAATTCAAGTGGAAAGGAAGTGGAGTCTCACCCGAGATATCTAAGGGAACTTCAGTGGTTGAAAAGGAATCAGTCCTTCTGACTATAGAAGCACAAAATTCAGGGGCATGCCGTTCCCAGTGAAGGATGTTCAAATTGTGAAGCAGTCGTACCTGAGCGGTTTCAATTGTCAAAAGAGATATCAAGTCCTATTTCACAACTCAGTGATGTCAATGAGATTTTTCCCTGTCGAAATCAAGGTTCGAGAGAAAAGGGCTTGGATTGGGTAGAAGGTATAGATGATGAAGGTTTTAAAAAATGTTTTAGCAATGCATAACAGTGAAGTACCTGCATGAACATCTCCATGGCGCCAAAATGTGCGACGGTTGTCAAACTCAGAACATCTATAAAATAAAGACGCACTGCTAAACAGGTGGTTTCCTTAGAGAAGCAGGGGTCTTTCCATTCAGTAGGACATACTTCTTCGCCAGCAAAATGGTCCCCAACCGCAGCAGTAGACTAGCCAAAATTACTCTGTGAGACTTTTTTGTAACAAATTTTGTTGGAAAGTAAAAACATAATTGTATAAGATGTTGGGATGTAACAAACTCTCTATAACAACTTATTTTGTAAAGCCTGTGAAGGCTATATATAGTAGAAAAAGGAAAAGGCCAAGGGTCGGCTCTTTTTGTAAGAAGTATAAATTCTGATATTTTGTAGTCTAATCAATATATAAAGAAGAACCTCATTTTGCCCGATCTTGGTGTCCTGTGGATTCAAACTTTTGATATGTCCAGTTAGTATTCTTTCTCTTGTTAATTCATCTCTTTCATATTGTTCATGATTTATGAAGTTAATTCTGGTTTCAATACGAGTGATGTAAGCTCAAATTATTGTTCCTAAGATGGTTATGGCGTGAAGTATTCATGGTATGTTATCTGGAAATAATAACCTCATATTGTTCAAGTTTAGTTCTCTGATCATTTTTTTTAAACTACTAAATTCCTCCCTTGGGCTCAGTATGTTATTCTCAAACATAAAACAAATATTTACTCTGAAGTACCTTTGTTTTGTGCCATTCCATTAAACATCAACTCATTCAAATTCTTGTCATTGGCATATTGAAATATTGCCCACATTATTCCAAGATTGTCTATCTGCATTATATTATGGTGAATGTGATTTTGATCAAGAAAAAGAACACAGTAAATTTTATTGATGCCCAGGCATAGTTATAAAAAAAAATTTAAAACATATCTGGGACTAACATCTTTTCTAGCGTCGTTGCCGGGGAATGCAAGCAAGAAGATAAATCTTCCCTGGGGACAATGAAAAAATTGTATACCTAATTTTATAGTGGATGAAACTAGGCTACAGGCTGTAATCCACTTGGCGACTCCACCGAAGCAAACCTAGCATTTGGATGAAGACATACCCACCAGAACCGTAGCCACGAAGAATTTGTGGCTTTAGAAGACTCAGTCTCCTGGAGACATAGAGGTGGAAAATATCAGTCTACTTCACCAGGCCATCGACGAAGTTTCTCCCCACGTTTGTTTGATCCTCAATTCCCTGATTCCGAATTTATTTTTCAAACCCCTGAAAAAGAACCTTCTTCCCAGAACCCTCATACTCCCCATGGTTTTCCTTGCTTTCAAACGATTCTTGCTGCAAACGAAGAATCTTCAACTCATATAAATCCACTCAAATCGTTTATTTCTCCTCAAGATAAGAAGCTAATTGCCAACCACCTCATGTCAAGAGGAGGCGAAGGACCACCACCACCACCCAGAATACCCAAATGGGTGGCTATCCAACATGTACCTATGCAATGTCCCACTCCCTTAAATTATATGACTACCCACTATTTGAAGTTGTTACGAAAGTACGATGGAAGTAAGGGAATGTCTGTTGAAGATCATGTAGACCGATTTCAATATTTCATTGACAACATTCTGATCGAACATGATGATGTGTTCATGAGAGTTTTCGCTCAATCGATGGAAGGAGAAGTCAAAAAATGGTTCAGATCACTACCCAATGCCTCTATTAGCACTATGGATATCCTAGAAACCACCTTTATCAAGAAGTGGGGAATTAAATGTGATAGTCTCTATTATTTAACAAAATTCTCTTCCTTGAGAAAAATAAATTCTGAAAATGTGGTGGACTTTAGTGCGAGATTCAACAAAGTTTATTTCAGAATCCTCGAGGATATCCGACCCACTGAAGCCGCGGCTCGATCCACATATGCGGGATATTTCCCCTCATATTTTTCCATCACATTGAGAGAAAGAAGATCGCTCTCAATTAGTGAAATGCAAGATGATGTCGTAGATGTTGAAGGAAATATGATAGCAGGAGGTAAGCTAAATTAACCAGTGATATTGAGCAGAGAGACAAAGGGAAGGCCAAAGAAGGGGGTGTCTCCTTAGGAATCAAATACTCTCAAGAATAAAATATTGACGAGATGACTCGCATTATAAATAATCTGTCAAATAAAGTTACTAGAATGGAATTAGAAAGTAGCATTCCTAACAGACAATCGCTTGCTCGACCTCCTACTCAGTTTCGAAGGACTTACAATCCCCAAGTGGCATATAGAGAAAAGAGGAATGATGAAAAACCGTTGAGGCCACCTGTACGTGAGAATGAAAACAATCTGATTGAAATTCTAGTGGAATAAATTTATGAATAATTTGAAGAACTACTAAGTCGGATGGAAGAAGATTCCTATGTTATGCACCTCACTAAAGATGATTATGAGAGGTCACTCTCATATAAACAGACTGTCCTAGATCTTATGAACTCCCAAGAAAGTGATGAACTCCCTGGTGAATATCCACTATTTCAAAATGCTCAACCAGATAAGTTGCAAAGGAAGTATGACTTGAGACCAAGATCAAAATTGGCAAATAGATAGAATGAAGTTCCTCCCAAAAAATCGCCACAGAAGTCAGATCAAGCTAAGTTTCCTCAAATGCCCTCCCTATAGAAAATCCAAAGCCTACAAAAGGATAAAGAAAACAAGGCCACAGTTCGAGATAACCAAATTAAGCCAAGCATAAGATCCCATAAGAGAATAAATCCAAATCCCAAAGAAGGGTCTACCTCTTTCAATTTGGAACAGGAGTTGAACAAACTAAAAATAGTGGCTCCCTTGACTGAATTAATAAGGAACCCTATGTACCAGAAACAAATTGATAAAATGTTACACAGAGTTGAAAACATTGACCAATGGGATTCCATAAATCTAAATGATGAAGACCCAACCTTTCAATGTGGCCCACACATCAATAATAAAGAAGAGACCACTACTCTGTTTTATGTTACCCTGAACGTACATGAGAAACTACTTGACAACTGTATGCTGGACTCTGGAGCATTTCCCAATTTCATTCCTAAAGTGATCATGGAACAATTGGGACTAGAAATCACCAGGCCATATCATGATCTCTACAGTTTATACTCCAGAAAAGTGAAATGAATAGGTATGAAAAAAGATTTGGTAGTCACTCTTGCTCAAATACCAACCAAAAGTGTAATGATGGATGTAGTGGTAGCAGATGTCCCAACAAAATATGGCATGCTTCTATCAAGAAGCTGGGATAAAAAGTTGGGGGGCACCATGTAGATGGATATGAAGTACTCTACAATATCCATTTTTGTTGGAGAGACTAGATGATTGTATAGAGAAGCTATGTTTTCCTACGTGATAAGTGATCAAGACAGTGCTATGAATTATCCCAAATATGCAGCTAATCAAGACATGGGCTGTTACAGGTTATCATCAGGTAATCCCGCTGAAGAAGAAATTGTATAAACTCAAGTGGTGGAACCCATTGCTAAGGATAACAGGAATGAGGTCTGGAAAATCTATTTTGATATAGCCTCTTCCAAAGAAGAATCTGGAGTCGGTGTAGTATTATCATCACCAGTAGGGGATGAGATCAGTGTATCCTACAAACTAGATTTTGATACCACAAACATTGTTGCTGAATATGAGGCTCTCATCCTCAGCCTTTGAGCTGCTAAAGACTTAAAAATCACTAAGCTCACAGTGTTTGGGGACTCTGAACTGGTGGTAAAACATATTAAAAGAGTTTATAAAACCAAGCATCCAAGACTCAGAGCATATCGAAATATCACATGGGATCTTATTGAGAATTTCTTTGACGCTTTGAACATTACTTTCGTCCCCCAAGAAGGAAATCAACAGGAAGATTCATTGGCCTTGATGGCGAGCTCTTTCAAGCCTCCCAAGAAGCCAAAGCTAAAGTATGAGGTCGAAATACGGTATCACCCCTCCATCCCTGACAATGTAAAAAGTTGGCAGGTCTTTGAATATGACAAAAAAATCAAATGCTTTCTGCAACTTGTGGATGAATTTTCAAATACTGATATAGATGGTAATTCAGGAGAGACGGAAGAAAATATTCTACAAACAGAAGATGTAAAAATATTCTGGTTGACACAACAGATTGCTGGCCACAAGATTCTACAACTGAACAATAACTTTATTCCTAAAGGACTGGTTCTGCTAGAATGAAATCCCATTAAAACCAGCAGTACAACCAACTACTGAGGCTGTGCATGAAGTGAATATTGGTACCATGGAATAACCCAAGTTCGTACAAATTTCACAGTCCCTTACAATCGAGCAAAAGCAAAGGTATGTAGACCTGTTTAAATATTATGTAGATGTTTTTGTGTGGAAGTATGAAGACCTGAAAACCTATGATACGACTATCATACAACATAGGATTCCCTTGAATCCAGATTCTAAGCCAGTAAAGAAAAGGTTGAGACAGGTAAATCCTATCTTGCTTCTAGTGATTGAAAAAGAAGTAAGGAAACTTAATGTGAAAATCATCATTCCTCTAAGATATTCAGAATGGGTGGATAACCTGGTACCAGTTTGAAAGAAGAATGGATAAATCCATTTATGTGTTTATTTAAGGAATCTGAATAATTTCACTTTAAAGGATAATTAACCCTTTCCCAAATTGGATCACATTCTACAAAAAGTAGTTGGGTCAACTAGAGTTTCAATGATGGACATATTCTCAGGATATAAACAGATTGCCATGCACCTAGATGATAGGGAAAAGACAACTTTCACTACACCATGGGGAACTTTCATGTATGATAAAATTCACTTTGGTCTTATTAATGCCGGTGCAATATTCCAATGGGCCATGGATATAGCATTCATAGGTGAAAAAGACAAATTTATTATTATATATCTGTTGGTGTTTATTATGTGTTAAATAATTCCAATATTTAAATTGTCAACCCGGGAAGGGAGCTTATGAGATGCAATCACTATATGTGCAAGATTGAAAGCTTGAACTATCCTAAGCTGACTATAGAAGCAAATGTGCTAACATGCAACTATATGATTTTAAACTACTTGCATGACTTTCATAATTAAAATGCAAGAATTTATTCTATCTATGAAAACAGGAAACTGATTAACAAACGAAGCAAGTAGGAAACTTAATAAATATGTTAAACTGAACTATAGTTGATTATGGAAACAAGTAGAAAACTTGATAAAGAGGTTTATTATTAATCCAAATCTTAAACCATGAACATCTTTATTAAATAGAAATTATCAAGCTAAAACAACTTGGAAAATGGAATTATTAAACTATTACTGGAAAAACAAACTTTCTAGAAACAAGATTAATAAGTTCAAAACAATAACTAATTAACAAAACATAACTACAGATTTGAACTTTGGAAGAAGGATGAGAAGAGGATAAGGAGGAAGTAAAGAAGAAGGAAAGAATGACAGAACTTAATTAGAAACTTTAAATAACAAGAAGCGAGATTGAATTACATCTAAAACTATTAAGGAGGAATATGAAGAATGATGAGTAGAAGGCAAAAGAAGTTGGATTTTGAAGAAGGCCTAAAACAATGCAGAAAACACATAGGTCCGAATGACGATCCGAACGCCGGTCTGAATGGCGGTCTGAATGACTGTCCGAATGGAGGAAAAAGAGTTAAATTAGGGAAAATAAGAGTTTTGAATGATTTAATTACTAGCTGGCTTTATGCAGATGATCCTACAGTGCAAGGGAAGCAAAGAGAGATTATTTAGAAGCTAAGTTAACAAGAATCTATCTATTCTAGTCATTATCTGAGTAGAGGAATGATTTCTATGAGATGTAGGAAGAAGGTTGAGATGGAAGAAGAAAGAGTTAACCTACAGCAGGTAAGAAGAAGAACTAACAGAGGGGAAGAAGGGAGAGAAAGGAATGCTAACTATGGAGGAATTTGGAAGCAATATCTAATTATAATGATGGAAGAAGGATTGAAAACAAATGACAAACTAGCAAACTGTTGGTCGACCATTTCCTAATTCAGAAGAAGAGAGATTATATTAATAGCAGAATATTAATTACATAGGAGTGAGGATGATACACATAGGAAAACGAATTAGATTACACACAGAGGAAATAAACTAGTTAATTGCAAGAAAAGAAATGCAGAAAATGTAAATAAAACCTCCAGTTGATGAGGGGCCCTTCCCAGCAATAGAAGGGTGAACTAGATCAACTTAAATTGTTCGGGTACACAGGGTACTACCAAAGGACCAAACACCAATAGCAACCACTTTACACAAACAGATCACAGATCAACACACCGATGTTTTGACGTGGTTTAAACCCTCTTGAGGGAAACACTCCACGGCCCTGGCCAAATAGCTTCTACGGGACAATTTATTATGCAAAGAAAGAAAGTTACAAATGAGCTTCTCATAATCGATCAACTAAACAATGACCCTCCATGCTCTTTAAATAGAGATCATGGACCAATCGGGTGTTAAGCCATGGATCAAGGTTAGGTTTGATCTAAGAGAAGTTGAGCCGTCGGATCACCTATGTCGAAAACATATCGTGACCGTCGGATTAAGTATTTACAAATGCATACTAATGCATACTAAAGAAACACACTATCCCTAATGGATATATTACACAAGTTGATCTTAACTAACTCCTAAGTGTCTAAATATCCTAACATCCCCCCTTAAGAACAACTTGGGATAGGATTGAAGGATTTACAAAAGTGACACTATTAGGAGAAGGAAGGAGGCATTAGAGCCTATCCCCCCTTAATGACAAGTTCCTGAACTCCTAACATAGATCGAAGTTTAGAAAACTTCGCTTCTGTAAGAGACTTGGTGAAGATGTCTGCAACTTGATCATCTGTAGGGAAAAAGAGCACTTCAAGAACCCGATCATGAACAAGATTTCTGATGAAGTGCATATGTAGCTCAATGTGTTTGCTGCGTTGATGTAGAACTGGATCTTTGGCAAGCTTGATGGCACTTTGATTGTCGCACCAAAGTGGAGTAGGATGCTGTTGCTCGAATCCAAACTCTGAAAGGATCTTTCGAAGGCATAAAGCTTCCTGACTGGCATTGACGGCTGCTCGATATTCTGTCTCTGCTGAAGAAAGAGCAAGAGCTTGTTGTTTCTTACAAGCCCAAGTAATAGGTCCAGAGCCCAGACTGAAAACATAACCTGCAGTAGACTTTCGATCATCAGGATCGCCGGCCCAATCTGAATCAGTGAAACCAACCAACAAAGGTTTCCCCCCTGTACAATAATGAATCCCAAACTAAACTGTACCTCGAATATATCGAAGTATTCTTTTAGCTACTTTCCAGTGACTTTCATGAGGTGTCTGCATATAACGGGAAACTCGACCAACGGCAAAGGAAAGGTCAGGACGGGAATGAGTCAAGTATAAGAGACTACCAACAAGCTGACGATACAAGGTGGCATCGACTTCAAGTGAAGTACAAGTGGCAGAAAGTTTGACTCCAGACTGGAAGGTAGAAGGGGCTGGTGTACAATCTTCCATGTGAAAGCGACGAAGAAGGTCACAAGCATACTTAGACTGAGAAAGAAAGATTCCTTCTTTGGTTTGCAGGACTTGGAGACCAAGAAAATATTGCAAATGTCCTAAGTCTGACATTTCAAAATTTTGTTTAAGACTGGATTTCACATGGGTTATAAGCTTAGGGTCACTACCAGTAAGAATAAGGTCATCAACATATAGAAAAAGTATGATGAGATGGTTTCCTACTTTCTTGGTATAGACATTGGGGTCAGAATGGCATCTAGAAAAACTAGTGTCAAGGAGAAAGTTATCCATTTTGGCATACCAAGCTCTAGGAGCTTGCTTAAGGCCATATAAGGATTTCTTAAGGCGGAAGACAAGGCTAGAGTTATTCTGAACATAGCCAGGAGTTTGTTCCATGTAACTTTCCTCCTGTAAATCACCATGTAAGAAGGCAGACTTGACATCCATTTGATGGACTTCCCAGTTGTGTAAGGCTGCAAGGGAAAGAACAAGGCGGATGGAGTTCATTTTTGCGACGGGAGCAAACGTTTCATTGTAGTCAATCCCTTCAACTTGGGAAAAACCTTTGGCAACTAACCTTGCCTTAAGTCTTTCAACACTTTCATCTGATGCATACTTAGTTCTGTAGACCCATTTACATCTGACAAGTTTTCTTCCTTTTGGAAGAGGTACAAGATCCCATGTATCGTTTGCCATTAAGGAACGATATTCTTCATCCATGGCTGCATCCCAATCTAGATTCCCTGAAGCTTCTGCAAAATTTTCTAGATCATGATTCTTGGAAACTTGAGCCAAAAGAGAAGAGGCTCGCTGAAACTGAGAATGTGTTCGACGTTGATCTCTAGGATCACCAGCAAGATCACCAGCTGCTTCACATGTTGAACGAACCCATCGAGGAAGCACTTGTGCTGGTGCAACTGGAGGAACATGAGCAGGTAGAGGTGGATTTTCATCCTCACTGTCATCATCAGAAAATGGAGTTGGAAACTTGTCAAGGAAGTTGGAAGAAGAAGAAGGAGGCACAAACGCCGAATCAGGCTCGCAGGCCAAAGATGGCACAATTGCCAACTTAGGCTCGTAGGCCAAGAGATTTTCATCAAATTTAACATCTCTTCTAATGATTATAGCATGAGAATGTGGTTGAAGAAGTCTATAACCTTTTACATCTTCAGAATATCCAACAAATATGCACTTTTCACTTTTGGGCTGCAATGCTTTCCGTTTTTCATCCGGAATGTGAGCCCATGCTTCACTACCAAACACACGAAAGTGACTTACATCAGGTTTAGTTTTACTCCATGCTTCTTCCGGTGTTATACCTTGTAATGCTTTTGTGGGGGTGCGATTAACTATGTAATTTGCACAATTAATGGCTTCAGCCCAAAAGTGAAGACTTAGTTCCTTAGATTGGATCATACAATTAGCCATTTCTTTTAAAGTGCGGTTCTTCCGCTCAGCTACATCATTTTGTTGTGGTGTATATGGAATAGTCTGCTGTTGTTGGATGCCTTGTTCAGTGCAGAAAGTAGTGAACTGTTTGTTAACATATTCTCCTCCATTGTCAGATTTTAACTTAATAATTTGATGACCAGATTGTTTTTCAACAAGGGCCTTGTAGGCCAAGAACATGTTAAATACTTCTCTCTTAAGTTTTAGGAAATAAACCCAAGTGCATCTGGTGTAATCATCAATGAAAGTTAAGAAATATTTAAAACCAGAAAAGGAAGCAGATGGAAGAGGACCACACAAGTCACTATGCACAAGCTCCAAGGAAACTGAGGCGTGCCAAGAGGCACGTTTGTCAAAATTGTCCCGATGATGTTTTCCGAGTACACAACTGGAGCAAACACCATCTCTGCAAGATACCATCGGAAGACTTGTCACCATATTTTCTTTACATAGTTGTTGCAATGAGCGATAATTTAAGTGACCAAATCGCTCATGCCAAAGTTTTCTCAAGTTATCACTATGAGCAACAAAAACTGAAGGGAAAGGTGATGACCCAAAGTTGTTAAACTTGTACAACCTGGTAATATCATCAACAATTCTGGTAGCTAGGACCTGTTGAGGATCTTTAAAATCCTTGATTACAACTTAGTGAGGTGTAAAGGTCACAGTTTTACCTTCACCAGAATGAGTGATCTGATAGACTGATAACAAATTGCAGGAAATTCTTGGAACACAGAGTACATCACTAAAATGACCATTATCTACTGGAACTGTTCCATCTCCTACAACACTTAGAGATCTATCATCACCAACAAATATTTGTTTGGTGTTACATTCATGCATAATAGAAAAGATGGCTTGATCCTTAGCCATATGATAAGATGCTCCAGAATCAATGAGCCATTCATTTGAAGTAGAAGAAGAAGATGCATTATAAGAATAACCAGAAGCACAAAGTGCATGTCCATGAGAGGCAAATTCTGAAGGCGAATCTAGGCTGATGTGGTGCTTCTTCATTGCTGCTTCCAAGGCTGCCATCTTCTTGAAACACTTAGATTCATCATGATTATCTTTCCCGCAATAGTTGCAATGACGCTCAGTCTTCTTGCCTTTTGGCTTGGATCCTTTGTCATTTTTTAAAGAAGGAGTTGACTAAGAGGGTTTTGGACCCTTGTTTGACTTATTATTGCGAAAATTTTGTTTCTTGGGAGGCTTGGACTTTTCTTTCTGTTGGGATAATAAGGCTTTCCCAGATGTATCTGCATTGTTGATTATTCCAAGATGAATGAGTTTATCTTGTTCCCTAATCAAGGAATCACAAAAGGATTCAAGACTAGGCTCTTGATAGCTAGCTGCATTCAAGGATGCTTTCATGGAGTAAAATGTAGATACAAAAACAGAATATGCAGGTCCAAGTTTGGAAAGAATATGATAAATGCATTGTTTGTCTTCCCTCTCAATCTTACATTCTGCACATAAGAGCTTAAGAGTTTTGTACTTAGATAAATAATCTTGAATGCATGAAAAGTCACTTGGATTTAAAGAAATCAACTCATTTTCGAGTTGGTGACCTCGAATTTCATTGTGTTTACCAAACCCAGATTCCAACTTGTCCCAAGCAGCATTAGGTTCATCAATTCCAGATATGTGGAATCGCAAATTAGTAGAGATTGACATCCCAATCAATCCACGAGCTTCATCACATCTATTTTCCCATTTTATTTTCTTATCATCATCAGTGGGTTCTTTTTCTTTCCCTGTTGTAATTCTGAAAAGTCCCCTACTTCGTAGAACATCCTCCATACGAGATTTCCATGAGAAATAGTTGGAACTGTTAAGTAGAATATCACAATGGGCGGCCATTTGTAAATTAATAGCTGTAAAAGTAGAAACCAATAGTCTGGATGTGAAGAGCTCGAAAAAATAGGCGGTTTAAAAAAAAACAGCACTGAAAATTGACTCTGTATGATGAAGTTATGCTTGAACAAAGAAACTATTGAAGATGTCCCCAATAGTGACGTGGCAGCTAGAGAATGTCTAGCAAAAAAAAGAACCCCCCTCTTCCCAAGATGAACCTTTTGACAATCACTTTACAAGAAAGTTGTTTTAAGTGAACCACTTTTGTAAAATAAGTGATTTCACTTTTACAATGATATTACTTTTAAATATTGCAACAATAAAAAAAAAACTTAAGTGACTCACTTGTATTTTTATTTTTTATTATTTAAGTGAGATGCACTTTTACAATAAAGTAACTTGAAATTAGAAATTGCATGCACTTTTTCTTTTAAAAGTAACTTCCTAAGACTTGAACTCAAGACCTATTAAGGAATAAAGCAACTTTGAACCAAGTGAGCTAGATTAAAAGGTATGTAAAATATGGGAATGAGGAAGGGGGCTTTTTTTTTTTGTTACTCTTCTTGCTCGGTTTGCGTGCTTGCCCTTTTTCCTGCAAAACAAACCACAAATCCAAAAAAAAAAACTTTTCCACACTTGTGGAGTTAGATCTTGTTAGCTTCCCGGAAAGTCTACGGTTTCTCTCTGTTTCTGATTTGCCGAGATAGCGCAAGGTGCACAGCAAAGAGCATACGCAGCTGAGAAAAACCCTTTCCCTTTCTGTTTCTGATTTGCCGAGATCGCTCAAGGTGCACGGCAAAGAGCATACGCAAATGGGAAAGCAACAATCCGAACCCAAAAAGATGAAATATGAGATTTTTCTTTTCAAAAAATGAAATAAAAAAAATGCGTCACTTAACATTATACCTTCAGATCTGATGAAATACACGTTTCTGGAGCAACCGGGAACCGTTTTCGATCAAACAAAAACTATTTCCCAATGGAAACGATGCTCCAAACTCAATGGATCACCTCCCATAGCCCATAAATGCACAGAAATACCAGAACAAGAAACCCTTTCGAGTTTCAGCAATAGCAGTTCAAGATCTAGATCATAAACGGAAGCGGCACTTCATAAAAGCTCTGATACCATGTTCGGGTACACAGGGTACTACCAAAGGACCGAACACCAATAACAACCACTTCACACAAACAGATCACCGATCAACACACCGATGTTTTGACGTGGTTTAAACCCTCTTGAGGGAAACACTCCACGGCCCCGGCCAAATAGCTTCTATGGGACAATTTATTATGCAAAGAAAGAAAGTTACAAATGAGCTTCTCATAATTGATCAACTAAACAATGACCCTCCATGCTCTTTAAATAGAGATCATGGACCAATCGGGTGTTAAGCCACGGATCAAAGTTAGGTTTGATCTAAAAGAAGTTGAGCCGTCAGATCACTCTATGTCGGAAACATATCGTGACCGTCGGATTAAGTATTTACAAATGCATACTAATGCATACTAAAGAAACACACTATCCCTAACGGATATATTACACAAGTTGATCTTAACTAACTCGTAAGTGTCTAAGTTGATCTTAACTAACTCCTAAGTGTCTAAATATCCTAACATAAATGACTGTGAGTAGAGCATCAATGAACTGCTACTTCCATTAATTGAGAAAATTACAATGTTTACAAAGAACAACCTATCTATCTCTGTCTATCTCTGTATGGATCCTCTATCTCTGCTGCGTTTCTCCAAAGGAGGCATCTATTTATAAGTTATGGAGGGAGAGAGGATCGACGAAGTTGACCTTTCTAAAAATAACATCTTTAATGACTGTCAACCAACTGCGTGGTAGTTTACAACAGCGCACAGGCCAATTAAGTGCTACATGCCAACACAGAGGTCGCCTTCCTGCTTCTTGTCGTCGATCCAACCCAACACGAACAACTGAGCATTCGTTTCCTCAAAACGTGGCCAGAAGCACATGCTGGAGCGTCGACGTGGGCACAAGGGTTACGTTGGCAAGCTAAGTGTGAATATGTTGGACTCCTTCCAGAATGATGGCGTGAGTAGTCAAGAATAGGTGTGCGTGATTGCGGGCTGAGTGCGAAGACGAACCGAAGGTTGAAGAGTTAACGTGGACGTGAGATGTGCTGTCAGGATTGGTGAGCATAAGGATGGATCTTCTAGAGAAATGGTTCATTAACCATCATCACCATATGGCAAATCGAACCCACGTGTCCTCCTCTTCATTAAATGGTCTAAGATGTGTCAACCATGGATTTCGCAGGCTGAATGAAGGGCTAAACGATGAGCTGAACGCGTTTTAACTTAGCACATAAGCACGTGGTCTGAATGAAGGGTCATTTGAGAAATGCAGCCTGCAAATTAAAACATAAATACCAATTATGCTCATAAAATGTCACTTTAAAATAAATAAACCATAATATAACGAAATGTGAACAAGATTTGCGTAATACGTAAATATATGCATACCTGGACTGTTTGATGGGTTGAATGGAAAATAAAACAACTTACTATAGCAAAAACATGATAGAAACAACGTCATTCCAAGTAGATTGTTGATAAAAATGGTGGCAAAATGGATGCCAACAATATCTGGATGATATGACAGTATTTTCAAAGTCTGATGAAGACCACCTTCAACATCTGAAACAGACTTTCAGGAAATGTAGAAAATTCGGTCTTTCTCTCAACCCTTAAAAATCCTTTTTTGCAATGACAGAGGGAAAGTTGTTGGGGCACATTGTCTCCAATGATGGTGTGAGGATAGACCCCGATAGAGTGGCCACTATCAAACTAATTGAACTACCAAGGAATAAAAAGGAGGTATAGTACTTTATTGGCAAAATAAATTTTCTACGAAGATTTATTCCTAACTTTGCTGAAATAATGAAATAAATTACTAACACGCTAAGGAAGAATGATGAGATAAAATGGACCGCAGCTGCGAGAGACTCTTTTAAACTAATAAAGGATGCCTTAGGAGAAGCACTTGTTTTTACTAGTCCTGATTATACAAAATAATTTCTTATATTCTCCTTTGTCTCTTAGGTTACTATGCCAGTAGTTCTCTTACAGAAAAATAATGAAGGACATGAGCTTCCCATTTCTTTTTTCATCCGAGCATTGGGAGATGCAGAGCTGAAATACAACACAATGGAAAAAAAGGCTTACGCACTAGTCAAAGCCCTCAAGTCATTTAGGAATTATGTCCTGCACTCCAGGATCATCGTGTATGTCCCAGGAAGTACCATGAAATATATCTTGTGTCAACCTGATAGCGAAGGAAGAAGAGGGAAATGGAACTCTAAAATCCAGGAGTATGATATGGAGATCAATCCTACCAAATTTGTGAAGGGAAAAGGACTAGCCAAACTCCTAGCTGAGTCAAATTACCAAGCTCTTGAGATCAATCCGATTGATCGACTCCCTAGTCAGGAGGAAGAAGATAGTCAGCAAAATATTCTTGACAATGTTGTTGAGAGGTTTGATGGGTCAGACTAGTATAGGAACATAGTTTATTATATACAACATCTCACATGTCCTCCTGGTCTAGATAAATCTAAAATGAGATTTTTTAAACTCTAAGATTTCAAGTACTGTATTCTAGATGGATATCTCTTCTAGAAAGATCCACTTGGAGTTCTGTTGAATTGTATTGTTGAAGAAGAAACATAATGCATAATGATAGACTTTCACAAAAGGATGTGCGGAGGACATCATGCATGGAGAGAAACCACTTATAAAGTCTTATGAGCTGGTTATTTCTGGCCTACATTATCCACTGATGCTAACAAGATTGTCAGATCATGCAAAGAATGTCAGTTATTCGCTGGAAGGAAAAAACTTAAACTGTTACCCCTTAAACCCATCAGGGTAGAATCACCCTTCCAACAATGGGGCATTGATTTTATTGAAGAAATAAACCCCCATTCTAGTGGCCAGCATAGATGGATTCTTACGGCCACTGGATATTTCACAAAATGGGTGGAAGCAATTCCCACGAGGAATGCCAATGATACGGTCATAATAAGTTTCCTAGAAGAGAATATTCTGGCAAGATTTGGATGCCCAAGAAATATCATTACGAACAATGCTCAATCTTTCAAATCCTACAAAATGATGAGTTTCTGTCAAAATTACAACATTGAGTTGATTCATTCAACTTCCTACTATCCTCAGGGAAATGGTTTGGTTGAGTCCTCAAACAAAATTTTGGTGACTATTATCAAGAAAATGCTCAGTACAAACAAAAAGGCCTGGGACTCCCAACTAAAATTTGCATTATGGGCAGACAGGATTAGTGATCCGGATTTATGCAGGAATGAAATAAGATAGCATATACAAAATCATATACAGAGATATATTGCAAAGAACACAGTGATATAGTAAACACACATTCTATTAAATAGCAGAAATAGAACAGACTGTAAAATACAATAGCTGGAATGGTGGTGGTTATCTCTGAGAAGAGATGTGGCCGCTATGCTAATTCGTGCCAAGATGAATACAAAGAGAGGCTGAAAGGGCCTATTTATCATAAGCATGAGGGGAAGAATCCCAAACATCCAAAAACCTAACCCTAGGAGATGAAGCACAAAAGGTCATGTGGGCCCCCTTTGGGTAAGTTAGTACATCAACCTCCCGGGGTTGTAACGCTTGCATACGACCTCCATTTGGGGCGCACAATAGCTCGTTAGAGAGATCTATTGAATGGATAAAAAAATATATGGCAAATATCAAGTCCAGAATGTGAAAGTAGCAGGCACGCAGTACCCATATTTGCCTGAGAATTCGACGCCGAAAAAACATCGTTTAGGGCCTGAAAATGGCTCCAGAAGTTCAAGACCTGAAAAGCTGCTAAAAATAGTAATTTGCCAAAATTGCCAGAATATTGTTTTGAGCCAGTAGGAAGAGGTGGGCCACCACTGATATCCACCTGAATCAATCCTCCCTCCTTAGGAAGCAATGGTCTCCATTACGTTAAATCCCTTATCATATGTCGAACTGTGTGTTGAGTTGAGCTCCTGGTGCGGCGTTTGCTGAAGCGAAAAGGTTTCCTTTCTTTGAAATCTTCAGAGGGTTGTAATTGTTGTTGTTGGCTATGCTGGAGCTATTCAATAGTTTTTTTTTTTTGTGGTATCCTTGGTCTGCACTGGTGTGGATGATTTCTTTTTGGGGAAGCACCTTGAATGCGTGGCCTTGCACTGCAAAGGTACTCGAATAGGCAATGTTGCACTGAAATTCTATTTTTCTTATTTCTGTTGAGTAGAGGGATAATGGGCAGAGGTTGTGGATGTCTCTGCGATCTGATGTTCTCCTTCAGTGGCAATTGGGAATAGGGAAAATTTCCTAGCGTGGGATATTATCTTCCTGCCCTGCTTGGTTGGCGTAGGTTCAACTATCTCTGGTATCCGATAGAGTTGTCCTCCCAAAGTGACAATGACACTGCGAGGTCATGAGTCATATATAGCATGATGCTTCCACATATATGGCTGTCCTAAAAGAACATCACATACTTCAAGTGGGGCCACATCACACAATACCTCATCTTTGAAGGGATTGATGTCGTATGGTAGGCGACATTGGTGACTGACGCGGATCCCTCGTCCTTGGCTTAGCCATCCAATGGTGTATGGTTGTGGGTGTAGTGTTATTGGTAGCTCCAATCTCTTGATGACTTCTGTTGAGATCAGGTTCTTCTGGTTTCCGCTGTCCACAACAAAGTGCAGGGGAATTCCCTTCACCCACATCTGTGAGTGGAAAAGGTACTCCTCTACCTCCAACTCTCCAGGTTCCTTTGGTTGAATCTATGTGGTGGCAACAACAGCACTGGGTTCTGCATCAATGATTTGCTTCCCTTTTTGCGCGGCTGTGAAATTAGGTTCTGAGTCAGAATCAAAACTGGGATCTGATTCTGAAGCTTTGATCTCAACCACCAATGACTGTTTTGAGCGACATTCATCAGTGTTGTGCCAGGGGATTTTGTGGAACATGCACCACTTCCTGGTGTCCTTCTTTGTCTTTTATTTACCCTTCTTCGCTTATGGTTGGGACTGTTTGTCCTTTCCCTACCCTGTGTTTTGCGAGCTAGAGTTTCCCCTGCCCTGCTTCTGCGCAGGTCCGAAGTCACGCTTGTTCTTTTTCTTAAATTTCTGCTCAATTTTGACAGCATATCGATAGGCGGATCCGAGTGAAGAGATTTCCAGGAAATTCATCTCTGTTTGTATGTACCGATGTAGGCCACTGCGATATTTCGGTACTAGGTGTCGCTCGGAGTCCTTGATACCTAGATTTGTGCGCAAGGTATGAAATTTGTTGGTGTACTCCGACACCAATTGGTCCCTCTCCTGGTGTAGAATGGCCCATTTTGTGTACTGGTCATCATAGTTTCCAACAAGGTAATATTGTTCCTTGATGGCATCTATAAAAGAGGCCCAAGTGGGATTGGAATATTCAAACAATCCAGAATCGTCTAATGAGTTTTGCTCACAATAAGTTTCCCACCAATTTTTGACATGGGGGACGGCCTTGAGGAGTGCAAAGATGATCTTTTCCCTGTTGGAAAATTTGTGGACAGAGAAATACCCTTCTAGTAGATTCAACCATTTATCTAGGGAATCAGCATCGATCTTCCCTTCAAATAAACGGACGTCAAAATTAACTTGTACCTTGAAAGGAGTCGCATATTCGAAATGACTGCTCGTTGAAGGTGTATCCGTCGCTGTCGGTATGCGTCGAAGGATTTGGTCGAAATTATCCATCATCTCGTTCCTCTGTCGCGCGAGGGATTCCTCGAGCAACAACTTGATAGGATCTATTGCTTCGTCATCTCTCTTTTCTTCTGCCATGGGAGGCCGTTTAGGGTGGCGAGAGTGGTCTTCCCCAAGTGAAACTAGTTCGACACCCAACTCTCTGTATCCTGACCTCGTCGGGGACATGCACCGAGAAACAATCAAAGAGAAGACCGCTCTGATACCACTGATCCGATTTTATGCAGGAACAAAATAAGATAGCATATACATAATCATATATAGAGATATATTGCAAAGAACACAGTGATACAGTAAACAAACATTCTATTAAATAGTGGAAATAGAACAGACTGTAAAATACAATAGCTGGAATGGTGGTAGCTATCTCTGAGAAGAGATGTGGCCGCTATGCTCATTCGTGCCAAGATGAATACAAAGAGAGGTCGAAAGGGCCTATTTATCATAAGCATGAGGGGAAGAATCCCAAACATCCAAAAACCTAACCCTAGGAGATGAAGCACCAAAAGTCATGTGGGCCCCGTTTGGGTAAGTTAGTACATCAACCTCCCGGGGTCATAACTCTTGCATATGATCTCCGCAAATATTGAGTTCGGCACGTGAAAGTGGCAGGCGCGCAATACCCATAATTTCCCAGAATTCGACGTCAAAAAAATGTCGTTTAGGGCCTCAAAATGGCTCCGGAAGTTCAAGACCCTAAAAGCTGCTAAAAATAGTAATTTGCCAAAATTACCAGAAGACTGTTTTGAGCCAATAGGAATAGGTGGGCTGCCACCATATCAACCTGGATCAATTAGTGTCAAGAGAGCTATAGGAACTTCGCCATTCCAACTGGTCTATGGAAAAGAAGCAGTCCTCCCAATTCAGTTGGGTCTCCCATTGATGAAACTATTACAACCAAAACACGAAGAACCAACCGACATGGAGAGAAGAATTCATCAACTGATAGAGGTTCAGCAAGTTAGGGAGCAGCTGGAAGAATCCTCCAAAATCCACCAGGACAAGATTAAAGTGACTTTTGACTGAAGGGCTATTGCTCGAGACTTTCAGCATGGAGATCTTGTTCTGAAGTGGGATGCTAGGAGGGAAGAGAGAGCTAACCATGGGAAATTTGACAACCTGTGGTTGGGCCCATTCAAGGTTGTTACATTCCATGACAAGAATGTTGGAATATTCACACCATCATTTTTTTATTTTGCATGCTTGCATGCAAATCTGCATGCTGCATGCAACTGCATGCATCCAGTCATCATCATGGTGGTATCCCCAGCACCTAAAGCTTGCTTCTAGCTCTTATTTGCCTGCATGAAAAACTACATTCTGCATGAATCCAGTCATCATCATGGTTGTCTCCCCAGCACCTAGAGCTTGCTTCTAGCTCTCCAGAGCCTGTCTTTAGCCCTCATTTGGCCTCCTACCTACCTAATGCACCCTCTTTGACTTATCTGCTTAGCTAGTGCCCCTTTCTCACCTACCACTGTCAGTTAGAGTGCACTTACTCACCTACCACCAGTTATCACTCAGTTTTTGCACCTTATCTCACCTACCGGGAGTTATCATTCAATTAGTGCATTGATTGAGTAGTTCTTCCAATGATTTCTCATGTTGACTACTTGTAGCTTCTAGTTAGCTAGTTTTGGAGTTCCACTTGACTATTTGACATCCTCATGCGCCCTCCTTGGAGTCTCCATTCCTTGATTTATGCCTAGATGCTTCTGTTAGACTCAGTTAGACACACTTGACTGACTCTTACCACTCATGACTGATACTACCAACTGGATGATGTCTCCATAGTTATTCATGCTGGACTCTGAGTTCATGGATTCGAATCACCTGCTTGGCTAATTCGAATCCTATATATTGCTGCTTTGCAGCCCATTGTATTCATTCACTTACATTCTTATTCATTGTATGATACTGAGATATTGTCTATTCTTTTGTGTTTATGAGTGATCATTGAGTTTTTCCTTCTCTTCTTCTTTGCAAGATACTTGAGAGTTTGATTGTGAGTTGCTACAGTTGCTAGATATCTTGCAAATTCTTACATGATATTAGAGCAGGAAGCAACTATTCAAATTGGAGCCATTATAGTAGTTGCAACATTTCTTTGAGAAACTATCTTTCACTTGTGCACCAAAAGCCTTTGATTTTCCACAACAAATCCTGGTGCTATTAATTGAATCCATTGGAGAAATCCAGTGAGGTCTAGCCAGGTGTGAAGGACTTAGTCTATGTTCCAAGTGTTCTTAAGGTAGTGTTCAATCGAAGTGTAGCATTCTCCATCAGCACAACTCTTTTTGTTTTGTAGGTTTATTCACCTGTTCAGAATATTCTTCAACTATTCGACTTTCTCTATTCAGATGGATCTAAAGCTTACATCTTCCAACTATGTTGAGTGGAAATCCAAGATGGCTCTCTTTATGAGATCCAAGAGCTTCACCCGAATATTCAACGGAACGATGGTAGAACCAACTAGTGCAGTTGAAAATTCCAAGTACTTGGATAGGCTTGATGAAGCAATTGGTCTCCTCCTTCTCTCAATTTGTGAAGATATTCACTTCCATGTCATCGATCTTACATCTCCTAAAGAGGTTTGGGACAAGCTCAAATCCCTTTTTGGACAGAAAGATGATATGCAAGGACACAAATTGGAGAATGAGCTCATATGTTTGATTCCTAACAGCTTCTAATCTATGAATGCCTTTCTCACCAAGTTCAAAAGCTTGATATCACAGTTGAAAAGATATGAGATAGTGAAACAAGACAAGCAGCTTATACTTGCCATTCTCTCAAAGTTGGGGACAAACTTCTTAGTTTTTGTCTCTACTTTCTAGTCAACTAGGTTGTCCATTCCAAGATGGAAGTTTCCCTCATTTGATGATTTCATCCAATATCTCACTCAATAGGAAGAGAAGTTGATCTATATGGGAATAATCAAACCCAAATTGGATTAAGCTCTTACAGCTGTAGAGAGATCGAATGGTAAAGACAAGCAAAATATTTTTGACAAGAGATCGAATGATATAAGGCCTACATATAGTTCATACTAGTCAGATGGGGTTTCGAACTCAAGGAAGACCAAGCATTCTCAGAAGAAAAGATCCAAGTGCACATATGTCTTAGAGGTTATCATCCTGACAGTACTTGCATGAAGAAGACTATAGATTTGATGGCTCAGTTACTTGAGAAGAACAATCTTCCTGTACCTGCATGTACAAGGAAGAAAGATCCTGATACTGAACCTTCTGGATCTGAAGACAAAGAAAGATGTCATGCCTTCATGGCAAGCACATCAACAGATTCTTCTTTCATCATAGATTCAAGAGCATCAAGATACTGTTAGGATATTCCTATACTCCATCCTAGTCCTACTAGCATTTTCATCCTTTGCATTTTCAATCATGCATGCACTTTTAGGGTTTGCATGCATTATTTAGGGTTTGCATGCATTTGCATGCATCCCAGTCATCAGTCCTAGCACCTAGCCCTCAGTTAGCTATCCCCCGAAGCTTCTTTCCACTCAGTTTCATCCCTCCTAGAGCTTAGTGCACCCTCCTTTCATCTACCAGTTGAGAAAGGTGCCCTTCCTTACCTACCATTTAGTTATCTTTAGTTATCTTTAGTTCTTTCCTTGATTTAAGGCTAGACTGACTCTCAACTGACTGTATCACTCCGATGGACCTCCAGTGAGACTTGACTACCCATTCGGACTTCAGTTAGCTCCTCATGCGCCCTCCAATGAGCCTCCTTCATTCAGTTAGTGTCTCCATGTGCCAGTTACATTCAGTTACACCTACCACACTCAATTATACTCAGTTTGACTGACGGTTGACAGTTACTTGTGCATTGATGACTCCACCGATGATGAGATAGACTACTAGTTGTGCTCCGATGACACTCCAGTGATCTTTTGATCACTCCATTAAGGCTAATTCGAATTGCCACCTCGGCATTTGAATCCCCATGCATTGTACTACTTATTTGTCCATATTGTGATTAATTAATTAGTGTGTGTGAAGTTATTTTGCTTCTATCCGAGTTCTACTGTATTATTATTATGTTGCTCATTATACTACATTGACCACTCTTCTTCTATTTTCCTGCTTAATCATAATTATTCTCTTGTGAGGTATACATCATCTTTTAGATCTGCTGTGAGGATTTTCACATGGTATCAGAGTATGTTGAGAGCATTGTTTATCTCCATTCCTGAGAGTTTTTTGCAGGTTATTATCAAGATTTCGAGTGCAACAGTTGCAGCAGTTTCTGCATCTTTTGCAGCAGTAGTAGTTGTAGTCTTTTCTATTGTTTTTGCAGGTCTTCTACAGCTTCCATGCATTCAGAAGAAATCCCTCCTCTTTCTCCATTCAACTATGATGAATGGAAACCGAAAATGATAGCATTTTTGAAGAAAAATGATCTCTTTGATCATTGTTTTGAAAGAGAGTTCGAATCCTCTGAAGAAGAGTATGATTGGTTAAATGAAGGTGAAAGAGTTAGTGCAGCCATGTTGTTTGCTATGTCTCAATGCATGGTAAACCACTTCCTTGATTTTGATGATTATTATTATCCAAAAGAGCTATGGGCCCATCTGGACGAAATATTTGGCAAGTAGAATGAAGGAATTGTCCAAACCCTTTCTAGAGCAAGCAAAGTGATGCATTCGCCCTCCTTGATGATCTCATTGATCATGAATCAGTATCAAACATATCTCATATTGAAGTTGTCCACTAAGAAGAAGAAATTGCAGATTCTACACTCATGCTCCAAATTTATTCTATTTTGAATTCTGTGCCAGCTCATACTCTAGAAATTGCAGAAGGTCCTAAATCCTCTCTTGCACCAGAGTCTATTGGTTTGCATCATGATCACATGAATATTTTAGAGGTAAAATCATCCACTGGAGGTAATGCATTCGCTCTCCTTGATCTCTCACCTCTTATGTACTACTATATGATCATTATTCCATGCTTTCAGAAGGTTGTTGAAGAATATGGCCATTGCCATTCGCTTGAGATAATTTCTCATGCACATCATGGTTTTGATCTCACCCCTATTGGTTCAAAGGAGATCTCAAGAAACCATTGCTATTCGCTTGGGATAATTTCTCATGCACATCATGGTTTTGATCTCACCCCTGCTAGTTCAAAGGAGATCTCAAGAAACCATTGCCATTCGCTTGGGATAATTTCTCATGCACTTACTGGTTTTGATCTCACCTCTAATGGTTCAAAGGAGATCTCAAAAAACATTGATTCAAGTCTTGGATCTAATTTGGATTCGAAGCATTCACTACTTGGGATAAATTCTCATGCATATGATGTTTTTTATATCACCCCTGCTGGTTCAAAGGAGATCTCAAGAAACTATTCTTCAAGTCTTAAATCTGATTTGGATTTCAAGCAATCATGTGATGGTTCTTTTTGGCATAATCTCACCCATGATGGTTTGAAGGAGAAGACAAAAGACTATCTGCACATTCATATATTTGATCCTACCTCGACTGATTCGAATCACAGGTTCAAGGATCATCCTCATACTTTTGGATTTGTTCTCAGCACATTCGATCTGAAGAGCAAGTACAAGCACATGCTTTCTGAGCATGATCCACTTCTTCCCAAGAAGAAGATACCTCTAGACATATGACCAAGAATCACACCTGCTTGAGTTTGGAGCATTTATTTTTGTGTGTGCCTTACAGTCTATTTTGAGGGGGGGTATTTTTCCCATGAGGTTTTCCCCATTTCCTCGGTTTATTGACTATTATTATTATTCATTGTATTTGGTGACCTTTGGTCTCAGTTACCAGGGCCCATGATGGATTAAGGGGGGGTATTCCTATACTCCATCCTAGTCCTACTAGCATTTTCATCCTTTGCATTTTCAGTCATGCATGCACTTTTAGGGTTTGCATGCATTTGCATGCGTCCCAACACCTAGCCCTCAGTTAGCCAGCCCCCGGAGCTTATTTCCACTCAGTTTTATCCCTCCTAGAGCTTAGTGCACCCTCCTTTCATCTACCAGTTGAGAAAGGCACCCTTCCTTACCTACCATTCAGTTATCTTCAGTTCTTTCCTTGATTTAAGGCTAGACTGACTCTCAACTGACTGTATCACTTCGATGGACCTCTAGTGAGACTTGACTTCCCATTCTAACTTCAGTTAGCTCCTCATGCACCCTCAACTGAGCCTCCTTCATTCAGTTAGTGTCTCCATGTGCCATTTACATTCAGTTACACCTACCACACTTAGTTAGACTCAATTTGACTGACGGTTGACAGTTACTTGTGCATTGATGACTCCACCGATGATGAGATAGACTACTAGTTGTGCTCCGATGACACTCCAGTGATCTTTTGATCACTCCATGAAGGACAATTCGAATTGCCACCTTGGCATTCGAATGCTCATGCATTGTACTACTTATTTGTCCATATTGTGATTAATTAATTAGTGTGTGAAGTTATTTTGCTTCTATCCGAGTTCTACTGTATTATTATTATGTTGCTCATTATACTGCATTGACCACTCTTCTTCTATTTTCCTCCTTAATCATAATTATTCTCTTGTGAGGTATACATCATCTCTTAGATTTGCTGTGAGGATTTTCACAGATACATGTCTTCCTCCAAAGATCTATTCTCGCATTTTTTACTAAGTATCGCATTTTGAGTTTTGACATTGGGATGTCTTTTCTTATCCCTCTTGGTGTCTGATGTCCTAGATCTTTTGTGAGGAGGGATATAAGGAGGCGGTTGGCATGGTTTCCCTTCTTTCCTAGGGGTAGTAGCGACCTTATATTCTTCCCTACTTGAATACGTAGGAATCGTAGTAATCCCTTGTTACTCTTGACTTGGTAACTCAAGAGTCACAATTACTTCTTCTGTCATGGGTGTAGATCCAAACACTTCTTGACCTGAGAACTCGGAGGTCGTAATAGATTTTGTAGTCTCTTCTTTGCTTGGGAACCCAAGAGACGCAGTTGCTCCTTCCATTGTGATTTCAGACACTTCCTCCATTGTGGGTGCATATGTAGTTTCCAGCTCTTCTTGACCTGGTAATTCAGGAGTCACTAGAGCTTCTTCTTGACGTTGTGTTATCGACAACTTCAGTTAGCTCTTCATTCAGTTAGTGTCTCGATGTGCCAGTTACATTCAGTTACACCTACCACACTTAGTTAGACTCAATTTGACTGACGGTTGACAGTTACTTGTGCATTGATGACTCCACCGATGATGAGATAGACTAGTAGTTGTGCTCCGATGACACTCCAGTGATCTTTTGATCACTCCATGAAGGAAAATTCGAATTGCCACCCTGGCATTCGAATCCTCATGCATTGTACTACTTATTTGTCCATATTGTGATTAATTAATTAGTGTGTAAAGTTATTTTGCTTCTATCCGAGGTCTACTATATTATTATTCTGTTGCTCATTATACTGCATTGACCACTCTTCTTCTATTTTCCTGCTTAATCATAATTATTCTCTTGTGAGGTAAACATCATCTCTTAGATCTGCTGTGAGGATTTTCACAGATACATGTCTTCCTCCAAAGATCTCTTCTCCAGTTTCGAAATATCAGTTGGCCATTCCATCAGATTGGGCAATGATTCAGAAGTCTCCTCTCATGGGAGTGGAATAATCAATCTTGACCATGGTTACTTTTCTGATGTGCTTTATGTTCCTTCTCTTGCAGCAAATTTACTTTCAATGTATCAAATGACTCATATTGGAGAACCCAAAAGAGTGATCTTTTCTCCAAATGAAGTTGAGATACAATACATGGTTTCAGGGGAAATCATTGCAAAGGGAGTTGCAAATCATGAGACAAAACTCTATGAGTTTTCACACTTCTTACCTCTCTCAAAGGAGTCTGCTCTTCACTCTCATACTCATGAAGAGAGTAGACTATCTCATCTCAACTACAAGCTATCTCAAAATGTGGTTGATGGTCTTCCAAATAGAAAAATTGCTCGTGGCACCTACAAAAGTTGCTTGAAGGGAAAGGATCGATCTAAGACGATTGAGAAAAAGAGGACTCTTGAACAAGTGTGAATGCTAGATCCAGATCCACAAGAACCTGAAGATATAGAACCTATTGGTTCAACTCCTATGGCCAAATGGACCATCACTACTACATCCACTAGTGATCTTGTTGAAGATCCATCATCATCAGATTCAGAGTTTGCACATGATGAGCATGAGCTAGTTTTACTTGCTTCTTCACATGATATTTCATATAGAGATGATGATGATGGAATGCTAGATCCAGATCCATAAGAACCTGAAGGTCTAGCAACTGATGATGAATATGAGCGAATGGGAGATCCATATCCACAAGGACCTGAAGATCTCTCACCTGATATTCCTCCTCTTCCTCGATGGGCAGCCACTACACTCCGATCTGGCGGTGATTTGGTTGGTGATCCACATGATCATAGAAGAACCAGATCGGATTTCAGAATGGAAGGTCTCATCCTTCTCACATTGCTGATCAATTTTCAGATCGATCGAGCCTTCTTCGGAAAAGAAGGACACTTACCTCCTTCAGGGGTGAGTAATGATATACTACATTAGCATCCTTCAGTCTATTTTGAGGGAGGGATTTCTTCCTACTTGGTTTTCCCTCTTTCCTCACTTAGTTTATTTAGATTGATTGTACAGGGTGACCTTGGGTCTTAGTCACCAGGGCCCTCTTTTTCAGATTTCAGTTATTACCTCATAATATAGCTTGTGGGGGGTGTCGGAATATTCACACCATCATTTTTGTATTTTGCATGCTTCCATGCATTTGCATGCAACTGCATACATCCAATCATCATTATAGTGGTCTCCCCAACACCTAGAGCTTGCTTCTAGATCTTATTTTCCTGCATGCAAAACTGCATGATGCATGCATCTAGTCATCATCATGGTTGTCTCCCTAGCACCTAGAGCTTTCTTCTAGCTCTCAAGAGCCTTTCTTTATCCCTCATTTGGCTTCCTACCTACCTAATGCACCCTATTTGACTTATCTACTTAGCTAGTGCACCTTTCTCACCTACCACTGTCAGTTAGAGTGCACTTACTCACCTACCACCAGTTATCACTCAGTTGGGGCGCCTTATCTCACCTACCGGGAGTTATCATTTAGTTAGTGCATTGATGGAGTAGTTCTTCCACTGATTGCTCATGCTGACTTCTTGTAGCTTCTAGTTAGCTAGTTCTGGAGTTCCACTTGACTATTTGATAGCCTCATGTGCCCTCCTTGGAGTCTCAATTCCTTGATTTATGCCTAGATGGTTCTGTTAGACTCAGTTAGACACACTTGACTGACTCTTACCACTCATGACTGATACTACCGATTGGATGATGTCTCCATAGTTATCCATGCTAGACTCTGAGTTCATGGATTCAAATGACCTACTTGGATAATTCAAATCGTATATATTGCTGCTTTGCAGCCCATTGTATTCATTCACTTACATCCTTATTCATTGTATGATACTGAGATATTGTCTATTGTTCTATGTTTATGAGTGATTATTGAGTGTTTCCTTCTCTTCTTCTTTGCAACATACTTGAGAGTTTGATTGTGAGTTTCTACAGTTGCTAGATCTCTTGCAGATTCTTACAAACAACACATATGAATTGGCTCAACTCAATGATGAAAGATTCGGGAACCCTGTAAACGAGAGATTCTTGAAGCGTTTTTCCATTACTAATTTCTATCCTACTCTATCAATGGATCCTGTGTACCATATCTGTAACATATGTTTTTCCATTTTTCCTTTAACAAAATTTATGCTCATATTGTTACTTTTCCCTCTTATTATTATTTGTTACTTGATTTGAAAAATAAAGGACAGGTTCGACTCCACAACCCAATGGACTTAAAGGCACTAGTTTACTATTCTCAACCCCTTCCGAAGGAAGAGGCTGTCCCCTCTGAATCCAATTTTAGTACTAATGTCATCAACATGATCAGCCGAAGGAAGAGGTTGTCCCCGCTAAAGCCAATTTTAGTACTAATGTCATCAACATGATCAGCCAAAGGAAGCTCTAGTATACACCAAGCTGATGAATACCTCTGAGTGACATTCTAGAGCAACAACGACGCAGACAGAGTGAACAACAGTCACCCTGTGGCGACATATCGATTTAGGAGCAGATAGGGGCAGCTGAAGCATAATGATTGATTATTCACAAATCAACAGTGGATAGTTTAGTCAGTACCCCCAATCGCCTGACATTTTTCAAGCCCAGATCGCCCCTGACTGAAAACTGCCTCGAACACGTGGCAACCTCAAAGGAGTTTAGGGCCTCGAAAGTAGTCTGGTTAAACTGCCTTTTAAGAGCCCGAAAAAAAACTATAATATGTCATGGTGGTTTCTAGTCGCATACCACTGAAGTAATTGAGTTAACAAGATAGGTGGGCCTGCTACATAAAGTTGCATTGATGGATTGCACATCTCGAGGAAGTAAGGAGGTAGCATCGACAGACACCCGTGCTTTAGGGTGATAAAATTTCTCAGAGTTTAACACTCTCGATACTCCCCTGGAACAAAACTGCTACTTACACGTGTCAGCTCCATAATTATTTAGGGGCCGAAAGGTAGTTTGTGTGAACCACTTTTTCGGGTCCCTGAAACCGCTAAAGGTCACCATAGTGGTTTCCCAAGCCATGGGCCGCCGGGAAGATGAGCCGTATGAGGAGAGGGACCCATTCATCAAATCTGCACCCACCTCGCACAAATATCGACAAGGGCTTAGCAGGAGATTGATGGTTTCCTAAGTATCAAGTCATCGAAGTGCTAGAAGTTTAGTATCTCAAAGTCTACCCTGAGTAAATGTCATTTGTTCCACGTGGCGTTTCCGCGACGGGTCAGGGACCTAAAAGCAGTCTTTCTAAACTACCCCATCAGGGATATGAAACCACTTGTGGTTTATAGAATACGACTTCTCGCTACACTCCAGCCTCCTCATTGTTCTAAAAGCCTCCCTCAAAGCAGTCTTGTCCGACGCCGCTGCTGTTCAGAAATGAACGTCTCTCAACACTCATTACTACCACCGCCGTCATACAAGAGTCATATTTTCTCGGCACGCAAAAAACCCGATGGGTGGCTTGGTGATCATTTCTCAAGGACGACACGATTATAAAAGAGCAAGCAAATTAGGTTATAAATACTTGAGCAATTGTAGAGCTTGAATCATGGAGGTCTTAAGCCTCAAGGGTCAGTTCATTGAGCATAATGTATAATTCTACCAGAGCTATCAAGTGAAGCAACGAGGATACAAGGTTTCGATGGCTCATTTTATTTCCAAGGGAAGCACACAAGGAGCATTCAGGGCACAAACGACTAGTGTCCACGAGCAGCCCGCTGATGCGCATGCACAGGCATTCAGGAGAAAAGGAAGTGGACTCTCACCTGAGATATCTAAGGGAACTTCAATGGTTCGAAAGGAATCATAAATTCTGAATGCAGAAGCAGAGAAGTCAGGGGCATGCCGATCCAAATGAAGGATGATCAAATTGTGAAGAAGTCGTACCTGAGTGGTTTCAATTTTCAAAAGAGATATCAGGTCCTATTTCACAACTCGGCGATGCCAATGAGATTTTTCCCCATCGAAATCAAGGTTTGATATCAAAGGGCTTGGCTGGGGTAGACGGGATAGATGATGAATGTTTTAAAAAATGTTTTAGCAACGCATAATAGTGAAGTACCTGCATCAACATCTTCATGGTGCCAAAATGTTTGATGGTTATCAAACTCAGAACATCTCTAAAATAAAGAGGCATTGCTAAGAAGGTGGTTTTCTGAGAGAAGAAGGGGTCTTTCCATTCAGCAGGACGTATTTCTTCACCCACAGAATGGTCCCCAACCGCAGTAGTAGACTAGCCAATATTAGTTCGTGAGATATTTTTTGTAACAAACTTTGTTGGAAAGTACAAACATAATTGTATAATCCATTGGGATGTAAAAAAATATCTGTAACAACTTATTTTGTAAATCCCGTGAAGGCTATATATAGTATAAAAAGGAAAAGGACAAGGGTCGACTCTTTTTGTAAGAAGTATAACTTCTGATATTTTGCAATTTGATCAATATATAAAGAAGAACCTCATTTCTCCCCATCTTGGTGTATTGTGGATTCAAACTTTTGATATGTCTAGTTAGTATTTTTTCTCTTGTTAATTCATCTCTGTCATATTGTTCATGATTTATGGAGTTTGTTCTGGTTTCAATACGAGTGTTGTAAGCTTAAATTATTGTTCCTAAGATGGTTATGGTGTGAAGTATTCATGTTATGTTATCTGAAAATAATATCCTCATATTGTTTAGGTTTAGTTATGTGATCGTTTTTGTTAAACTACTGAATTCCTCCCTTAGGCTCAATACGTTATTCTCAAACACAAACCAAGACTTACACTGAAGTACCTTTGTTTTGTGCCATTCCATTAAACATGAACTCATTCAAATTCTTGTCATTGGCATATTGAAATACTGCCCACATTATTCCAAGATTGGCTATCTGCACTATATTATGCTGAATGTGATTTTGATCAAGCAAAAGAACACAGTAAATTTTATTGATGCCTAGGCACAGTTCTAAAAACATCCTTAGAACGTCTCTGGGACTAACAGGGTGAACCACGTAAATCAATGTGTTTATGTGTATGAGTTTATGACATGTTTTGTATATGATTTTATGTATTTACTTTCATATGTATGTGAATGGTAATCACACATTAAGTAATTGGAATACAAGTGCGTGATTGTGAAGAAGAAACACATAGTTTGATGAATTCGTAGCTAACTGGTGAACATAGAAGAGATTCAGCGTAGTTCTGTATACTGTGATAGCTGAGAAGTGTAAAGTCATCTGTTATTCTATCCCATTGGTAGATGTTAAATATAGTGTTAAGCGAAGATGTTAACCACATATGTGCATCGCCATGGTTATAGAAGCTTGATTCTATAACCCCCCATATTCGCTTCGGGTGAGACTTCAACCTGTTTACAAGGTGATGCCGAAGGGTCCAATGAAAGGGGTTTTGTTCTGTATACATTTATCTCGTGAATGAAGGGTCGACCGACCCTTATTGTGCTCATTATTCTTTCATTGTTCACCATTCTTCATGTGCATGAATTGACATCCTAGCCTTCGAAGGTTGAATATTTTTACAATTCCCTCATAAATGAAAGGTAGGCCGACACTTCCTGTGCCCAGTATTCTGTTCATAATAGTTCTATACAGCAAGAAGGGTCGGTCGATCCTTCTTTTGTTCACCATTCTGGATACTATTGAATTCACAATTCTCTACTAAATGAAGGGGTGACCGATCCTTCTTGCAAGATGTCGGAAGTCGAGATAATTTTTTTTATATGTTGTAACTTAGACAATGTCCCGATCGCCACAGTTATAGAAGCTTGATTATATAACCCCCCATATTCGCTTCAGATAGACCTCAACTTGTTTCCAGGGAGATGTCGGAAGTGCCAATGAAATATTTTGCTCGTAAATTCGATCTTCCCGCAATCCGCATTGCAGGTTGCGGGATAACGGAATTGTAGGAACGTTTTAAGAAATTTAGGTATCCGCAATCCACAATATATTTGTGGGTTCAGAAAAGGCAATGAAATTTTATTTATTTTAAGGTTTGGTTTCCACTTTCCACAATTTGCATTGCGAAATGTGAAAAGGCGGAACCAAAAATCTTTGTCTTTGATTGATCAAACACTTTCCAACTTCCACAATCCACATTGCGGGTTGCGGAAATGCGGAAGCAAGAAATTCATTCTCATAAAAAATGGGATTCCCGAGATACCAGAAACGATGTATTTCCATGAAAAACAAGGCCTCCCGCAAATCATGAAAATTCATAAAAACAAGTGTTATTTAATTTTTTTTATTGAGATCAAAGCATGCAAAGGTGATAATGAAAAACCTCAATCATAAAACCCCACTTCAAGATATTTTCACAATTCACTCATAAATCAAGGGGCGACCGACCCTTCTTATGCCCATTATTATTTTCATAATAGTTCTAGACTGCAAAAAGGGTCGGTAGATCCTTCTTGTGTTCACCATTCTGGATACAGGTGAATTGTTGAATATAGGTGTTCACACTTCTCTACTAAAAGAAGGGGCGACCGATCCTTCTTGTCACAAGTCGGGATAAATATTGTTGATATGTTATAACTTAGCCAATGTACCAATCCCTACTATTTATTGCGGAATTCGGAAGTCTGGAATTGTCGTCCCAGCCTTCATAGATTAAATATTTTTACATTTCTATCTTAAATGAAGTGTCGGTTGACCCTTCTTGTGCTTAGTATTTTTCCAGTGTTCACCATTTTGTATATACATGAATTGATGGGCTAGCCTTCATAGGTTGAATATTGTTACAGTTCCCTCATAAACGAAGGGGCAGCCGACCCTTCTTCTTCCCAGTATTATTTTCATAATAGTTCTAGACTGCACGAAAGGTCGGACGATGTTTCTTGTGTTGACTATTCTGCATACATGTGAATTGTTGGATATAGGTGTTCACAATTATCTACTAAACGAAGGGGTGACCGATCCTTCTTGTCGGAAGTCGAAAGTCGGGAAAGCTTACCAGGAATAGTGGCCATTTGGGAGACAATTATGTTTCACATGTAACAAATGATTATCATGAGCATTGAATTTTATGGACAAGAATATGTGTAGTTTCTTTGATTCATAATATGAATAGAAAGAGGCTCTTTTTCTTCTGGGAAAACAAAAAGAGCATCTAACTAGGATTAATTCTACATTAATTTGGAAGAAAGAACAATGACAATATTTAAATTTGTGGATCGGAGCATATAAAATGAATTCTAACTCACATATTACAGTCAAATATGACGCAAAGCGATAATATGGTGTAACACGAAATACATTCACAAAAGAGAAATTAAAAGACTGAAGAAAGTGACAACATATGAATCTCTGTATCTGATAGACTTGTACTTCTGCTCTTCATTAAAGTCTCAAAAAATATTACATCACTGTATTTTTTGCTCTCGGATCCAACCTCTATTACTTTGTAAAATCAAAATTTATACAAAACGTTCTTTGAATTGTTAGCTAAAAAAATAACAAAGGAACCCCAACGCCATTTAAAATTAAGACACCAGAATATTCAGTCTTGATATAACCTGTATTTTGTTTTCCCAAAATTTTCAACAACTTTTCATTGCTCTTGAGTTGGGATTTCATAATCCATCATTTCTTTCACCATCACCTCCAATTCTATGAATTCTGTGTAACATACATCTAGAATATTCTTCTTAATCATTATAAATTGTTCAAGTATTTCAAAATCATCGGTCAATTTATCAGTTATTGTCTTTCCAATTAATCCTTTGAAATGAGCTATGGATTGGATCCCTCTCACTTTGTCTTCGCACTACTCTTCTACTCTGATGTTTCATTTCCCCAGGTCTACTCCGTTCCCCGAGACACTCTTCCTCTGTCTGCATAATCCTACCTGATCCTGTAGACCTGCAGTTGTCAGCACCCTCTAGCCATGCTCCACAACCTCTGCCTGTGATGACATATGTCTTGATCCTCAACCACCTGACTAACTTCTCATAACTTCCTCAACAACCCCGAATGGCTGCTAAGTACTCCTCTTAGAATTCTATGCTTCTCTGACTCTGTGATAGTTGTCTTCCCATGTCCTGCTTCGACCATACTGCACTTTCATACCCTTTTCTTAGCTTCCACGGCTATTAGTCCGCCCCTTCCTACACACTTGGCTTCCACCGCAACTCGTCGGTGTTGATGTTCGACAACCTGCCGACACCTTACCTCTTTCGCTGCAATCCCGTCGTCTGTCGCCCTTCGACTTGTCGACTCTCGACCTCCTACTCCTGTCTGCCGCATATCAACAGCTTCTGCTCAACTACCTGGTTTTCGACAACCAGTCTTCACTTCCACACCAGTGGTTGTCGGCACTCCCTCTGGTCGGCCTCCTTTATGTCGATCAACTTCGACTGGTTTTCCTAGGTCCCGATGCCCCTACATCAGTGTTGGAAAAGCATATAACCAAAATTGTTTTGGTCCACAAAGGTTGGGATTTCCATTTAAGGAAATGACATTTGGTTGATTTTCAAAAAATCCTCCTTTCGGAATTTCCCCATTGAGGTTGTTAAATGGAAAATTCAAATACTGAAGCATTTTCAACTTGTTGAGAGTAGTTGGTATTGTACCTGAAAAGCAGTTGGAAGAGAGATCTAGGATCATAAGACTTTGTAGATTTTCAAGTGAATTTGGTATAAATCCTTGGAAGGAATTTTGACATAAATTCAATGAAAATAGTTCTACGCAACTTCCAAGTGTAGATGGAATGGCTCCAATCAAACGATTTCCATAAATGTCTATAGTTTGAGCCATTGCAATTTTATCAATCTACATGGGAAAAGAGCATCTAATAAATTCCATGACAAATTCAAATAAAAATATAGATTATGAAGTTCAACAATTTCTCGTGGTATGCTTCCAATGAACCTAGTGTGAGACAAGTCAAGCAATTCCAAATTTGTGCAATTTCCTAGGTTGGAAGGTATGTTTTCTGATAATTAGTTGTGATGAAGGAGGAGTCTTCTTAGTTGTTTAAGGGGTGCAAGGGAATCAAGAATATTTCTATATAGCATGTTTTGACTTATGTCCAAGAGACCCAGTTGTTGTAATTGTGCAAAGTCATTAGGGATGCTTCCTTCTAATTTGTTGTTTCCTAAATCTAATATTTCTAAGTTTTTTATGTTTCTTAAAGATGGAATGCTACCATTTAAAATATTTTGAGATAAATTGAGATATGTTAAGGTACTAAGATTTCCTATATGTGGAGGAATATTTCCTTCTATCCTGTTGTTTTCCAATGTCAAATATGACAAATTGGTAGAAATTTTTCCTATGGTAAGAGGCATGACACCACTTAGTTGATTGTCTGCTAGGTGTATTTATCTAACTAGTGAACAATTTAGAATAGCTATAAGAAAGGGCATGGTTGTATTAGCACTTCCACTACCAAGTTGATTAGAGTGCAAGTATAACTCTTTGGGATAGCTTACCCAACTCTAGAGGCACACTCCCACTTAACTTGTTGTTTCTTAGAATAAGTTTCGTGAGTTTTGAACAATTTCCAATGGAATTTGGTATGTTTCCACTAAGCTTATTTCGCCATAAATAGATCTCACTCAAGTTAAACAAATTTGACCGAAAAGTAGGAATGGTGCCAGACAATTCATTTCCATAGAGGTACAGACCTTGCAGATTAGTGAGTTGGCCCATTTCTTGTGGAATGTTTCCAATGAGTTTGCGGAAATGTCTATGCTAGTCAAACTGAAGATATTTGACAAAGAAGCAGGAATGGTGCCTAAAAACCGGTTGTAAGAAAGGTAAAGAGATTGCAGATTGGTGAGGTTGCCCAATTCTTGTATAATGTTGCCTGAGAATTCAAATAACACTAATCAGAAGAGCTTAACAATTTTAAAAATAATCCATGTCAAAACCTTTTTAAAACAAAGAGGGAATAGTACCTCTGAGGCAGTTTTCTCCCAAGGAAAGCCACTACAGATGTGTGAAGGAACCCAACTCCTGGGGAATACTTCAAATCAAATTGTTGTAGGAGAGCACCAAGTAAAGCAAATTTGTCCAATTGCTGAGATCACTGGGGATGTTTCCCTCCAATTGATTGTTGTTTAGCCTGAGCTCCTTCAAATGAAAGAGGCATCAAAGTGGGGATGAGACATAACCGTGGAGAATATCGTAGCTTAGAATCAGTACGGTGAGTTTCGAACAATTATCAATCAAATTTGGGATGTTTCCACTAAGTTGATTTCCCCTAAATAAAGTTCACTTAAGTTAAAGAAATTTGACCAAAAAGTAGGAATGGTACCCGACAATTCATTTTCATAGAAGTAATGACCTTGCATATTAGTAAGCAGGCCTAATTGTTGCGGAATGTTTCCTGAAAAATTGAAATAACACTAGTCAGAAGATTTTAACAATTTTAAAAACACTTTTTAAACAAAGAGAGAATAGTACTTGTGAGCATGTTTGCTGCTAAGAAAACCTGTTGCAGCTGTGTGAGGGAACCCAACTCCGGGGGAATACCTCTAGTAAAAGTGTTGTAGGAGACCACCAAGTTTGTGCAATTGCTAAGATCACTGGGGATGTTTCCTTCCAATTGATTGTTGTCTAGCCTCAGCTTCTTCAAACGAGCAAGGGAACCGAACTCCTGGGGAATACTTCTAGTAAGATTATTGTAGGAGAGCCCCAAGTAAGCCAAATTTGTGCAATTGCTGAGATCACCGGGGATGTTTCCATGCATAGCTATAAGTGATTACAACTAAGCATGGACAACAAGTAACATATAAACTCTTCATGGCACTTAACTTGTGAATTATCGGTGTTCAACTGCCACAAGTTAAGTGGCTATGCTAATTATCTACATAAACACCTATCACTATAATTTAAAAAAAAACTAAACAAATACTAAGCAAAAAAATATATAATTATTTTTATTAAATTATTTATATATTCGATATTTAATAATATTTAATATCATTATCATTATTATTTTTTATATTATAAACACTTTACACTAAATCTTTAATTATTATTTTTTTAATTTTTATAATTTAAAATGACATGATGTGTTATCAAATGTTTTTTTTTGAAAAATTGTAATATTGTTTAATAAAAGTAAAATATATACTTTTGGATCTCTTTGTGATATTATTCATAAGTATATTATTTAGTTATTTTGTGGCAGATGATATGGTTAAGATTTTCTTACTAATATTATTATTAAGTTTTAAGATAACTTGAATTTGGGAAACACATGATTGATGTTATATTTACTTTAAAATTTTGGAAATGTTACATTATATGAATGGAAGAGTTTGTTTTTTAAAATTTTCTTAATTATTTAACTTTATAAATTTTATAAAAAAAAATATTTGCAAATTAATATGTAGAATGGTTTTTAAGAATTTATGTTTTTTTTTATAGATAAACAAATTTTAATATATTTTTAGGCACATTATTCTTACAAACAATTATTTTTTATGTCAAATATAAGATTACTGAATCTATCAAAATCTCCTCATAGTTAAACCTATCATTTTATTACTCTTACAAACCTTACTCCTACAAACCTAAGGATTCTAGACCAAGCTTGACATACACTTCAAACTAATAATTTTAAACCATAGATGCAAGTGGTTTGAATATTTCTCAAATAAATAAAATAACTACAACAAAAAAAGAACCAATCTTCCAGGTTAACTAATGCTAATGCATTAGCTCTGAAAATCCAGCCTCAACCATTGGGATGGATATTGTGCACTACTACCAAGAGTCCTTCGCTTGAGGTGGGGATAAGAAGAAATGTCTATGCCTCATTTGTTGAATACTCCAGTGACCCAATACTATAAGGATTTTTTTAAAGATCAAGCATCATACTGTAAACGATGATAAACATGATCTTTATAAACTTATATAAACTAGACATTCAATTTTTTTTTTCCCCGAAAAAAAAGCGTAATTTCATTTCATCCTTAAGAGTACGAAATTACATAGAGAGTCAACACTCAGATTGAGTGTATGAAGTGTCTTTGAAAACCAGTAATATGTCTGAAAAAAAGAGAGATGTTCTCACCACGTGAGCATTAACATCTATTACATCATGTATGATAATAGCCGGTAAAAAGAGCGATATAAATATCAGAGGTATTTACGACCTGTGTGGATCGTTTAGTTGCAAAATCATACTAGTAAATATATACATACAGTTGTGAATAGCTATGTACATAGTAAGTACAATGATCTTCCAGAAAAAACATTGAGGGAAAAATCATAGTTCAGTCGATGAAAGGCCTGTGGTATATATCCCTACTGACCCCATCCAAGTGTTCAGTAACTTTCCATAAGCCGGGAGCTAGTAGCAGTCCTTCCTTCGAGGCTTTGTACGCCTCTGAGTTGTTTTCCCGGTATACATGCCTGCAGTTAAAAGTATCAAAGGTGTAAGAGACATTCTGAATATGTTCCAAAACCCCAGCTATTTTTTGATTGTTGCACTGATACAATCCGTTGACCCAGTTAATCACATTCAATGAGTCCCCATAAACAATAACAGTTCTGACAGCGTGTTCCATAGCAAATGAGAGTAAGAGCTTAAGGCTAAGAATCTCAGCCCAGTTGTTGGTTCCTCTGCCAAATCCAAACGACATCACAAAATAATGTGAAGGGGACAAAAATAGGAGCGCCCCTCCCCCACAAAGATTGTTCTGGCAGGCCCCGTCGAAGAAACCTTAAGGCTGTGTTGGATCGTGGTCCAAGGGTTGTATGTTCCTATTGGAGATGGTCTGTTTGCAACGATGGAGAGCTAAGTGGATGCCGCAGCTGTTGATGTCCACTAAAGCTGGTAAACCAACTTTATCCGAGAACAGGCAGTTGTTTCGGGATAACCATGTGCCTTAGATAACAATAGAGGGAAGGCGTTTGTAAGAAGCAAACACTGAGTTATCAGTCCAACTTCGCCAGGCCTCTACTAGAGAGTGCCCTTCCCACCAAAAATTTACTTTAGGGATCCGAGACACAACCTTCCAAACCTCCTTAATGAAGCTACAGTGGAGAAAAAGATGTAATACATTTTCCTCATCATGAGAACACAGGTAGCACCTGCTAGGACCCTGTAGTTTTCTTTTTTGCAGGAAGTCCCAGGTAGGAACTCTGTTAGCTAAGATACACCACAAGAAAATGAGAGCTTTGAGTGGACTCTGCAATCTCCAAATAGATTTCCACCACCACACCAGTTCCCTGTCCCAAAAGTTTGCGCTGATCCACTGATAGCCATATTTCAGTGTATATGTACCTGAGGGATCCCCATCCCATACCATGGTGTCGTCTTCGTCATTGAGAAAGATCTGATCCCTGCTAAGAGCGCGCAAATAAGTTCTGAGTTCATTCTCCAAATCCAAGTCTAATCCAAAGGATTCGGCTCACCTCCAGACAGGCCTTCCCATCCAGAAGTTTTCCTCATCCACCAAATGTTGGAGAACAATAATATGCCACTGTCGCAGTTCCATGATCAGTCCATCTGACAGGAGATGCTGTGCTTCACAGCCAACCCAAGGATCTCGGCCAACCCTCAACCTACGCCCATTACCAACATCCCAAACAAGGTTCTGTTCGATAACATGAAAGGAGGAGACAAGCGCTTTCCGAATGACAGACCCCCCTTTATGTGTCTTAAGCGGGGACCTAATCCAATCCTCCACAGTATCCGGTGCAATATATTTGAGAGTCATAATTCGAGCCCAGAAACCTCCAGAAGTGATTAACCTCCATCCACATTTGGCAGCCAAATCGTGAGAGAAAAAGAAAATGTTTTTGAGTCCCCAACCTCCCAGAGCTTTGGGTGTAGCAATGCGTTCCCATTTCACCCAAGGCGTAACATGTACATCCTCCTTTCCATTCCACAAGAAGCGAAAACAAATTTTCTGAGCAGCTTCCAGAATCCCCTTCGGTATCCAAGCAAGGGACATCCAATAAACTGGAATGGCTTCCAGAACCGACTTCACCAAGATCAATCTGCCAGCACGTGAGAGCCACCTGAAGCTCCAACAATTGAGTCTTTTTTCCAGCTTTTCCAAGAGCCAAACCCAGTCATGTTTCAGATAGTTATTTGGCTTTAGATGAAAACCCAGGTAACGTAACCCCTCCGAAAGGTTAAGAAGATGGAAGGGGAACAGATCAGTGAAGGTGTGAAGCTCCTCCTCTTCCATAAGAGAGACCGTAAGAGTAGATTTGTCATATTTGATCTCCATTCCGGTTGCAACGGAGAAGAGGTCCAGGATTTCCTTATATTTAACTGCCTCCCCTCTACAGCCAGAGCAGAAGATTTGAATGTCATCCACAAAGAGCAGATCTGTGAGCGCGGTGCCCGGAGCCACCAGGATCCCTTCGATATCTCCCATGCGCTTAGCTTCCTTAATGGCCCTTCTCAAGATTTCATCCACCAATAAAAATAACAGAGGGGATAGAGGGCATCCCTGGCGTAATCCATGGCCAGAGTGGAAGAAGGGGGTCGCTGCACCATTCATAAGTATCGAGAAAGAAACAGTGGTAATCCAACTCATGATCCAGCGAATGAAACCGATCTCGAAACCCAAATGTGTAAGCATAAGACGGATATAAAGCCAACTGACCTTGTCAAATGCCTTAGAAAGATCAATTTTGAGAATTACACCTTTCTGCTTACTAGATTTGATACTGTGTAGACCTTCCTGCGCTAAGCCAATGGCTTCATGAATCTGACATCCTTCAAGAAACCCGAACTGCTCCTCAGAGATGTGTGTGGATAATATAGGTTTGAGTCGACGAGCGATCACCTTAGTGACAATCTTATACACACAGTTGCAAAGTGAGATGGGACAATATTAGTAAGCAGGCCTAATTGTTGCGGAATGTTTCCTGAAAAATTGAAATAACACTAGTCAAAAGATTTTAACAATTTTAAAAACACTTTTTAAACAAAGAGAGAATAGTACTTGTGAGCCTGTTTGCTGCTAAGAAAACATGTTGCAGCTGTGTGAGGGAACCCAACTCTGGGGGAATACTTACAGTAAGAGTGTTGTAGGAGACCTCCAAGTTTGTGCAATTGCTAAGATCACTGGGGATGTTTCCTTCCAAATGACTATTGTCTAGCCTCAACTTCTTCAAACGAGCAAGGGAACCCAACTCCTGGGGAATACTTCTAGTAAGATTGTTGTAGGAGAGCCCCAAGTAAGCCAAATTTGTGCAATTGCTGAGATCACCGGGGATGTTTCCATGCATAGCTATAAGTGATTACAACTAAGCATGGACAACAAGTAACATATAAACTCTTTATGGCACTTAACTTGTGAATTATCGGTGTTCAACTACCACAAGTTAAGTGGCTATGCTAATTATCTACATAAACACCTATCACTATAATTTTAAAAAAAACTAAACAAATACTAAGCAAAAAAAAAAAAAAATTATTAAATTATTATATATTCAATATTTAATAATATTTCATATCATTATCATTATTATTTTTTATATTATAAACACTTTACACTAAATCTTTAATTATTATTTTTTTAATTTTGATAATTTAAAATGACATGATGTGTTATCAAATGTTTTTTTGAAAAATTGTAATATTGTTTAACAAAAGTAAAATATATACTTTTGGATCTCTTTGTGATATTATTCATAAGTACATTATTTAGTTATTTTCTGGGAGATGATATCGTTAAGATTTTCTTACTAATATTATTAATAAGTTTTAAGATAACTTGAATTTGGGAAACACATGATTGATGTTATATTTACTTTAAAATTTTGGAAATGTTACATTATATGAATGGAAGAGTTTGTTTTTTAGAATTTTCTTAATTATTTAACTTTATAAATTTTATAAAAAAAATTATTTGCAAATTAATATGTAGAATGGTTTTTAAGAATTTATGTTTTTTTTATAGATAAACAAATTTTAATATATTTTTAGGCACATTATTCTTACAAACAATTATTTTTTATGTCAAATATAAGACTACTGAATCTATCAAAATCTCCTCATAGTTAAACCTATCATTTTATTACTCTTACAAACCTTACTCCTACAAACCTAAGGATTCTAGACCAAGCTTGACATACACTTCAAACTAATAATTTTAAACCATAGATGCAAGTGGTTTGAATATTTCTCAAATAAATAAAATAACTACAACAAAAAAAGAACCAATCTTCCAAGTTAACTAATGTTAATGCATTAGCTCTGAAAAATCCAACCTCAACCATTGGGATGGATATTGTGCACTACTACCAAGAGTCCTTCTCTTGAGGTGGTGATAAGAAGAAATGTCTATGCCTCATTTGTTGAAAACTCCAGTGACCTAATACTATAACCTCATACTATAAGGATTTTTTTTAAAGATCAAGCATCATACTGTAAACGATGATAAACATGATCTTTATAAACTTATATAAACTACACATTCAATTAACTCTAAATGCCAGTTCAATTGGTTGAACCATACACTCAAGGAATGTTATCAATAAAGAGACCATACGTCACAAGCTCACATCCAATTGAATCTTTTGAGATCACTACATCAAAACAAAATATACATTCAATCCCACTAAACAAACAACATGTAAGATTTGTTGCTCTCAATATATTATTCAATAATATAAATTTCAAATCTATAACTTAAAAAAATGAAAATTAACCACTCACTTTTACACATTAAATCTCTTTAACTACTTACCTTATAAAACTAAATCTATTTAAATGAGGTGACATTTACATTACCATTTTAATAAATAATAATATAAAGTTTTACAACTAATCTATTTTACAATTATTAAGTTTTACATTTGAATTAATTATCCCAAAACTTGTAGTTACATTAAATCTTTTAAGAAACATGTATTTAAAATAAATATGGAAATCAATACAAATTAAAACTAAATCTCTTTAAATTAGGTGACATTTACATTACCATCTTATTAAATAATAATATAAAGTTTTATTATTTCCAACTTCAAATTAATTAATTGTACAATTATTAAGTTTTATATTTAAATTAATTCAAAACTTGTACTCACATTAAATATTTTAAAAGAAATATGTATTTAAAAGAAATAAGTAAATCCATACAAATGGGGTTGAAGGAACATAATGTAGATATCATATATATAATAGATTCTAAAAATTTGATGTAGTCAAGGATTCTCAAAATGTAGGTTATTACATTTTTATTACTTAGTTAGATTGTTCACTAAGACTCCTCATCTGCCATACATGTTCAAGTGATACATGTCTCTTAGTTGTACCTTCCCTTCAAGACATCTTTTAATTATATCTTATATTTAAAGCTTGTTCTTCAATTGGCCAACTTCTTTTAATTATATCTTACACTTAGAGCTTGTTCTCAAATTGGCCAACTTAGCTTCTTGTTCAATTCTATCATCTATCTTTACTTGAAATATCCTTTAGAGAATAAGCTGTAAGAAAATCCATACACTTCTTCAATAATGAAACAATCAAAAGTTTACGCATAACAATTAATATTTATTTATATATTGATTTTATCACTTTATACTTTAAACTAATTTATCTTTAATTAAAATCTTAACATATAAACTTAATTAAAAATTTCACAAATATATTTTTCTATGTGTTAATATTTTTTAACAAAATAATGATTTTACATATACATTATAAACTTTAATATCAAATATTTATATATAAGATAACATATGTTCTTTATAAGTATTTTGATATTTATTTCAATTGTTATTTGCAGAATCATGATGGTTAAAAAAAATAGGTTATAGGATAATTTATTACATTCTTAAAGTAGATATATAAATGTTTTGTTTTAGGATTCTTAAAGTAAATATATAAATGTTTTGTTTTAGGGTTGGGACAATAAAAACATATATTTTTAATGTTTTAGTTATTTTCATTTTATTTATGATTAAAGTTAAGGAAATTTGAATTAAAATTGAGCAAATCCAAAAATGTTTTATAATTTATAATTCTAAAACTAAATAAGTAAATGTCTTATTCAAATCATTCTATTTAGTTCAAATACAACTTACTTTAATTAAATATTAAAATTATAAACACAAATTATTCAAGTTAAATAAAAATAAATTCCATATCCTAATATTATGAAATTAAAGAACAAAATCAAGAATGTCAAAACTACCACCAATGATCAAAACCTACATAGTGAATTAGTCACTAAAGTAGTTATCCAAAACACATTAAGATGGACAAATTTTGCAAAATTTGTAATACATGGGAGGTTAAGAATGACAACATTTTTTATAATCTATACGTTAAAAATATAAAAAATAATCTTATCCAGTTTTATAGCTTAATTATAATAATAATTTTGATACTTTGTCCTCTATTATATAAAATATAAAAATGACATTTGAAAAAATATTTAATTTAAATTGAATAATAATAATCTTCTTCTTGATCCTTTAGGGTTTGGATTAAGTGTTTCTTTTCTTATTTTTATGAATATTAATATCATTATTGTTTTCCTTTCAAGGTAGTTAGCTTGGGTTGTCTTTCATTAACTCTTTCAAGTATTAAATTCAAGATGTGCTACCACTTTATTGTTCTATTTAAGATGGTAGAGAACTTAACAATGAGCCTTTAGAGTTTGGGTTAAGTTTTTCTTTTCTTGTTTTGATGAGTGAAATCCTTATTGTTTTCCTTTCAAGGTAGTTATCTTGGATTGTCCTTCATTAACCCCTTCAAGTATTAAAGTCAAGATGTGCTACCACTTTATTGTTCTATTTAAGATGGTGGATCCCTTAATTCATTGATATGGAGGAATCATGCAAATATTATTCCTTGGAAAATATAATTATTCCTATCACATTACTTTTGCATAAAGAAATAAAATTATTTCTATTACATTATTCTGCATATAGGTGGTTTGGGTTACACACTTACTTTGCTTGTCTTTATACATATCAAATTCATTTTTCTTTTTCTTTTCAAGTTAGTTAGCTTGTGTTATCCTTATTAACCCCTTCCCACTCCCCACTCAACATTGAGTCTTTATATTTTGGGTTACATGATTTCCTTACTTGTCGATATTAGTATAAAGTCTTTTTTTATTTTTCCTTTCAAGGTAGTTAGCTTGAGTTGTCATTGATTAAACCCTTCAAGTATTAAAGGCAAGATGTGATACCGCTTTTTTTATGCCTTTTAAGTTGGTAAAGCACTTAAACTCATTGATATAGAGGAATCCCACAAATAATACTCTTTGGAAAATATAGTTATTTCTTTTACATGACTTTAGCATAAAGGTAATTGTTTCTATTACATTATTTTTGCTTAAAGGTGTTTTGGGTTGCATGCCTCTTAATTCCTTTTATAAGTATTAATTAATTATTATTTTTCATATCAAATTACCTATCTTGCATTATCTTTGATTAAACCCTTTCCACCTAAGACTGAATCTTTAGGGTTTGGGTTAAATTCTTTCCTTATTTGTCTTTATCAATATTAAAGTCATTATGATTTTTCTTTTCAAGGTGATTAGCTTGCATTGTCCTTGATTATCCTCTTCCCACCCAACACTAACATTTTAGGGTTTGGGTTACATGCTTCCCTTACTTGTCTTATCGATAATAAAGTTATTCTTAGTTTTCCTTTCATGTTAGCTAGCTTTCAATATCATTGATTAACTCCATCCCACCTAGCACTGAGCTTTTAGGTACCTATTAATAACTTTTGTAAGCAATTCATTATTATTTTTAGGAGTGGCCACCACTTCACATAAGTCTTAAGTGCTTATTAATGGAATCTTATGTAGAATAATCTGATTTTCTCTACCATGCTAGTTTGATTATGTTGGTTTTGAGTGGTCCATTTTTACTCTCCATTAGGTGGATATGTGGTTATTAGTGACACATCAAGTTTAATGATGCATTATTTGATTTGATTAGAGTTGTGGTGATTTATAACAATATTGTGACTGCTAATTGTAAACATTATGATAATACTTAAATTTCTTTGAAAATTATTTCAATGATTTAGTACGAATGTATATCCATCTTAACCCTATAAGTTAAACACCAAGAGGGTCAAATTCTTAAGATATTAAAGTGCACTCTTTTTTTTTATAATTTAAAATAGATCTAGGATAATTACATGGTAGCACCAAGAAGTCAAAACCTCATTACTTATAAATATGTTAAAATAAAATCTTGATTATCATATCTAAATAACATCTCTTCTTTTTATATAAAGTATTTCTATATAAATTATGTAAATCTACATAAAATATTTTATATGTAAATCTCACATCTCATAAGTATATTATTTTTATTTTTATTATTATTATGTATCAATTTTGATATCTATAGTAATGTTAGCCTTATCTATGTGACAACAACAACATCTGTTTCATATTCCATGTTAAAAATGTATTTTCACTCAAATTAATTTTGATTAATATAATATATTAAATTTTTCTATTTATATTAACATATCAGCATAATAGATAACTTTTTGATTTGGGTTGTGTCTGCAACTAGGTCATTGAAGGAAAGGATGTCTCTGTACCGCGCAAAGGAACGGTGTCGGACTCTAGTGGAATTCGTCCTCCACTAGCGCCTAAAAAGGCCACATTTAGATCATTGATTTCCTCCATGAAAATAGGATTTAGATCATTGATTTCCTCCATGAAAATAGGATCTAATCCTATATCCTCCTGATTTGTTAAAAAATCGATAGATATTCTTGAAATGATTCCCCCCGTCACCTCATCGAGGCATAAGGATTTGGTAATGGCAGAAATGGGTTTTAATGGCCATTTTACTGGAATATGGTCATCTCCTGGGTTGATCGAAATTTGGTTTCAAAACAATTGGCATGTGTTAAACAAGGGAATAATTACACATTATTTTTGTGGAAGGGGCTTCTATGATTTTCTCTTTGAGTTTAAAGGAGACAGATATTTTATATTTCGAAGTGGGTCATATTTCTTCAGCAACATGGGAATGCATCTTAATAGTTGGACTCTAGACTTCAATTCATGTTCGACCATTCCTTCAATAGTTCCAGTGTGGATAATACAACTCATCTTCATCTTCATTATTGGGAAGATGATTATCTAAGGGATATTGGAAATAAGCTAGGTAAATATATAGATAAATCTGAACCTAAATCAGGAATGTTTCAATGTGCTCAAATCTACGCGGAATTTGATCTTGAGAAAGGGATTCCTAAAGTGATTAATCTCATCTTGGATTATTGGAGTCATTATCAACAACTAGACTAGGAACAATTACCTTTCAAGTGCACACCCTGTCATGAATATGGCCATTTTTCTAAAGACTGCAAAAAGGAAAGGATCCAAGGCACATTGACTCAAAGTACAAAAGATCCATGGTAGAAAGTCATAAACAAATATGGGTTGAAGTAAGTGTTAAACTCTCAATTCAATAATCCTACCTCTTATGAACTTCCTTCCTCCTCACAAGTAGCCCCAAATCAACATTCGACTGGTAACCTAAGCCCCTCTTCTAATCCACCTAGATTTGTTAACTGATTTGATTCAATTGATTGAGAAGATCCCTCTCTGATAGTATATTTTTATGAATTCATGGCTACATTGGTAAATGCCCCAACATCATCTTCCTAGCCTTGAACTCTATCCTTCTTGATCGGATTGGAATTAACACTCTCAATAAATCGTGGATCTAGTAGGGAAGGAGATATGGCGGATCAACTAGAAGAAATAGAGCCAAATATTGAAAAGTAGGTTATCACAGTCGATGTCCAAATGAGGAAACAAGTTATGCAAGATTTAACCGAGGAGGAGAAAGATGAAGCTAAGGAAGAAGAGAAATAATCTTGCACTAATCTTGTAAGGTGGGAAGAAAACCAGCTAAATAAATAAGAGAAGAAAAAAATATTAAGGAAAAAATGTTGGGTTTACAATCAAACTTGGATAGAAATTTCATTCCAGGATGAAAGAACCCATCGCAAAATGGAACAGGTTCCCTATTGACTCTGAGTAGTTAAAGGAGAGGATTTACCCAAAACTCCTTCGGTAAGTAATGAAGTTAGTCTCCTGCAATAATAGAGGAATGGGTAGTAGGATTAAAGAAGAATCCATGAGACATCTAATAAAATCAGAAAGACCTACAATCCTTCTTCTCCAAGAGATAAAAGTACAATATCTAGACATGCAAAATATAGGCCAAAAACAACGGAAAGTTAGGCAAGGGATAACAGCAAGTTCGCAAGGATTCTCCAAAGAAATTATTTTGTATTGCGACAATATAGAACTAGAGCTGATAAGTTCAATGAAATCACAACATTAGACCTATACTGACCTCGTAAGTAAAAAAATTGGATTCCATTATAAAATATTCAATATATATGTTCCCATTCACAATAGAGAAAAACAATAATGTTGGCAAATAATAGAAAATGAAAGAGAATTAGTAGGACCTAGAAGATACAAATTTGCAAAGGATCTAAATACAGTTCTTTCTCAGGAAGTGAAGCGGAGAAGAATTTCTATCTGAGATGCCACAAGAGAAAATCTTGATGTTAGAAAAACAGGATCGCGGTGCAATAACAATAAATAGAAATGCAAATATAATCACACATACACATTACAAGAGAGACACAGATATATCATGGTTCACCCAACTTGGGATACATCCACACTGAAGTTTCCAGTCCTTATTATTATACCGTCCAGTAAAGTGAAGGGATACAACCTGCAGCACAGCTGCTGCACTTCCTCTTAACTGTCTCATAATCTCTCTTCTTTTGATCTCATAGATATTTACAATGCATAATACCTAATACATCAACCCTAGATGTATTGCGATGTCTTTCTTTTATAAGGGAAATACAATGGGAAAATACCACGGGTTACCCAAAACCATGGGCCCGAAAAATGTTGGCGAAAACAACCCCAAAAATCCCCCCGGACCCCCTGAGGATCGGGACGGGATCATAACCAAACCCGAGGTTCAAACATGGTTGAATCATCATCTATGAGACTAGAAGATCTAGCTCCACAACCAACACTTGAGGGGGTGAAAATGAAAAGCTGGGTAACACTTCCGTGAGAATTGGGTGCCCAAGCAACATGGCGGAAGCTATTCGGACGAATAACATTTGTTATTCCGCCGAATAACTATAGTTATTTGGTCTAATAATCTATACATTATTTGGTCGAATAATGTTTAACGGAGAACTGTTTCGATTGATGGAGACCTCGAAATATGTGCAAAGGCATAGCGGCTGGTAATTTTGCACAGTGGTTCTCTGTTTATTCGGCCAAATAATTATTCTGCATAAAAGGTCTGCTACGGCCCACACTCATCATTTTCCTCTGTGAAATTGGCTGGTCCCCTCTTGTCTCCCCGCCAGCCACAGCTATACCCCGCTTGTCTCCCCATCGTTTGTTATCTCCTGTCGTCCCTGTGGAGTTCTGCCACCCTCTCGACCTGGAGATCTGCCACCTTAATGGCCTCCTCTCATCATGGAGATCTACCATCCTATCGGCCTACCCTATCATGGAGAGACGCCACCCTTTCAGCTTGGTTCTGTTGGCCCTTTTGGCCTCCTCTCGGCCTAGTTTTGTTGGCCTTTTCGGCCTTTTCTCGGACTGCTCTTGGCTCGGTTCTGTTCGCCCTTTCGTCCTCCTCTTGGCGTTGTTCCATTGCTCCATTTGACCTCTTTTTGGCCTCCTTTCAGCCAGGTTTCGTTGCCACTCTCGGCCGCCTCTGGGCCTCCTTTCGGCCTGGTTTTGTTTCCGCTTTAGGCCTCCTCTCGGCCTGGTTCTGTCGCCCCTTTCAATGTCATTCTGTTGCCTCTTTTGATGTGGATCACAAAATTGGTGTGGTGTGGAGTCTAGCCATTCATGGAGTTGGACATCGTCCACTGAAGGTAATTTATTTAATTTTTTCTGTTTTCTTTTTGTTAATTTTTATATTTTCGGTGCAATGCTATTTCTAATTCTTTTACATGTTTGGCAGGTAATGTTTCATTTTTTTAGTGCCGGGCTTCGTTTTGCTTCCCTCGTTTTTCGGCTTCGGTCTCTGGAGTTCAGTTTCATCGGTGTATTTCATCTGTGAAAAATAAACAGGTATGCCTTCTAATTTGATGAACTCAATTAAGATGTCAATTTAGTTTTTGATAAACGGTTTTTTTCAGTTGGTGAGTGTTGAACTCTGCCCAGATTGACAGAGTTCATGAACTATGTCCATGTGGATAGAGTTCATGAACTCTGCCAATCTGGGCATAGTTCATGAACTCTGTCCATGATCCATGAACTCTTCCCACATGGACAAAGTTCATGAACTCTCTCCATGTGGACAGATTTCATGAACTCTGTTCATGATCCATGAACACTTCCCACATGGACAGAGTTCATGAACTCTTCCCATCATGAACTCTGATATCATTTTTCATAGTGATTATAGTAATACTTACATTTCCTGCTCAGATTACCCATATAAGGATCATAGTGTAATATGGACCCAAAGTAATCACTAATGTGAACACTTTTTAGTACAACTATAACACCATATATTACGTATACAGCTGAAGCAACACGACTAGTAGTAAGATCAACATACAAGGATAATTAAGAGTTGACAGTTATAAGATCAATAAGAGAATATAAGTCTATGAACATATACAAACTAAGACCTTAAATAACATTATTAGTAATTATACCAATATTAATGTTGTAAGGATTAACATAGCTCAACTATGCTTGTTATTCGATATAAGACCAATATGTGACATCAAGATCACTAGCTAGTAGTACTATAATTCATATAATAATTGTATATGTAATTAGCTAAGTTCTATCATCCTATCAATATAAGACTCATCTTAACTATCTATGTAAGCTCATATACTAATGGACCGACCTCATATATATGTCATAAGTTGTGAGCTTTATTTTGACTATGTATTTCACAGTTCGTTAACTATAACAGCTTCTATAGCTTGCAATGTACTCTGCTTTAATGGGATTCAAACTAGTTAAGTACTGGTTTCATTGAATATGTTGATATAAGTAAGCTATCATAATCATTGGGATTTAATAGAGGTATATTTTAATATGCATTATAACTCTATTATGGAAAGCATAGAAGTATTGTCATTGGTTACTAATTACACTAGTTATCCAAAGCTCATGAGGTAATGAACTGCTCACATATCTGTCATTTAACCCTAATTAATGGTATTAGCTTATTGAATTGAATTACATCAGCTTTATCTATTCAGTCACATCATCATGTGTAACTTATGATTACCATTGTTTAGTGTGTTATGTTATAGCTATAGTATCCCATAGATATGAATAAGCCTTGAACTATCATATATTATGGTAATTTTTAATCATTGTCGTAATCATAATAGTCTTTATTAGAGGTCTAATTTATGAGCTATTAAAGTCAATGGAACTGGTAGTAAGTAGTTATAGAAAAAGAGGTTTTAATTATTTATCCAGTTAAACCACTATCATTGCAAACTAGTAGAAGTTTAAAGAAGACCTCCCATTTTGCATTGCTTGTACAGTAACTAAAAAGTAACCAATAAACACTATGAATCTAACTAAGTAGTTACTCTACATGATCTTGTGAACTCTGTCCACATGGAAAGTCCATGTGGACAGACTTAAATTTCAGTGGAAAACTTAAACCTAACAGTTGGGAAACTGAAACCTTCAAACTCCTATCAAAACAATAGACTCTGAATGTTAGATCTACGAACATGAACAAGTTTAAGATGAAAATATGAGCAGCAAGCTACAGGAAAACGAAGAACAACATACTATTATGTACTGAAAATTATAAACACAAATTATTCAAGTTAAATAAAAATAAATTCCATATCCTAATATTATGAAATTAAAGAACAAAATCAAGAATGTCAAAACTACCACCAATGATCAAAACCTACATAGTGAATTAGTCACTAAAGTAGTTATCCAAAACACATTAAGATGGACAAATTTTGCAAAATTTGTAATACATGGGAGGTTAAGAATGACAACATTTTTTATAATCTATACGTTAAAAATATAAAAAATAATCTTATCCAGTTTTATAGCTTAATTATAATAATAATTTTGATACTTTGTCCTCTATTATATAAAATATAAAAATGACATTTGAAAAAATATTTAATTTAAATTGAATAATAATAATCTTCTTCTTGATCCTTTAGGGTTTGGATTAAGTGTTTCTTTTCTTATTTTTATGAATATTAATATCATTATTGTTTTCCTTTCAAGGTAGTTAGCTTGGGTTGTCTTTCATTAACTCTTTCAAGTATTAAATTCAAGATGTGCTACCACTTTATTGTTCTATTTAAGATGGTAGAGAACTTAACAATGAGCCTTTAGAGTTTGGGTTAAGTTTTTCTTTTCTTGTTTTGATGAGTGAAATCCTTATTGTTTTCCTTTCAAGGTAGTTATCTTGGATTGTCCTTCATTAACCCCTTCAAGTATTAAAGTCAAGATGTGCTACCACTTTATTGTTCTATTTAAGATGGTGGATCCCTTAATTCATTGATATGGAGGAATCATGCAAATATTATTCCTTGGAAAATATAATTATTCCTATCACATTACTTTTGCATAAAGAAATAAAATTATTTCTATTACATTATTCTGCATATAGGTGGTTTGGGTTACACACTTACTTTGCTTGTCTTTATACATATCAAATTCATTTTTCTTTTTCTTTTCAAGTTAGTTAGCTTGTGTTATCCTTATTAACCCCTTCCCACTCCCCACTCAACATTGAGTCTTTATATTTTGGGTTACATGATTTCCTTACTTGTCGATATTAGTATAAAGTCTTTTTTTATTTTTCCTTTCAAGGTAGTTAGCTTGAGTTGTCATTGATTAAACCCTTCAAGTATTAAAGGCAAGATGTGATACCGCTTTTTTTATGCCTTTTAAGTTGGTAAAGCACTTAAACTCATTGATATAGAGGAATCCCACAAATAATACTCTTTGGAAAATATAGTTATTTCTTTTACATGACTTTAGCATAAAGGTAATTGTTTCTATTACATTATTTTTGCTTAAAGGTGTTTTGGGTTGCATGCCTCTTAATTCCTTTTATAAGTATTAATTAATTATTATTTTTCATATCAAATTACCTATCTTGCATTATCTTTGATTAAACCCTTTCCACCTAAGACTGAATCTTTAGGGTTTGGGTTAAATTCTTTCCTTATTTGTCTTTATCAATATTAAAGTCATTATGATTTTTCTTTTCAAGGTGATTAGCTTGCATTGTCCTTGATTATCCTCTTCCCACCCAACACTAACATTTTAGGGTTTGGGTTACATGCTTCCCTTACTTGTCTTATCGATAATAAAGTTATTCTTAGTTTTCCTTTCATGTTAGCTAGCTTTCAATATCATTGATTAACTCCATCCCACCTAGCACTGAGCTTTTAGGTACCTATTAATAACTTTTGTAAGCAATTCATTATTATTTTTAGGAGTGGCCACCACTTCACATAAGTCTTAAGTGCTTATTAATGGAATCTTATGTAGAATAATCTGATTTTCTCTACCATGCTAGTTTGATTATGTTGGTTTTGAGTGGTCCATTTTTACTCTCCATTAGGTGGATATGTGGTTATTAGTGACACATCAAGTTTAATGATGCATTATTTGATTTGATTAGAGTTGTGGTGATTTATAACAATATTGTGACTGCTAATTGTAAACATTATGATAATACTTAAATTTCTTTGAAAATTATTTCAATGATTTAGTACGAATGTATATCCATCTTAACCCTATAAGTTAAACACCAAGAGGGTCAAATTCTTAAGATATTAAAGTGCACTCTTTTTTTTTATAATTTAAAATAGATCTAGGATAATTACATGGTAGCACCAAGAAGTCAAAACCTCATTACTTATAAATATGTTAAAATAAAATCTTGATTATCATATCTAAATAACATCTCTTCTTTTTATATAAAGTATTTCTATATAAATTATGTAAATCTACATAAAATATTTTATATGTAAATCTCACATCTCATAAGTATATTATTTTTATTTTTATTATTATTATGTATCAATTTTGATATCTATAGTAATGTTAGCCTTATCTATGTGACAACAACAACATCTGTTTCATATTCCATGTTAAAAATGTATTTTCACTCAAATTAATTTTGATTAATATAATATATTAAATTTTTCTATTTATATTAACATATCAGCATAATAGATAACTTTTTGATTTGGGTTGTGTCTGCAACTAGGTCATTGAAGGAAAGGATGTCTCTGTACCGCGCAAAGGAACGGTGTCGGACTCTAGTGGAATTCGTCCTCCACTAGCGCCTAAAAAGGCCACATTTAGATCATTGATTTCCTCCATGAAAATAGGATTTAGATCATTGATTTCCTCCATGAAAATAGGATCTAATCCTATATCCTCCTGATTTGTTAAAAAATCGATAGATATTCTTGAAATGATTCCCCCCGTCACCTCATCGAGGCATAAGGATTTGGTAATGGCAGAAATGGGTTTTAATGGCCATTTTACTGGAATATGGTCATCTCCTGGGTTGATCGAAATTTGGTTTCAAAACAATTGGCATGTGTTAAACAAGGGAATAATTACACATTATTTTTGTGGAAGGGGCTTCTATGATTTTCTCTTTGAGTTTAAAGGAGACAGATATTTTATATTTCGAAGTGGGTCATATTTCTTCAGCAACATGGGAATGCATCTTAATAGTTGGACTCTAGACTTCAATTCATGTTCGACCATTCCTTCAATAGTTCCAGTGTGGATAATACAACTCATCTTCATCTTCATTATTGGGAAGATGATTATCTAAGGGATATTGGAAATAAGCTAGGTAAATATATAGATAAATCTGAACCTAAATCAGGAATGTTTCAATGTGCTCAAATCTACGCGGAATTTGATCTTGAGAAAGGGATTCCTAAAGTGATTAATCTCATCTTGGATTATTGGAGTCATTATCAACAACTAGACTAGGAACAATTACCTTTCAAGTGCACACCCTGTCATGAATATGGCCATTTTTCTAAAGACTGCAAAAAGGAAAGGATCCAAGGCACATTGACTCAAAGTACAAAAGATCCATGGTAGAAAGTCATAAACAAATATGGGTTGAAGTAAGTGTTAAACTCTCAATTCAATAATCCTACCTCTTATGAACTTCCTTCCTCCTCACAAGTAGCCCCAAATCAACATTCGACTGGTAACCTAAGCCCCTCTTCTAATCCACCTAGATTTGTTAACTGATTTGATTCAATTGATTGAGAAGATCCCTCTCTGATAGTATATTTTTATGAATTCATGGCTACATTGGTAAATGCCCCAACATCATCTTCCTAGCCTTGAACTCTATCCTTCTTGATCGGATTGGAATTAACACTCTCAATAAATCGTGGATCTAGTAGGGAAGGAGATATGGCGGATCAACTAGAAGAAATAGAGCCAAATATTGAAAAGTAGGTTATCACAGTCGATGTCCAAATGAGGAAACAAGTTATGCAAGATTTAACCGAGGAGGAGAAAGATGAAGCTAAGGAAGAAGAGAAATAATCTTGCACTAATCTTGTAAGGTGGGAAGAAAACCAGCTAAATAAATAAGAGAAGAAAAAAATATTAAGGAAAAAATGTTGGGTTTACAATCAAACTTGGATAGAAATTTCATTCCAGGATGAAAGAACCCATCGCAAAATGGAACAGGTTCCCTATTGACTCTGAGTAGTTAAAGGAGAGGATTTACCCAAAACTCCTTCGGTAAGTAATGAAGTTAGTCTCCTGCAATAATAGAGGAATGGGTAGTAGGATTAAAGAAGAATCCATGAGACATCTAATAAAATCAGAAAGACCTACAATCCTTCTTCTCCAAGAGATAAAAGTACAATATCTAGACATGCAAAATATAGGCCAAAAACAACGGAAAGTTAGGCAAGGGATAACAGCAAGTTCGCAAGGATTCTCCAAAGAAATTATTTTGTATTGCGACAATATAGAACTAGAGCTGATAAGTTCAATGAAATCACAACATTAGACCTATACTGACCTCGTAAGTAAAAAAATTGGATTCCATTATAAAATATTCAATATATATGTTCCCATTCACAATAGAGAAAAACAATAATGTTGGCAAATAATAGAAAATGAAAGAGAATTAGTAGGACCTAGAAGATACAAATTTGCAAAGGATCTAAATACAGTTCTTTCTCAGGAAGTGAAGCGGAGAAGAATTTCTATCTGAGATGCCACAAGAGAAAATCTTGATGTTAGAAAAACAGGATCGCGGTGCAATAACAATAAATAGAAATGCAAATATAATCACACATACACATTACAAGAGAGACACAGATATATCATGGTTCACCCAACTTGGGATACATCCACACTGAAGTTTCCAGTCCTTATTATTATACCGTCCAGTAAAGTGAAGGGATACAACCTGCAGCACAGCTGCTGCACTTCCTCTTAACTGTCTCATAATCTCTCTTCTTTTGATCTCATAGATCTTTACAATGCATAATACCTAATACATCAACCCTAGATGTATTGCGATGTCTTTCTTTTATAAGGGAAATACAATGGGAAAATACCACGGGTTACCCAAAACCATGGGCCCGAAAAATGTTGGCGAAAACAACCCCAAAAATCCCCCCGGACCCCCTGAGGATCGGGACGGGATCATAACCAAACCCGAGGTTCAAACATGGTTGAATCATAATCTATGAGACTAGAAGATCTAGCTCCACAACCAACACTTGAGGGGGTGAAAATGAAAAGCTGGGTAACACTTCCGTGAGAATTGGGTGCCCAAGCAACATGGCGGAAGCTATTCGGACGAATAACATTTGTTATTCCGCCGAATAACTATAGTTATTTGGTCTAATAATCTATACATTATTTGGTCGAATAATGTTTAACGGAGAACTGTTTCGATTGATGGAGACCTCGAAATATGTGCAAAGGCATAGCGGCTGGTAATTTTGCACAGTGGTTCTCTGTTTATTCGGCCAAATAATTATTCTGCATAAAAGGTCTGCTACGGCCCACACTCATCATTTTCCTCTGTGAAATTGGCTGGTCCCCTCTTGTCTCCCCGCCAGCCACAGCTATACCCCGCTTGTCTCCCCATCGTTTGTTATCTCCTGTCGTCCCTGTGGAGTTCTGCCACCCTCTCGACCTGGAGATCTGCCACCTTAATGGCCTCCTCTCATCATGGAGATCTACCATCCTATCGGCCTACCCTATCATGGAGAGACGCCACCCTTTCAGCTTGGTTCTGTTGGCCCTTTTGGCCTCCTCTCGGCCTAGTTTTGTTGGCCTTTTCGGCCTTTTCTCGGACTGCTCTTGGCTCGGTTCTGTTCGCCCTTTCGTCCTCCTCTCGGCGTTGTTCCATTGCTCCATTTGACCTCTTTTTGGCCTCCTTTCAGCCAGGTTTCGTTGCCACTCTCGGCCGCCTCTGGGCCTCCTTTCGGCCTGGTTTTGTTTCCGCTTTAGGCCTCCTCTCGGCCTGGTTCTGTCGCCCCTTTCAATGTCATTCTGTTGCCTCTTTTGATGTGGATCACAAAATTGGTGTGGTGTGGAGTCTAGCCATTCATGGAGTTGGACATCGTCCACTGAAGGTAATTTATTTAATTTTTTCTGTTTTCTTTTTGTTAATTTTTATATTTTCGGTGCAATGCTATTTCTAATTCTTTTACATGTTTGGCAGGTAATGTTTCATTTTTTTAGTGCCGGGCTTCGTTTTGCTTCCCTCGTTTTTCGGCTTCGGTCTCTGGAGTTCAGTTTCATCGGTGTATTTCATCTGTGAAAAATAAACAGGTATGCCTTCTAATTTGATGAACTCAATTAAGATGTCAATTTAGTTTTTGATAAACGGTTTTTTCAGTTGGTGAGTGTTGAACTCTGCCCAGATTGACAGAGTTCATGAACTATGTCCATGTGGATAGAGTTCATGAACTCTGCCAATCTGGGCATAGTTCATGAACTCTGTCCATGATCCATGAACTCTTCCCACATGGACAAAGTTCATGAACTCTCTCCATGTGGACAGATTTCATGAACTCTGTTCATGATCCATGAACACTTCCCACATGGACAGAGTTCATGAACTCTTCCCATCATGAACTCTGATATCATTTTTCATAGTGATTATAGTAATACTTACATTTCCTGCTCAGATTACCCATATAAGGATCATAGTGTAATATGGACCCAAAGTAATCACTAATGTGAACACTTTTTAGTACAACTATAACACCATATATTACGTATACAGCTGAAGCAACACGACTAGTAGTAAGATCAACATACAAGGATAATTAAGAGTTGACAGTTATAAGATCAATAAGAGAATATAAGTCTATGAACATATACAAACTAAGACCTTAAATAACATTATTAGTAATTATACCAATATTAATGTTGTAAGGATTAACATAGCTCAACTATGCTTGTTATTCGATATAAGACCAATATGTGACATCAAGATCACTAGCTAGTAGTACTATAATTCATATAATAATTGTATATGTAATTAGCTAAGTTCTATCATCCTATCAATATAAGACTCATCTTAACTATCTATGTAAGCTCATATACTAATGGACCGACCTCATATATATGTCATAAGTTGTGAGCTTTATTTTGACTATGTATTTCACAGTTCGTTAACTATAACAGCTTCTATAGCTTGCAATGTACTCTGCTTTAATGGGATTCAAACTAGTTAAGTACTGGTTTCATTGAATATGTTGATATAAGTAAGCTATCATAATCATTGGGATTTAATAGAGGTATATTTTAATATGCATTATAACTCTATTATGGAAAGCATAGAAGTATTGTCATTGGTTACTAATTACACTAGTTATCCAAAGCTCATGAGGTAATGAACTGCTCACATATCTGTCATTTAACCCTAATTAATGGTATTAGCTTATTGAATTGAATTACATCAGCTTTATCTATTCAGTCACATCATCATGTGTAACTTATGATTACCATTGTTTAGTGTGTTATGTTATAGCTATAGTATCCCATAGATATGAATAAGCCTTGAACTATCATATATTATGGTAATTTTTAATCATTGTCGTAATCATAATAGTCTTTATTAGAGGTCTAATTTATGAGCTATTAAAGTCAATGGAACTGGTAGTAAGTAGTTATAGAAAAAGAGGTTTTAATTATTTATCCAGTTAAACCACTATCATTGCAAACTAGTAGAAGTTTAAAGAAGACCTCCCATTTTGCATTGCTTGTACAGTAACTAAAAAGTAACCAATAAACACTATGAATCTAACTAAGTAGTTACTCTACATGATCTTGTGAACTCTGTCCACATGGAAAGTCCATGTGGACAGACTTAAATTTCAGTGGAAAACTTAAACCTAACAGTTGGGAAACTGAAACCTTCAAACTCCTATCAAAACAATAGACTCTGAATGTTAGATCTACGAACATGAACAAGTTTAAGATGAAAATATGAGCAGCAAGCTACAGGAAAACGAAGAACAACATACTATTATGCTTGAATAAAAGTTATTTTCTTTTACTTTTAAAGTATGCATGTTAAAATAACAGAGCTGTAATGAAGATTTAAGTTTTGTCTATTTAATTTGCAGAAACATATAAACTTGCGGAAAGCAGACATTTAATCATTTAGGTATTTTAAACAGAGACGGTTGGATTTTGTTTGTTTTCTCCAGAAAATTTTTTAAGGGAAAAACTAGGTATTTACTGATAAATGGAATTGAGACCCAGTGCCTAGCGGGGCACTACATATATAGCTGAACCAATATGACTAGTAGTAAGATCAACATATAAGGATAATTAAGAGTTGACAATTATAAGATCAATAAGAGCATATAAGTCTATGAACATATACAAACTAAGACCTTAAATAACATTATTAGTAATTATACCAATATTAATGTTGTAAGAATTAACATAGCTCAACTATGCTTGTTATTCGATATAAGACCAATATGTGACATCAAGATCACTAGCTAGTAGTACTATAATTCATATAATAATTGTATATGTAATTAGCTAAGTTCTATCATTCTGTCAATACAAGACTCATCTTAACTACCTATGTAAGCTCATATACTAATGGACCGACCTCATATATATGTCATAAGCTGTGAGCTTTATTTTGACTATGTATTTCACAGTTCGTTAACTATAACAACTTCTATAGCTTGCAATGTACTCTGCTTTAATGGGATTCAAACTAGTTATGTACTGGTTTGATTGAATATGTTGATATAAGTAAGCTATCATAATCATTGGGATTTAATAGAGGTATATTTTAATATGCATTATAACTCTATTATGGAAAGCATAGAAGTATTGTCATTGGTTACTAATTACACTAGTTATCCAAAGCTCATGAGGTAATGAACTGCTCACATATCTGTCATTTAACCCTAATTAATGGTATTAGCTTATTGAATTGAATTACAGCATCTTTATCTATTCAATCACATCATCATGCATAACTTATGATTACCATTGTTTAGTGTGTTATGTTATAGCTATAGTATCCCATAGATATGAATAAGCCTTGAACTATCATATATTATGGTAATTTTTAATCATTGTCGTAATCATAATAGTCTTTATTAGAGGTCTAATTTATGAGCTATTAAAGTCAATGGAACCAGTAGTAAGTAGTTATAGAAAAAGAGGTTTTAATTATTTATCCAGTTAAACCACTATCATTGCAAACTAGTAGAAGTTTAAAGAAGACCTCCCATTTTGCATTGCTTGTACAGTAACTAAAAAGTAACCAATAAACACTATGAATCTAACTAAGTAGTTACTCTACATGATCTTGTGAACTCTGTCCACATGGAAAGTCCATGTGGACAGACTTAAATTTCAGTGGAAAACTTAAACCTAACAGTTGGGAAACTGAAACCTTCAAACTCCTATCAAAACAATAGACTCTGAATGTTAGATCTACGAACATGAACAAGTTTAAGATGAAAATATGAGCAGCAAGCTACAGGAAAACGAAGAACAACATACTATTATGTACTTTTCCTTAACAATATTATTATCTTTGCCATTAACCAACTTCATGTAATTTCCCCATAGTTCCAACAACCTTGATCATACAATTAGAGCCTTGTCTAGTGAAAAGGTTGAAAACAAAGCACCTTGAGATAATTCAATATTTATATTTGTACACTAGAGCTGTAATTTGAAAACAACTGAAACAAGATTTATCATAAGATATTCAGGTAAACAAAAGAGAAAAATAAAACTTTAAGCAGGGCAATAAACTCTCTTATTTATATCCTATCTTATAGAATCAACACATGCAAGTGTCCAGGTTTTTTGGATTTCACCTAGTGGTTTGAAATTGAATCACCTTCTTTAATCAAAAAGAGACTCCACACAAAGATTCTAAGAATAAGGGTAGTGCGTGATTGTCCCCACCCACAATCCAACCTCATGCCCATTTAGAAGTGGTTCTAATGTCAAATACTATAACCCTACACTACTATTAGAGGGAAATAGTATGGGCTAATTTTTATTATCCCCAATAAGAGGGTTGAGAACTCATTGAAAAAGTAGAAAAGATGATTAACTTCTCCTTCCTAATTAATGCTTATAAGAATGGAATGTAAACATGGACAGAGTTCATGAACTCTGTCCATGTGGACAGAGTTGATAGATCAATATATTAAACTAAATCTCCAACACAACAAAGACAATTGTACTATGCACCAAACAACATGTTTTATGACTTTAAGTGGGACTAAAAGATGTTGAATGTGTATGTCTAATTTGGAGAATGTGACAGCATTCCAAAGTTCGTGGTATGATTTATTTGCACTTAAAATAAATCTATATGTCTAATTTGGAAAGCTGAACAGCATTGCAAGATTTTGTTGCACTTAAAGAACTTAGTTTCTTTAGCATCTAGGTCTTAGAATTTGTAGAATTAACATGTATAATTTGTATATGTTGACTTGATAGTTGTGTCAGTGTATATATCATATCAAATGGAAAGAGATCAGTCTTCAAGGAAAAAGCATAGGAGGTCATCACATTCTTTGGGAGTTGGTGTCCCATTTGACAATCAAAGATTGTCTACTTCACCTCGTGATTCAAGCTTATTGTACAGTTCACATTCAGTCGATCATTGGCGAGGCGATAGGAGTATAGATGGTTCCCCTTCATCTTCTGTGGGAGAACGTCGATCCCGACTTTCTGTCGGTATGAACATCAATCTTTTAATACATGTATAAATTTTATTTTTGTGTGTACGCAGTTTGTACATGTTTACACATAACTTTGTTTGTATTTGAAGCAGAGAGGGAGGAAGATCGAGCAAGGGAGATAGACATGGGTGTAAAGCAAGGTCACCAAGAGGTTCGTCATCCTACACAGGGTGACGAAGGTCGAGTCAGGACGCAATTTGTTGAACTAGATGAGCGTTGTACACCCATATCAACTTATCCATCTGATTTATCTGTGGAGCTTCCATGGGAAAGTGATCTTGCACAAACGAACCTTGAAAGTTGTAAATCTCACTATGATAGGCTGCAAAAAGATCTTTCTAGTTTGGATCTCTGTCCAGAGAACAAACAAAGTATAGAGATGGTTTTGACATCATTACAAAAATTCATTGAGGTATATGAGGATCTTGGACCAACAACAGATGGTTTTGTTGACTTGATGCGCAGAAGAAGGCCCGAGTGATGGGTCTAGATAAGTGGGATGTTGTGAAGGAGAGAGTGACCAAAGAATAGGCCATGGGAATGTTTAACTTCAAAGAGGGCCTAAAGCAAAAAGCATTGAAAGTGCAATATTTTAAGCACCCTCATCTTGCACATCATTTATATGATCGGTTCCTTGTAGCCTATGGTCAGTTGCCATGGAATGATGAGGTTTCTAATTATTTTGCTATTTTTTTTGGATATGAAGCCAGACTATACTGATATTCATTTTGACTTTTATGGAGTTGGAAAGGGGCGAATATACGATAGAAAAGGTGCTCTTAGAGATCCCACTACTCTTCAACCTCCACCTCAGATATCTCGCCCACCTATGCTTGTGACTTACAAATCGGAGATGGAGCCCACATTAGAACTTGGGACAATTGCAAGGCATGTTGTTGTTGAAGGTTTAACTTCGACATTTGTAGGAGTTGATGTGGGATTGAGTCGAGAGAGGGATCGAGCCACTATTTGGCATAATTTTGTTTACAAAACGAATGATGAGTTAGATGGAATGAGCATTGAAGATCTCAAGGCTTATGCTAAGGTTTGTCGTGATATAGCTTCGGATGTCCTGTCCAATGACACATCGAGTTTAGGATAGGTTTGTGTACTTTCAATCTATTTATTTTTTTTATTCATTTTGAATTGAACTTTTTGTTACATTATATCTATGTATGATATTATGCTTGTTTTGATGTATATTAATAAATACATTACGTAAATGTTTATTGGTTGCAGTTTTCTAGAATGATGAATGAACATAATTTTCGATTATCCACTAGTGAAAATGTTGAAAATGTAGAAGCGAATCTTGGAGAGGTATATTTATTATTTACATATTTGTATTTATGTTTGAAAGATATTTTATCATTTTTTATTTTTAATTTAACTATGTATCTTATTGTTAATGACTTATCCATGCAGGTTTATTTAGATTCGAACTTTTTTAATGATTTTCCATCTATTGTGAGCTAATGATTTTAATTTTTTTCGTTTCGGTTTTGAGTTAATTACTTAATTTTAGTTTTTTTGCTTGCACTATGTTTTATTTATTAACAAAATTTAAATTTTAGGGAAGATAACATCTGGAAATTGGCAATCAAGATATGGGTTCCTTGATGCATGTGGATATTGGCACCAATGTAATTTTGTTCATAATTGAATTGTTCTCTGATAAATAAGTTTAATATTTTAATTTTTTGAATTTAGTTTAAAATAGTTTAAATAATTTATGAGATTCATAAATTTATTTTATACATGTTGTAGCTTGGGTCTCTTCCATCTCTTGGAGGCAAAGGGAAGACTTCAGTTGAGGGGTCTCTTCGATCTATTCGAGGCAAAGGGAAGACTCCAGTGGAGGATAGTGGTGGACTTCCATTTAGAGAATTTGAGGTAATTGAATTGTTTTTTGATATAAGTTTAATATTTTAATATTTGAATTTAGTTTAAAATTGTTTAAAAAAATTATGATATTCATAATTTGCTTTTAACTATAAAATTAGTCACAGCAGATCTAATGAACAAGTAAATCAATCACAACAGATGAACATAGAAAATATGGTGCAAAACTGTGCAAAACATGCAGCAGTGCTCTCTATCCCAGAAAGGGTGAATGAATTACAATACAAACTGTCACAATGAACAGAGCAATTCGAATTGCCTAAGGAGGTCATTCGAATCACTGAATGGAGTAGCTTGACTCTATCTAGGAGTCCTCATCAATCATCGGTGTTGCTCATCAATCACAACAAACAGTCATCCAGGTGTCAAGCTGAGTCTAACTGATCATAATAAATGTAACTGAAGTGTGTAGCACTGATATAGGATCAGGAGGCTCAGTGGGGGCGCATGGGAGGCTAACTGGAGTCAGAGCAAGTTACCTAATCGAACTGGAGGTCAATCGGAGGTGAAACAGTCAGTCAAGAGTGAAATCGGAGTGAAATCAATCAGAATCGGAGCTAACTGAATGTAACTGGAGTGAATCTGCAGTGGTAGGTGAACAAGTGCGCCCTTCTCTGTCAGTAGGTGAGAAGAGGGCGCCTTTCAGCTTAGGAGGGCTAAAACTCTGTGGAAAGTGGCTCCCGGGTGCTAGAAGAAGGTGGATAAGGTGCTGGAGGCATCAAACTGGTGACTGGACTGCATATCCTGAAATAGATCATGCAAGATCCTGAAGTAGATATGTATCCCGAAATAGATGATCCTGAAATAGATATGTATCCCGAAATAGATGATGGATATCCGAACACCCCCCCTCAAGCTAGACTATGATGTGCCAACTAAAATAATGTGGGGCCCTGGTAACTAAGACCAAAGGTCACCCCAATACAATAATCCAAAAAATGATGAAAAATAAACTAAGTGAGGAAAGAGGGAAAACCCAGTGGGAAGAAAGCCCCCCCTCAAGTCTAAAGCATAATAATGAATCAATCTGTCTCCACCATGATGGAACTCACCCCCAACAGTGAACGGAGGTAAGAGAACTTCTTCTCAGTGAAGCTCTTGGTGAAGATGTCTGCAATTTGCTCATCAGTAGGGCAATATTGCAGAATGATGGTGCGGTCATGCACCAACTGTCGAATGTAATGCATATGAATCTCAATGTGCTTGGTCCTCTGCCGCTGAACTGGATCTGTGGAGATCTTGATAGCACTTTGATTGTCACAAAATAGGACAGTCGAAGTAGTGCCACCAAAACCAAACTCGGAAAGAATACCCTGCAACCAAACTGCCTGAATGCAGGCATTGACTGCCCCTCGATACTCTGCCTCTGCTGAAGAAAGTGCAATGGCTGCTTGCTTTTTGCTGGACCAGCAAATAGCACCATGAACAATCATGAAAACATAACCGGAAGTGGACTTCCGATCAATGCTATCACCTGCCCAATCTGAATCAGTAAAACCAATGAAATCTAGCTCAGAATCTGCAGCATAATGTATGCCAAACTGTCTCGTACCTTGCACATACTGCAAGATCCGCTTGGCTGCTCGCCAATGAAGCTCATGTGGCTGCTACATATATCTTGACACGGCACTCACGGAATATGAGATATCAGGCCGTGAATGTGTCAAATAAAGTAGTGAACCAATCAACTGTCGATACATACTGCAATCTGCAAGCGGTGTGGAATCTCCCTCCTCAAGACTGATTCCTGAGAGGAATGGGAACGGGGCTGCCTTACATTCAGCCATATTAAACTTCAATAACAGGTCGGAAGCATATTTTTGCTGAGATATAGTGATCCCATCGAAATTTTGAGCTATCTCCAAGCCCAAAAAGTGACTCAGCAAGCCCAAATCGCTCATGTCAAAAGCTAGATTTAAGGCAGTTTTTAGCTTGTTTATTGAAGTAAGTGTGCTACCAGTAATAAGCAGATCATCAACATAAAGTACAATAACCAACAAATTACCTTTAACTCGCTGAAGATAGACATTCGGATCAGATTTGCATCTTTGGAAATTCTGAGAAAGAAGGAAGGAGTCCATCTTTGCGTACCAAGCTCTTGGGGCCTGTTTTAACCCGTACAAAGACTTCTTCAATCTGCAAACCAATGATGGATCTGATGTATAACCCTCTGGCTGCTGCATATAGACCTCTTCAGCAAGGTCTCCATGTAAAAATGCACTCTTCACATCCATGTGATGCACCTCCCAGTGCTTGGATGCGGCAATAGCTAAAACAAGGCGGATGGAATCCATCTTTGCAACCGGTGCAAAGGTCTCTGTGTAGTCCACTCCTTGGACTTGGGAAAAACCTTTTGCCACCAACCTTGCTTTATATTTGCTGATAGTGCCATCAGCAGCAACTTTAGTACGGTAGACCCATTTACACTTCACTAATTTTCTTCCAGGTGGAAGAGAAACTAGCTCCCATGTATTGTTCTTTTGAAGAGAACTGTACTCTTCATCCATGGCATCTTTCCATCTCGGATCTCGATGGGATGAATAATATGATTGGGGATCTGAACCAGCCATCAAATAACAAATCTCAGGAAGAAATGGATCAGCAATAGAAAGAGCCATACCTGCCCTTTGAAAGTCTCCTCTTGTTCGTCTCGGATCAGCAGGATTTCCAAGACTAGAACCAGCAGATTGTAGAGTATTTTGGGCCCACTTTGGCAACTGAGGGGGATCTGAATGGTCGGATTCCGAACCTGATATGTCATGATCATCATATGCTGCTACAATATCATAAATATCAGAACTCATACCTTCATTATCGCTGCTCGAATCTTCTTCTGGTGAAGGCGGTGAATCGGCAGTTTTCTCCTCAACTAGTTGCAATTCTTGAAGTGGTTCTTCAAACTGCACACTGCGCTCTATGAATATCTTTTTAGATCTGATATCCATGAGTTTATATGCTTTTGATTCTTCCCCATATCCTATCAATATGCACTCGATACTTTGTGGATCCAAAGCTCGTCTCTTCTCAGAAGGAATTCTAGCCCATGCAGTAGAGCCAAAAACTCTCAAATTTGACACATCCGGTTTGTGACCAAAGAATGCTTCGAAAGGAGTCATACCTTTCACGGATGAATGTGGAACTCGGTTCTGTATATATGCAGCAACATTGATTGCTTCAGCCCAAAGATTTGCAGCCAAACCTTTAGATTCAATCCTGCATGTAGCCATCTCTTTCAGTGACCGGTTTTTCCTTTCCGCTACACCGTTCTGCTGGGGTGTGTAGGAAACTGTATGTTGGATCTTGATTCCGCTTTGGGCACAAAGTTGCAGCAACTCGGACTTGATATATTCCCCACCATTATCAGATCTAAGAGCTTTGATCTTGCTCTCAGTGGTGGTCTCAACAGAAGCCTTAAAATCCTTGAATTTTCCAAGCACTTCTGACTTGTTTTTGAGAAAGAATACCCATGTAAAGCGAGAATAATCATCAATAAATGTCAAAACATACCTTGAACCATTTAATGACATATGGGGCAGCGGACCGCTGATATCAGAATGGATCAATCCCAAAATAGTAGAGGCTCTGCTAGCCTTGCCGCGGTCGAATCTGTGCTCGGGGTGCTTCCCAATAATGCAACCGGAGCATATTCCCTTCGAGGAACGGAGTTGTGGAAGCCCATCAACCATGGATTTATTTGATAGCAGCAGCAAATACTTATAATTTAGATGTCCAAATCTTTCATGCCAAATCCTACTAACCTCATTACCATGTGTGCGAAGAGCAGTGGGCTTTGCAAGCGGAATAAAGTGCGAATACTCATAACATTTAGCAGTGTGGTTTGCCTTTCCAACCGCAACTAGTCTTCCACTTTTGATATCAGAAATTTCAACTGTATTAGTGCTGAATGTGACTTTCTTTGGATCACCAGTATGTGTCATTTGATACACAGAAAGGAGATTCGAAGCTAAGGAAGGCACATAGAGAACATTCTGAAAGCATCCATGATCTACATGAATCGTACCTTTGCCCTTTGAAGAAATTTTTGAGTCATCTCCCAAATGGATGGGGATGGAGCTGTTTGGATCGAATGAGGAAAAAGAATCAATATTTGCAGCCATATGATTTGATGCACCCGAATCTATCAAGAGAGTGGGCTTCGAAACCGTTGCCATGAGTGCTTGTCCTCTTTCATGATCGTCATTCCGATCCTTCTTCCTTGCACCGTCAGGAAGAGTTATGTTGTTCTTTTCCAAAAGGAGGGCCATTTGATCTATAGTCTTCTTCATACATGAACTTTCAGGATGAAAGCCACGGTTACAATAAGTACATTTAGATTTTTGGTTACCTTCTTTTCCCTTTTGCTTGGATTTCGAACTGGATGGTGCATCCGTTTGCTTGCCTTTGTCTTTTTGCTTGTGAGGCTCGAATTTGGGCTTCTCCTTCTTTAGCTTTCCTTTACCATTCGAAATCTTGGGTCCTTGAACAAATAGGGCTGAATCTTTGGAGCTTATGGACCCCATTTGAATCAACTTGTCATGCTCTTTCGTAACCGACTCAATGAAGGCATTCAAGGTAGGCATCTTCCAATTCGGGGTAGTTAGCCGACCGGAATTGAAAGTGGAGACAAATACCGAATAATCTTTCCCAAGCTTGCTTAGAATGGAGAGGATCAACTATTTATCCTCTTTGATAACACCACTGTTCTTCAATTGCAAGTTCAAGTTCTTGAATTTTGTGAAGAATTCATTGATGGTCTCGAAATTCTCAGGATTAAGGCCAATCAATTCATTCTCTAATTGAAAATCCCTAAGCTCATCCTGCTTGCCGAATAGTGTCTCAAGTTGCTCCCATATGGCCTTTGGAGTCTTCAATCCGCTGAGATGGAAGTGAAGATCTTTGGAGATGGAGAGACAAAGAAGACCGTAAGCTTCATCAAGCTTATTGTAGTGTTTGGTTCTTTCTGCCACATTGTTTGGCTCCAATTCAAGACCAAGAGTGACTCGGTAGTATCCTTTTGAACGTAATATGATCTCCATATCATCTTTCCAATCAAAATAATTGAATGGGGTGAGGATAGGCTTTGAAGAAGAGTATTCCATTGCTAGGAGCGAGTCAAATGATGAAGAGGAAGCTTGCATGCAGACTATAGCGAATGGAAATGCTGTAGGGAAGCTTGCATGCAGAATGTAGCGAGTGCACTTGGAGGAGATAATTAACCTGCAAATCACATAAGAACAATCACAATAAGGTCGAACAATCCACCCTTTGAGAGTTGCATCACACCTGGGATTGGATTTCAAGCAATGTTGAATGCGTCCAATGTATCAGATCCAGGAATTATGTGGTAACTCAAGCTTCTGGAGTGGTATTGGAGTATTTTTCAAGCTTTGCATGCACAGGAGCGAATGCCCTTGAGATATCTCATGCCAAACTTTTTGCAATTTTTTTAGCAATTCAGTCAAATCTTCTTGTATAAACACCTGTAGAAAAGAGATCTTGTCCCTGCAATGGCTCTGATACCATGTAAAATTAGTCACAGCAGATCTAATGAACAAGTAAATCAATCACAACAGATGAACATAGAAAATATGGTGCAAAACTGTGCAAAACATGCAGCAGTGCTCTCTATCCCAGAAAGGGTGAATGAATTACAATACAAACTGTCACAATGAACAGAGCAATTCGAATTGCCTAAGGAGGTCATTCGAATCACTGAATGGAGTAGCTTGACTCTATCTAGGAGTCCTCATCAATCATCGGTGTTGCTCATCAATCACAACAAACAGTCATCCAGGTGTCAAGCTGAGTCTAACTGATCATAATAAATGTAACTGAAGTGTGTAGCACTGATATAGGATCTGGAGGCTCAGTGGGGGCGCATGGGAGGCTAACTGGAGTCAGAGCAAGTTACCTAATCGAACTGGAGGTCAATCGGAGGTGAAACAGTCAGTCAGGAGTGAAATCGGAGTGAAATCAATCAGAATCGGAGCTAACGGAATGTAACTGGAGTGAATCTGCAGTGGTAGGTGAACAAGTGCGCCCTTCTCTGTCAGTAGGTGAGAAGAGGGCGCCTTTCAGCTTAGGAGGGCTAAAACTCTGTGGAAAGTGGCTCTCGGGTGCTAGAAGAAGGTGGATAAGGTGCTGGAGGCATCAAACTGGTGACTGGACTGCATATCCTGAAATAGATCATGCAAGATCCTGAAGTAGATATGTATCCCGAAATAGATGATCCTGAAATAGATATGTATCCCGAAATAGATGATGGATATCCGAACATTAACCATGTTGCAGGTTGGGTCGAGTCCAAGGGAAAACCATACTAGAGGATAGTGGTGGACTTCTATTTAGAGAATGATTTATATTGTTATTTTTTTGTTGATATATATACATTGTAGTTTTGGACATCGAGGAGCTTTATTTTTGGATTATATATATGTACATTGAACTCACATGTTCATGAATGTTTTTTTTTCGATTATATACACATGTACATTGAACTTACATATTATGTATGGTAAATGTTTAGAATATGTTTTTGTATATTTATAAATTTATGTATGTATGTAGATGTAAATTTTTTTCAGTGTTGAGATGTAAATAATGATAGGAATGTTAGGAATGTTAGGGATGAATGTTAGGAAGTTTTGATAGGAATGTTAAAGAATGAATGTTAGGAATGTTAAGAATGAATGTTATGAAGTTTTGATAAGTGCAATCTAATGTTAGGAATGTCTGGAATCTTAAGAATGAATGTTAAGAATGCTAAGAATGGATGTTAAGAATGAATGTTAAGAAGTTTTGATAGGATTGGAAGTTTTGATAGGAATGTTAGGAATGTTAAGAATGAATGTTAGGAAGTTTTGATAGGAATGTTAGAAGGTTTTGATAAGAATGTTAGGAATGTTAAGAATGAATGTTAGGAATGCTAAGAATGGATGTTAATAATGAATCTTAGGCAGTTTTTGTAAGGTATCAACCTTACATGATTATCATATTTGATAATATATATATTTTATAAATGAATTGATGATTTACAGAGATAGTGAGCCATGTTTAAATATGGTTGATAGGAACGTACATTTCTATTAGTAATAGACATGTTGTATGATAACTATTAATTAATAACTAATTAACCTAGTAATGACTAAATGGTAAACTAACATTAATTAACAACTGTAATAACCATTCAGGTTTATTACAAGTCATCCTGCTCTAAAAAGATTCGACCACGAATATTCTACGAGCAAGCTACAGTTGGAATTCTTGCCACGAATAACTGTGCCACGGTTTAGCAGTTCTTGGAATAATTGGTCACATTTCCATTCAAATTTTATCATGCTTATGATTCTGTAGATGAACGCATAATAACTAAGCGACGCATATTTTGGATCTTCTAATCTGATGGTGTTCTTTTGATCTTCTAATTTGGTTTTGTTATATGTAGCGACTACTAATAATAATGTACTTACTTCCTTGTCTAACAAACTTGTCTTTAGTTGTTCCTTGGGATCCTTCCCATCTTGAGTTGCGACTATTGGTAGAATGTTCATCTCTTCATTTGATGCCACATCTTCTGGGTTTTGTTTTTCTATGATATCGTGATTAAGGTAATCTTTGACTCTTTTATTTTCATCATTGCCTTCTTCTACAACTTCAACTCTCTCATAATTGTTTTTAACATTGACTTTGTTGACTTCATTGACTTCTACAACATCGTCATTTTCTTTACAATTGACATTGACACTATGATTGGCAATATCATCTTGATCTTTCATATCCTTGTCTTCTACAGCTTCTAATTCATCATCTTTGTCATCGTCTTTCTTATCATGTACTTTGCTCTGACTGGGAATCCCAATATGGTCTCTGGTTTGTCCTTGAGTACCACTAGACAACTTTATAGTATTTTTTACTGGTGCACTAGTGCGACTTACTTCCCTACCTTGTAAGAAACCGAAACGAATTTTCGGAAGACGTGCAAATTTTTGAATAAGTATCGTATTTTGAGTTTTGACATTGGGATGTCTTTTCTTATCCCTCTAGGTGTCTGATGTCCTAGATATTTTGTGAGGAGGGATATAAGGAGGCGGTCGGCATGGTTTCCCTTCTTTCCTAGGGGTAGTAGCGACCTTGTATTCTTCCCTACTTGAATACGTAGGAGTCGTAGTAATCCCTTGTTCCTCTTGACTTGGTAACTCAAGAGTCACAAGTACTTCTTCTGTCATGGGTGTAGATCCCAACACTTCTTGACCTGAGAAATCGGAGGTCGTAATAGATTTCGTAGTCTCTTCTTTGCTTGGGAACCCGGGAGACGCAGTTGCTCCTTCCATTGTGATTTCAGACACTTCCTCCGTTGTGGGTGCATATGTAGTTTCCAGCTCTTCTTGACCTGGTAATTCAGGAGTCACTAGAGCTTCTTCTTGACGTTGTGTTATCGACAACTTCAGTTAGCTCTTCATTCAGTTAGTGTCTCCATGTTCCAGTTACATTCAGTTACACCTACCACACTTAGTTAGACTCAATTTGACTGACGGTTGACAGTTACTTGTGCATTGATGACTCCACCGATGATGAGATAGACTACTAGTTGTGCTCTGATGACACTCCAGTGATCTTTTGATCACTCCATGAAGGAAAATTCGAATTTCCACCTTGGCATTCGAATCCTCATGCATTGTACTACTTATTTGTCCATATTGTGATTAATTAATTAGTGTGCGAAGTTATTTTGCTTCTATCCGAGTTCTACTGTATTATTATTCTGTTGCTCATTATATTGCATTGACCACTCTTCTTCTATTTTCCTGCTTAATCATAATTATTCTCTTGTGAGGTATACATCATCTCTTAGATCTACTGTGAGGATTTTCACAGATACATGTCTTCCTCCAAAGATCTCTTCTCCAGTTTCGAAAGCTCAGTTGGCCATTCCATCAGGTTGGGCAATGATTCAGAAGTCTCCTCTCATGGGAGTGGAATAATCAATCTTGACCATGGTTACTTTTCTGATGTGCTTTATGTTCCTTCTCTTGCAGCAAATTTACTTTCAGTGTATCAAATGACTCATATTGGAGAACCCAAAAGAGTGATCTTTTCTCCAAATGAAGTTGAGATACAATACATGGTTTCAGGGGAAATCATTGCAAAGGGAGTTGCAAATCATGAGACAAAAATCTATGAGTTTTCACACTTCTTACCTCTCTCAAAGGAGTATGCTCTTCACTCTCATACTCATGAAGAGAGTAGACTATCTCATCTCAACTACAAGCTAGCTAAAAATGTGGTTGATGGTCTTCCAAATAGAAAAATTGCTTGTGGAACCTACAAAAGTTGCTTGAAGGGAAAGGATCGATCTAAGACGATTGAGAAAAAGAGGACTCTTGAAGAAGTGCGAATGCTAGATCCAGATCCACGAGAACCTGAAGATATAGAAGCCATAGGTTCAACTCCTATGGCCAAATGGGCCATCACTACTACATCCACTAGTGATCTTGTTGAAGATCCATCATCATCAGATTCAGAGTTTGCACATGATGAGCATGAGCCAGTTTTACTTGCTTCTTCACATGATATTTCAGATAGAGATGATGATGATGGAATGCTAGATTCAAATCCATAAGAACCTAAAGGTCTAGCAACTGATGATGAATATGAGAGAACGGGAGATCCATATCCATAAGGAACTAAAGATCTCTCACCTGATATTCCTCCTCTTCCTCGATGGGCAGCCACTACACTCCGATCTGGCGGTGATTTGGTTGGTGATCCACATGATCATAGAAGAACCAGATCGAATTTCAGAATGGAAGGTCTCATCCTTCTCACATTGCTGATCAATTTTCAGATCGATGGAGCCTTCTTCGGAAAAGAAGGACACTTACCTCCTTTAGGGGTGAGTAATGATATGCTACATTAGCATCCTTCAGTCTATTTTGAGGGAGGGATTTCTTCCTACTTGGTTTTCCCTCTTTCCTCAGTTAGTTTATTTAGATTGATTGTACAGGTTGACCTTTGGTCTTAGTCACTAGGGCCCTATTTTTCAGATTTCAGTTATTACCTCATAATATAGCTTGCGGGGGGTGTCAGAATATTCACACCATCATTTTTGTATTTTGCATGCTTCCATGCATTTGCATCCAACTGCATACATCCAGTCATCATTATGGTGGTCTCCCCAACACCTAGAGCTTGCTTCTAGCTCTTATTTTCCTACATGCAAAACTGCATGATGCATGCATCTAGTCATCATCATGGTTGTCTCCCCAGCACCTAGATCTTTCTTCTAGCTGTCCAGAGCCTTTCTTTATCCCTCATTTGGCTTCCTACCTACCTAATGCACCCTCTTTGACTTATCTGCTTAGCTAGTGCACCTTTCTCACCTACCACTGTCAGTTAGAGTGAACTTACTCACCTACCACCAGTTATCACTCAGTTGGGGTGCCTTATCTCACCTACCGGGAGTTATCATTCAGTTAGTGCATTGATGGAGTATTTCTTCCACTGATTGCTCATGCTGACTTCTTGTAGCTTCTAGTTAGCTAGTTCTGGAGTTCCACTTGACTATTTGACAGCCTCATGCGCCCTCCTTGGAGTCGCAATTCCTTGATTTATGCCTAGATGGTTCTGTTAGACTCAGTTAGACACACTTGACTGACTCTTACCACTCATGACTGATACTACCGACTGGATGATGTCTCCATAGTTATCCATGGTAGAATCTGAGTTCATGGATTCAAATGAACTACTTGGCTAATTCAAATCGTATATATTGCTGCTTTGCAGCCCATTGTATTCATTCACTTACATCCTTATTCATTGTATGATACTGAGATATTGTCTATTCTTCTATGTTTATGAGTGATCATTGAGTGTTTCCTTCTCTTCTTCTTTGCAACATACTTGAGAGTTTGATTGTGAGTTTCTACAGTTGCTAGATCTCTTGCAGATTCTTACAAACAACACATATGAATTGGCTCAACTCAGTGATGAAAGATTCGGGAACCCTGTAAACGAGAGATTCTTGAAGCGTTTTTCCATTACTAATTTCTATCCTACTCTATCAATGGATCCTGTGTACCATATTTGTAACATATGTTTTTCCATTTTTCCTTTAACAAAATTTATGCTCATATTGTTACTTTTCCCTCTTATTATTATTTGTTACTTGATTTGAAAAATAAAGGACAGGTTCGACTCCACAACCCAATGGAATTAAAGGCACTAGTTTACTATTCTCAAACCCTTCCGAAGGAAGAGGCTATCCCCGCTGAATCCAATTTTAGTACTAATGTCATCAACATGATCAGCCGAAGGAAGAGGCTGTGCCCGCTGAAGCCAATTTTAGTACTAATGTCATCAACATGATCAGCCAAAGCAAGCTCTAGTATACACCAAGCTGATGAAGACCTCTGAGTGAAATTCTAGAGCAACAACGGCGCAGACAGAGTGAATAGCAGTCACCCTGTGGCGACATATCGATTTAGGAGCAGATAGGGGCAGCTGAAGCATAGTGATTGATTATTCACAAATCAACAGTGGATAGTTTAGTCAGTACCTCCAATCGCCCGACGTCTTTCAAGCCTAGATCGCCCCTGACTGAAAACTGCCTCGAACATGTGGCAACCTCAAAGGAGTTTACGGCCTCGAAAGTAGTCTTGTTAAATTGCTTTCTTAGAGCTCGAAAAAAAACTATAATATGTCATGGTGGTTTCTAGTCGTATACCGCGGAAGTAATTGAGTTAACAAGATAGGTGGGCCTGCTACATAAAGCTGCATCGATGGATTGCACATCTCGAGGAAGTAAGGAGGTAGCATCGATAGACACCCGCGCTTCAGGGTGATAAAATTTCTCAGAGTTTAACACTCCCGATACGCACCTGGAACAAAACTGCTACTTACACGTGTCAGCTCCATGATTATTTAGGGGCCGAAAGGTAGTTTGTGTGAACCACTTTTTCGGGGCCCTGAAACCGCTAAAGGTCACCATAGTGGTTTCCCAAGCCATGGGCCGCTAGGAAGATGAGCCGTATGAGGAGGGGGACCCATTCATCAAATCTGCACCCACCTCGCACAAATATCGACAAGGGCTTAGAAGGAGATTGATGGTCGCCTAAGTATCAGGTCATCGAAGTGCTCGAAGTTTAGTATCTCAAAGTCTACCCTGAGTAAATATTAGTTGTTCCACGTGGCATTTCCCCGACAGGTTAGGGACCTAAAAGCAGTCTTTCTAAACTACTCCATCAGGGATATGAAACCACTTGTGGTTTACAGAATATGACTTCTCGCTACACTCCATCCTCCTCATTGTTCTAAAAGCCTCCCTCAAAGTAGTCTTGTCCGACGCTGCTGCTGTTCAGAAACGAACGTCTCTCAACACTCATTACTACCACCGTCGTCATACAAGAGTAATATTTTCTCGGCATGCAAAAAACCCGACTGGTGGCTTGGTGATCATTTCTCAAGGACGACACGATTATCAAAGAGCAAGCAAATTAGGTTATAAATACTCGAGCAATTGTAGAGCTTGAATCATGGAGTTCTTAAGCCTCAAGGGTCAGTTCGCTGAGCATAATGTATGATTCTACCAGAGCTGTCAAGTGAAGCAGCGAGGATACAAGGTTTCAATGGATCATTTTATTTCCAAGGGAAGCACACAAGGACCATTCAGGGCACAAACGACAAGTGTCCACAAGCAGCCCACTGATGCGCATGCACAGGCATTCAGGAGAAAAGGAAGTGGACTCTCACCCGAGATATCTAAGGGAACTTCAATGGTTGGAACGGAATCATAAATTCTGAATGCAAAAGCATAGAAATCGGGGGCATGCCGAACCAAATGAAGGATGATCAAATTGTGAAGAAGTCGTACCTGAGTGGTTTCAATTTTTAAAAGAGATATCAGGTCCTATTTCACAACTCAGCGATGCCAATGAGATTTTTCCCCATCGAAAGCAAGGTTCGATATCAAAGGGCTTGGATGGGGTAGAAGGGATAGATGATGAATGTTTTAAAAAATGTTTTAGCAACGCATAATAGTGAAGTACCTGCATCAACATCTTCATGGTGCCAAAATGTTCGATGGTTATCAAACTCAGAACATCTCTAAAATAAAGAGGCATTTCTAAGCAGGTGGTTGCCTCAGAGAAGAAGGGGTCTTTCCATTCAGCAGGACGTATTTCTTCGCCCACAGAATGGTCCCCAACCGCAGTAGTAGACTAGCCAATATTAGTCCGTGAGATAGTTTTTGTAACAAACTTTGTTGGAAAGTACAAACAGAATTGTATAATCCATTGGGATGTAACAAAATATCTGTAACAACTTATTTTGTAAATCCCGTGAAGGCTATATATAGTATAAAAGGAAAAGGAGAAGGGTCGAGTCTTTTTGTAAGAAGTATAACTTCTGATATTTTGCAATCTGATCAATATATAAAGAAGAACCTCATTTCTCCCCATCTTGGTGTCTTGAGGATTCAAACTTTTGATATGTCTAGTTAGTATTATTTCCCTTGTTAATTCATCTCTGTCATATTGTTCATGATTTATGGAGTTTGTTCTGGTTTCAATACGAGTGTTGTAAGATTGAATTATTGTTCCTAAGATGGTTATGGTGTGAAGTATTCATGTTATGTTATCTGAAAATAATATCCTCATATTGTTCAGGTTTAGTTATGTGATCGTTTTTGTTAAACTACTGAATTCCTCCCTTAGGCTCAATACGTTATTCTCAAACATAAACCAAGACTTACACTGAAGTACCTTTGTTTTGTGCCATTTCATTAAACATGAACTCATTCAAATTCTTGTCATTGGCATACTGAAATACTGCCCACATTATTCCAAGATTGGCTATCTGCACTATATTATGCTGAATGTGATTTTGATCAAGCAAAAGAACACAGTAAATCTTATTGATGCCTAGGCACAATTCTAAAAACATCCTTAGAACGTCTCTGGGACTAACAGGGTGAACCACGTAAATCAATGTGTTTATGTGTATGAGTTTATGACATGTTTTGTATATGATTTTATGTATTTAATTTCATATGTATGTGAATGGTAATCACACATTAAGTAATTGGAATACAAGTGCATGATTGTGAAGAAGAAACACATAGTTTGATGAATTCGTAGCTAACTGGTGAATATAGCAGAGATTCAGCGTAGTTCTGTATACTGTGATAGCTGAGAAGTGCAAAGTCATCTGTTATTCTATCCCATTGGTAGATGTTAAATATAGCATTAAGTGAAGATGTTAACCACATATGTGCATCGCCATTGTTATAGAAGCTTGATTCTATAACCCCCCATATTCGCTTCGAGTGAGACTTCAACCTGTTTACAAGGTGATGCCGAAGGGTCCAATGAAAGGGGTTTTGTTGTGTATACATTTATCTCATGAATGAAGGGTCGACCAACCCTTATTTTGCTCATTATTCTTTCATTGTTCACCATTCTTCATGTGCATGAATTGACATGCTAGCCTTCGAAGGTTGAATATTTTTACAATTCCCTCATAAATGAAAGGTAGGCCGACACTTACTGTGCCCAGTATTCTTTTCATAATAGTTCTATACAGCAAGAAGGGTCGGTCGATCCTTCTTTTGTTCACCATTCTAGATACTATTGAATTCACAATTCTCTACTAAATGAAGGGGTGACCGATCCTTCTTGCAAGACGTCGGAAGTCGAGATAATTTTTTTTATATGTTGTAACTTCGCCAATGTCCCGATCGCCACATTTATAGAAGCTTGATTCTATAACCCCCCATATTCGCTTCAGATAGACCTCAACTTGTTTCCAGAGAGCTGTCGGAAGGGCCAATGAAATATTTCGCTCGAAATTCGATCTTCCCGCAATCCGCATTGCAGGTTGCGGGATAATGGAATTGCAGGAACGTTTTAAGAAATTTAGGTATCCGCAATCCACAATATATTTGCGGGTTCAGAAAAGGCGATGAAATTTTATTTATTTTAAGTTTGGTTTCCACTTTCTGCAATCTGCATTGCGAAATGCGAAAAGGCGGAACCAAAAGTCTTTGTCTTTGATTGATCAAACACTTTTCGACTTCCGCAATCCACATTGCAGGTTGCGGAAATGCGGAAGCAAGAAAGTCATTCTCATAAAAAATGGGATTCCCGAGATACCAGAAACGATGTATTTCCATGAAAAACAAGGCCTCCCGCAAATCATGAAAATTCATAAAAACAAGTGTTATTTAAATTTTTTTATTGAGATCAAAGCATGCAAAGGTGATAATGAAAAACCTGAATCATAAAACCCCACTTCGAGATATTTTCACAATTCACTCATAAATCAAGGGGCGACCGACCCTTCTTATGCCCATTATTATTTTCATAATAGTTCTAGACTGCAAAAAGGGTCGGTTGATCCTTCTTGTGTTCACCATTCTGGATACAGGTGAATTGTTGAATATAGGTGTTCACACTTCTCTACTAAAAGAAGGGGCGACCGATCCTTCTTGTCACAAGTCAGGATAAATATTGTTGATATGTTATAACTTAGCTAATGTACCGATCCCTACTATTTATTACGGAATTCGGAAGTCTGGAATTGTCGTCCCAGCCTTCATAGATTAAATATTTTTACATTTCTATCATAAATGAAGTGTCGGTCGACCCTTCTTGTGCTCATTATTTTTCCAATGTTCACCATTCTGTATATACATGAATTGATGGCCTAGCCTTCATAGGTTGAATATTGTTACAATTCCCTCATAAACGAAGGGGCAGCCGACCCTTCTTCTGCCCAGTATTATTTTCATAATAGTTCTAGACTGCACGAAAGGTTGGACGATGTTTCTTGTGTTGACTATTCTGCATACATGTGAATTGTTGGATATAGGTGTTCACAATTATCTACTAAATGAAGGGGTGACTGATCCTTCTTGTCAGAAGTTGAAAGTCGGGAAATCTTACCAGGAATAGTGGCCATTTGGGAGACAATTATGTTTCACATGTAACAAATGATTATCATGATCATTGAATTTTATGGACAAGAATATGTGTAGTTTCTTTGATTCATAATATGAATAGAAAGAGGCTCTTCTTCTTCTGGGAAAACAAAAAGAGCATCTAACTAGGATGAATTCTACATTAATTTGGAAGAAAGAACAATGACAATATTTAAATTTGTGGATCGGAGCATATAAAATGAATTCTAACTCACATATTACAGTGAAATATGACGCAAAGCGATAATATGGTGTAACACGAAATACATTCACAAAAGATAAATTAAAAGACTGAAGAAAGTGACAACATATGAATCTCTGTATCTGATAGACTTGTACTTCTACTCTTCATTAAAGTCTCAAAAAATATTACATCACTGTATTTTTTGCTCTCGGATCCAACCTCTATTACTTTTTAAAATCAAAATTTATACAAAACGTTCTTTGAATTCTTCGCTAAAAAAATAACAAAGGAACCCCAGCGCCATTTAAAATTAAGACAATAGAATATTCAGTCTTGATATAACCTGTATTTTGTTTTCCCAAAATTTTCAACAACTTTCCATTGCTCTTGAGTTGGGATTTCATAATCCATCATTTCTTCCACCATCACCTCCAATTCTATGAATTCTGTGTAACATACATCTAGAATATTCTTCTTAATCATTATAAAATGTTCAAGTATTTCAAAATCATTGGTCAATTTATCAGTTATTGTCTTTCCAATTAATACTTTGAAATGAGCTATGGATTGGATCCCTCTCACTTTGTCTTCGCACTACTCTTCTACTCTGATGTTGCTCTTCCCCAAGTCTACTACATTCCCCGAGACACTCTTCCTCTGTCTGCATAATCCTCCCTAATCCTGTAGACCTGCAGTTGTCAGCGCCCTCTAGCCATTCTCCACAACCTCTGCCTGTGATGACATATGTCTTGATCCTCAACCACCTGACTAACTTCTCATAACTTCCTCAACAACCCTAAATGGCTGCGAAGTACTCCTCTTAGAATTCTACGCTTCTCTAACTCTGTGATATTTGTCTTCCCATGTCCTGCTTCGACCATACTGCACTTTCATCCCCTTTTCTTAGCTTCCACGACTATCAGTCCACCCCTTCCTACACACTTGGCTTCCACCGCAACTCGTCGGTGTTGCTGTTCGACAACCTGTCGACACCTTACCTCTTTCGCTGCAATCCCGTCATCTGTCGCCCTTCGACTTGTCGACTCTCGACCTCGTGCTCCTATCTACTACATATCGATTGCTTCTGCTCGACTACCTGGTTTTCGACAACTAGTCTTCACTTCCACACCAGTGGTCATCGACACTCCCTCTGGTCGGCCTCCTTTATGTCGATCAACTTCGACTAGTTTTCCTAGGCCCCGATGCCCCTGCATTAGTGTTGGAAAAGCATATAACCAAAATTGTTTTGGTCCACAAAGGTTGGGATTTCCATTTAAGGAAATGACATTTGGTTGATTTTCAAAAAATCCTCCTTTCGGAATTTCCCCATTGAGGTTGTTAAATGGAAAATTCAAATACTGAAGCATTTTCAACTTGTTGAGAGTAGTTGGTATTGTACCTGAAAAGCAGTTGGAAGAGAGATCTAGGATCATAAGAATTTGTAAATTTTCAAGTGAATTTGGTATAAATCCTTGGAAGGAATTTTGACATAAATTCAATGAAAATAGTTCTACACAACTTCCAAGTGTAGATGGAATGGCTCCAATCAAATGATTTCCATAAATGTCTATAGCTTGAGCCATTACAATTTGATCAATCTACATGGGCAAAGAGCATCTAATAAATTCCATGACAAATTCAAATAAAAATATAGATTATGAAGTTCAACAATTTCTCGTGGTATGCTTCCAATGAACCTATTGTGAGACAAGTCAAGCAATTCCAAATTTGTGCAATTTCCTAGGTTGGAAGGTATGTTTTCTGATAATTAGTTGTGATGAAGGAGGATTCTTCTTAGTTGTTTAAGGGGTGCAAGGGAATCAAGAATATTTCTATATAGCATGTTTTGACTGATGTCGAAGAGACCCAGTTGTTGTAATTGTGCAAAGTCATTAGGGATGCTTCCTTCTAATTTGTTGTTTCCTAAATCCAATATTTCTACGTTTTTTATGTTTCTTAAAGATGGAATGCTACCATTTAAAATATTTTGAGATAAATTGAGATATGTTAAGCTACTAAGATTTCCTATATGTTGAGGAATATTTCCTTCTATCCTGTTGTTTTCCAATGTCAAATATGACAAATTGGTAGAAATTTTTCCTATGGTAAGAGGCATGACACCACTTAGTTGATTGTCTGCTAGGTGTATTTCTCTAACTAGTGAACAATTTAGAATAGCTATAAGAAAGGGCATGGTTGTATTAGCACTTCCACTACCAAGTTGATTAGAGTGCAAGTATAACTCTTCGGGATAGCTTACCCAACTCTAGAGGCACACTCCCACTTAACTTGTTGTTTCTTAGAATAAGTTTCATGAGTTTTGAACAATTTCCAATGGAATTTGGTATGTTTCCACTAAGCTTATTTCGCCATAAATAGATCTCACTCAAGTTAAACAAATTTGAACAAAAAGTAGGAATGGTGCCTGACAATTCATTTCCATAGAGGTACAGACCTTGCAGATTAGTGAGTTGGCCCAATTCTTGTGGAATGTTTCCAGTGAGTTTGCGGAAATGTCTATGCTAGTCAAACTGAATATATTTGACAAAGAAGCATGAATGGTGCCTAAAAACCGGTTGTCAGAAAGGTAAAGAGATTGCAGATTGGTGAGGTTGCCCAATTCTTGTATAATGTTGCCTGAGAATTCAAATAACACTAATCAGAAGAGCTTAACAATTTTAAAAATAATCCATGTCAAAACCTTTTTAAAACAAAGAGGGAATAGTACCTCTGAGGCAGTTTTCTCCCAAGGAAAGCCACTACAGATGTGTGAGGGAACCCAACTCCTGGGGAATACTTCAAATCAAATTGTTGTAGGAGAGCACCAAGTAAAGCAAATTTGTCCAATTGCTGAGATCACTGGGGATGTTTCCCTCCAATTGATTGTTGTTTAGCCTGAGCTCCTTCAAATGAAAGAGGCGTCAAAGTGGGGATGAGACATAACCGTGGAGAATATCATAGCTTAGAATCAGTACGGTGAGTTTCAAACAATTATCAATAAAATTTGGGATGTTTCCACTAAGTTGATTTCCCCTAAACAAAGTTCACTTAAGTTAAAGAAATTTGACCAAAAATTAGGAATGGTACCCGACAATTCATTTTCATAGAAGTAATGACCTTGCATATTAGTAAGCAGGCCTAATTGTTGCGGAATGTTTCCTGAAAAATTGAAATAACACTAGTCAGAAGATATTAACAATTTTAAAAACACTTTTTAAACAAAGAGAGAATAGTACTTGTGAGTCTGTTTGCTGCTAAGAAAACATGTTGCAGCTGTGTGAGGGAACCCAACTTCGGGGGAATACTTACAGTAAGAGTGTTGTAGGAGACCGACAAGTTTGTGCAATTGCTAAGATCACTGGGGATGTTTCCTTCCAATTGACTGTTGTCTAGCCTCAACTTCTTCAAACGAGCAAGGGAACCCAACTCCTGGGGAATACTTCTAGTAAGATTGTTGTAGGAGAGCCCCAAGTAAGCCAAATTTGTGCAATTGCTGAGATCACCGGGGATGTTTCCATGCATAGCTATAAGTGATTACAACTAAGCATGGACAACAAGTAACATATAAACTCTTCATGGCACTTAACTTGTGAATTATCGGTGTTCAACTACCACAAGTTAAGTGGCTATGCTAATTATCTACATAAACACCTATCACTATAATTTAAAAAAAAACTAAACAAATACTAAGCAAAAAAAATATAATTATTTTTATTAAATTATTTATATATTCAATATTTAATAATATTTCATATCATTATCATTATTATTTTTTATATTATAAACACTTTAGACTAAATCTTTAATTATTATTTTTTTAATTTTGATAATTTAAAATGACATGATGTGTTATCAAATGTTTTTTTTGAAAAATTGTAATATTGTTTAACAAAAGTAAAATATATACTTTTGGATCTCTTTGTGATATTATTCATAAGTATATTATTTAGTTATTTTGTGGGAGATGATATCGTTAAGATTTTCTTACTAATATTATTATTAAGTTTTAAGATAGCTTGAATTTGGGGAAACACATGATTGATGTTATATTTACTTTAAAATTTTGGAAATGTTACATTATATGAATGGAAGAGTTTGTTTTTTAGAATTTTTTTAATTATTTAATTTTATAAATTTTATAAAAAAAATTATTTGCAAATTAATATGTAGAATGGTTTTTAAGAATTTATGTTTTTTTTATAGATAAACAAATTTTAATATATTTTTAGGCACATTATTCTTACAAACAATTATTTTTTATGTCAAATATAAGACTACTGAATCTATCAAAATCTCCTCATAGTTAAACCTATCATTTTATTACTCTTACAAACCTTACTCCTACAAACCTAAGGATTCTAGACCAAGCTTGACATACACTTCAAACTAATAATTTTAAACCATAGATGCAAGTGGTTTGAATATTTCTCAAATAAATCAAAATAACTACAACAAAAAAAGAACCAATCTTCCAAGTTAACTAATGTTAATGCATTAGCTCTGAAAAATCCAACCTCAACCATTGGGATGGATATTGTTTACTACTACCAAGAGTCCTTCTCTTGAGGTGGTGATAAGAAGAAATGTCTATGCCTCATTTGATGAAAACTCCAGTGACCTAATACTATAACCTCATACTATAAGGATTTTTTTTAAAGATCAAGCATCATACTGTAAACGATGATAAACATGATCTTTATAAACTTATATAAACTACACATTCAATTAACTCTAAATGCTAGTTCAATTGGTTGAACCATACACTCAAGGAATGTTATCAATAGAGAGACCATACGTCACAAGCTCACATCCAATTGAATCTTTTGAGATCACTACATCAAAACAAAATATACATTCAATCCCACTAAACAAACAACAGGTAAGATTTGTTGCTCTCAATATATTATTCAATAATATAAATTTCAAATCTATAACTTAAAAAAAATGAAAATTAACCACTCACTTTTACACATAAAATCTCTTTAACTACTTACCTTATAAAACTAAATCTATTTAAATGAAGTGACATTTACATTACCATTTTAATAAATAATAATATAAAGTTTTACAACTAATCTATTTTACAATTATTAAGTTTTACATTTGAATTAATTATCCCAAAACTTGTAGTTACATTAAATCTTTTAAGAAACATATATTTAAAATAAATATGGAGATCAATACAAATTAAAACTAAATCTCTTTAAATTAGGTGACATTTACATTACCATCTTAATAAATAATAATATAACGTTTTATTATTTCCAACTTCAAACTAATTAATTTTACAATTATTAAGTTTTATATTTAAATTAATTATCTCAAAACTTTTACTCACATTAAATATTTTAAAAGAAATATGTATTTAAAAGAAATAAGTAAATCCATACAAATGGGGTTGAAGGAACATAATGTAGATATCATATATAATAGATTCTAAAAATTTGATGAAGTCAAGGATTCTCAAAATGTAGGTTATTACATTTTTATTACTTAGTTAGATTGTTCACTAAGACTACTCATCTGCCATACATGTTCAAGTGATACATGTCTCTTAGTTGTACCTTCCCTTCAAGACATCTTTTAATTATATCTTATATTTAAAGCTTGTTCTCCAATTGGCCAACTTCTTTTAATTATATCTTACACTTAGAGCTTGTTCTCAAATTGGCCAACTTAGCCTTCTTGTTCAATTCTATCATCTATCTTTACTTGAAATATCCTTTAGAGAATAAGCTGTAAGAAAATCCATACACTTCTTCAATAATGAAAAATTCAAAAGTTTATGCATAACAATTAATATTTATTTATATATTGATTTTATCACTTTATACTTTAAACTAATTTATCTTTAATTAAAATCTTAACATATAAACTTAATTAAAAATTTCACAAATATATTTTTCTATGTGTTAATATTTTTTAACAAAATAATGATTTTACATATACATTATAAAATTTAATATCAAATATTTATATATAAGATAACATATATTCTTTATAACTATTTTGATATTTATTTCAATTGTTATTTGCAGAATCATGATGGTTAAAAAAATAGGTTATAGGATAATTTATTACTTTCTTAAAGTAAATATATAAATGTTTTGTTTTAGGATTCTTAAAGTAAATATATAAATGTTTTGTTTTAGGATTGGGACAATAAAAACATATATTTTTAATATTTTAGTTATTTTCATTTTATTTATGATTAAAGTTAAGGAAATTTGAATTAAAATTGAGCAAATCCAAAAATATTTTATAATTTATAATTCTAAAACTAAATACAGTAAATGTCTTATTCAAATCATTCTATTTAGTTCAAATATAACTTACCATAATTAAATAGTAAAATTCTCAACACAAATTATTCAAGTTAAATAAAAATAAATTCCATATCCCAATATTATGAAATTAAAGAACAAAATCAAGAATGTCAAAACTACCACCAATGATCAAAACCTACATAGTGAATTAGTCACTAAAGTAGTTATCCAAAACACATTAAGATGGACAAATTTTGCAAAATTTGTAATACATGGGATGTTAAGAATGACAACATTTTTTATAATCTATACGTTAAAAATATAAAAAATAATCTTATCCAGTTTTATAGCTTAATAATAATAATAATTTTGATACTTTGTCCTCTATTATATAAAATATAAAAATGACATTTGAAAAAATATTTAATTTAAATTGAATAATAATAATCTTCTTCTTGATCCTTTAGGGTTTGGATTAAGTGTTTTTTTTCTTATTTTTATGAATATTAATATCATTATTGTTTTCCTTTCAAGGTAGTTAGCTTGGATTGTCTTTCATTAACTCTTTCAAGTATTAAAGTCAAGATGTACTACCACTTTATTGTTCTACTTAAGATGGTAGAGCCCTTAACAATGAGCCTTTAGAGTTTGGGTTAAGTTTTTCTTTTCTTGTCTTGATGAGTGAAATCATTATTGTTTTCCTTTCAAGGTAGTTATCTTGGATTGTCCTTCATTAACCCCTTCAAGTATTAAAGTCAAGATGTGCTACCACTTTATTGTTCTATTTAAGATGGTGGATCCTTTAATTCATTGATATGGAGGAATCATGCAAATATTATTCCTTGGAAAATATAATTATTCCTATCACATTATTTTTGCATAAAGAAATGAAATTATTTCTATTACATTATTCTGCATATAGGTGGTTTGGGTTACACACTTACTTTGCTTGTCTTTATACATATCAAATTCATTTTTATTTTTCTTTTCAAGTTAGTTAGCTTGTGTTATCCTTATTAACCCCTTCCCACTCCCCACTAAACATTGAGTCTTTATATTTTGGGTTACATGATTTCCTTACTTGTCGATATTAGTATAAAGTCTTTTTTTATTTTTCCTTTCAAGGTACTTAGCTTGAGTTGTCATTGATTAAACCCTTCAAGTATTAAAGGCAAGATGTGATACCACTTTTGTTATGCCTTTTAAGGTGGTAAAGCACTTAAACTCATTGATATAGAGGAATCCCACAAATACTACTCTTTGGAAAATATAGTTATTTCTATTACATTACTTTTGCATAAGGGTAATTGTTTCTATTACATTATTTTTGCTTAAAGGTGTTTTGGGTTGAATGCCTCTTAATTCCTTTTATAAGTATTAATTAATTATTATTTTTCATATCAAATTACCTATCTTGCATTATCTTTGATTAAACCCTTGCCACCTAAGACTGAATCTTTAAGGTTTGGGTTAAATGCTTTCCTTATTTGTCTTTATCAATATTAAAGTCATTCTTATTTTTCTTTTCAAGGTGATTAGCTTGCATTGTCCTTGATTATCCCCTTCCCACGCAACACTAAGATTTTAGGGTTTGGGTTACATGCTTCCCTTACTTGTCTTATCGATAATAAAGTTATTCTTAGTTTTCCTTTCATGTTAGCTAGCTTTCAATATCATTGATTAACTCCATCCCACCTAGCACTGAGCTTTTAGGCACATATTAATAACTTTTGTAAGCAATTCATTATTATTTTTAGGAGTGGACACCACTTCACATAAGTCTTAAGTGCTTATTAATGGCATCTTATGTAGAATAATGTGATTTTCTCTACCATGCTAGTTTGATTATGTTGGTTTTGAGTGGTCCATTTTTACTCTCCATTTGGTGGATATGTGGTTATTAGTGACACATCAAGTTTAATGATGCATTATTTGATTTGATTAGAGTTGTGGTGATTTATAACAATATTGTGACTACTAATTGTAAACATTATGATAATACTTAAATTTCTTTGAAAAATTATTTCGATGATTTATTACGAATGTATATCCATCTTAACCCTATAAGTTAAACACCAAGAGGGTCAAATTCTTAAGATATTAAAGTGCACTCTTTTTTTTATAATTTAAAATAGATCTAGGATAATTACATGGTAGCACCAAGAAGTCAAAACCTCATGACTTATAAATATGTTAAAATAAAATCTTGATTATCATATCTAAATAATATCTCTTCTTTTTATATAAAGTATTTCTATATAAATTATGTAAATCTACATAAAATATTTTATATGTAAATCTCACATCTCATAAGTATATTATTTTTATTTTTATTATTATTATGTATCAATTTTGATATCTATAGTAATGTTAGCCTTATCTACGTGACAACAACAACATATGTTTCATACTCCATGATAAAAATGTATTTTCACTCAATATTAACATATCAGCATAATAGATAACTTTTTGATTTGGGTTGTGTCTGCAACTAGGTCATCGAAGGAACGGATGTCTCTGTACTGCGCAAAGGAACGATGTCGGACTCTAGTGGAATTCGTCCTCCACTAGCGCCTAAAAAGGCCATATTTAGATCATTGATTTCCTCCATGAAAATAGGATTTAGATCATTGATTTACTCCATGAAAGTAGGATCTAATCCTATATCCCCCTGATTTTTTAAAAAATCGATACATATTCTTGAAATGATTCCCCTCGTCAGCTCATCGAGGCATAAGGATTTGGTAATGGCAGAAATGGGTTTTAATGGCCATTTTACTGGAATATGGTCATCTCCTGGGTTGATTGAAATTTGGTTTCAAAACAATTGGCATGTGTTAATCAAGGGAATAATTACACATTATTTTTGTGGAAGGGGCTTCTATGATTTTCTCTTTGAGTTTAAAGGAGACAGATATTTTATATTTGGAAGTGGGTCATATTTCTTCAGCAACATGGGAATGCATCTTAATCGTTGGACTCTAGACTTCAATTCATGTTTGACCATTCCTTCAGTAGTTCCAGTGTGGATAATACTCCTCATCTCCATCTTCATTATTGGGGAGATGATTATCTAAGGGATATTGGAAATAAGCTAGGTAAATATATAGATAAATCTGAACCTAAATCAGGAATGTTTCAATGTGCTCAAATCTACGCGGAATTTGATCTTGAGAAAGGGATTCCTAAAGTGATTAATCTCATCTTGGATTATTGGAGTCATTATCAACAACTAGACTAGGAACAATTACCTTTCAAGTGCACACCCTGTCATGAATATGGCAATTTTTCTAAAGATTGCAAAAAGGAAAGGATCCAAGGCACATTGACTCAAAGTACAAAAGATCCATGGTGGAAAGTCATAAACAAATATGGGTTGAAGTAAGTGTTAAACTCTCAATTCAATAATCCTACCTCTTATGAACTTCCTTCCTCTTCACAAGTAGCCCCAAATCAACATTCGATTGGTAACCTAAGCCCCTCTTCTAATCCACCTAGATTTGTTAACTGATTTGATTCAATTGATTGAGAAGATCCCTCTCTGATAGTATATTTTTATGAATTCATGGCTACATCGGTAAATGCCCCAACATCATCTTCCTATCCTTGAACTCTATCCTTCTTGATCAGATTGGAATTAACACTCTCAATAAATCGTGGTTCTAGTAGGGAAGGAGATATGGCGGATCAACTAGAAGAAATAGAGCCCAATATTGAAAAGTAGGTTATCACAGTCGATGTCCAAATGAGGAAACAAGTTATGCAAGATTTAACCGAGGAGGAGAAAGATGCAGCTAAGGAAGAAGAGAAATAATCTTGCACTAATCTTGTAAGGTGGGAAGAAAACCAGCTAAATAAATAAGAGAAGAAAAAACTATTAAGGAAAAAATGTTGGGTTTACAATCAAACTTGGATAGAAATTTCATTCCAGGACGAAAGAACCCATCGCAAAATGGAATAGGTTCCCTATTGACTCTGAGTAGTTAAAGGAGAGGATTTACCCAAAACTCCTTCGGTAAGTAATGAAGTTAGTCTCCTGGAATAATAGAGGAATGGGTAGTAGGATTAAAGAAGAATCCATGAGACATCTAATAAAATCAGAAAGACCTACAATCCTTCTTCTCCAAGAGATAAAAGTACAATATCTAGACATGCAAAATATAGGCCAAAAACAATGGAAAGTTAGGCAAGGGATAACAGCAAGTTCGCAAGGATTCTCCAAAGAAATTATTTTGTATTGCGACAATATAGAACTAGAGCTGATAAGTTCAATGAAATCACAACATTAGACCTATACTGACCTCGTAAGTAAAAAAATTGGATTCCATTATAAAATATTCAATATATATGTTCCCATGCACAATAGAGAAAAACAATAATGTTGGAAAATAATAGAAAATGAAAGAGAATTAGTAGGACCTAGGAGATACAAATTTGCAAGGGATCTAAATACAGTTCTTTCTCGGGAATTGAAGAGGAGAGGAATTTCTATCTGAGATGCCACAAGAGAAAATCTTGATGTTAGAAAAACAGGATCGCAGAGCAATAACAATAAATAGAAATGCAAATATAATCACACATACACATTACAAGAGAGACACAGATATATCGTGGTTCACCCAACTTGGGCTATGTCCACACTGAAGTTTCCAGTCCTTATTATTATACCGTCCAGTAAAGTGAAGGGATACAACCTGCAGCACAACCGTTGCACTTCCTCTTCACTGTCTCACAGTCTCTCTTATTTTGATCTCATAGATCTTTACAATGCATAATACCTAATACATCAACCCTAGCTGTATTGTGATGTCTTTCTTTTATAAGGGAAATACAATGGGAAAATACCACGGGTTACCCAAAACCATGGGCCCGAAAACTGTTGGCGAAAACAACCCCAAAAATCCCCCCAGACCCCCTGAGGATCGGGCCGGGATCATAACCAAACCTAGGGTTCAAACACGGCTGAATCATCATCTATGAGACTGGAAGATCTAGCTCCACAACCAACACTTGAGGGGGTGAAAACGCGAAGCTGGGTAACACTTCCGTGAGAATTGGGTGCCCGAGCAACATGGCGGAAGCTATTCGGCCGAATAACATTTGTTATTCTGCCGAATAACTATAGTTATTTGGTCTAATAATCTATACATTATTTGGCTGAATAATGTTTAATGGAGAACCGTTTCAATTGATGGAGACCTCGAAATATGTGCAAAGGCATAGCGGCCGATAATTTTGCACAGTGGTTCTATGTTTATTCTGTCGAATAATTATTCTGCATAAAAGGTCTGCTACGGCCCACACTCATCATTTTCCTCTATGCAATTGGCTGGTCCCCTCTTGTCTCCCCGCCAGCCACTGCTGGACCCCGCTTGTCTCCCCATCATTTGTTGTCGCCTGTCGTCCCTGTGGAGTTACGCCACCCTCTCGACGTGGAGATCTACCACCTTAACGACCTCCTCTCATCATGGAGATCTACCATCCTATCGGCCTACCCTGTCGTGGAGAGCCGCCACCCTTTCGTCTTGGTTCTGTTGGCCCTTTTGGCCTCCTCTCGGCCTAGTTTTGTTGGCCTTTTCGGCCTCTTCTCGGCCTGCTCTTGGCTTGGTTCTGTTGGTCCTTTCATCCTTCTCTCGGCGTTGTTCCATTGCTCCATTTGACCTCTTTTCGGCCTCCTTTCAGCCAGGTTTCGTCACCACTCTCGGCCTCCTCTGGGCCTCCTTTCGGCCTCGTTTTGTTGCCGCTTTAGGCCTCCTCTCGGCCTGGTTTTGTCGCCCCTTTCAATGTCATTTTGTTGCCTCTTTTGATGTGGATCGCAAAATTGGTGTGGTGTGGAGTCTAGCAGTTCGTGGAGTTGGACATCGTCCACTGAAGGTAATTTATTTAATTTTTTCTGTTTTCTTTTTGTTAATTTTTTTATTTTCGGTGCAATGCTATTTCTAATTCTTTTACATGTTTGGCAGGTAATGTTTCATTTTTTCAATGCTAGGCTTCGTTTTGCTTCCCTCGTTGTTCAGCTTCGGTCTCTGGAGTTCGGTTTCATCAGTGTATTTCATCTGTGAAAAATAAACAGGTATGCCTTCTAATTTGATGAACTCAATTAAGATGTCAATTTAGTTTTTGATAAACAGTTTTTTCAGTTGGTGAGTGTTGAACTCTGCCCAGATTGACAGAGTTCATGAACTATGTCCATGTGGACAGAGTTCATGAACTCTGCCAATCTGGGCATAGTTCATGAACTCTGTCCCTGATCCATGAACTCTTCCCACATGGACAAAGTTCATGAACTCTCTGCATGTGGACAGATTTCATGAACTCTGTTCATGATCCATGAACTCTTCCCACATGGACAGAGTTCATGAACTCTTCCCATCATGAACTCTGATATCATTTTTCATAGTGATTATAGTAATACTTACATTCCTGCTCAGATTACCCATATAAGGATCATAGTGTAATATGGACCCAAAGTAATCACTAATGTGAACACTTTTTAGTACAACTATAACACCATATATTACGTATATTGTAACGCCCCAAATTTTGACTAGGCATGTTTACAAGTTAGACACCCTTCACTTTAATTGTTTATTACCTATTGGACTCAGCTAGACAGAGTGAACTATATTTTCGGCATGATAGACATGATGATATGCTGCTACTGTGTTAATGATGTTACTATATTCATGCAGTTATTAAGTTATGATTATCATGAGATTCTTTTATTTCATAATGACAATGTATGTTTGAAAATCGTCCTGGAAGAAATGTGATATATATGATGTGGTCATTATGCTGTGATCGATTTGATGATGTTATGTGATGAAATAAATGATGCTGACAAAATGGATCAGACAAGATAGAATGGAAAATATATGTTTTAGCGTTTTCATTGATGAAATGTGAAATATATGGTGTTGTACGTGGATGCCATCTTATGATGAAATTGATAAAATTGTTATATTCCATACATACCTATGATGTGATAAAATTGTGACGTGAAATAAAATGATGTTGATGATATGGATCAATTGGTGATCGAATGGAAATGCTTGTTATAAAATGTGTATTCTGCGGAATACTAACCTACAGGACACGAGGGCTACGGGATAGCCGGATACTTGATCCGATATATGGATAAGAGCTTATCCATGCAGGGAACCTTAGCAACCGAAACTGATGATACGATGACATTGACCGATAATCTCGAGAGCAGTAGAGTATGAGTCGATAAGGGCGTAGGCCCAGTATGTTGAGAGGGATGGATGTGTTTCCCACCATATGTTCCTATGATACCTGAGATCATGGGAGGGCCGTGCTGAGACACGCTCCCCATGTATGTGTGATGACGATGGTCGGATGCCTGCTAGGAGAGGATAGGTCCGCTGTTCAGCCGACGCTATCGCTCTCAAGTCCGACATCCACTTTTGTACTAGCAGAGGAGGGATAGGGAGGATGTGGCAGTAGGTTAGGATGGGAGGATATGATAGTTAGTACTGTTGAGGGTTGTGTATTCATTGACCTGGAGTTAGTGGTAGTAGGTAGCTTTCCTTGTACCTGATCGATTGAACAAATGTAATCATAAAAGTAATGAAATGAAATCTTAAAGGTTAACTGATAAAATAAACGACGATGTTTTAGTAATATTATGATGAATGTGTACTTGTTCGGTTTGCATAAAGTATTATGAATATTAGTTAGCTGATATGCATAGGAAATATGACGTATGTTTATAGTACATGTCTATCTTGTGCATACGCTGGCCATGCATGCATATTATGCACATGCGCAATAATATTGGTTACAACATATTTATCAAGATTTAACAATGTTATAAGATATGTCAATTGAGCAATCAGTGAATGACTTAATTAGTAAAAGACTGTCAAGTTCTAATGTGTGAAAGAAGTTAATTAGTCTTTGTGTGTGAACACGGTAATGAACGATTAAAGTAAGTGTCATTAATTGCAAGTATCCTCAAATGAATGTGTCTCCAATATGAAGTATGATAGTAAACACTAATACTGGAAGAGTGTACTCTATCATTGTTGATTATGATTAATTAAACCATTTAGTGTAATTCATTATTTATACCCAGAAGTACTATGTTGACACTTATCTATTAAACAAATAAATATTTTAATTAGTATTCCCACTTAAGTTAATTACTATTATTATTAACTATTATTGTTATTATTATTTTTATTTAATTAATAATGATAATGATAATAAACCTTGTTTTTGTAAAAACATAGAGGAGTGAATAATTTATTAAATAGACTATTCATTTAAATTAAGGGACATAATCATTTCCAAAATAAAAGGATCTGTTTAAATAAATTAGGGAATGGTCCCACTGCTCGAGAGAACTTGGGTGATTTAAAAATAATATAATCCACCCTTTTGCCTTAAAAAGGGGATGCACTAATGATTTGTACTTGAAAAGACCACGACAGCTAGGGCAGTGGAGGGATAAGGAAGTTTGACTTTAGGAAGGAGGTGGATTCCTATAAAGGGGAATTTTAACAAAGTAGTAAGGGGGTTATTGTGGGAGAACTGTGAGGATTATTTTTGTGAAAAAGGAGGAATGCCGAGGAGGGGGTTAACTCGAAGCTTTGAGGAGGTGGGAAACTCAAAAGAAAAGACTGAGGAGGGGGTTAACTCAGCAGAAATATTACCATGGAAAGATTCGATGGAAAGAGGCTGTCGGGATTATCGGTCTGTGGGCTCGGGGGCTAGGAAATCCGTTGATTTCCTAGGGTCAGCAAGATGATAGCTGATCGGTAGGGTGGACACATCATTTTGGGTTGCTAAGGTAACCTACAGAACCCACTATAGGAATCTTCTTACCTCACTGCAAATCTACAGGTCCAGGTATTTTACTGAGCTAGCTTGAATAAAAGTTATTTTCTTTTACTTTTAAAGTATGCATGTTAAAATAACAGAGCTGTAATGAAGATTTAAGTTTTGTCTATTTAATTTGCAGAAACATATAAACTTGCGGAAAGCAGACATTTAATCATTTAGGTATTTTAAACAGAGACGGTTGGATTTTGTTTGTTTTCTCCAGAAAATTTTTTAAGGGAAAAACTAGGTATTTACTGATAAATGGAATTGAGACCCAGTGCCTAGCGGGGCACTACATATATAGCTGAACCAATATGACTAGTAGTAAGATCAACATATAAGGATAATTAAGAGTTGACAATTATAAGATCAATAAGAGCATATAAGTCTATGAACATATACAAACTAAGACCTTAAATAACATTATTAGTAATTATACCAATATTAATGTTGTAAGAATTAACATAGCTCAACTATGCTTGTTATTCGATATAAGACCAATATGTGACATCAAGATCACTAGCTAGTAGTACTATAATTCATATAATAATTGTATATGTAATTAGCTAAGTTCTATCATTCTGTCAATACAAGACTCATCTTAACTACCTATGTAAGCTCATATACTAATGGACCGACCTCATATATATGTCATAAGCTGTGAGCTTTATTTTGACTATGTATTTCACAGTTCGTTAACTATAACAACTTCTATAGCTTGCAATGTACTCTGCTTTAATGGGATTCAAACTAGTTATGTACTGGTTTGATTGAATATGTTGATATAAGTAAGCTATCATAATCATTGGGATTTAATAGAGGTATATTTTAATATGCATTATAACTCTATTATGGAAAGCATAGAAGTATTGTCATTGGTTACTAATTACACTAGTTATCCAAAGCTCATGAGGTAATGAACTGCTCACATATCTGTCATTTAACCCTAATTAATGGTATTAGCTTATTGAATTGAATTACAGCATCTTTATCTATTCAATCACATCATCATGCATAACTTATGATTACCATTGTTTAGTGTGTTATGTTATAGCTATAGTATCCCATAGATATGAATAAGCCTTGAACTATCATATATTATGGTAATTTTTAATCATTGTCGTAATCATAATAGTCTTTATTAGAGGTCTAATTTATGAGCTATTAAAGTCAATGGAACCAGTAGTAAGTAGTTATAGAAAAAGAGGTTTTAATTATTTATCCAGTTAAACCACTATCATTGCAAACTAGTAGAAGTTTAAAGAAGACCTCCCATTTTGCATTGCTTGTACTGTAACTAAAAAGTAACCAATAAACACTATGAATCTAACTAAGTAGTTACTCTACATGATCTTGTGAACTCTGTCCACATGGATAGAGTTCATGAACTTTGTCCATGTGGACAGAGTTAAATTTCAGTGGAAAACTTAAACCTAACAATTGGGAAACTTAAACCTTCAAACTCCTATCAAAACAATAGACTCTGAATGTTAGATCTACGAACATGAACAAGTTTAAGATGAAACTATGAGCAACAAGCTACAGGAAAATGGAGAAAAACATACTATTATGTACTTTTCCTTAACAATATTATTATCTTTGCCATTAACCAACTTCATGTAATTTCCCCATAGTTCCAACAACCTTGATCATGCAATTAGAGCCTTGTCTAGTGAAAAAGTTGAAAACAAAGCACCTTGAGATAATTCAATGTTTATATTTGTACACTAGAGTTGTAATTTGAAAACAACTGAAACAAGATTTATCATAAGATATTCAGGTAAACAAAACAGAAAAATAAAGCTTTAAGCAGGGAAATAAACTCTCTTATTTATATCCTATCTTATAGAATCAACACATGCAAGTGTCCAGGTTTTTTGGATTTCACCTAGTGGTTTGAAATTAAATCACCTTCTTTAATCAAAAAGAGACTCCACACAAAGATTCTAAGAATAAGGGTAGTGGGTGATTGTCCCCACCCACAATCCAACCTCATGCCCATTTAGAAGTGGTTCTAATGTCACATACTATAACCCTACACTACTATTAGAGGGAAATAGTATGGGCTCATTTTTATTATCCCCAATAAGAGGGTTGAGAACTCATTGAAAAAGTAGAAAAGATGATTAACTTCTCCTTCCTAATTAATGCTTATAAGAATGGAATGTAAACATGGACAGAGTTCATGAACTCTGTCCATGTGGACAGAGTTGATAGATCAATATATTAACCTAAATCTCCAACACAGCAAAGACAATTGTACTATGCACCAAACAACATGTTTTATGACTTTAAGTGGGACTAAAAGATGCTGAATGTGTATGTCTAATTTGGAGAATGTGACAGCATTCCAAAGTTCGTGGTATGATTTATTTGCACTTAAAATAAATCTCTATGTCTAATTTGGAAAGTTGAACAGCGTTGCCAGATTTTGTTGCACTTAAAGAACTTAGTTTCTTTAGCAGCTAGGTCTTAGAATTTGTAGAATTAACATGTATAATTTGTATATATTGACTTGATAGCTGTGTCAGTGTATATATCATATCAAATGGAAAGAGATCAGTCTTCGAGGAAAAAGCGTAGGAGGTCATCACATTCTTTGGGAGTTGGTGTCCCATTTGACAATCAAAGATTGTCTACTTCACCTCGTGATTCAAGCTTATTGTACAGTTCATATTCATTCGATCATAGGCGAGGCGATAGGAGTATAGATGGTTCCCCTTCATCTTCTGCGGGAGAACGTCGATCCCGACTTTCTGTCGGTATGAACATCAATCTTTTAATACATGTATAAATTGTATTTTTGTGTGTACGCAGTTTGTACATGTTTACACATAAATTTGTTTGTATTTGAAGCAGAGAGGGAGGAAGATCGAGCAAGGGAGATAGACATGGGTGTAGAGCAAGGTCACCAAGAGGTTTGTCATCCTACATAGGGTGACGAAGGTCGAGTCAGGACGCAATTTGTTGAACTAGATGAGCGTTGTACACCCATATCAACTTATCCATCTGATTTATCTGCGGAGCTTCCATGGGAAAGTGATCTTGCACAAACAAACCTTGAAAGTTGTAAATCTCACTATGATAGGCTGAAAAAAGATCTTTCTAGTTTGGATCTTTGTCCAGAGAACAAACAAAATATAGAGATTGTTTTGGCATCATTACAAAAATTTATGAGGATCTTGGACCAACAATAGATGGTTTTGCTGACTTGATGCGCAGAAGAAGGCCCAAGTGATGGGTCTAGATAAGTGGGATGTTGTGAAGGAGAGAGTGACCAAAGAATAGGCCATGGGAATGTTTAACTTCAAAGAGGGCCAAAAGCGAAAAGCATTGAAAGTGCAATATTTTAAGCACCCTCATCTTGCACATCATTTATATGATCGGTTCCTTGTAGCCCATGGTCAGTTGCCATGGAATGATGAGGTTTCTAATTATTTTGCTATTTCTTTTGGATATGAAGCCAGACTATACTGATATTCATTTTGACTTTTACGGAGTTGGAAAGGGGCGAATATACAATAGAAAAGGTGCTCTTAGAGATCCCACTACTCTTTGGCCTCCACCTCAGATATCTCGCCCACCTATGCTTGTGAATTACAAATCAGAGATGGAGCCCACATCAGAACTTGGGACAATTGCAAGGCATGTTGTTGTTGAATGTTTAACTTCGGCATTTGTAGGAGTTGATGTGGGATTGAGTCGAGAGAGGGCTCGAGCCACTATTCGGCATAGTTTTGTTTACAAAACGAATGATGAGTTAGATGGAATGAGCATTGAATATCTCAAGGCTTATGCTAATGTTTGTCGTGATATAGCTTCGGATGTCCTGTCCAATGACACATCGAGTTTAGGATAGGTTTGTGTACTTTCAATCTATTTATTTTTTTTATTCATTTTGAATTGAACTTTTTGTTACATTATATCTATGTATGATATTATGCTTGTTTTGATGTATATTAATAAATACATTATGTAAATGTTTTATGGTTGCAGTTTTCTAGAATGATGAATGAACATAATTTTCAATTATCCACTAGTGAAAATGTTGAAAATGTAGAAGCGAATCTTGGAGAGGTATATTTATTATTTACATATTTATATTTATGTTTGAAAGATATTTTATCATTTTTTATTTTTAATTTAACTATGTATCTTATTGTTAATGACTTATCCATGCAGGTTTATTTAGATTTGAACATTTTTAATGATTTTCCATCTATTGTGAGCTAATGATTTTAATTTTTTTCGTTTCGGTTTTAAGTTAATTACTTAATTTTAGTTTTTTTGCTTGCACTATGTTTTATTTATTAACAAAATTTAAATTTTAGGGAAGATAACATCTGGAAATTGGCAGTCAAGATATGGGTTCCTTGATGCATGTGGATATTGGCACCGATGTAATTTTGTTCATAATTGAACTGTTCTCTGATAAATAAGTTTAATATTTTAATTTTTTGAATTTAGTTTAAAATAGTTTAAATAATTTATTAGATTCATAAATTTATTTTATACATGTTGCAGCTTGGGTCTCTTCCATCTCTTGGAGGCAAAGGGAAGACTCCAGTGGAGGGGTCTCTTCGATCTACTCGAGGCAAAGGGAAGACTCCAGTGGAGGATAGTGGTGGACTTCCATTTAGAGAATTTGAGGTAATTGAATTGTTCTTTGATATAAGTTTAATATTTTAATATTTGAATTTAGTTTAAAATTGTTTAAATAATTTATGATATTCATAATTTGCTTTTAACCATGTTGCAGGTTGGGTCGAGTCCAAGGGAAAACCATACTAGAGGATAGTGATGGACTTCTATTTAGAGAATGATTTATATTGTTATTTTTTTGTTGATATGTATACATTGTAGTTTTGGACATCGAAGAGCTTTATTTTTGGATTATACATATGTACATTGAACTCACATGTTCATGAATGTTTTTTTTTGGATTATATACACATGTACATTGAACTTACATATTATGTATGGTAAATGTTTAGAATATGTTTTTGTATATTTATAAATGTATGTATTATTAAATTTATGTATAATGTAGATGTAAATTTTTTTCATTGTTGAGATGTAAATAATGATAGGAATGTTAGGAATGTTAGGGATGAATGTTAGGAAGTTTTGATAGGAATGTTAAGAATGAATGTTATGAAGTTTTGTTAAGTGCAATCTAATGTTAGGAATGTCTGGAATCTTAAGAATGAATGTTAGGAATGCTAAGAATGGATGTTAAGATCAATCTAATGTTAGGAATGTCTGGAATCATGTACATACCTGTGTACATCTTTTGATTGTTGATTATAATCATGGTTTAGATGTAATTTACACCATTGGACAACCTCTGCAGAAGAATGGTTCATTTGCCATCTTCGAAGTGCTCTTTCTACGCATGTTCCTGCACCATCATGTTCACCTTTTCCATGTCTAGTTTCAAAGAAATTCCAGCAATGTTTAATGTTCAATGCTTTATGAAGTCGAAATAACCAATAAAATGATCGCGAAGATTTAAATTGTCTCGCACATCCATCCGACCATATCCAATGTTCATTGAATTTAACTTCACGTCCTTTTAGTGAATCGTAGAAAATATTTTCAATACAATGCTGAACAAAATGTGTATCGTGTGTACGATCATCACTGATATAAAAGTGATACTCTTTAATCACATCTTGATTGTCACACGTGCTTTCAATGCCATCAACATCCTGTTGAGAATGTCTATATAGAACATGGACAAATATCGAAACTTGGTCATAATGATAGTATTCACTTTGTATCTCTTTTTGTGTAGCAAATGTGTAGTTTTCTGCAAAATCAACCACTGACAAAATTGTTCCTGGTGGAAAAATTTCACAAGACTGTTTGAATTGAAGGTCTTGCCATCGTGCTCTATGTGAATGCTTGGTGTATTTATAAATTTCACTTTCAAATTTCTTGAGAAAATCTGTCACACATATTTTATCTTCTCGCAAATCGATTCTTTTGGAATGTGCATCACTAGAACTTGTAGCATAACCGATGTATTCATATCTTCTCCAATCAACGGTTACATTTGACAACGAGTGATCATTATCGATAGGATATTTATTGTGGAATAAGACCGGATTTCCACAACGATGACAATGTTTTCCATTGACACATTTCTTATAATTAAATACTTCATCATGATCTCTCTCACATAGAGTTTGAGATATGAATTCACGTACTATGGGCAGAGGTGGTGAATTTGTCCAAAACATTTTACCGAATTCAAGAAACATGTTGTAATATAATTGAAATTGCACATGATAATGGAAACAACATGTGTCACGTATAGTAATAGGTCTAACATACCATGGTTTTTGTTGCACAAATGTAGTGATTGGAACATTAATTCCACAATGATCTTCCTTGAATTTATTGAACAATTGTACTTGTGTCATATCTATTATATGTTTTGGACTGCTTTCATATACCCCTCATGATACTCTTTGTTGTATCACATCCCTTGAATTTGGTGAAACTCGAGCATGTGCCAACCAATATTCTCGTACAATATCTTTAACACCTGCTCCCATTCTATCTTTGTAAGGTTGTCTACAAATAATTGCCCAACAAGCAAGTTTATCATTTTGATCTATTTGCATTTTTAATTTGTTATGTTTGTATAATGTCTTTCTTGAGGTTCCAACTGTTTTTGCTAGTTGTGTTGTCAAACGTTTTTGTCTAGTACTAGCTGAAACAATTGCTGTCTGAATTTCTCTACATGCAACACTAGTATCTTTCTTCCTGTATTTTTCAAAAAAAATTACTGCATCACCTATATTTTCTATCACATTATGTTTCAATTCGACTCTTTTGTTGCCTTTTGAATACCCAATAATGACGTAGCACCTTCTAAATTCTTGGACACTATAAACATCTCAAAATTTGTGTTTCTCCTGCTATTGAACAATCCTTCAGAACATCATCATAAAATTTTTGAGCACGATATTGTGCAACATGTATGGGTATTTTTTTTTCCATATTTGTTGCAATCAACATCTTCTAACATTTCATTATCAATGTTGAAAGTACCTATACATCAAGTTAAATTTAATTTAACATATATCCTAAAATACAATTCATTATAAAAAATGAGTTTGGAAAATACATGATATATACATACCAGGTCCAATTTCTGGATCTTGAACTTGATCTTCAATATTGACTTCATCGACATTAGCATGTAAATCACTATTTACATCTTCAACAATGGTCTCTTCAACTTCAATTTGTTCTTCTTGTACTCTATTTTCAATTTCCATTTCATCAACATTATCATGTAAATTTCTATTTATATCTTCAATAATTGTCGTTTGCGTTTCTGCAAGCCTTGTTTTTTTGGCATGATATTTGAATTTTTGTTTTTCTCTATTATTATCATCATCATCACGTTTATGATCATATTTGCTTTGACGATTTCTCTTACTACTCATGATTGTTTAATCTATAGATGATGAATTAAAGAATCATTACTTTATAGTAAAAAAACAAAATTAAGATTTAAAAACAGTTACGAAATTTATAAACACATGAACTGAAATTTACTTCACCTTATCAAAATCTTATAAGAGTCTTTTGAAGAAAAACTCATTGGAAAAAAAATTTCTTTGAAAAAACTTCTTGAAAAGAAATCTCCTTCGAAAAAAACCTTCTTTGAAAGAAATAAGAACTCTTTGACAATAAATCACCTTTGAAAAAACCCATTGGAAAAGAATAAGAACACCTTCTAAGGAAATCTTCTTTGTAAAACCACTGGAAAAAAAAAATTCTTCGAAAAAATACATAGGAAAAAAACTTTCTTTGAAAAAACCACTTGGAAAAAAAAACTCCTTTGCAAATATATCTTGGAAAAAAATTCTTTGAAAAAAACCCTTGAAAAAAATAACTCTTTTGCAAAAATAACTTGGGAAAACAACTCTTTGAAAAACCCTCTTTCAAAGAAATAAGAAGGAAAAATACATCTCCTTTGCAAAAATACCTTGAAATAAAAACTTCTTTGGAAAAATACATTGGAATAAAAACTCTGTAAATGCACCCTTTGGAAAGAAACATTTTTTGAAAAAAACACTTGGAAAAATACTTTGTAAAAAAAACCTCATTTGCAAAAATATCTAGGAAAAAAAATACTTTGAAAAATCCCCTTGCAAAGAAATAACTCATTTGCAAAAATATCTTGGGAAAATAACTCTTTAAAAAAAACCCGTTCAAAAAAATAAGAAGGAAAAATACAACTCATTTGCAAAAATAACTTGGAATAAAAACTTCTTTGCACAAAATACGTTGGAATAAAAACTCTTTAAATGCACCATTTGGAAAGAAAAATTCTTTGAAAAAAACACTTTGTAAAAACAAACTCCTTTGCAAAAATATTTTGGAAAAAAAACACCTTGAAAAAACCCATTGCAAATAAATATTTGCAAAAATACATTAGAAAAAAAATACCTTAAAAAAATCCATTGCAAAGAAATAAGAAGTGCAAAAATACCTTGGAATAAAAACTCATTTGCAAAAATGAATTGGAAAAAAACTCTTTGAATGTATCCCTTGGAAAGAAATAGGAAGAAAAATACCTTGTAAAAAAACTCATTTTGCAAAATAAATCTCCTTTGAAAACCTCTTCAAAAATATTTTGACCAGAAATATGCGAAATTAAAATGTGCGAAAATAATGAATGTATTTAGTTTTATTTATACAAGTGTAGACAACGTATATATATATATATATATATATATATATATATATATATATATATATATATTTTTCGGTCGACGAAATTTTTTTTGCACTTGGTTGTTCGGCCAAATAACCATTGTTGTAAATAACGGTTTCGTTACGGAAAATGGTTATTCCACTGAATAATTATTCGGCCGAATAACCTCTGAAACCTGAAAACTTCACGGTTCTGCACAGTTTTCAAGTTTCTCCATTTTCGGAAGGTAAAAACAATCTCCTACACTACAAAGCGACTGTCGGACTTGATACCATTAGATTCATCATTGAATCTACTTTCCATGTGTATAGATTTTATTGTGTATAGGTGAGATCTGATATTTTTAATTATTTGTTTTCTTAACATGTGTCGAGTTTGGTTTCATCTCTTTCAAAATGCGGTGAAATGAAAAATCCAGAGCTTTAAAATTACACTACCAAAAAAATTGAAAAAACTATGGTGCAGTTAATTGGCTTGTCTACTTCAAAAGGGTATTCATAGTTTTTTAGTTTTATAATCAATTGAGAGAAAAGTTTTGCGACACAAAACATGTTGAAAATCGACAAGGTTTCCCCATTGATCGAATTCAAAAAAATATAATAATTAGTATATAGATCCATTGGTTACAAACTTATAGTCATGCAGTATTATATTGTGTGTATATTGTCGTAGCATATATTGGTTTTGCAAAAAACAAGTTTAACAATGATTTTACTTTTGCGAAAAAACATGACTATTTTGTAGTCCTTTTATTTTATAAGAACACATTGTCAAACATTTGTCAAATCGACATATCAAATCTCAATAAAAAAATTGAAAAAAATTATGAATAGAAAGCTAACATAATTCTCTAAAAGTTTTCTTTTTAGTGAAAAGTGAAATTCCAAACAAAAATATCACTTTTATTTGCCCAAAGTTGAAAAACATGAAAAAATCAGACTTATTTTCTCACAAGACCCCCAAAAATAGTCACCCATCTTCATGGATTCACCCACTAAATGAGATTTGGTAGATATTAAACCAAAAATGGAAAATATACCTATTCAAAAAGAAGTGTAGGCCCATGATATATAACAACACATTTGGACAAGTTTTTAGTTAATTTTGTTTTATCTAGAAGACGTTTTTTAAAGTTCATCATCCATCATTCCTCTCGCCACCTCTAATCACAAACCTATCGAACTCCCTTTCATAGAAAAACAAACTATCATGGACCTTTGTTGTTAAAATTCACTTCCTTCATTACTTCGACATATGTAGGCAATACACATTATTAAAAACACATTTCTTAGTAAGTGGGAATGGTATCAAAGTTATATTTGGGAATCAAAACTAAAAGTTTTCAAATATGCTCTTAAACATTGGGTCAAATACAACTATAAATTAGAGCCATTTTTTTAAACAAAGGAGATTCAATATACTCGTAGATATACATGACATAATGGGGACAGGGGAATCCATTATATAACAACAAATGGAGGAAAGATAAATAAACAAAAAACTTCACTAAGTGTACCGAGAAGAGGAGGAATATTGGATAATTAAATCTAGAAGTATGTGGTTGAACTTGGGAGACATAAATACATCATACTTTCAACGACAAGTAAAAGTTAGGCAATGAAGGAATATTGTCATAGAAATTATTAGTTCCAATGGAGAAAAAATTGTTGATTATGAATATATAAAGAAGGAAGGATTTCAATATTTCAAATTGTTGTTAACAACCTAGGGTGAAGTGGATTATGTGTCAATGACTGACATGATGGAAAATATTCCTCTTTCTATGTCACAATGTGAAAATCACGTAATAGATAAGGAAATTGAATAATTTGAATTTATTGATGCCATTTGGGATATATCTAGATGGAGAATCCCCAGGACTAGATGAATTCTCGATATCTTTTTATAGATGATGTTGGGTTGTAATAAAAAAGGACCTTTACAAAATGATAAAATGGTCTCTAAAAAGGATTAATTAGGACGTAGTACCAACTCATCATTTTTGGCCCTCATTCTAAAGGAGAAAAACCTGACAATATTCTCGAGGTTCCTACCAATACCTCTATGCAATTATTCGTATAAGATAAGTGGGGGTTCATTCCTAAAATGGAAATTCTTGATAATATCATATTAGTGCAAGAAGCAATCCATTCTAGCAAAATAAAAATAAAGAAGAAAGAGGCATGGTTATCAAGCTTTGGATTTGGAAAATACTTTTGAAAGAGTACACCATTCCTTTATATTCGTCATTCTTATTAAATTTGGGTTTTATAACAATTTTATTGGTTGGGTTAAAGCATGCATAAAATTCCATTGGATAGATCTCATTGTGAATGACACGCCTACTTCCTTACTTTAGAGTGAAATAGGTATTCACCAGGGTGCCTTCTCTCCCCTTTATTATATATCCTTAAGGAAGACTCTTTAAGTAGAATATTGGAGTCAAAAAGCTGACTTGGGAATCTCCCTAGTATCAAAATAATTAGAGAAATCAAGGAACTTAATCATTCACAGTTTGCATATGATACCCTTATTTTGGGAGGGGATTCAATGGTTATAGAAACCGAGTTCAAGAAAAGTATAAACAAGTACTTAAATTCCTTAGGAGGATATGCCAACAAACATAAGTGATGTGTTTATGGATGCTGAAATTCCTCTCCTATCTACATCCAAAACATTGCTAATAAGAATTTTATGCTAAAGAGGAATGAAATTCTTTTGTTTATTTAGGAATTCCAATCTTTCAAGGTTGACCCAAGGCCTCATATTAGAGGGGAGTTATTGAAAAAATTTAAAAAAATTAACTAATGGGGTTCCCACTGGCTAAAACCAACCAGTCAAGTGATGCTTTTAAAATCAGTGTTATAATCATCCCTATCTATATATCATAATTCAGTTCTTCTAGCACCGAAAGGGGTATCCAACCAAATTGACAAGTTACAATGAAAGTTTCTATGTCAAGGAGATAAATCAAATTCCAAAAAATGTCATCTAGTCAATTGGAAAACAGTTATGGCACCTATGGAATATGGTGGTTTAGAAATAAATGACACTAATCTAATGAATAAAGTGCTAGGAGAAAAAATATTGTGGAGTATCTCTACATGTGAATATGCCTGTGGAAATAGTACTTCACAAGAAATATACACAAACATCAAGGATGAGAATTTTGGATCAATATTTAACTAACAATCCCTGTACATCAATATGGAACCTGTGTAAATCCTCTTTGTCCATATTAAAATAAAATGTCTCTTGCTTGCTTGAACATGGGGGGAATATTTGAATCTAGGAGGATCGAATTATGGAACGCCCATTGTTAATTGTGAATACACATGTGAGTCAATTACAAATATTGATGAAAAATAATAGTATTCGAACTCTTGCTGACATCTTTGACTGGGAAACAGCAAGAAGCTGGAAAGGATGGACAATCCCAAACCTCCCTGTGTCACTAATTCAACAATGGAATTCTATAGTACATTCTCTTAAGGGGGAAGTTCCTACTATATCTCATATTCATACATCTGAGTATGGGGACCTAAATTCCAAAATTAAATAGTTAAAGAAGGTTATTATTTGCAAAATGAAGCTCATTGTGTGTTTCCAATAACCTCTCTTCAGAAAGCAATTTCGAAAAGTGATGCTCTTCCGAAAATCAAACTTTTTTGTTGGATTTTGAATCATGATAGGATTCTAATTGCAAATAATCTATGTAGAAATGGATTGCATGGGACTTCGCCATGACATCTATGTAAGCATGAGCAAGAAAATGCAAATCACTTATTCCTAAACTGTGAATTTGTGGCATACATTTCGATATTGGTATTTGGAGGATTAAACATTAATTTATCTATCCTTTCAACTTGTAAGGAAGCCTTTTTGACCTGTCATAATAATTATCCGAGAAAGATTAATTATAATACTTTATTGAAACAAGCATGGAAATCATTTCCATCCTTCATCTTTGGAAAATTTTGTTAGAAAGAAATGAGCTCATTTTCAAAAATAAGAAAAATTAAGGTTAGTATCGTATCATCTCAAGAATGGGTGTTGATGAATGAAGCCATAAAATCAAAAGGACTAGCCAAGAATTCACCCAATAACCTAGAAATAGAGGGAAAAATGCGGTTAACAACTTATTACTAGACTGTATTCTAGTTGCAAGAAGTTGAATAAAAAAACCCAGAGTAAAGGGAAATCCAAATTGGAATTTGACAATAAATAAGGATGAATTGAAAGACTAGATCAATATTCAAAATCACCATATTTTATTTTTTGATGGAGCCTCTGAGAATAATCCAGGGTTGGCAAATGTTAGGGTTTTCTTGACTCCAAAGGAAAAATAGAAAATACCTAGGGTTGGCAAATGTTAGGGTTTTCTTGACTCCAAAGGAAAAATAGAAAATACCTATTATTTGAGATTAAGAACCTCAACAAGCAATCAAGCTGAGGATTTGGAACTTTGGAAAGGATTGAAGCAGGCCAAAAGAATAAGTATTATTCATATAATTGTCATGGGTAACTCAATGGAAATGATACGACATTAATCTCTTAAAACAATTCCAAAGGACTTGATCCTCAGTTGATTGTTTCAATAATATATCGGTTGATCATCAGCCTTGCAGAAGTAAAAGTCTATCATGTTTATCGCTCCCAAACCTAGACGAAATATTTTCAAGGAAACATGGCATGTAACCTAGACGACAGATTTTCAAGCAAACATGGCATGTAACCTAGATGACAGATTTTCAAGGAAACATGGCATGTAACCTAGATCAAGGCATATTGGAAGACAGATTTTCAAGGAAACATGGCATGTAACCTAGATCTAATCCATCACCATGGTTGTATCATAATCCAAGTTTAATGAGCCAAAACCAAATCAAATCATGTTTTAATGTGCCAACCTAATAAGTGGCAAGTTCAAAGCATGCAACTAATATTCACATTACATTTTGTCCCATATGCAATCTTTGGAACACAAATATTATTTATGAAGAACAATCTCTAAGCACGTATCACATGTGGTAACAATTAAAGGAATGCGAGAGGTCCATCAATGAGTCCATTGTTTCAGTTCATCTTAATAGAGGAGAATGGAGAGTTGTCCCTTCTAGAACTAGTTTGGAATTTCTACTATATTTCCCTTGATGCAGCAACGAACCTTCTTAATAATGGAGTGGAGAACGGGGCCTTGTATTTGACTTGTACAGGGGAGAGAGAAAACACATTTCACAAGGTACCAGTGAATTGGAAAGGATTTCTTAACAATTGCTTGAATTCAAAGGTAGAAAAATTATGTTCGATAACAAATCGATGGCATATTGTTATTCCATCTACAATAGATGAGAATTCTATGAATAGAGACGTGTTGTTGAAGGGGAGTAAATTTGGTATCCTAGCTTAGCAAGAGAGGGGTTTCAAGGGAAAAGGGACTGTGAAACACAGTGTAACAGGGGTAGAGTGTAAGGCATTGGATATTTTTGGATTCCATATATTTTTCAAGCAAGAATGGGAATTGATTTTATATTTTAGTAAGGAGACATGTGATGCAAACTATAGTGTTAAAAGGCTATTTATAGAAGGCTTCACCATTATCAATAAAAAAGGGGTTGTGTGGCTGACTTGCATCACAGAGAAGAAAGGACATACCCAATTCAGTTGGAAGCGTAATTGGAAAGAAGTTGTCACATACTCAGACGACTCGGTAGTGCCTTTGGGATGATAGGGAACCCCAATCTTCTGGTATGATACCCATTCTGTAATTTATATCCAATTTAACAATAAATACCCATTTTAATACCATGGATTTCATACAAATTAACAAATCATAATTTAAACATATTATGGTTTCCCAAATACATATATTCAAATACTAAATATCACGGGAAATTTAAGCAAGAAATGCACACCATGCCAAGCAATTCTATGCAATTTAGACATTCACAAAACAATAAATAATCAATATGTAAACACATATATAAATTCATAGCATTTTCATACATAGTAATACACTTATATTTTAATTATCCAATTGGTTGCAGGTGAAGGAAATTCATCCTAGCAGTAGGATCTATTAAGCCATATCTTACTTTGATAGGCCACCCTTGAGTTGGGGCTATCAGGACACAAGGAATAATCTCTTTCCAACCCTCTACACAACTCAATTGCTCTTGCATCCCACCCCTCATGCAACCCTCTGGTGTAGAATCCTCCTCCACAACTGTCCCAATCCTCAATTATCCTTTCCCATCAACTTATCCGATGCCAGGAAGAAACCCCCTTCTCTTATCCCATAGTCCCTTGGACAACCTCTAGTTTCCTTTTGGTGCTCCAACATGGGTTGGACAGGAAGTCTCCAAATTGGGACTCTCGGGAATAGACTGCAGTCCAAGTTCCTATCCAAGGTCATGCTACCCTAGCACCAGTCTCTCAGGGTCAATGGCATGGACAAGTCGAGTTATCAACAAGATTCCTCAACAGGATAATTCACAGTTGAGTGTAATCTTTAGGAAGAAAGTAGAAAAAAACATAACCCAATCCAATGAGTGAACAAATGAACACATTTCCTGAATGAATGATGGAACCATGAACCGAATGAATGAACCCCTTAACCAACTAAAATCTCATTTTTTATACACAAGGATTTAGGCTACCATGTGGCTTAATCAAGATATGAACCCCCGTCATGGTTTAGGAAATTTTGGTTAAATGGATAAGGCTAAGGATAAGGAGACAAGCTAAGCCAAATAGGTTCATTCTCCCTTATCCCCATAGCACTTCCCCTCTTGTGGAGTCATAGCCCCCATCTATTCTTCGTCCTTCTTCCTTTGCAGCCATCAGAGATTTTATATTAATTTTTAAAATGTACATATTTACAGTATCTTGGTCCTTGGACCATTTGTTTGTTGTTTCTAGCCTTTACATAAGTAATATACAAATTTACATTGTGGGGTCAAACTAGGGTGTTATAGAAGGTTTGGTTAATATATGGATAACCTTGCAAATGGTTATCCTATTTGTAATTGTTGAAAATTCTGTTACATGTGGTGAAGTGTTGGATTTCTCTTATTTCTTCAGCATTGTCAAGAAAGATTTGGTCTTTATTTTGGTTCTAAGCAAAGTGAAAGTTGATGTTAATCTTTGTTTGAAAGAAATTTCGATTAATCATTTTCTTACCAATCACGAGACTCAAATTTGGCAAGAAGGTTATTTCCATAGCAATCAAGTATGGGCATCCAGTGATTGGGTTAAATCAGAATTGGACTAGTACAAAATGGTGATACCCTCAGAGAACAGAGTACAACCAGTCAAGAGATGTGAGCGTCTGCACGATGAAATATAAGAGGCAGTGGCTAAAGCACCACATAATATCAGGGATTTGGCCTTATCTCCTTGGATAACACAAGTGAAATCTCTTCTAAAATACTTTCCCCAGGTTTGCTGACTCTTTGGTGCAATCAAGCCATTATTCATTTTGAAGAATGGTGCAATGACAGGCTTCTTTCCTTGGGCAATTTTTCTATTTATGTCTCTTCCTAGAATTGTTTCTAAAATGTTCTTCTGTCTTTTTCCCCCTGTATTTTTTCATCCGCGGCCTCGTATTTTTGGGTTTAGTAGCTGGCCATCACATGCCAGACTTTCATCTATTTCGCTGGAGGGTCATGGGCTCTCATGGCCGCTTCCTTGAGGTCTCCCATCGCTGTATAAGTTACTGCCTTTCTGGAACTTTCTGTCCTCTTACGTGAGGCCTCCCTCCTTTTTTCTGTCTGCGTTCTGGAGATTGACTACGCTTTCCTCCTGCGTGAGGTACATTGGATGCTGAATTATTAGTCCACAGTCCAGCTTTTGGGTTTCTCTTGCATGTTTTTTTCCAGCCTTTGTCTATTTGTCCGGATTTGTCTATATGTCTGGATCGATGTATGGCTACACTTCCATCACTATGTATCTTTATATTTATATCAATATAAATGTAGAAAAAAAAATCAGTTTAAAATCCAAATTGTTTAATATGTGAATGTTTAAAGTTTCTATGTCCTTGGCATGTAGTGACAAGTTCGACCTATTAATTGGCCAATACACAAATAAGTTTAAAGTCTCTATATTAAAAAAAGGATTGTTCACTATAACTATCAAAACATTCATTGTCTACTTGTACGACAAATGTGCCCACTAATCGATGTATAGTACATCTAATAAATAATCTGAGATGTTTGGTGTCGACTGTGTGCTTGAAGTGGTTCTAGTGGTGCAAAGACATGTTGCAACAAATAATGTGTAGAAGACTCTGATTTTATATGGGAAATAGATCTGATCTTTTATTTGGCCCTTTTAGCCTAGTTATTGTAACTGTACATTAAAGATGGTCTCAAATGCCTAAACAGTAATTCCAGTAGCTTATGGACATACTAGGAAAGTGGAACAACCCTTCTTACAAAAGGCTCACGGTAATTTATGTTTTAAAGCAAATATGGGATAAATTAAGACCTAAGCAATGTATATGTTTGGGACTTAAGACCCTTGGTTTTCTTGATGTACGTTAATTATTTGTTAATTATTTATGTATGCCTTTACAGATAGGTTGGTCTATTCCATAAAACATTTTTTTCTAAAGCACGAAACAACAATTGCCTTCTCAAAAAGATGGTGTGTTAAACTATGAGTTATTGAGAGATGAAACATATGAACTTGGAAAAATTACATGACCCCAAAATTGGTCTGGCCCACCTTTTGAGCCAAATTTGAGGTGTTGTTTTTAAAGCACAAAACAAAACTAATATTATGAATAGTTGTAAGGTAACGTCCATGGAATGTTACAAATGTCTATGAGATTTCCCTTCCAAAAAGGTTATAGTTGAAATTTAAATAATGATCATTTCATTTATAATGAAAGAATGTAATTAATTTTTAGACAATTTACTTCATGGATAAATGCGTTGACAGTATGGATGGCAATAAATGGAATTCAATGTAAATTTGTAATCAATTTAATATAGTTTTGCAAAAAGGTATATTAACATAAAATTGTTTAAAAACTAAAGGAAAAATATATTTCCATTGTAAGAAGGATGAGGTTGAATAACTATGGTCATTTAATGTAGATCCAACATTCTTTGTAGCATTTGTATTGCTAAATAAATTGGATATTCTTGGTCTCAATCCCGCTGAAGCCACTACATTTCCCACCAAATCCTCTTTGATACTCTCCAACATTCCTACCACAACTCTTATAGCTGGGCTTTCTTCTGGAGAATGTTTCGAACAAATCAAATCAACTTGTAGCAAAGAACACATGCATTTGTATAATATTATTTTCTTCAAATTCATCACCACCCACCTCGCTAAATAGAGTATTGTCAATTACCTCCTACACTTTGCTTAGGAATGCAAAGTTTACCTAGTTGTGCAATTTTAGGTCTCCAACAAACATCTCACTAGTGGGTTGTTTTCTAGTGAGCATTTCCAATAACATAATGCCATAGCTATGAACATCTCCATGGGTAGAAACTGTCACACCCAATCCATACACTGGAGTAAAGAAAACTTACATGAATTTTTAGTCAATCAAACAATATGATATTGTTAATGAGAAAAGAAAAGTGAAAGTGATGTTTTAAAAAGCCATACCTGGGGCAATGTAGCCAAGAGATCCTTTCAAAGCAAGTGATGAAGTGTGTGAATTAGTAGATCTTTCACCAATGAATATTGCAATACTAAAATATGTTACATGGGCTAACATATCTTCATCCAAAAGTACATTGCTAGGTTTTATATCACAAAGCACTACTTGCACAAAAGCATAATTATGAAGATATTCGATGGCATGTGCCACATCTATGGTGATATCTAATTGTGATTTCAATCCCAATTCGCACACATCCTCACCATTGTTGTCATCTCTATTAGGATACAAATGTTTCTCTAAGATTCCATTAAACATAAACTCAAACACTAAACCTTTGAAATGAAAATTGGAACATGAGGTTATTATTTTCACTAGATTTCGATGTCGAACCTTTTGTAATACACTGCATCTCGCTTTAAAATTATTCTCACCTTGATCATTTTGCAACTGGATAACCTTCATAACAACATGTGTGTCATCATTCAAGAATCCTTTATAAACTAACTCAAAGCTACTGGATCCCAGTAGGTTAACTTTAGGGAATCTGTTAGTTGTTGTGTGAATCTCTTGATATGATATCCTTCGGCGTTGTAACTTTTGAAAAATATATCTTGAGACATCAATGTTTTGTATATGGATATTCTCTCTCCATAGGAATCTTAAAAGGAGACAACCTAGTATAAAAGCAATAGCTCCACCCAATGACAACAATACTCTTTTTACAAATGTAGGATGACCTCTTTGTGATGGACAGACATATAAATGGAATACTTGTGCTGCACAAAGTTTAGGATTTACATTGAAGGACATGACATTTGATTGATTTGCAAAGAATCCTCCTTTTGGAATTTCCCCAATAAGCTTGTTAAAAGATAAATTCAAATACTAAATCATTTTCAACGTGTTGACTGTAGTTGGTAATGTACTTGACAAGGACTTGTAAGAGAGATCTAGGCTCATAAGACTTTGTAATTTTTCAATTGAATCTGGAATAGAGCCTTGGAAGGAATTTTGAGATAAATTCAATGACATTAATTCAACAGAACTTACAAGTGTATATGGAATGACTCCAATCAAGTGATTGGCGGAAATGTCTATAGCTTGAGCCATTTTGATTTTACCAATCTCCATGGCTAGAGACCCTTCTAATAAATTCCAAAAAAAATCAAATAGAAATGTAGATTATAAAGTTCAACAATTTCTCGTGGTATGCTTTCAGTGAGGATATTGTGTGACAAGTCGAGCATTTCCAAATTTGTACAATTTCCTAAGTTGGGAGGTATGCTTCCTGTTAATTGGTTTTGATGAAGGAGGAGATCTCTTAGTTCTTTAAGAGGTGAAATTGAATTGGGAATATTTCCAGAGAGCTTGTTTTTGCTAATGTCCAAGAGACCGAGTTGTTGTAATTGTTTAAATTCATTAGGTATGTTTCCTTCTAATTTGTTGTTTCCTAAATATAATCTTTCTAAAATTTTAAGGTTTATTAAAGAAGGACTGCTACCATTTAAAATATTTCCATATAAATTTAGATAGGTAAGGCTATTGATATTGCTTATATGTGGAGGGATGTTTCCTTCTATCATGTTGTTTGCTAATGTCAAGATAGACAAATTGATTGAAAGTTTCCCTATGGAAATTAAGGGAGAAGACACCAACTAGTTTGTTGTCTTCTTTTTTTAGGTGTGAACAATTTGTAAGTGCTATAAGAAAAGGAATGGTTTTGGTACCACCACTTCCAAGTTGATTAGATTGCAAGTATAATTTTTCAAGGAAGGATAGATTACCCAACTCTATAGCCACACTCCCACTCAACATGTTGATGCATAGACATAGAATTTTGAGTTTTGAGTTTTGAACAATTTCCAATGGAACTTGGTATGTTTTCACTAAGTTGGTTTCCCCATAAATTTAGCAAATTCAAATTAATCATATTTGACAAGGAAGTGGGAATGCTTCCATTGAGTTTGTTTGTGCAAATTGACAAGTTATTCAAAGTGGAGATGTTTGACAGCGAAGTGGGAATTTTGCCTAATATCTCATTCCCGTATATTGGTGAGGATGCCTAATTCTTGTGGAATTCTCCCAGTGATTTTGTTTGTGGAAATTTTAAAGTCAGTTAAAGTGGAGATATTTGACAAAGTAGTGGGAATGATTCCTAATAATTCATTGTCATAGAGCTAAAGTATTTGGATATTAGTGAACAATCCTAATTCTTATGGAATACTACCAATCAATTTGTTTCTGTAAATTTCCAAGCTAATCAAAGTGGAAATATTTGATAGAAAAATGGAAATGTTCCCTGACAATTCACAATGACAATTGTGAGAAAATTGTTTTTGCAATTCTAAAATAATTAAAGTTAAGAGGTTTCCAAAGGAAAACGATTGGTACCTGTGTAACATCTCGAAAATTCACAAAAAGAAAAAAAAATTCAACATAGCATTAAATGTTGTACTTTGCTGTGCGGAATTATATTAAATGCTTCTATGTCGTCATGTTGAAATAAATGTTTGTAACTGTAGCTAGGGTTTTCACCCTAGCTTGTGCAAATGAGCACCTACTAAGGAGAAGGGACTCCTTAGTAGCAGTTCAATAAACAGTAAATTAAAGTGCTAAAATAAAATGTTAATTACTCTAAACATATGCATAAAACAAAAAAGACAAGATAATAAAAAATGGTTTTTGTATTGATTTTACCTCCAATGTGAAGGTTGGTGAAGTTCTTGCAATTGTCCAAGAGGGTTGCTCCAAACTCCAGCTTTGCTCCTTCTCTTTCTCCAAATGGTTGGGAATGGGCCAAAGGGGCACTCAAGGTGAAAGTAGCTCAAGGGTGAGCTAGGGTTTCGAGAGTGATTTTGGTAGAGTAAGGGTATGTTGACTGTGGATGTGAAATGAGGGGCCTCCATCACCTATTTATAGGTTTTTGGTGGTGGAGTGCTGACCCATGGTTTTGGGGACCATATGGTTTAGGTCAGCTGTATAGGGTTTTTTTCCTCCTTTTTTCCTCTTTTTTTATATTTTTTATTCCCTTTTTAGAGGGTTTTTGCTATTTTTGGGGGAATTTTGGATTATTTTGGGGGGAAAGGGGGTTTTTTGGCCTTTTGGAGGCTTTTTTGGGTAAATATGGACAAATGAGTCATGTAATGGGGTATATGAGGTAGTGAGCACTTTTTAGGTGTTAACAGATTGCCCCCTGATGTGTGAGGGCAGGAGCTCATCGTATGGCCGATAGACATCATAAGTCTTGTATGGTTTTCCTGGTGTGTGGAGAAGAGAAGAAACGAACTAGAGCCCGGAACAACGGTCCTGAACGAACTGCAAAAGCTAAAAGTACATGACCTCAATAATGGATGAGGAATAATCTCAATATATGGACGAGGCGGGTATTCCCATGCTCGTATCAAGATATAGAACAACAATAATAATGGGGTCCAAAATATGGGGACCTGAAATATACATGGCCTCAAACAATGAATGAGGCAGAATCTCAATATATGGACGAGGCGGGCATACCCATGCTCGTATCAAGATACATAAAAATAACTGTGAGGCCCGAAAAGAGGGACCTGTAAGATATATAGAAAACCACTATGTACATCATAAGGGTCCAGAGGGGACACAAATCTGGAACATACTGCTGGGCTGACCATGTCTAAACGGAAGAACTGATACACTGGAATGACAACAGTGCTGCTGAATGGGGTACCATAGGAACTGATGAGCTGTTGGAGCATAGTGACGGGGAGTCATATTTTGTAATGGCACACTGAACTGGAACTGAACTAGGTACTCAAGGAATCATATAGCTGGATGGATTTGGAATACAATCGCCAACGCAACCTGGACATCCAAGGGAACATATAACTGGGTGTTCTGAAGTTACTCACCAATGTGCTAGAGTCGGGGGAAATCTGAGGTCTTCGACAAAAAACTGAAGGGGTATAACGCTACGCGATTCTCAATGATGCGATCAAGGGTTGAAGTCGAGCATGTGAGAAACAACCATTCGGAGAGGCAATGATGACTCCTCTCGAAATGGTCCATAGGCACTCACCACAGATGGTGATGGGTCCAAGGCGTAGGGACCTCTAAGTCTATCCTCTGGAATAGAGGGTTTGTCGTCGACAGAGGGAGACCTGCAACTATCAAGGCAATGATGTTTCCTTGACAGGAGCGCGAGGTGGAGAACCAAAGTGTGAGAGTACTGATGGCAGGACTGACATACTGGGCGAAAAAACTGGGCAAGTAGAGGGGGTGGACTCAAGCTTCCTTTGTTCAGAGTATGATGATGGGGTCGATCAGGCAGCATATGAAACTGACTGGTGGGAAAGGGATCATAGTTGTAATGGATCAAGGATGGTGACTGGGATGAGTGAGACTCAAGCTGGTGTAAAATGGCAGGAGACTGCAGAATACTCTAAACAAAGGTGACCTGATTGGGGGTGCTGCCGACATGATCGATCATAGTGCCAAGGGGGCATGGGGGGACTTCTTCATGTGTTAAGGAACCAGAAGAAGTGTGTGTAAAATGGTACTGTCGTGTGGATTTATACGAGCCCAGGACAGTTCATGCTCATGATTGCTTTCAATTTTAAGGAATCTGAAAGCGATAAGAAGACTCTGAAGTAATGGAATGGTACTATCGTGTGGATTTGTACGAGCCCAGGACAGTTCATGCTCGTGGTTGCTTTCAATTTTAGAGAGTCTAAAAGCGATAAGAAGACTCCAGGGGGTTTCTTTTTCGTGTGTTAGTCTCCAAGGCCCAAAGAAGCATAAAAGGATGCAATGAAGAACTCTTCTAGCCGGTGTGACTAGAGTATTCCTTTTTCGTAATTAGTCTACAGATGCCCTTTCAGGTACTTTAACAAGCATGAAAGGAAGCAAGATTGCTCGACGATCTTTTCATTGTTTTAGGAGTCAGAAAAGAGCTTAACAGAAACTCCCTAAGTGCCTTTTTCGTAAAGGACTTGTCCGGCCCGAAAAAGGGATAAAATTATACCGAACAAAAGGAATGCCCAGGCAAGGAGGAAGTGTTCAATCAAGGAACATTTAAAGATGACCAAGAACGAGGGTAGGGGGGAACAATGGTGGGCCTCCTTGCGGGGTAATGAATGGTGGCAAAATAACGACATAATTGCAGTATGACAGGAGTGAATGGCTCATGTAAAAATGTGGGACAATCCGATGGCGGCCGATGTGGCGCGCAAACCGAGGCAGCAAGGTGTTGGGACACAATGTTGAAACTATACCAGGTGAGAGCGAGAAATGATATCAAGCATCATCACGAGCACAAAAAAATGAATCCGGCAATATATGAAATGTCAAAAACAGAGAATGACCGATGTGGCACGCAAACCGAGGCGACGGGGGGTGTTTTGGAAAAAATACCCAAAAAAATATGGGGGTGAGAGCGAGAAATGATCTCAAGCATCATCACGGGCTCGGAAAAATGAATCCAATGATTAAAAATATATCAAAAATGGGCTACGACCGATGTGATACGCAAACCGGGGTGACAAGGTGTCAGGACACAATGTTGATATTGGTCCTGGTGAGAGCGAGAAATGATCTCAAGCATCATCACGGGTACAGAAATATGAATCCGACAGTGCAAATGGTGCGAAAAACGGAGGTCATAAGGACTCCGGAATGGTCAAAGGAAATAACTAAGTTAAAAAATGGTTGCAAATAAAGGTGAGCCCACCAAGCCAAGGATGCAATGGTGGGGAGAAATGAGTACCCGCGGGGGCAGAATACTAGGTGTATCGAATCAAATCATATATACAAGTGACATGTGACCTCAAAAATGGTTGAGATCACGCATGTGAAAAAGTGAGCAGGGTTAAGGACCTACCCCCATGCTATGTGCATGGGGTTTGTGATTGTGGATCACATATGTGTTGGTTTGAACGATGGGTTCATTGACGTGCTGAAATAGATGTGATGGGGAAGGTTCAAAATGGTTGATCATGCCCCCTATCCCAAGGTCGAGGTAATCTAGTATGCCCCTTGACTCAGAGGTGTCAAGGTGTTGCTGTTTCTGGCGAATGGGGGGTACATTTGGCCATGTGTCAATATGGTGCTCTATAATAGCGAGGTTGAGACCAGGCATTTCGGTATACGACCAGGAAAAGACATCACGGAATTCTTGGAAAAGTTTTTTGTATGCGTCAATCTCATACTCACTGCAGGAGGCTCCTAATGTAATGATTTCAAGAGCACCCGGTGGGTCAGAGATATCGATGTGGATGACGGGTGAGATGTTGGCCATGTTGCCTTCCTCAAAGGCTTCGGGAGCGGGAATAGGATCCTTAAACCAGTCGAATTTGGTGGGAAGGAAATCTTTGGACTCAACCGCAAATTGGGTGGCTGTGGTAGAGGAAGAAGCTTCTGGGAGGAAATAGGAATGATGGTGCATGTCATCCCAGGGATAATCTAGGGCCGTGAGAGCCTCAAGAATCTCCTCATCGTTGCGAAAAGTCTGAGTGGTCAAGTCGGTTGACATAGGAGTGGGGGTCGAAGAGATCATATAAATGGTATTAATCTCTCCAGATGGGGGTGATACTGGAGGGTGGATCTCCTCAATGGTGGTGGGTGTCGTCTCAAGGTCCAAATTATTCATCTCATAGAGAGCTACTCTATAATCTGGGAGATCACGACAATGATGTGAGTCATGGCCGTAAATACCGCATATCGCATAGGGGTGGTTGGTACGCAGTGATTTATCACGAGGCTTGGGGGTTGGATCTAGTTTGACTACCGGGATGTTGGGGTCGTCGTCAAGCGTTTGCATGTGTTCCTGTAATGCAGGCAATTGTGGACATTGATGAGTCGGATGGCCTAACTCATCTCACAACGAGCATTTAGGAGGAGCACGAAACACGGGGGGGGGGGGTTTAACTGCCTTGGGCAGTGGTACAGCAGTGTATGGTTGTGGACCTCTGCCCCCAGTGGGCTTGATAAGAGGAGGGGGATTCGTTGAGGATGAAGGGGGTAGCGACACCGGGAGGTGGTTGAGTAGTAGTAACAATGGGTTGCACCGGTTGTAGGACGACATTTGATGTTGGTGGGGGAATAGGAGGCGAAATATACCACATGGGTAATCCTAAGGTTAACCCGGGGAGACTAAGGGTAGCCATAACCGGGGTGCTTACTACACTCGAGGGAGGGAATAGGAAGGGGATTGTGTGGATGGGTGTAACACCAATGTGAATAGGTACCAATGGTGGTTTAGGTAACAAGGGTGGTTGATTGTTGGGTGTTTGTGTATTGTGGGAAAGGGTACATAGGTCAGATACTTCGGTCGTGGGTAACGGGGGTGGAATGGATTGGAAGTTTGAGGTCATCGACGTATCTGAGTAAATTTTTGGTCCCACAGAGGAAACAAATGAGGTGGTTGCACCAGAAACAGGTTGTTCAACCATGGGGAGAACATTTTCGGGTGCCGCGGGGGCATTGGGATCATAGTAGGTTAGTTGGTCGATCTTGACCACGTGTCTGTCATGAGGGAACATCATGGTACGAAAGACAGAGGAGGCTACTGCCCGCATAGCATACATGTAGCTGCGACCAAGTAAGAGGTAATAATCAAGCTGGGCATTGATGACCTCTATGTCAATGAGTACGGTTTTACCACCTAACTGGACGGGGACATTGGCTAGGAGACCTTGGGGTTGAGGCCGAACGACTGTCGTAGGCGCGTAACACAGTGATGGACTGCTGGAGAGTAGGGGATCCCAACTTCTGCCATACGAATGTGGACATAATACATGTAGAGGCACCTTCATCGATTATGCATCGATGGATGATAAGATTTCGAACGGAAACAGAAACTTGGAATGCTAAAGTGGAAGGCAGGCGTGGTTCGGACTGGTCCAAATCGAAGGCCATCAAATTCGAATCATTTGGGTCAATAGCCCCAATGGATGAGAGTAAATTCTTGCACTGTGAAGGACAGTTTTTCAAGACTTCTAATGCAGACATGGCTGCGGGAGATTGGGCTAAGTCATCTATAATGTTGTAGTTTGACGCAGCGCGTGCATTGGGGTTATTGGTAATACAGCGAAGTGGGAAACGAGGTGCTTTTGGAGCGCCATCTAGTGGAGGCGGAGGTATACATAATGCCTGATCAGTGGGATGAGAGTTAGAGGTTTTATCGGTGGGAGGGGCTTCAGAGGTGGAGCCATATTGGTTCCGACAGGTTTGGAGGTTGACATCATTGGATGACATCATTAACAAGTGGTGAGTACCTGAGTCAAACATGGGTTGATCAGGAGTGGCATAAGTGTTCTGTTGTTGCGGTGGCACGTTGCCTTGAGGGGGAGCCAACGGCTAAGTGTTCACTATGCCTTGGGTTGGTAAGGGGTTTTGTAGCGCCAAAGGTTGATGCTGAGGTGGTGGAGGGGTGGGTGGCGCCTGAGGAACTGTGTGCCCTTGACGATGGGCATCATCAGTCCAAAGTTTTCGAGCTCACTCCAAATGGGGGAAAGCATGAGTATAGTGGCCATAGACCCTACAAATAGAACAAGGATGGTTCGTTTGTAAATTAGGATTCTTGGCTTGCTTGGGCGGCCGATCAGGGTTCTGATTGGCAGGTGCCGTGTTATTATTGGTTGGGGGATTAGGAGGTTGGCCGGCTTGTTCTGGATTTTGGTTGTTCCCCTGGTTACGGCCTTTGCCGCGGTTCTGTTGGCCCTGTTGACGGTGGTTGTTTTGGTTTTGCTGCAGATTCTGTTGGGCATATACTTGCCCTTGGGCAACAGGTGGGTTTTGGGGTTGTGTAGGTGCGAGAGCAAGATGCTGTGGATAATAAGTAGGGGGAGGTTGCGCAGGTGCTGAACCTTGTTGAGGTTGCTGATACGTCTGCGGAACAGGTTGTGGGTGAGCTGCAGGGGCTTCCTATGGCGAGTAATAAGCATGTTGGGCTTGAGAGGTCACAGGAGCTGGTGCAGCCTGTGGGTGGTAATATGGCTGAGGTGCGACTGGCGGGGCGTAAGCGGGGGACGCATGCCCGAAGCACTGAGGTGGACATGAGGGTCCATGGGAATGTTGGTGATGGGCCATGGGAGCATACGAATTGGTTGCTCTGGAGTGAGATGTAGCCCGCGAAAGGTCGGGGCCATGGCTAGGGCGTGCTATGGAAAAGGGTTGGGGATGTGAGGCAATACGGCCAATGATGCCGTCTACAGCATGGGATGCCCCCATCGCATCATGTTGGGCGGAATCACCGCGAGGGGCATCAGGTATGATGGTGTATAAATAACCCGACTGGGCGTAAATGAGGTCAAATTGCTGGGCTTTGAGGATGGCCTCTTCCTCAGACTGGGGTCGTTTAGATGCCACATCCTTGGCAATGACAGGAAGGAGGGATTTCACAAACCAATCTAAGAAGATACGGTCGTCTAATTTGATTTTGCAGAGGCTGCGGCGTCGACGCCACTCATGAATGTGGTCAGGGATGTGGGTAGCCGTGTTCTGTCTGCAAGACAGTACGATCTCTACTCCCGTTTCATAGCGGACAGGTAACTGAAAGAACTGCAGGAAAGTCGAGGCAAGGGAAGTAAAGGTGGCATGGGTCCCATGGGGCTGCTCGATGTACCACTTAGCTGCAGAGCCAGTGAAGGTGCGCTGTAACAGACGGAGGTGGACAGAGTCTTCCACTATGGAGTTAGAGGAACACCATAAATGGAAGGACATAATGTGGTTCTGGGGGTCCTCACCTGCCTTGCCCTCAAACTTAGGGATGTCAGAGGGAAGCTTGGTGGGCATGTGAGGCCACGCAGGGTCGTGTCTGATGGGATCGTTAGTCAGTTTGGCTAGGTCAGGGAGGTTGAGGCTAGCCATGAATGGAAAACTAGTAGAAGGATGTGACATACTAGTGGGTGTGACCAAGTTGGGGCCAATGCCCCCAAGTGGAGGGGGAGGGTTTGGGATGTTTCCCCCAAGTGGGGGAACGAAAGTGGTATAGGATGGTCCTGCACCACCAAGGGTAGTGTGGGTCACTGATGGAGTGGCGATAGGTATGCTAGCTGCTGGAATGGATACAGTGATCGGAATGGTCGACGTGACCCCCACTGAGGGCATACCCAAAATAGGTGTGGTAGCTAGTGTAGTGGTGGATGTGCCACCAATGGTCCCTACAAAGAAAGGGGTGGAAGTCGCACCAGCCATGGGGATAGTAGGGGCAGTGTAAATTGGGTTCTCGGACTCTGCCTCAGAATCAGAGGTAAAGTAAGGGGCGTCAATATCGGGTGACGGAGTCCTATGCCGCTGACGAGTGGAGTCAAGTGACAAGGCTCGAGATCTATGATAAGTGGTATCAAGTGATGAAGATCTATGTCTATGACTGGTGGTGTCAAGTGAACCATGCTGTGGGGGATCACCCCTGAGGTGCCGAGAATGTCTCGGGGACTCAATGGTGACAGATGGTGTCAAATATCTGGGGGTTATGTTGAGTGAAAAATAGCTCAAAAACCCTAATGCAACTGAGTGTGCAGAAGGAGAGCTAAAAAAATATGGCACTCAGGCCAACAACCAACTCAAAACACTTACCATAACAGTTGTGCTACAATAAGTGGAGTATCAACAGAAATGGTCAGAATACCAACAAGCAGTAGGTTTCCTAAAAAATAAAAAATGGTGGACTCGCTAGAACAAAAGGAGGTAAGGGAGCATGCAAACACCTAACTAAATAGTATTCTGACTCAACCAGACATATCTTCTGCAAGGTGATGAAATCCAAGTCAGACAATATCGATAGTGGAGCCAAGTGGCTAAAGATATCCCCCTACCGGGAGGGACACTGGGTAGTCAATCTTAGAAGAAAGGCAACTAAGATACCTCGTTCATGACACGTCCAGAAAAGGTGAATCTGCCGTTTGGTCCTTTTACCGTAGTACCCCCATACAGGGATACCCCGAGAACTGCGAAAGGTAGCCTTCGGTTACTGAATGGATTGCGGTATTCCACTCAGGCCTCCGGAACCAGTCTGGTGACTTCAACCCTCCTAGGGGAGAGTCCCTCTGATAAACTGGTTGTGACCGTGCCAAAAAATACTAGGGGATTTTGGCTCCCTAATGGACAACAACTATGTCTCAAGTGTAAGCAACCGAGGGGTGTTATTTGGATGCCTATCCCCTCAATCCTACCTAACTACAAAAATTCTTATGTGTTCCCCAAGTGGGGTTAGAATGTTGGTTGTGTTAAGTATTTTTTTAAGGCTCACTTGAATTAGGTGACAGAGTGTGTGCATGTGAGGTGATGAACCCAAATAAAAGTGCCACAAGGGGGGCAAGTTTCTAACTAATAACAATACTGAATTTGAAACTTTAACATGCAAAATTTTCTTAATTAAAATGCTGAAAAAAAAGATTTTGTAAATGGAACAAAAAGTAAACAGCAGAAAAGGCTGTAGGGAAGTATGGCTGCAGGTAGGACAGATGGCTGTGCAGGTGCAGAAAATATTGCAGCAAAGGAGCTGGGTTCAAACAGGAAAAAGTGCAGAAAACAGACCGCGGGTTTAAGGCAGATCTGTGCGGTCGGATCGCGGGAAACAGAGCAACAGGTGCGGACGGGTTGCGGGTTTCTGGCCGAAAGGTGCAGTCGGACCGCAGGAAACAGGGAAACAAACGCGAGTGGGTTGCGGGTTTCTAGCCGAATGATGCAGTTGGGCCGCGGGAAACAGAGCAACAGGCGCGGGCGGGTCATGGGTTTCTGGCCGAATGATGCAGTCGGACCGCAGGAAAGAGAGCAACAGGCGCGGGCGGGTTGCAGAAAAAAGGGTAACAACCGCAGCCGGATCGCACCAAGCAAGCTAATAGCCGCGGTCGGATCGCAGGTAACAGACTTGAATCCGCGAGTAGGTCGCCGGAAAGAGTCTGAGAGCCACGGTCGGATTGTAGGTAAATGCCTGAAAGACGCGGTCGGAACGCAACTGTGGGGGGCAAAAGGTGCGGTTTATGGCAGCCGAAAGGAAAAAACGGGAAATTATTGCAGAAAAAGGAAAATATTTTAAACTAGAACCAGAAATTCAAGGGAAGAACACATGGGGAGTCGCCAAAACTGTAGCTAGGGTTTTCACCCTAGCTTGTGCAAATGAGCACCTACTAAGGAGAAGGGAATCCTTAGTAGCAGTTTAATAAACAGTAAATTAAAGTGCTAAAATAAAATGTTAATTACTCTAAACATATGCATAAAACAGAAAAGACAAGATAATAAAAAATGGTTTTTGTATTGATTTTACCTCCAATGTGAAGGTTGGTGAAGTTCTTGCAATTGTCCAAGAGGGTTGCTCTAAACTCCAGCTTTGCTCCTTCTCTTTCTCCAAATGGTTGGGAATGGGCCAAAGGGGCACTCAAGGTGAAAGTAGCTCAAGGGTGAGCTAGGGTTTCGAGAGTGATTTTGGCAGAGTAAGGGTATATTGATTGTGGATGTGAAATGAGGGGCCTCCATTACCTGTATAGGGTTTTTTTCCTCCTTTTTTCCTCTTTTTTTATATTTTTTATTCCCTTTTTAGAGGGTTTTTGCTATTTTTGGAGGAATTTTGGATTATTTTGGGGGAAAAGGGGTTTTTTTGCATTTTGGAGGCTTTTTTGGGTAAATATGGTAGGAAATATGGACAAATGAGTCATGTAATGGGGTATATGAGGTAGTGAGCACTTTTTAGGTGTTAACAGTAATGATCATGCAAATGTATTTTTTTGTGACAATGTCAATGCTTTAGCGGTTCTTTTTGCTATAGTTATTGTGTATACATGCTAACTGGTTATTCTTCTTTTTGATGATGAAGGGGCCCTATGGCACCCTGAGGCTTACTTAGCATTAATGCTAAATCATTTGAAACGTTATTTTCGCAGATCACAGGTAAGAGAATGTTATCATTTCGAAAGCTGAAAAAAAAACAAAAGTCCTAAGTGTCGTCAGTTAGTTTTCAAGTTCTTAAAACAAAGAAAAAGTATGCTTAGGCGTTTAAACAAATTATGGTGGGAAGATCATATCTCGGTTTTCAGATTGCTTTTAATGTGTTTCTATACTTTATCCTTCTCTCCTAAGCAAATTAACTCTAACTTATGAATAGATAATACTAGAGATATCTTGACATAATTTGTAACCATACATCTAAGAGATCTTTTCCACTTTGCAAAGAGTATTTTAACACTTTGATTGTTGTAATGGTTACTCTTATTACGACTATTGTTTTTATGTAAAGGTGCTAGAGTCTTAAGCCATTGAGAACATAGTACCTAGGATACAAGAGTATTGTAACTACACAATGGTTATTGAAATAATTCTTATACCATGCACAGGGTTTGATAAAAGTTGTTTTACATAATATATATATCAAAATTTTGGTCTTAAACACATTGCAACCAAATAACATTATGATGAAAAGTATTAAAGTGATGTTAAATCGAAAACCTTGACCTAAGCTATTCTTGCGATGACAGGCCCTTAGTAATATCACCATAAGATTATGGTTCAAGGATTTGATAATGTGGAAGTTGGATCATAGGGGTAACTATATGGGAATGGTTAAGCAATGATCCCAATGTATGATCTCATTGGCAGGGATTCTGTGTACTGTGGTAGCTCAGATTCATAAAGTGCATTAAAGTGTGGTGTAGTGGAATGCCTGTTGGCATCATCATGGCTATCATCATGTGCTAGCTCTTCTCGAAGTTGATGTTACCCTAGTCTCTCCTTGGTATTACCTCGTTGCAGTTGTAGTTTGGCATTCATTTTACAATGAAGGAGTGTGGGAGACGCCGACAGCCTTGAGAGGTTTTAAGGTTCTGTTAACAGAGTGATGGGGCACCTCTCCAGGTTTCGATGTCATGACCGGTGACTGCAAACTAAACTCTCAGAGCCGAACCTTTTAAGATTGTTGGTTTACTGCAAAAGTTGGTAGTTGGAAAATAGTTTCCAGGGTTCACGATAACTTGAGTGTTTCTGAACCAGAGGCATTTTATTTTGGTAGTTCTTGGCACTATATATTTTCTTCACCGAGCTTGCTGGATGATACTGGCTTCGTTTTCTTGTTTAACTGTGGTGTCTTCACTCTCGGAGCATCTTCTACACGTAACGTTCCCAAGTCTTGAACTGTTATCGCTATTTGTAAATTATTTTCAAACTCTGTAATGCATTATTTAACCCTCAATTGTTTTTTGGCAGGTGCTCTTCGTTTGTAGTTTGTTTTGTTGAAGCTTCGTGGAGACACTGCTTAACCACCGGTAAGACTCGGTGGTTTCTCCTTCTTGGCAATTATGGGTTGTTGTTTTATGTTCAGCCGCAAGTTGGGGTTTTGGAGATTGGTCGTCGTGGTACTGTTTTTTTGTTCCAAGAGGTGAATGAAGGAAGATGTACTCTTCGGCCTACTTTCTTGTTTACCTCACAGCGTTTTGTTGTAGAGTTGTTTGCCTCACAGCGTTTTGTTGTAGAGTTGTTTGTGGAAAATGTAACTTCTGTTGATAAGGGTTTTACCCTCGGTCATTTTGAAAGAGATAATTCCGGTTTTAAACTCAAAGTCTTTTGGATTTCGACCTTGTAATGTGACTGTAAAATTCCACTATCGATTTTCTATCTATGTAAGGTTAGCTACGGCTCTTTTCAGTAATGAATAGAAGATATGGTAGTTGTTAAAAATGTTTAACCCTCGCTTATTTGATACATAAGAAAAGGTCCTGGTGTTTGTTCTTTGAAGTACTTAGAGTGGGTCGTGCCTGTGTTTCCTGAAATTAAAGTTTGTTTATGAAAATACCGAGTTTTGATAATGGCCAAGAGCCATTGGCTAATGCCACTCTTGGTACCTCAAACCCCAAGTAACTTTGACGAGTTAAGAGTTGACCTAAGACTGAGACTTAGACTTGTCTATTTACTTTGTATCGTTGCAGACAAAAGTTTCATCAGGAAAATAACACTATTGTTTTGATGTTGATGTCAAATTGATCCCTTGTCTTTAGTTAGGTTTTGTGCAATGTATTTATATCGTGACTGTACTCGTCAAATGAAGAACCTGGGCAAAAATAGTTAATGTATTTAGAAAAGATGGGTTTGTGTCGAGAGTCTAGTTACATGCTTATTTCAGTACTAAGATTATATGATCTTTATTTGGGTGATTTCTGTCTTGAAATTTCTGTAAAAATGTTTAAGTGTTGAATGTTTAAGGTATGGAAAACTAGGAATTCTAACAACAGAAGCATTCGCCTAACATAGTTGTTTTATTTGTAAAATGTCTTCAATTCAGGAATATCGATAACGTTTGATACCATAGAACTATACAACAGAAGTGGGTAGAAGTCTTTATGAAAGTTTTCGAATGGATAATTAGGAAGAGACTAAAAATAAAAGGAAATCTTTTGCAGAGGTTTAGCAAGCATAGGAAATTAAATCCTACTTTAATCTATTGCTGCGAAGGTAGAGATAATATTGTATCTGAATAATATGGTTATTTCTATGTTTAACAACTATTTGAAATTTCATAAAAATAATGATAAATGTCTATCATAGAGTTTGCATACTATGATTTTTTAAAGAAGGAAAAGAGTATGTAGTGTTAACTACTTGCAAGTTACAATTGATTTTAACTGAAAACCCTAGGTTTTGTGCAAAAAGTAAGATATTTACTTCTAAATCTATAAAAACATTATATTTGTCTGTATGATAAGAATGTCATACATTTTCTCACACTTGACATGAAATAATTAAATTTGCAGAATATAATAGATAGAAAAATTTTAAAGAACAACATAACATAAAAAGGAAGTCTTTAAGGGAAGTGAACAGAGTTAGTTCTATCATTCATCATACTCATTCATATCATTTATCTTAGTCTAATTTCCCTTCTCTGTATTAGAGTACGATACATAAAACAATATGGGGAAAAATACAGAGATGGCATTTATTCTATCAATTCATAAATATATTCAGCAGTCTACAAAATCCTAAACAAATCAGAAATCACACTTATACTTCTATAATATCATTAGTTAGCTAAAGGGTACTAAATCAACAATTACAGAAAGTAAAATTAACTACTTAGAGATGAAATATCAAGAAGAACCTGTAACTGTAGATAGGGTGGACAAACACCCAAGGAGGCATGTTCCTCCCAACCTTCTCCAAAAGAAGCAGCCAAACTACTTGCCTCCTTTGGACCCGCGAGCTTGTTTTCTGAACCACTAGGTAGAAGAACTCTGTGTAGAAGCAAGGCACTCAATTTTGTATAACCAGCAATCAATAGAGACTTGCCAAAACCTCAATCTCTGCACTCGGTAGTAAACAAGGCAGACTTACACCATGATAAAAAACCTAGACTTCCCCTCATCGAATCTCTTGTGTGCATTCAGTAGAACCACAAGGTAAGTTTCCTCGACAGGAAAATTGATGAACCTCAGTCCAAAATTCGATGGCTTTATAAATATGCCTAGGTCTTTAGTGGTCAGTTTTCAATAAATGAGCCTCAAGCTCCAGTCCCATCTTTCAGGGCACTATGACCACAATTCAAGGGAGTTGTCCCATACCAACAGCTAGTTACTTGCCTCATGATGCTGCCACTTGTCCATTCCCTTCTACCCCAGATTCCATTCCACCTAGTGGGTCAGTAAACACTCTTTTAATAGTTCTCTTGGATGAGTGTCTCCTATTTTATTTATTTAAATAATAATATTGTGAAATTATAGTCATCCTTGGACACTTGTCCAAATATAAAACTTTTACAATAAAAGTTAAGATAATGTCTTCTTCAAACATAAAATGTTTTCAATAAAGGGGTATGTTACAACCTGTGAGGTTGTTTTCTCCTCAGAAATGTTGTTGCAGATGTGTAAGGGAACCCAAATCTTGGGGAATACTTCTAGTGAGGATGTTTGCTCTTAAAAAAGTTGTTGTAGATGGGTGAGGGAACAACCCCTGGGAATACTTACAGTCAGATTGTTGTAGGAGAGTGCCAAGAAAACCAAATTTGTGCAATTGCTTAGATCACTGGGATGTTTCCCTCAAATGAAAGAGGAGTCCAAACTGAACTGGTTTATGACCATGAAGTGCATTGTTCGAAATATCTAAATAGTGGAGAAACGTAAAATTTCCCATGGAAGGAGAGATGGAACCAACCATATCCATGGAACTGAGGTTGAAAGAGATGACTCTGTCCCATAGTAGAATAATTTGATCGTATTGGCATTTTGTGTACGGAAATATAGACCAAATTAGAATTCGGCGAATATTCGATGTATGTTTAATACGGATACAGATTGTTACTTGTGGAGAATTAAATTATGAAAACCAATTTAAAAAAAAAACTTTAATTAGTTAAATAGTATAAAACAAAAATACCATTCAATTTATTACTTTCTTATTAAAATGATTATTAATAATTAGTTTGCGTAGAGGTTGTTAAGATTTTACATTTTTGTTTTCTAAATATAGTTTTGATTTTATTATATAAATATCTATGTACATTTATGGTATATTTGATTAAAGGTATTATATATAAGGAGTCTACTTCGATATTTTATTCTTACTATTATTTTTTAATTACGTATTTTTTTCTATATCGAATCGTATTCGTATCAGAGTAGTACTCGAATTATGCTACTATGCTCTTATGTCCATGTGACGACGGCTGCAGGTGATCGTAGTCCAGTTGTAGAAGGGGACTGGGGGATTCCAGTTGGCCATGAAAGCATGAGGAGAATCATGAGTATAAGAGGTGATATTGTTCTTGAATGACAGGAGCAATTGACTTCGATCGTCATGAGACGAGTGAAGGTGGAGGAGAAGGTGAAGGTAACACAAATGAAGAGGAAATTGAGAGGAAAGGTAAAAGAGAGGAACGCCATGGTGATTGAAATGCAAAGGAGGAGAAATGGCATGGTGTTGTGAAAATGGAGAGAGTGGAGATATCTATGCAAGAGGTGCTCCAACGACAATTTATAAAACCGAAAGAGAGAGAGTGAGAGGGTGGTGAAGACGGAGCAGAAGCATCGGTGTAATTACTCGTCTGCACATAAGTCAAGTCACGCAGAGCATAAGTCGGGGTATGAACCACTACACTAATTACTTGTCCGCCCATCTACACAAAATTCAAGTCACGCATCGAATAAGTGACTTCCAAGACGGACTCCCATGGCAATTTACAAACGTAAAGAGAGAGTGACATGGTGAAGATGGAGCCAAGGCATCGTTGTAATTAGTGAAGGCGACAGAGCCTTTTACACATTAAATCTCTTTAAGTGCGGTGACATTTATATTAACATCTTAATAAATAATAATTAAATTTTTATCATTTCTAACTTCAAACTAATCCATTTTACAACTATTAAATTTTACATTTCAATTAATTATCCCAAAACTTATACTCACATTAAATCTTTTAAAAGAAACATGTATTTAAAGAAACATGTAAATCAATACAAATAGGGTTGAAGGAATGTGATGTAAATATCATATACAATAGAGTCTAGAAATTTGATGTATCAAGCATTTTTAAAATGTAGGTTATTTCACTTTTATTCAAAACTCTAAAATTATTATAAAATATGAGAAAACATGAAGAGAAATACTCAAGAATTATATATAAAAATCAAAATATTTTTAATTATTAAGAATCATTTGTAGAAATCAAAATATTTTTAATTATTATGATGACTTGCAACCAAAGTGTCAATTGAAAACTAATAATTTGGTTTTAAATAGCAAATTGAGACTTTATCAACAACATATTCATTAAGATCTTAATATGCAATTTCCAAGGTTCCTTCACACAACCACTTAAACTAAATCCACTTGACTTCAAGATAACAACCTATTAAAAACAACTATACAAAATATTAAAAAAATAACATACTTAGTTAAATTGTTCACTAAAACTCTTCATCTACTATACATGTTAAAGTAATACATCTCTTAATTATACCTTCCCTTTAAAACATCTCTTAATTGTACCATACATTTCGAACTTGTTCTCAAATTATCCAACTGAGCCTTCATGTTCAATTCTATCTTCTATCTTTACATGAAATATCCTCCATAGAATAAACTTGAAGGAAGTCCATACACTTCTTCAAAATGAAACATTCAAAATTTTACTTATAACAATTAATATTTACTTATATATTGATTTGATAAAAAGGTTTGTTTTTTAAACTAATTTACTTTTAATTAAAATCCTAAACTAATTTACCTCTAATTAAATCCTAGCATGTAAATTTAATTAAGAAGTTTATATTAGTATTTTAATTAAAAAAATTATATTAGTATTTTTTTACGAAACCAGAATTATAATAAAAAATTCATATTAGTAGTATTTTACCAGACAATAATTTTACATATAAATGATCAAATGATAAAATATTTATATATATAATAACATAGGTTTTTTATAAGTAATTAAAAATTGATTTCAATTGTGATTTGAAGCATAATCATAATGCTTACAAAAATAATTTATTATATTTTTAAAGTAAATATATAAATGTTTTGTTTTAGGATTCGGATAAGAAAAAACATATATTTTTATTTTTTATGATTATAAGATTTGAAATAAAATTGAGTAAATCCAAAAATGCTTCATAAGTTATAACTTTCAAACTAAATGCAATACATGCCTTATTCCAATCATTTTCTTTCATTCAAATAGAACTTGCCAGGATTAAATATTGAGATTATAAAAAGAAATTATTCAAGTTAAATAAAGATAAATTCCATGTTATTGCTTCTAGTATGAATATTAATTACCATGAATTTAAAAGTTGGTTAGAGATTTTGTGACTTAATTATTTGAATACAAATGAAGATAATACCACCTAATAATGTTGATAATATTAAATATCATCTCTATGAAATTAAAAGATAATTTAATTTAGAAACACAACTAATTAACAAAAGGAAATTGAAATATAACAAACATTTTATAAATTTTAATATCGTTTATCAAAACTATTTTCCCAACATTATGAAATTAAAAAATGTCACAAAACACATTGAGATGAACAAATTTTACAAAATTTGCAATATAAAACAAATTAAGAATGAACATCATTTTTTATAACCTCTCTTAAAAATATAAATGTAATTTTATAACTTAATTATAACAATAATTTTGATACTTTGTTCTCTACTACACTAAATATAAAAGTGACATTTTGAAAAAAAAATTATTTCCTTTTAATTATTGAATAACAATACACTTCTTCTTGAGTCATTACGGTTTGAGTTACTTGCTTCCTTTCTTGTCTTTATCTATATTAAAATCATTATTGTTTTCCTTTCAAGGTAGTTAGTTTTGGGTTGTCCTTCATTAACCCCTTCAAGTATTAAAGTCAAGATGTGCTACCACTTTATTGTTCTATTTAAGATGGTGGAGCCCTTAAGAGTGATCCTTTAGGGTTTGGGTTACATGCTTCTTTTCTTGTCTTTATCAATATTAAAATTAGTATTTTTTTTTTTTCAATGTAGTTAGCTTCAGTTGTCCTTCATTAACTACTTCAAGTATTAAAGTCAAGATTTGCTATCACTTTTTCATTCAATTTAAGATGTTGAAGCCCTTAATTAAGTAATGTGGAGGAATCATGCAAATATTATTCCTTGGAAAATATAATTATTCCTATCACATTACTTTTGCATAAAGAAAGGTATTAATCCCTTCGCACTCCCCACTCAACAATGGGTCTTTAGAGTTTGGGTTACATGCTTCCCTTACTTTTCGATATTATTAAAGTCATTTTTATTTTTCCTTTCAAGGTAGTTAGCTTGAATTGTCCTTGATTAATCGCTTCAAGTATTAAAGGAAATATGTGATACCATTTTTGCTATGATTTTTAAGCTGGTAGAGCACTTAAATTCATTGATTTGGAGGAATCTCACAAATATTATTCCTTGGAAAATATGGTTATTTCTATTACATTACTTTTGCATAAAGGTAATTGTTTCTATTACATTATTTTTGCATAAAGGTGGTTTGGGTTACATGCTTCTCTTACTTGTATTTATAAGTATTAATTAATTATTTTTCATTTCAAACTAGTTATCTTGGACTATCTTTGATTAACCCCTTGCTACCTAACACTGAATCTTTAGGGTTTGGGTTAAATGCTTTCCTTGTTTGTATTTTTCAATATTAAAGTCATTCTTGTTTTTCTTTTCAAGGTACTTAGCATTCATTGTCATTGATTATGCCCTTCCCACCCAACACTGAGCTTTTGGGGTTTGGGTTACATGCTTCTTGTGCTTGTCTTATCGATAATAAATTTATTCTTAGTTTTCTTTCCAAGTTAGCTAGATTTCACTATCCTTGATTAAATCCTTCCCACCTAACATTGATATTTTAGGTATGTAATGCACAAACTTAGGATTGTGGCACAAAAACTCTAGACTTCTCAAATTTGATCAAACAATGGCTCAGGAAGCTATAACTGTTGGGGATGGGAAAGGTCAATGCTATAGCAGGATGGAAGGCTCTGATATAATATGATACCTTTGCACAATGTACTGATACCTTTTATGTTTCAAGAGCATAAAGGCTGCAATCTAATCCAATGCTCCTAGGCCCCTCAACATATGCAGACTAGTATGGGTAGGAAACTTGACTGAAGGATGGGGGAGGTTGTTGCAAACATCAAAGAGGTTCATTAACACTAATTTAAAGTCATTTCATCGTAAATTATCATCTCAAAAAGTTATATGAAGATCTGGACAAGTCTTACAATAAAAGTAGTAAAATTGCATTTCAGGACAGCTCAACTAGTTCGAATTCTGGATTCCCAAACAGTGCTCAAAGGCTCACGAATTTATGAAAAAGGGGATCGATCATGACATATGAAATTCTATATAAATCCATAAACAATAATGAATTCATTTGTACTTATACTCATTGACTTATGAATCACACACTAAAAGCTAGTCAAATTATAGCTAAATTTAGAAGGGGTAGAGAAATTGGAGAAGAAATCAAATTTATGTAATTTGTATTGAATGGAATGATATCATAACATTACATCCTTTTTTATTACATCAGAAATAGACCAATATGACTCTTAGAAAGTGATATAAAGATCTCTCTTCTTGTACATAAGAAACTAGTTGTAGAAGCTCAAGAAGGCTCGAAGATTCGATCTCTAAACTGGATGATGATGCTTCTCAACTTCCAATTCGACTTGATAAGATTTGGTACCTAAAAATAAACTCAATGACAATTTCTGAATGACATCATCCTCTCATAGAAAGTTGGGGCACATCTCCCATGCTTGACTAGGGGCACATCTCCCAAGTCTCAGATGCACAAATGCATTCATACAATTTCTCATACTGACAAAAGATGTGAATGTGGTGCTCATGTCATCAAATTATTAAGTTAAGATCTGACAATGGAGGAGAATATGTTAACAAATAGTTCACTACTTTCTGCACTAAACAAAGCATCCAACAACAGCACACTGTTCCATATACACCACAACAAAATGGTGTAGCTGAGCGGAAAACCCGCACTTTAAAAGAAATGGCTAATTGTATGATCCAATCTAAGGGACTAAGTCTTCAATTTTGGGCTGAAGCCATTAATTGTGCAAATTACATAGTTAATCGCACCCCCACTAAAGCATTACAAGGTATAACACCGGAAGAAGCATGGAGTAAGACTAAACCTGATGTAAGTCACTTCTGTGTGTTTGGTAGTGAGGCATGGGCTCACATTCCGGATGAAAAACGGAAAGCATTGCAGCCTAAAAGTGAAAAGTGCATATTTGTTGGATATTCTGAAGATGTAAAAGGTTATAGACTTCTTCAACCACATTCTCATGCTATAATCATTAGAAGAGATGTTAAATTTGATGAAAATATCTTGGCCTGCGAGCCTAACTCGGCGATTGTGCCATCTTTGGCCTGCGAGCCTGATTCGGCGTTTGTGCCTTCTTCTTCTTCTTCTTCCAACTTCCTTGACAGGTTTCCAACTCCAGTTTCTGATGATGACAGTGAGGATGAAAATCCACCTCCGCCTGCTCATGTTCCTCCAGTTGCACCAGCACAAGTGCTTCCTCGATGGGTCCGTTCAACATGTGAAGCAGCTAGTGATCTTGCTGGTGATCCTAGAGATCAACGTCAAACACGTTCTCAGTTTCAGCGAGCCTCTTCTCTTTTGGATCAAGTTTCTGAGAATCATGATCCAGAAACTTTTGCAGAAGCTTCAGGGAATCCAGATTGGGATGCAGCCATGGATGAAGAATATCGTTCCTTAATGGCGAACGATACTTGGGATCTTGTACCTCTTCCAAAAGGAAGAAAACTTGTCAGATGTAAATGGGTCTATAGAACTAAGTATGCATCAGATGGAAGTGTTGAAAGACTTAAGGCAAGGTTAGTTGCCAAAGGTTTTTCCCAAGTTGAAGGGATTGATTACAATGAAACCTTTGCTCCCGTCACAAAAATGAACACCATCCGCCTTGTTCTTTCCCTTGCAGCCTTACACAACTGGGAAGTCCATCAAATGGATGTCAAGTCTGCCTTCTTACATGGTGATTTACAGGAGGAAATTTACATGGAACAAACTCCTGGCTATGTTCAGAATAACTCTAGCCTTGTCTGCCGCCTTAAGAAATCCTTATATGGCCTTAAGCAAGCTCCTAGAGCTTGGTATGCCAAAATGGATAACTTTCTCCTTGACACTGGTTTTTCTAGATGCCATTCTGACCCCAATGTCTATACCAAGAAAGTAGGAAACCATCTCATCATACTTGTTCTATATGTTGATGACCTTATTCTTACTGGTAGTGACCCTAAGCTTATAACCCATGTGAAATCTAGTCTTAAACAAACCTTTGAAATGTCAGACTTAGGACATTTGCATTATTTTCTTGGTCTCCAAGTTCTGCAAACCAAAGAAGGAATCTTTCTTTCTCAGCCTAAGTATGCTTGTGACCTTCTTCGTCGCTTTCACATGGAAGATTGTACACCAGCCCCTTCTCCCTTCCAGTATGGAGTCAAACTTTCTGCCACTTGTACTTCACCTGAAGTAGATGCCACCTTGTATCGTCAGCTTGTTGGTAGTCTTTTATATTTGACTCATTCCCGTCCTGACCTTTCCTTTGCCGTTGGTCGAGTTGCCCGTTATATGCAGACACCTCATGAAAGTCACTCGAAAGCAGCTAAAAGAATACTTCGATATATTCAAGGTACAGTTCAGTTTGGGATTCATTACAGTACAGGGGGGGAAACCTTTGTTGGTTGGTTTCACTGATTCAGATTGGGTCGGCGATCCTGATGATCGAAAGTCTACTGCAGGTTGTGTTTTCAGTCTGGGATCTGGACCTATTACTTGGGCTTGTAAGAAACAACAAGCTATTGCTCTTTCTTCGGCAGAGGCAGAATATCGAGCAGTAGTTAATGCCAGTCAGGAAGCTTTATGGATTCGACAGATCCTTTCAGAGTTTGGATTCGAGCAGCAGCAGCCTACTCCACTTTGGTGCGACAATCAAAGTGCCATATGGCTTGCCAAAGATCCAGTTCTACATCAACGCAACAAACACATTGAGCTACATATGCACTTCATCAGAAATCTTGTTCATGATCGGGTTCTTGAAGTGCTCTTTTGCCCTATAGATGATCAAGTTGCAGACATCTTCACCAAGTCTCTTAAAGAAGCGAAGTTTTCTAAACTTCGATCTATGTTAGGAGTTTAGGAACTTGTCATTAAGGGGGGATAGGCTCTAATGCCTCCTTCCTTCTCCTAATAGTGTCACTTTTGTAAATCCTTCAATCCTATCCCAAGTTGTTCTTAAGGGGGGATGTTAGGATATTTAGACACTTAGGAGTTAGTTAAGATCAACTTGTATAATATATCCGTTAGGGATAGTGTGTTTCTTTAGTATGCATTAGTATGCATTTGTAAATACTTAATCCGACGGTCACGATATGTTTCAGACATAGAGTGATCCGACGGCTCAACTTCTCTTAGATAAAACCTAACCTTGATTCGTGGCTTAACACCCGATTGGTCCATGATCTCTATTTGAAGAGCATGGAGGGTCATTGTTTAGTTGATCGATTATGAGAAGCTCATTTGTAACTTTCTTTCTTTGCATAATAAATTGTCCCGTAGAAGCTATTTGGTCGGGGCCGTGGAGTGTTTCCCTCAAGAGGGTTTAAACCACGTCAAAACATCGGTGTGTTGATCTGTGATCTGTTTGTGTGAAGTGGTTTCTCTTGGTGTTCGGTCCTTTGGTAGTACCCTATGTACCTGAACAATGGAATTATTTATAGATCTTTCATGACTTGGAGAGAATCTATCCATGAGGAATGCGCCTTCCTTGAGTGGATGAGGAAATATTTCTTTCCTTCCTTTCGTTTTGCTTTGCTTTGCTTTGGATTTCCTTCTTTTTCCTCTTTTTCTGATTTTCCTTCTTTTATGAAATTTCCTGCTTTTCAGACTTTCTTGCTTTTCCTGTTTTATCTTGCTTTCTTATTTATGCCGCTTTTCCTGAAATATTCCTCTTTTCTCGGTTTTGGCATCATTTTTGGACTCATGTGCTTTACTTGACTTTCTCCTCAAGTCACTCTCCAAGCTTATCCACTAATGCGCCTTAGTGGAGTATTTTCTCCATTTATTCAGCAAACAATAAAAATATTAATTGCTCAAATAATATTAAATGCACCATAAATGTTTATTCCAAGTGGATAGCAAACTATGCATAAAATTAAATGCACACTCCTAATTAATTAATTGCCTGGAATACAAAATTTAACCCCATGGTTATGCAACTACCTCCTCAACCCAAGGGATTGGTTGGGTTAGGAACTTTTTCCAATGCTCAATTTTGTGGGGACATGATAGTTCTCCCCACCCGAGATTTCTTTTCCTTGAGCAATTTCAAACCAGGATGCTGTAAGATGTGTTCTCCTTCCCAAGTAGCATCTTCACTAGGTAGCCCTTCCCACTGCGCCAAAAATTCCGTAAGGATTCTGGTCCTTAGATTCTTTTCTCTGACATCAAGGATCCTTTCAGGGATAAACGCCAAATTTACCTCATCATTAAGGGGTGGCAAGTCTTTTGAAACTTTGACTTGTTGCCCTACTGCTTTCTTCAAACAGGACACATGGAAAAAATTGTGAATCTGGCTTCCTGGAGGTAACTCTAGCTCATAAGCCACTTCACCGATCTTTCTCAAAACTTGGTAGGGGCCATAAAAACTTAGCTGCAACTTCTCATCCCATTTATACTTCAATGATGATTGTCTATGGGCCTACAACCTCAAATATACTAGATCTCCCACTTGGAAGGCTCACTCAACTCTATGCTTCTCTGCATGTACTTTCTGTCGATTATGTGCTGCCTGCAAGTTGTCCTTGAGAGGCCTGAGTATGTATTGTCTCTCTTGGATCCAATCCTTTGATTTCTGTGTCTTACAATCACCAAATATCATATCATCAAAATTAAGTGCATCATATCCATAAATAGCTTTAAAAGGAGTCATACCAATCGAGAGATGAAAAGTAGTATTGTAACAAAATTCTCCTAGATGGAGCCAAGTGGTCTATGACTTTTGTTGACCAGTGACATAGTTTATTAGGTACCCTTCCAGCCATTGGTTTACTCTCTCTATTTGGCCATTAGTCGATGGATGGTAGCTTGTTCTCATGTCCAAACTTGTGCCTACTAGCTTGAACAGTTCTTGCCAAAAGTTGATAGTAAACTTATTGTCTCTATCACTGATGATGGACTTGGGTATGCCATGAAGTTTGAAGATTTATTTGATGAAAATTTCAGCCACTTGGATGGCTTAAATATTAGTTGTGACAGCAAAGAAATGTGCATATTTAGTCAACCTATCAACCACAACAAAGATACTATCTTTACCTTGGATTTTGGGAATCCCTATGATGAAATCCATTGAGATACTCTCCCATTTTTGCTCAGGAATGGGGAGTGGTTGTGGGATCCCTGCTGGATCAGTATGCTCTACTTTATTTTGATGACATTCCAAACATGATATTACATATTCCATCACCTCTTTCTTCATCCCCTTCCATGTGAACATTTCCCACACTTTCTTGTAAGTCTTCACAAACCACGGATGTCCTTCCAAAGGCACATCATGGGAAGCTTCCAGAATATTTTTCTTTAGTATGGATTTTGGAACTACAAAGATTCTATCCTTATAATAAATGACATAATTAAGAATATTATAAGCATCATCATGAATCAATCCATCAAATAAATCACAAGAAAACTTATTCTTGGTGTATTCTACTCCAAGCTATATTTTCCAATCATCATGAAATTTCAGCAGTGCAAGTGTGGGTTTTCTAGAAAGTGCATCAGCTACAATATTCATCTTACCCTTCTTATACTCAATCTCAAAATAAAATTCTTGGACCTTTCTTACCCACTTATGTTGTCTATCATTTATCTCCTTTTGGGTCAAGAAGTGCCTCAAACTGTTGTGGTCAGTTTTGATGATAAACTTACATCCCACCAAATATTGTCTGAACTTGACTAACACATGCATGGTGGCTAGCATCTCTTTGTCATAAATTGAATACAACCTTTCACATGGCTGTAATTTTATGCTCTTAAAGGCCAATGGATGTTTATTTTGCATTAAGGCAGCCCCAATACCATTCCCTGAAGCATCACACTCAAGAACAAAAGGTTGAGAAAAATATGGAAGTGCAAGAACAAGACAAGTGCTCATTACCTACTTCATTTTGTTGAACACTTTTTCAGATTATTCTGACCAATGGAAGACTCCCTTCTTAGTGAGTTCTTTCAAAGGATATGTTAGCTTAGAGAACCCCTTGACAAACTTCCGATAGTAAGTGCATATCCCAATGAACCCTCTTAGTTCAGTGAGACTTTTAGGACTAGGCCAATCTAGAATAGCTTGAATCTTTTCCATGTGAACCTTAACTCCATCTTGACCAATCACATGACCATGATACAAAATATCAGTCATTCCAAACTCACACTTGGTTAGATTTACATAAAAATATTAATCAGCCAAGATTGTTAGTACAATATCCAAATGATGCAAGTGCTCCCCTTGAGTTCTACTATAGATCAAAATATCATCAAAGAAGACAAGTACAAAATTATGAAGTTGCTTGCTAAACACTCTGTTCATGCAAGATTGAAAAGTTGCAGGTGCATTTGTTAGGCCAAAAGGCATAACCAAAAGCTCAAAGTGCCCATGGTGGCATCGAAAAGCAGTCTTATGTATGTCTTCTTCCCTCATGTAGATTTGATGGTATCTAGATAGAAGATCAATCTTAGAAAAGTACTTGGCCCCATGTAGCTCATCCATAAGCTCATGAATCCTTGGAATAGGATATCTATTCTTGATAGTATTCTTGTTGAGAGCTCTATAATCTATGCACATCCTCATGGTTCCATACTTCTTCTTCACAATGATCACTGAAGAGGAAAAAGGGCTTGAACTTGGTCTAATGAACCCCAAGTCAAGAATCTCCTTAATGATTTGCTCCATCTCATCCTTGAATCTTTTTGGGTGCTGTTGGCTCGGTTTTGCAACCAAGCTTAGTGCTATGGGCACCTACTAACTAGTAGCAGCAGTTTCAATAGAAATAAAAACAATAAACTAAATAAACAATACTTTTCATGGATCTAAGCAAGAATCTAAGCAAATAATTTAAATATTTCAAAAATCAAGAACAAGAAACATAAGAAATAATTTTTGTATTGAAAAGTGCGGGGCAAGCAAGTGCTTACGATATTACCTTCAATGGTGAAGGTTGATGTTGAGCAACTCCCAAGATGAGTAGCTCCAAACTCCAATAGGTCTCTTTCTCCAAGGTTGCTTCAATGGCTAAAAGTGCTCAGGGGAGATTTCAGCAGCATAAGGATGAGATAATGGAAGGATGTGAAATGAGGAGCCCCTACCACCTTTTTATAGGTTTTGGTGGTGAGGAATACCATTTGTGGTTTTGTGGAAACCAATGGTATTGACCAACATGGTTTAGGTAATTTTCCCTCCTTTTTCCTTTTTTGAATAAAAATAATATTTTAATTCCCTTTTTAATATTTTTGGGAATTTGGACCCTTTTTGAGGGTTTTTTATGATTTTCTTGGAAAAATAATCTTTTTTAATGGAAAAAGGGGTGTACTAAGGTCTTTTGGTGACCTTTTGTTGGTTTCAGAGGCTCAGATGGTGGAAAAGTGGACAAATGGGTCATGTGAGTAAGGGAATGAGCTAGTGAGCACTTTTTAGGTGTTAACAGATTGCCCCCTGATGTGTGAGGGCAGGAGCTCATCATATGGCCGATAGACATCATAGTTCTTTTGTCCTTTTTCTGGGTTTTAGGGGAGAGAAGAGACCGGTTGGAGACTGGAGCCACGACCCTTGGAAGCTGCAAAAACAAAAAATATTACATTGCCTCAATATGAATGAGGTATAATCTCTGATAAAGGACGAGGCGGGCATTCCCATGCTCGTATCAAGACATATACAAAACAATTAGTCCCAAGAAGGGGGATCTAATACGTAAAGAAATATACTGGTACATCATAATGGTCCAGAGGGGACATGATTGTGGGATATACTCATGATCATGGCTGATCTCAATAACTGATACACTGGAATAACTGTTGAACTGCTGAAACTGAAGGTGTCCAACATCTGTATGGACTCAATGACTGTGAGCCATCTCTAGGGAGTATTGTAACTGTATACTCAAGGGAGTATGGAACCTGGGTAAATCTGAAAACTGTCGCCATACGCAGCCCGGATATCTATAGAAAAAGTGTAACTGGTGTTATCCATAGGAAGACTCTCAAATGTGGAGGAGTCAGGAGGTATCCGGGGTCTTCGACTAATAACTGAACGGACCAATACCCTGTGCGAGTCTCAACGATGCAATCAAGGTGTTGAAGTCGAGCATGTGAGAAACAACCATTGGGAGAGGCACTGAGGATTCCTCTCGAAATGATTCGTAGGCACTCATCATAAATGGTAATGAGTCCAAGACACAGGGGCCTCTAGGTCTATCCTCTGGAATCAATGTGGTTGTCGTCGACAGAGGGAGACCAGCAACTAACAAGGCAATGATGTTTCCTTGCTGGGAGCGCGAGGTGTAAACTGAAGTGATGTAGTACTGCTGGTAGGACTGACATACTTGTGGGGATGGGAAATAACTGGGTCAAAAATGGGTAGACTCAAACTTCCTTTGTTCAGAGCAAGATGACGTGGTTGACCTGGCAGCGTAGGGAACTGACTTGTAGGTGTGGGGATCATCTTTTAGGGACTGAAGGGTATGTACTGACTCTGGGGGGGTGAAGCTGATGGTAGCTGTCGAGGGAGTTTCCGGGTGACATACTGCAGAATACTCTGAACAAAGGCGACCAGAATGGGGAAGCTGCTATGTGAGTAGACATGATCTGTCGTGGCACCAAGAGGCACCATTCTTCCTTCTTCGTAGTTTTAATGAGCTCCAAGAAGGGATAAAAGTGTGCTCTGAAATGGTACGGTCCTGTGGATTTTGTGAGCCCAGGACGGCGCATGCTCATGGTTCCTTTCATGTTTAGAGAGTCTGAAAACGGTAAGTGGACTCTGTTGGTGTTTCTTTTTCGTAAGTTTAGTCTCCAAGGCCCGAAAAAGCATAAAATGATGCGGATGGAGAACTCTTCTAGCCGATGTGACTAGAGTATACCTTTTTCGTAATTAGTCTACGAGGTCCGGAAAAGGGGTAAACTTATACCAGGTAGACGCCCTTTCAGATACGTTTAGCGAGCATGAAAGGAAGCAAGATTGCTCGGCGATCTTTTCATTGTTTTAGGAGTCAGAAAAGAGCTTAACAGAAACTCCCTAAGTGCCTTTTTCGTAAAAAGGGGTTGCTCGGCCCGAAAAAGGGATAAAATTATACCGAACAAAAATGGATTGATGAGGGCGAGAAAAGGTCTCAAGCATCGTCATCTGTGCGGAAAACTGGATCCGGTGACATAAGGATTGTCGAAAACGGAGAACGGCCGATGTGGCACGCAAACCGAGGTGACGAGGGGGCGTGGAAAAAATGCCCAGAAAATCTAAAGGTGAGAGCGAGAAATGATCTCTAGCATCATCAAGAGCGCGGAAAACTGAATCCGGCGATATAAGACACATCGAAAACGGAGAACGGCCGATGTGGCACGCAAACCGAGGCGACGAGGGGGCGTGGAAAAAATGCCCGAAAAATCTAAAGGTGAGAGCGAGAAATGATCTCAAGCATCATCAAGAGCGCGGAAAACTGAATCCGGCGATATAAGACACATCGAAAATGGAGAACGACCGATGTGGCACGCAAACCGAGGCGACGAGGGGGCGTGGAAAAAATGCCCGAAAAATCTAAAGGTGAGAGCGAGAAATGATCTCAAGCATCATCACGAGCGCGGAAAACTGAATCCGGCGATATAAGACACATCGAAAACGGAGAACGGCCGATGTGGCACGCAAACCGAGGCGACGAGGGGGGCTAAAAAATGGTCAAAAAATGGACCCCGTGAAAAACAGGAAACGGAAGGAACCTCTATGAATTTCTCGCTGTGCTGATCCCAACAGTACCAACGGTTTGAGAAATGGACTTCGTATGACACCGCAATGGTTGTTTGAAATTTGTGGAATTTCTATAAATAGGACGTGGGGCCCAATATGACATGTTATTGTTACGTGCGAGTTTGATAGAGCTGTCAGAGTTTTTTCTTGATTTCCGGGAGATTTCACCGTTGGTTTTCGATTTAGCGAGTTGCAGGTAACTCTATTCGCCTTAACCTTGTCAATTATGTCTTTTTTGTTTGGCAGTGGGCCCCCGAAGGCCGCGAAACTCCATGTTGACTCTCCAACGTGGAACCGCGCGGGTTTCGGGGCTGAACCCGCGATGAACCGCGTGGGTTTCAGGCTCACAGTCGCGATGTTCATCGTGACTGTGAGTTCGGAACCCGCGATTTTCATCGCGTGTTCATGGGTGACAGTCGCGATGTTCATCGCGACTGTCTGGTGAAAACTCGCGATGTTCATCGCGGGTTTTTTCATGGATCCCGCGGTGGTCATCGCGGCTTTTTGTGGAAAAGCCGCGATGGGCATCGCGGATTTTTGTGTAAAAGCCGCGATGGGATTTTTCTAAATTTTTTTATGCTGGGGCTAAAAAATTTCCTGTATTTTCTTGGCAGGATGTTGCGGAGAGCTCAGTCCGTGTGGCGGGAGAGAGAGATTGATGCCGAGATTATGTTGAGGATCGAGAATGATGGAGGGGTGAGACAGACCCTAGCCATGAGCGGACTCTTGAAGTTCGCTCAGATACCTCCTATCCGTTCAGTGAGGAGACTCCTGAACCAGCTCGTGCAGTGGTGGGTGCCGGCAGAGGGTGCCTTCATTATTGGTGGTGAGAGGTTGGAGATTACTCTCACTGATGTATATTTTTTGACCGGTTTGCCTCGCTTGGGTGAGGTGGGTGATATTTCTCTGAGGTTGCCTCCAGGTGTGGATATGGAGGACCTCTTACAGACCTTCTGTGTGGATGACGCTGTTTTGGTAAACAGCTCTATTAGTCTGAAGTTCCTACGTGAGTGGGATATGCGGGCTGTTGGTGCCTGTGTTCTGAGGGTTTTGGGTGCTGCTGCACCACATCGTATGTCTGGGGGGCAGACGATGATGGTGGACTCCGTTCTACGGGGTACTTACTACGCTTGGGCTCAGATGTTCTTGGCCGGTGTCCGGAGAGATCTGGACAAGGCCGTGAGAGAGGGAGGTGAGTTCTGTTACGCCTCTTTTTTATGCTGTTTTTTCTTTGAGCGGGTGCCGACCTTACGGCCACACGTACCCGTTCGTGCTGGTCTTCCTAGTGAGCCTCGTATGATGAGGTGGGGGCAGATGATGCCCCGTGCTGGCGGTGGTATCCGTGGCTTCTTCACAGAGGACTTTTACCAGCAGTGGGAGCAGATGCCACTGGTGATCGAGGACAATCCATACGCCGGCATGGACTACCGGGGAGACCCAGAGATGCCACGTGCCCCAGGACAGGCCTGGAGCTTAGACGGTATGTTTTTGTGTATTATGTTATGTTATATCATATGTATTATGATTGATCATGATGATATCTGTTGTATAGTATCTGATGGTTTTACTTTCTTTGTGCAGATATAGGTCCAGTACCACCACCTGATTATGTGGCTCGGCAGGGGCGGGCGATGGTGGTCGCTCGTCCCCCAGTACCTGTACGTCCTCCTCGTGGTGGAGGATATGCAGCCCGTGGGAGAGGGGTTGGCCCTCACGACGATGCTATAGATGGTGTCCGACGGACTCTAGCCCGGATCGTAGATGGGCTCCCCGAGGATGGCTGGAGGGATCTTGATCGGGACATTTTGCAGGGATGTCTAGGTGCGCCGCCTGAGTGGCAGTCACTTCTGTTGAGGGCAGCGGTGTTTGTTGCGAGACACGGGGGTGGTAGAGGAGATGCTCCGGCAGGGCCGGCTCAGGGGAGGATACGTCTGAGGGACGATCCAGCAGGGCCAGCAGAGCGGCGAGTTCGGGGTCGTCCTGACCCGGCTGGGCCGGCGGAGGTGGAGTCGGAGGAGGAGCCGGAGGAGGAGCCCGAGGATCCTGAGGATCCAGATGAGTAGATGACATTGTACTTGCCCCCAAATGCTCATGAGCATATGGGGAAGCATTTTTTGTATGACATTTGTATTTTTTGTATATTGAGTGCTGGGGGCACGTATGACATGTTGACTATTTGATTTGTATATATATGTGGATATATATTTTAGATCTATTGTCGTGTATGCACGTGGATGCACATTGTCTTTTTGATATGCCCATGGAGGCACATGTTATGCACGTGGATGCAGTGTGTTTGTAGATTTAGATATGCCCGTGGAGACACATGTTATGCACATGGATGCATTATTTTGGTTTGTTTGTTTTATGCCCGTGGAGGCGTATGTTATGCACGTGGATGCAATATTGGTTTTTTGTATATGCCCGTGGAGGCACATGTTTTGCACATGGATGCATTTTTGTTTATGGATATGACATGATGTGATTGGTGTGCCAGTCGAGGACACTGTTGGCCATATGGTCTGCTACACTATTGAGGTGTCTTGGGACATGTGTGAATGTAATGGATTCAAACTGTCTAACCATTTGTTTAGTGCGCAGGAATTTTCTGAAAAGGCAGGGATCGCGTACCTGGTAATCATTGTTGAGCTGGGAAACTAGGAGTTGTGAGTCCAAGAAAACGTTGAGGTGACATATGCTCATCTGGAGAGCAGCGGCCAGGAGACCGGTCACGGCATCGTATTCAGCTTGATTATTGGTGGCGGCACCTAAACATACTCCATCAATGTGAATTAACTCATGTGAAGGGGAGTAAATTACCCAAGCTGCGGAGGCGAGATTGGGAGACCAACGGCTTGCACCATCAGCGAAACCGATATGGCAGAGTGGAAGAGGCTCCATCTGTGGTCATGCAGAGAAAAACAAATATTTAGGTTTTTTGAAATTTTTTGTGAAATGAAAAATGTATGCCTATACTAAAATGGACGATGGTGTCCATCGGATTTTTTATGGGTAAAATCGTTTAAGGTACAACCCGTTGCGTGGGTTGCGTAGGGTGTTGCCTTCTAAATCGGTCAGAATGTATGCCCCCTGCCCGAGGCAGGTGTGTATGATGTAGGGGCCTTGACACATGGACACGAATTTTCCCTTTCCGGTTTTATCATGAGCTTGATCGTAAGCAAGGACAAGGTCTCCCTCAGAAAAGGTTCTTGGGTGGACGCGTTTGTCGTAACTTAGTTTCGATCGTTGTTTAGCTGCTTCCATGTTTTGAATGGCTGTGCGCCGATCTTCATCGGCCTGCTCTAGGAGTAGTAAACGTTGCTCGATTGGGGAAGTGTCCGGTAGAAGTTCCACGGCGATGTGTAAAGCTGGGATCTGGCACTCAATAGGGAGGACCGATTCAACACCGTGAACTAAATGGAAAGGGGTAAAACCGGTGGCGGTTTTGGTTGATGTGCGGTAGGCCCATAGTGCCGGGAAAAGCATGTGATGCCAATTGGACTTGTGCTTGTCGACAGTGCGTTGGAGAATGGTCTTCAAGATTTTATTGATCGCTTCGACTTGGCCGTTTCCTTGGGGATAGTAAGCGGAAGAGAAATGGTGTTCGAATTTCAACATGGTTGATAATTCCTTCCAGACGGCATCTTCGAAGTGAGAGCCATGGTCGGAGACTAGTTGCTGTGGTACTCCGAAACGAGTGACAACATGGTTGAAGAAAAACCGTGCCGCAGTGTCGGCTTTGCAATTATAGGTCGGCATGGCTTCTGCCCATTTGGTGAAATAATCTACGGCCACAATGATGTGTTTGTGACCGCTGGCTGATGGGGGATTGCAGTCGAGGAAGTCTATGGCCGATTTGCAGAATGGTCCAACAGTGATGACTGGATGAAGGGGGGCAGGGGGGGTTCTTGCCTTGGGGGCAAATAGCTGGCAGTTCTGGCCATGCTTGACTGCGGTGATGCAATCAGTAAACAATGATGGCCAAAAATAACCGGCCCGAATGATTTTCTGGGCGGTAGCCATGCCGGAGAAATGGCCTCCACAGGCACCGCTATGACAATCATTGAGGACTTGTTCTGCCTCACTATGGGATAGGCAGCGGCGTAAGATAGTATCAACGCCGCGTCGATAAAGTACATCCCCAATAAGTAGGTATCGGGGGGCGTGGTGTCGTATGCGACGGCGTCCATCACGATCGATGTGTGGTCGGAATTTTTGCGTACGAAGGTAAGTCAAAATGTCTCCGTACCAAGGGTCGTCAGACGAAATGACGAAGATCTGCTCGTCAATCAGGTCCGTTTGGATGACGGGTGATGTTGAAGAGGATGGGAGATCTGTAATGAGGTGAGCAAGCGCGAGGGCTTTGGTGCTTTTGGGAGTCTTGAAAGTAAGGTCATATTCCTGGAGGATAATGACCCATTTAGCGACGCGACCCTGAAGGAGCCGCCGGGTGAGGAGGTAGACCATGGGGTTGGAGTCGGCGACAACCGTGGTATGACTAAGCAAAATATAGTGTCGCAGTTTTTGTACGGAAAAGACTACAGCTAGGGCTAATCTTTCCTCGTATGGGTAGCGTAGCGGTGGGCCAGACAAGGTCTGGCTGACGTAATAAATCACATGCTCTTTGTGGGAAGCATCTTCTTGTACCAAAACTCCGGACACGGCATGTTCAGATGCCGAGACGTAAAGGGTGAAGTCTTGGGAGAAATCCGGTGGGGATATCAAGGGGGCTTGTGTGAGAGCTTTCTTGAGGGCTTCGAATGCCGTGTCTGCTTGCTCATCCCAAACAAAGGGTATGTGGGTACGAAGTAAGCGTAAGAACCCGTGGACTTTGGTGGCATAATCAGGGACAAAGCGCCTAAGAAAATTGGACCGCCCTTGCAAGCTCTGAAGCTGTCGAAGCGTGCGAGGAGGGGGAAGTTCTAAGATGGCTTTGACTTTCAGGGGATCGACAGTGATTCCATCTTGGGAAACAATGAAACCCAATAACCGGCCCGCCGGGACGCAAAAGACACACTTGTGTGGGTTCAAGCGGATTTTATATTTGCGACAACGTAGGAAAACTTGCCGGAGGTCGTTAAGGTGGTCTGATCGTTTTTGGGAACGAGCTGTGAGGTCGTCAAGATAGACTCGCAGGATATGGACCAAGTCATGAAAGCAATAGGTCATGGCTCGCTGGAAAGTGGCACCAGCATTTTTAAGGCCAAATGGCATGACGCGATAGGCAAAGGTGCCCCATGGGGTGGTAAAGGAAGTCTTGTACTGATCCTCCTTGCGGATGTGAATCTGGTTATATCCGGAAAACCCGTCCATGAAGGATAGGACCTCATGGCCCGCACACTCATCAATGAGTTGGTCAATGAATGGCGTGGGGAAATTGTCTTTTGGACAAGCGTGGTTTAGATCGCGGAAATCAGTGCATACTCTAAGGGTGCCTTGCTTTTTGTTGACAGGAACGGGGTTCGACACCCATGTGGTGTACGGAATAGGGTAGATGAACCCTGCTTTTCGAAGTTTCTCGACTTCAGCCTTAACAGCTGGGAGCTTGGCAGGGTGAATAGGTCGCTGTTTCTGACGAACAGGGGGTACTTCCGGCCATGTATCGATGTGGTGTTCAATAATGGCGGGGTCGAGACCAGGCATCTCGGTATAGGACCAGGCGAAGACATCACGGAACTCTTGAAAGAGCTTTTTGTATGCCTGAGTTTCTGCTTGAGTGCAAGATGCGCCCAGCGAGATGAGCTCAGGTTTCCCTGGTGTTGTGGAAATGTCTATCTGTATAGTGGGGGAAATGTTTGACATGTTCCCTTCTTCAAAGGCATCCGGTGCTGGGATGGGGTCCTTTAACCAATCGACCTTAGCGGGTATGAAGTCTTTCGACTCGACTGATAGCTGGTTGGATGCGGTGGAGGTAGATGCTTCCGGGAGGAAGTACGAGCGATGATGCATATCATCCCAAGGGTAGTCAGGTGCAGTGAGTGTCTCCAAAATCTGCTCATCAGTATTGAAGTAATCAGACCATAAATCAAGGGGTTCTGGTTTGAAGGTTGTTGAAATCATATATATCGTATTGACTTCTTCTGACGAGGATGATGGTGGGGGGTGGATCTCCTCGATGAGGGGAGGAGATATCTCTAAGTCGGCATTGTTTAACTCGTACAACGCTGCTCTATAGTCAGGTAGATCAGGGCAATGGTGAGAGTAGTGGCCGTAAACACTGCATATAGCACAAGGATGGTTAGTGCGCAGCGATTTGTCATGAGGCTGTAGAGGTGGTTCTAATCTGACTACTGGGATGCCGATGTCATCGTCCAACATATTCATATGCTCTTGGAGTGCCGGTAAATGTGGGCATTGATGAGTTGGATGGCCAATTTCATCGCATAATGAACATTTGGGGGGAGCTCGAAACACTGGTGGGGGTTTAACTGCCTTCGGAGGTGGTATAGCAGTGTATGGTTGTGGACCTCTGCCCCCAGTGGGCTTAGCAAGAAGAGGGGGATCTTTTGACGTCGAAGCAATCGTGAGACCAGGAGGAGGTTTCATTGACGACGAAGAGATTGCAACACCAGGAGGAGGCTGATTTGTGGTAACGATAGGTTGTACCGGTTGGAGGATGACGTCGGGTGTGGGTGGTCGAACGGGAGGCGGAATATACGACACGGGTAATCCCAATGTTAGCCTGGGTAGGCTAAGGGTAGCCATAACCGGGGCGCTTACTACACCCGAAGGAGGAAATAGGAAGGGGATGGTGTGGATGGGTGTAACACCAATGTGACTGGGGATCAATGGTGGTTGACCACCGGACGTTTGCGTATTCTGCGAAAGAGTGCAGAGGTTTGCGACTTGGGTCTCCGGTGACGGTGGTGGAATGGCCTGAAATGTAGAGGTCATTGGTGTATCGGAATAAAGTCCGGGTGCCACGGAAGACACAAAGGAGGTAACCGCACTAGAAGCGGGTTGTTCAACCATGGGAAGAACATTCTCGGGTGCTACAGGGGCGTTGGGATCATAGTAGGTGAGTTGGTCAATTTTGACCACGCGTCCCTCGTGGGGGAACATCATGGTGCGGAAGACGGAGGAGGCGACCGCTTTCATGGCGTACATGTAACTGCGGCCAAGTAAAAGGTTATAGTCGAGCTGGGCATTAATGACCTCTATGTCGATGAGCACAGTTTTCCCACCTAATTGGACGGGCACCTTGGGTAATAAACCTTGAGGTTGAGCTGACCGGCCGTCGTAGGCCCGCAATGCAGTGGTGGATTGCTGGAGAGCTGGGGATCCCAACTTTTTCCAAACAAAAGTGGACATGACACATGTGGATGCACCTTCGTCGATGATACATCGATGGATGACAAGATTCCGAATAGAAACGGAAACTTGGACTGCTATGGTAGAAGGCAATCGTGGTTCAGATTGGTCTAAATCAAAGGTCATCAAGTTCGAATCATTTGGGTCAATTGCCCCAATGGCGGAAAGTAAAGTCTTGCGCTGAGTAGGACAGGTTTTTAAGACTTCTAACGCAGACATGGCTGCGGGAGATTGAGCTAAGTCATCTACAATGTTGTAATTGGACGCAGCTCGTGCATTGGGGTTGTTGTTGATTCGGCGAAGGGGGAAGCGAGGTGCTTTAGAAGCGCCATCAAGTGGAACCTGAGGTATACGCAATGTCTGATCAGTGGGATTAGCAGTAGTATCCTTTTCGGCGGGGGGGGCTTCAGAAGTCGGTCCGTATTGATTCCGACAGGTTTGGATATTGACGTCAGCGGTGGACATCATCAATAAGTGGTGGGTGCCTAAATCAAACATGGGTTGATCAGGAGCTGTGTAAGTTATTTGTTGTGGTTGCACGTTGCCCTGTTGGGGGGCTAATGGCTGAGTGTTTACCACTCCCTGTGTTGGAAAAGGGTTTTGGAGGACCAAAGGTTGTTGTGGGGGTGGTGGGGGGTTGGGTGGTGGCTGAGGAGCCGCCTGCCCTTGACGATGGGCGTCATTTGTCCATAGTTGTCGAGCTCGCTCCAGATGTGGGCAAGCGTGGGTATAGTGGCCATAGACACCGCAAATGGAACAAGGATGGTTTGTTCGTAAATTAGCATTTTTGGGTTGCTTAGGTGGCCGATCAGGATTCTGATGAGCGGGCGCCGCGTTATTGTCTTGCGGAGGATGGGTAGGTTGTGGAGCTTGGTTACGGTTTTGATTGTTTCCACGGTTGCGTCCTCTTCCGCGGTTGGGTTGCCCACCCTGGTTGCGCTGGTTATTTTGGTACTGGGGCTGATGTTGTTGTGCGTACACATGCCTTGAGCATTAGGGGGATTCTGAGGAGCCGCAGGTGCGGGAGCAGGTTGCGGTGGATAGTATGTAGGTGGAGCTGGAGGTGGTCCAATTGCCTGCTGGGGTTGTTGGTACCCCTGAGCTGGTGGAGGTGTGAGGTTAGCCGGTGCAACCGGTTGTGGGTAATGCATGGGCTGTTGTTGGAACTGCATGGGGTTTTGTATCGTAGGGTGAGCATAGTATGTAGGGGGTACATATGCTGATGGCGCTTGGCCATAACAATGTTGTGGACAAGAGGGTCCATGAACGTGATGGGTCTGGTTTGTTGGAGCATAAGAAGTTGTCGCCCCGGAACTAGATGTAGCCCTAGAAAGGTCTGGGGCGGGCATGGTGCTCACCATACTGAAAGGTTTTGCTTGCGGTGTAATTTGGCCAATAATGCCATCAGCGGCATGTGATGCCCCCGGTGTGTCACCGCGTGCAAAGTCACCTCGTGGGGCGTCAGGTATGATCGTGTATAGGTAACCTGACTGGGCATAGATAAGATCAAACTGTTGGGCCTTAAGGATGGCCTCCTCCTCAGACTAGGGTCTTTCGGATGCTACATCCTTCGCAATGAGAGGAAGGAGGGATTTAAGGAACCAGTCTAAAAAGATTCGATCGTCCAATTTGATCTTGCATAGGCTTCAGCGCCGACGCCAATCATGAATATGGTCAGTGATATGCGTGGCCGTGTTCTGTCTGCAAGACAGTAGGATCTCGACGCCCGCATCGTAGCGGACAGGTAGCTGGAAGAATTGTAGAAAGGTCGAGGCAAGGGAGGTAAATGTGGAATGCGTCCCATGGGGTTGCTCGATATACCATTTGGCTGCGGAGCCAGTGAAGGTGCGTTGTAAAAGCCGTAGGCGGATTGAGTCATCCACTATGGAGTTTGAGGAACACCATAAATGGAAGGACATGATGTGATTTTGGGGGTCTTCTCCAGCCTTACCCTCGAACTTAGGGATGTTAGAGGGAAGCTTAGTGGGCATATGGGGCCAAGCAGGATCATGCCTGATGGGGTCATTTGTGAGCCTAGCTAAATCTGGCAGGTTGAGACTTGCCATGTATGGTAGACTAGCGGATGTGGTGACCGGAACCGGGACCTGCCTAGCCATTGTGGTATGGTGTAGGGGTCCAGTAGCGCCTATAGGTATGCTAGGTATGGAGGGTATGTGCCCTCCAAAAGGTGTGGCCTGATATGGGTTAGCGCTCCCAAGTGCAACTTGGGTTATACTTGGGTTAGGAATCGCACTAGGGATTCCTGGTATAGCACTGCCAAGTGCAACATGAGTTGCACTTGGGTTAGGAATCGCACTAGGGATTCCTGGGATAGCACTCCCAAGTGCAACAGGAGTTACACTTGGGTTAGGAATCACACTAGGGATTCCTGGGATAGGGTTTGTGGAACCCGAAGGGGGTATGACCCCCATGTTGGGCATGCCCATGACAGGTGGTGGTCCTGTGCTAGGCATTCCTGAATGTGGAGTGGTACCCATATTGGGCATACCCAAGGGGATGGCTGTTGCCATGGATGGTACTACCGCAGAAGGGTTTGCGGATGTCTGACCTATGGTTAATGTAAATTGTGGATCATCTGGTGTTCCAGACATAACTGTGGTTGGTGGTAACTCGGTGGGGTTTTCGGATTCTACCTCCAAATCAAAGGTGAAGTGGGGTATGTCAGAATCGGATGACCGTCTAATTGATTGACGATGTTTCGAATCAAGGGATAATGCTCTGCGTCTGTGACGTGGAGAGCCAAGTGGACTAAACTCTGGGAGTTCGCCCCGTAGACGACGAGAACGTCTAGAATTCTCAATGGTGAGAATATGTTTTTTATGTAAAAAATTGTTTTAAGTATCAGGTGGTGATATATATGTAAAAGACTCAAAACCCTAATGCAACCAAGGGTGCAAGAAGGGGAGTGAAAAAATAAGGCTCACAGGCCAAAAAATCAATCCTCAAAAAATGCACTTATCCCAGCAGCTGTGCTACAATAAGTGGAGGAATGCAACAACCGGTCAGAATACCAACATGCGAGCGGCTCCTAGAAAAAATAGGTGTAACTAGACTCAAAAGGTGGTAAAGATCATGCAAACACCTAATCTAAAAGTATTGTGACTCAAACAGACGATATCCTCTGCAAGGTGATGAAATCCAAGTCAGACAATATGAATGTAGAGACAACGGCTAGATATCCCCCTACCGGGAGGGACACCGGGTAATCAATCCTAAAAAGACAGGCTACTAGGATACTCCGTTCATGACGCGTCGAGAAAAGGTAAATCTGCCGTTTGGTCCTTTGATCGCAATATCCCTATACAGGGATATCCCGAGAACTGCGAATGGTATCCCTTCGGTTACTGAATGGGTTTCGGTATCCCACTCAGGCTTCCGGAACCATCCTCGCGACTTCAACCCTCCTAAGGGAGAGGCCTTCCCACAAACCGGTTGTGACCGCGCCAAAAAGTACTAAGAGATTTTAGCTCCCTAATTGGACAACTTCTATGTCTCAGATGTATGAACTGAGGGGTGTTATTGGAACACCTATCCCCCCAATACTACCTAGCTACAAGAATTCTTTTAGTGTTCCCCAAGTGGGGTTAAAAGTGTGTTCAAATTAAGGTACGTTTTAAGGCTTAGTTCAATTAAGTGATCGTGTGAGTGCACGTGAGGTGTTGTAAACTGAACTTGGAAAAATTAAATGCTTTTAAGGGAAATTTTAAAAAAATAAAGGATTTTTCGAAAAATAACAAGCAAATATTTAAGACTTTTTTCACTAAAAGGAATTAATATGCTTTTTCAAAAAATAACTCAAAAAATAAAGGATTTCTTGGATTTATGAAAGAAAATAATAAACTCCTTTTTGAAAGAAATAAATGGATTTCTTCGTTTCAATAAAAATTGCTAAGGGCAAGATTCTAAAGAAGTAAACAAGAAAAAATTTGAATCTAGATAAAGAATGCAAAATGAGTCTTTCTTTCACTTTCTTGAAAATTTTTAAAAAGATTTCTAGGTATGCACTTTTAAATAGTAAAAAAAAATTTCAAATCTGTAAACTATGCAGAATTTAGTACTGTAAAAAATGTGCTATGGGCAGAAAGTACAGTAAAAAATATTTTTCAAAATCGGGATGGCCGAATGAAAAAATTCAGCCGCGCGGGTTTTGGACGAACAGCCGCGATGGGCCGCGCGGGTTTTGGCAGCACATTCGCGATGGACCGCGCGGGTTTTGGCCGCACAGTCGCGATGGACCGCGCGGGTTTTGGCCGCACAGTCGCGATGAGCCGCGCAGGTTTTGGCCGCACAGCCGCGATGAGCAGCGCGGAAAAATGCAGAAAAGTCGCGATGGACCGCGCGACTGTCTGTAAAAAATCCGCGATGGACCGCGCGGAAAAAGGCAGAAAAGTCGCGATGGACCGCGCGACTGTCTGTAAAAAATCCGCGAGGCGGAAGCCGTGCACGGAAACCGAGAAACGAACCCGAAAATTGAAAATTTCAGGCTGTTTATGGGGCCAAATCTCAGAACAGCAATGGATCTGCTGTCTAAGATGGTAGATCTATGGATCTAAAGGTTAAAAATTCATAAAAACTAAGATTTAATGGCAAAGCTAGAGATCTAAAGTTCAAACCAAAGCGGAGTCGCCAAAAAACTGTTGGCTCGGTTTTGCAACCAAGCTTAGTGCTATGGGCACCTACTAACTAGTAGCAGCAGTTTCAATAGAAATAAAAACAATAAACTAAATAAACAATACTTTTCATGGATCTAAGCAAGAATCTAAGCAAATAATTTAAATATTTCAAAAATCAAGAACAAGAAACATAAGAAATAATTTTTGTATTGAAAAGTGGGGGGCAAGCAAGTGCTTACGATATTACCTTCAATGGTGAAGGTTGATGTTGAGCAACTCCCAAGATGAGTAGCTCCAAACTCCAATAGGTCTCTTTCTCCAAGGTTGCTTCAATGGCTAAAAGTGCTCAGGGGAGATTTCAGCAGCATAAGGATGAGATAATGGAAGGATGTGAAATGAGGAGCCCCTACCACCTTTTTATAGGTTTTGGTGGTGAGGAATACCATTTGTGGTTTTGTGGAAACCAATGGTATTGACCAACATGGTTTAGGTAATTTTCCCTCCTTTTTCCTTTTTTGAATAAAAATAATATTTTAATTCCCTTTTTAATATTTTTGGGAATTTGGACCCTTTTTGAGGGTTTTTTATGATTTTCTTGGAAAAATAATCTTTTTTAATGGAAAAAGGGGTGTACTAAGGTCTTTTGGTGACCTTTTGTTGGTTTCAGAGGCTCAGATGGTGGAAAAGTGGACAAATGGGTCATGTGAGTAAGGGAATGAGCTAGTGAGCACTTTTTAGGTGTTAACAGGTGCTTGTAGGGATGCACCTTGATAGGAGAAGTTCCTATATCCAACTCAATCTTATGCTCCACTCCTCTATCTGGAGTCATACCGTGTGGAAGGTCCCAAAACACCTTCTTATGCTTATGGAGCAGTTTTTGAATATCTTTAGGATAATGAGCCACTTTGAATGAGTTTCCCTTTGTGGTGACTAGGCATTCTGCATCCCACTCAATGTCCCCATGCCTTAGAATAGATCTCATACTGTGGGCACTTACAACTTGTTTGGGATAAGTGTTGACTCCCTTAAACACCATCTCTTTTCCATTTTCCCCCTTGAAGACCATTTCAGGAACTTGGTAATCTACTGAATGCTTCCTAATGTAGTGCAACCATTGTACTCCCATAACCATGTTAGTGTCAGCCACATCAACAACATAAAAGATATCTGTAATGGTATCTTCTCATATACAAATATGCAATTTAGGAATCCATCTACAACAGTTCATGGTATGATTACCTAGAATGATAATAGTGAAGCCTCCAAATTTTTAGTGTGTAGCTTCCTTCTTTCGACTAGAGTTGAATCAATAAAGTTGTGTATAGCTCCTCCATCCACCAACACGGTGACAAATTGTCCTTGAAACACTCCTTTCAATCTGAGTGTATGGTAGTGAGGTACTCCTGAGAGTATTTCAATATTTACCACCTCAGGGTGAGGTACTTCTTCTATAGACTCATAGGCCACTTCTACATCTATAGGGGGCTCTCCTTCTTCTTCCTCAGCTTTGCTATTTGAATAGAACTCAATGTAGCGTGCCTTTCCCTTGGCACATATATGCCCTGGAACCCAAGGATCTTGACAGTTGAAGCACAGTTTATTTCTTCTCAACTCATCTCGGTCCTTAGCATAGCTATCCTTTCTGAAATTTTTAGTACGACTCTTCATTCGTGGCCTTTGATTCTTGAATTGAGTAGGACCAAAAGTCCTTGGAGGAAATCTTGTTTTTGGAAGAGAATCTTGCAAGTCTCTGGTTCGACTTAATGAATCTTCCAAGGTAGGGGGTCTGTAGGATTTCAACAAGCCTTTCAAAGGTTCTAATAACCCTTCAATGAACAATAATATCAGCCTTGCTTCTGAAAAAACAGAGACCATCACAACAAATGTTTGGAACTCAGAGATGTAGTCTTCAGGAGTTCCAGTTTGCTTCACATGTGCTAGTTCTCTGAAGGTGATCTCTGGATATCATCTCTCAAACCTTTCAACCAACCTTCTTGTGAAATCTTCATAGGTGGTCACTTGGTCATGCCCAAGAGTCTTTAGGCCATGACACCACCAGTTATTTGCTTCTCCATCTAAGTGTAGAGAAGCCATATTGATGGCATCTCTTTTAGCCATAGGATTCAGCTAAAAATATGTGTCAAGTTTATGAATCCAAGAGTTCCAGTATTTGAGAAAATATGACCACCACTGCTCCTCCTCTCTCCATGTGGGGTTCCATTGCTTCTTCCTTCTCCATACTTTCTTCCTATTTGTTGGGCTAAGAACTCTCTAGTCTCCTTTCCACTCTGGGAAATATTGATTGAGATATCTTGCAACCCCTAATCATGGTCTGAACCAAGTGTTTGATATCATTGTCATCATTGGGAAACATATTTAATTCCTCTTGTATTTTCCCTTCAGTAGAACTAATTTCTTCTTCCATGCTCTGATACCACTGTAATGCACCAACTTAGGATTGTAACACAAAAAATCTAGACTTCTCAAATTTGATCAAAGAATGGCTAAGGAAGCTAGAACTGCTGGGGATGGGAAAGGTCAAATCTATATAAGGATGGAAGGTTATGATCTGATATGATAACTTTGAACAATATACTAATACATTTGATGTTTCAATGTCATCAAGGCTGCAATCTAATCCAATGCTCCTGGACCCCTCAGCATATGCAGACTAGTATGGGTAGGAAAATTGACTGAAGGATGGGGGAGGATTTTGCAGACATTAGAGAGGTTCATTAAAATTAATTTACATTCATTTAATAATAAAATATCATATTAGAAATTTATATGAAGATCTAGAAAATTCTTACAATAAAACTAGTAAAATTGGATTTCAGGACAACTCAACTAGTATGAATTATGGATTCCCAAACAATGCTCAAAGGCTCACAAATTTATGAAACATGGGATGGATCATGACATATGACATGTTATATAACTCCAAAAACAATAATGAATTCATTTGGAATTACACTCATTGACTTATGAATCACACACTGAAAGCTAGTCAAATTCTAGCTAAATATAGAAGGGGTAGAGAAACTGGAGAAACAATCAGAGTTCTGTAATTTGTATTGAATGGAATGATATAAGAACATTACATCGTCTTTTATTACATCAAAAATAGTCCAATATGCCTCTCAGAAAGTGATAGAAATATCTCTCTTCTTGTACATAAGAAACTAGTTGTAGAAGCTCAAGAAGGATTGAAGATTTGATCTCTGAACTAGATGATGATGCTTCTGAAATTCCAATTCGAATTTATCAGATTCATTACCTGCAAATAAAATTAGTTACAATAGTTGAATGCCATCATCCTCTCACAGAAATCTGGGGCACATCTCTCATGCTTGACTAGGGGCACATCTCCCAAGTCTCAGATGCAAAAATGCATTCATACAATTTCTCATACTGAAAAAATATGTGAATGTGGTGCTCATGGAATTATATATAGATATTTCATGAATTGGAGAGCAAACCTCCATGAGGAATGCGCCTTCCTTGAGTGGATGAGGAAATATTGCTTTCCTTCCTTTCCTTTTGCTTTGCTTTGCTTTGGATTTCCTTCTTTTTCTTGTTTTTATGACTTTCCTTCTTTTCTGAACTTTCCTGCTTTTCAGAATTTCCTGCTTTTCCTGTTTTATCATGCTTTCTGATGTATGCTACTTTCCTGAAATATTCCTCTTTTCTCATTTTTGGCATCATTTTTGGACTCATGTGCATTACTTGACTTTCTCCTCAAGTCACTCTTCAACCTTATCCACTAATGCGTCTTAGTGGAGTATTTTCTCCATTTATTCAGCATAACAATACAAATATTAATTGCTCCAATAATATTAAATGCACCATAAATATTTATTCCAACTAGATAGCAAACTATGGATAAAATTAAATGCACACTCCTACTTAATTAATTTCTTGGAATACAAAATTTAACCCCGTGGTTATGCAATTGCCTCCTCAACCCAAGGGATTGGTTGGGTTAGAAACTTGTTCCAATGCTCAATTTTGTGGGGACATGACAAGGTACCTATTAACGACATTTGTAAACAAATCATTATTTTTTTAGGAGTGGCCACCACTTCACATAAGGCTTTTAGGTGCTTAGTAATGGCATCTTATGTAGAACAGTGTGATTTTCTCTACCATGCTAGTTGGATTATGTTTGTTTTGAATGGTACATTTTTACTCTCCATTAGCTGTATATGTGGTTATTAGTGACATATCAAGCTTAATAATGCATTAGTTTATTTGCTTAGAGTTATGGTCATTTATAACAATATTGTGACTACTAATTGTAAACATTATTGAATTTGACTCTCTTGGTGTTTTGGGGATAAGATGGATACACATTCATAATAAATCATTGAAATAAATTTCTCTTAAAATTTATTTCAATAATTTATTAAGAATGTGTATCCATCTTAGCCCCGAAACACCAAGAGAGTCAAACTCTGAAAATATTAAAGTGTATTTCTTTATAATTTAAAATAGATCTAGGATAATTACATGGTAGCACCAAGAACTCGAAGCCTCATGACTTATAAATATGTTAAAATAAAATTTTGATTATCATATCTAAATAATATCTCTTCTTTTTATATAACAATGTTTCTATATATATTATATAAATCTACATAAATGATATATTAAATATTTATATTTATATTAACATATTAGCATAATAGATAAAAAAATTTATTTGGGTTGTGTCTACGACTAGACCATTGGGGGCAAGGGCATGTCTGCACTGCAAACAAGAATGATGTTAGTCTCTAGTAGAATTCGTCCTCCACCAACAGCTAACAAAGCCACATTTAGATCATTGATTTCCTCCATGAAAACTAGATCTAAGCCTCTATCCTCTCAATTTGTTAAAAAAATTGCAGACATTCTTGAAATGATTCCTCTCGTTACCTCGGCCAGGCATAAGGCTTAGAAATGGTATAAAGGGGTCTTATTGGCCAATTTACTGGAATATGGTCATCTCCTAGGTTGATGGGAATATGGATGCAAAAAAAATGGCATGTGTTAATCAAGGGCAAAATGACACATTATTTTTGTGGAAGGGGCTTCTACGCTTTTCTCTTTGAGTTTGAAGAAGATAGAGATTTGATATTTCAAAGTGGTCATATTTTTCACCAATAAGGGAATGCATTTTAATAGTTCGACTCTAGAATTGAATTCATATTTGGACATTCCTTCAGCAATTCTAGTGTGGGTAAGACTCCCTCATTTTCCTCTTCACTACTAGGGAGATGATTATCTAAGGGATATTGGGAATAAGTTGGGTAAATATACAGATAAATATGAACCTAAATAAGGAATGTTTTAGTGTGCTTGAATCGGTGTGGAAGTTGATCTTCAAAAACGACTTCCTAAAGTGATTCATCTCATCTTGGATAGTTGGAGTCATTTGAAACGAACAAGATTTGTTACTAAAAATACTTACAATGTAGGTAAAATAAATAATCCGTAGAATATGAATAAAATATAATATGATAATGATATGAGATATGATATGATGATTTTAGAATAAATAGCGGGACTTTTAAATAGTCCTCTCGTGACTACATGTGAAAGGATGCAACCTTTCATTTAATGTTACAATTAATTTAATTAAGTATTATGAATTTTTATTTATATATTGATATATTATTTTATGTTTATAACATCATTATCAACAACTACACTAGGAACAATTACCTTTCAAGTGCACATCCTGTCATGAATACAACCATTTTTCTAAAGACTACAAAAAGGTAGGAATCTAAGGACATCCATGGTGGCAATTAAGGAAGAGCTCTGGGTTGAAATAAGTGTTAAAATCCGAATTCAATAATCCTACCCCTTATGAACTTCCTTCCTCTTCACAAGTAGCCCCAAATCAAAATTTGGCTGGTAACCTAAGTCCCTCTTCTAATCCACCTAACTCTATTAATTTATTTGATTCACTTTATCAAGAATATCCTTCTATGCTAGTATCTTTTTCTGAATTAGTGTCTACATTGGTAAATGATCTAGGAGCATCCAGGGTCACTCAAATTTCCAAAGTCTGAAATGCTGAAAAGAAGGGTACCATCACAAAGGGCTTGACGAGATATTTTCGGTGACATTCGTTTCACCTCAAACAGACTCTTGATGGCCAATATATTAAGTTCTGAAGTCTTGGAAAAATAGTTGTTGAACATGGTAGAAATGGAATAAGGTGTGCCACGTGGAACCATTGGCATCCATACAGGTGTATGGGACTAACGTGGTAGCCCCACGTTATAGGTCAAAGTGACATGACATGTATGAGTTGGAAAATTCTGGTGACATGGCATACGCATGGACTAATCATATTTTGACATGTGGCATGGTCTACACATGGGACCAACCAAGCGTTTCCATGTGGCAGTTTAGATTGGTTCTATGTTGTCATGTTTACCAAAACATTATGGAGGCCATGAGGTTCGAACTCGTGAAATCCTCCACCATAATGTGTTCACCACTATACATTTACCACTACACCTCCACCTTGGCACTTAGGAATGCACAACATGATTTATATTTAACATAGGGAATTTTAATATTTGGTTTAAAAAAAACAGGTTTTTGTGTATTATATTGAATGCCCAAACTATAGGTTATCATATAATATGCCACGAATAATCCCAAGGTCTGTGGGGTTATATATTAAAGCTTTGTAATGTATATTAAACCAAAATCCAACGTAACAACTGATGGTTGGAGGGGTTTGAACCCCTAACTTACTGCTTTGTATGCCAATGCCCCGGCCAGTGCGTCACCACCCATGCTTTGGGGGTTAAATAAGGTAAATTATATTTATCTTTAAAATGTGTTGGAATTGGAATAAGGGGGTAGTGGGTTAGCCTCGCCCCCTATTTAAACCCATGCATTTTTCCACTCAAACCTTGTTTTTTGGAGCCAAAACGTTGCACAAATTTCAAGATAACGAAAGTACAGTGTGGTGGATTTTCCATGATGGTATTGGGCACAGAAACCAAGATGGTTTCACACAGTCCATAGTGGTTTTGGCATGCATCCCAAGGATGAAATATGCACCCATCTCAAGACAGTTTACAATTTGCACACAGTTCTAGGTCGTATTGACTATATAGATCAGAGGCAGTTTGGATTTTGATCCGGAGAGGGAGTCCCGGGGTCCAACTCATAAGGTGTTTGTATTTACAGTAAAAAATTGCAAAATTTTTCAAGGAGTCTAATTCCATCTTTTGTTTTTCCATGCAAGCACTCAGGAAAAAAAATGCTCGCAAGACCCATTCAACTACACCAAAGTACAACCGTGTTTATACTTTAGAGTTGCATAATTGTCTGTTGCAACTGCTAATGAAGTTTGTTTCTACTTCAGAACAATAGAAATCAAAGGTGATATCAGGAGCTAATTATTTACCTTTCCTTTGTACTTTTTGAAGAATTTGAGACTAATATAGAGTGGTCCCACTCATAGGGAGTGGACCCAAAGATGTAGCCCGAAGTTGGTGAACTGCATTATGAAATCTTGGTGCATTTGTGTGATTTGATGTTTACTCTTGGTCTCTTTATATTCATCTCATAATTATTTTTTAAATCATGTAATTTTCCTTAAAAAGTTTGTCCAAGTAAAGAGTAAATCCACATAAATTGCCAAAAGCATTGTGAAGCAAAGTCCCTGTTTTATTTGAAAAAATATTAGCTAACCGGTGCATATTACAAAACAATTGGAGGGAGAGAACACTCTCCATAATCACCTAAGAGGTAATTCTAATCCATCACCATGGTTTTATCATAATATAGGTTTAGTGAGCCTAAACCAAATCATATTGAGGAACCAACTCATGTTTTAATGTGTCAACCTAACAAGTGGTAGATTCAAAGCATGCAAACATGATTCACATTACATTGCATCCCATATGCAATCTATGAAACCCAAACATTATTTATGATGAACAATATGGAAGTATGTCTCGCTTGTGGTAACAATTACAGGAATGAGATGGGTCCATCAATGTGCCCATTGTTTCAGTTCATCATAGTAGAGGAGAATGGAGAATTGTCTCTTTTGGAACCAATTTGGAATTTCTGGTGTATTTCCCTTGGTGCACTAACGAACCCTCTTAATAGTAGAGTGGAGATCGAGGCCTTGTATTTGACTTGTACAAAGGAGAGATAAAACACATTTCACAAGGTATCAGGGAATTGGAAAGGATTTCTTCACAATCGCTTGAATTTGAAGGTATAAAAATTATGTTCAATAACAAACTAGTGGCATATTGTTATTCCATATGCAATAGATGAGAATTATGTGAATAGAGACATGTTGTTGAAGGTGATTAAATTTGGTATCCTAGATTAGAAAGAGATGGGTTTTGAGAGAAAATGAACTATGAAACATAGCACAACAGGGGTAGACTGTAAGGCGTTGGCTCTTTCTCAATTCCATATATTTTTCAAGCAAGAATGGGACTTGATTTCAGTTTTTAGTAAGGGGAGAGGTGATGTCACCTGCTTTTTTAAAAGGCTATTGATATAAGGCTTCACCATCATTAAGAAAAAGCGGTTGTGTGTCTGAATTGCATCATGGAGAAGAAAGGACACCCTCAATTTAGTTCGAAGCGTAACTGGAAAGAAGGAGATATGTGTTGGAATATTCTCACCATCATTATTTATATTTGCATGCATCCAGTCATCAGTATGGTAGTCTCCCTAGCACCTAGAGCCTACTTTCAGCCCCCTAGAGCCTATTTTTATCCCTCAATATCCCTCCTACCTATCTAGTGCACCTTGTTTTCCTCACCTGGGTGACAAATGCGCCCTACTAAACCTACTTGGATTCCAACAGTCAGTTGCAGCATTGATTGCCCAGTTCATGCATTTATTGCTCAGTTTAACTGTCTGTAGCTTCCAGTTGTCTATATCGGAGTGCCACTTGACCTACTGACAGCCTTGTGCGCCCTCCTCGGAGTCTCCTTCCCTTGATTTGTGCTCACATGGCTTAGTTAGACTCAGTTAGACTCATTTGAATGATATTTGACTATTTTGTGACTACTACCATTGATTGGGTGATGTCTCCAATTCTATCCGAGCCACACATTGAGGAGAATTCGAATCACCTTTGAATAATTCGAATTCACTTGAAAGTATTGAGTTTGTATCAGTTTCACAGTGCCAACTTACAGCTGATGTATGATTACAGTGCAGATTTCTCCATTTCTGAGTTTATGAGTGAATATTGATTCAATTCTTCTTCTTCTTATCTACAACTCTTGAGTGAGATTTGTGAGTTTTACTCTAGTTGTGTTATCTATCCTGTACAATATCACAATATGTACCCTTCCAACTCAGTAGTTCCTTTGGGATGACAAGGAACCCCAATATTTTCATATGATACCCATTCTGTAATTTATATCTTATTTAACCATAGATACCCATTATGATACCATGGATTTCATACAAATTAACATAACAAAATTTAAACATATTATTGTTTCCCAAATACACATATTCAAATACTAAATACTATAGGAAATTAAAGCATGAAACACACACCATACCAAAGCATTTAGAAATTCACAAAACAATAAATAATCAATAGGTAAACACATGTAAATTCATATCATTTTCATACACAGTAAGACACTTATGTTTTAATTGTCTAACTAGTTGTAGGTGAAGGAAATTCCTCCCATCCATAGGCTTTGTCAAGCCATGCATTACTTTGAAATAATACCCTTGAGATTGGTCTATCAGTCGACAAGGGAAAATCTCTTTTCCATCCCTCTACACAGCTCAATTACTCTTGCAACCCACCCCTCATGCAACTCCGTAGTGCAGAATCCCCCTCACAACTGTCCCAATCCTCAATTCTCCTTCCCCGTCAACCTATCTAATACTAGGAACAATTGTTAGGAACCGTTGCACCCAAACCCCGAGGTGTTAGTGAAGGCCTCCCACTAGGATCTTAACATCCCACCATGCTTCATAGTCCAGACTCTGGGTTGGATGTGCGCCCGTACGGTGGTGTCCCCTTTGAGCCATACGAGCCCCGAACGAACACTGCAATGCCAACGTTGCCACCCGCTCTGTGACTCGAACCTGGGTGGAGGCTCTGATACCAAATGTTAGTAACCATTGTACCAAAACCCCGAGGTGTTAGTGAAGGCCTCCCACTAGGATCTTAACAACAAGACCCCTTATCTGATCCCACAATCCCTTGGGAAAACTCCAATTCCCTTTTAGTGCTCCAACACAAGTCACATAAGAAGTCTTTGAATTGGGACTTTAGGGAATAGACTACAAGCCAGGGAATAGACTACAAGCCAGGTTCCTCTCCAAGGGAATGCTACCCTAGCACTAGTCTCTCAGGGTCAATGGCATGGATAAGTCAAGTTATTAGCAAGAGTCCTCAACATGATAATTCATAGTTTAATGCAATCTTCATGAATAAGGTATACAAAAACATAACCCGATCCAATGAGTGAACATCTAAGCACATTCCTTGAATGAATGATTGAACCATGAACCTAATGAATGAACCCCTAGACCAACTAAACTCTCAATTTTTATATGCATGGCTTTATGATGTGTTAGGACTAAAATTGCACCTAGTCCTTATGTGATTTTTCTTAAATGTTTTTGTTATTATTTGCTTTTCATTTTACTTTATTTTAAATTTTAATGATTTTGATTCTCTTTTTTATTTTTCATAGTTATTATTTTAATTTATGTTTTTGACTTTCTTAGGATTTTACCTAGTGGCTTATTAGGTATTACATTTCTTTTCTAAGGTCTTCAAAATACTTATTTAAATTTTCTCTAATCCCTATACCTAAAGTTTAACCTTCATGTTAAGCTTGTTTGCAAATTTTTCATGTGGAAGCATTCTGATAGCGAAGAATCCAAACTGCATACACTAGGGCGCTGCAGGAATCTGAAATCATAGAAGAGCGTGGTTATTTGATGGCAAGTGATTCACGCTGCATTTGATGATGCTAGAAGACCTCCAGACACTTGTTCGGCATATGATGACATTTGTAAAAACCACTATGATCTATCATTGAGGAAATTAAGGATTTGAGTGGCCACGAGTTTTAATTTGGGGGTTACGAATTTCAGAGCTGAGGACATGTATTTTGAAACTTCTTGAAGATTTTAACCCTACGTTCATTTCCAAGAAAGTAAATTGGCAAATTTGTAGTTAATACATGGGCAAGAGTGGAAAAATCAATAGATTCGAACCTACAGATACAAGTTGGGCCACGCAGTTTCCGTAGTGTGCAGCACTGTTTAGGGTAGCAGGGTGGTTCCGTTTCTTTGAAAAGATCATAGGTTTCAATGTTGAAGTTTCACATTTATTTGCTCAGAAACTCACTAGTAATGTTGTTAAGTTTAATACTTTTAATTTTGATCGCAGACAAAGTTTAGTTGTTGAAGCCACCGACACCACCATGGAAGGAGAATCGTGGTTTAAGAAGTCTCCTTTCGATTTCAACCGTAATAATTTCTTGTTACTAGGTAACAAAACCCTAGATTGGAGCAAAGGGGTTGACTTAACAAATTTCAATACAGAATGGAGAGAAGCAATTGGAATTATACAAAGTTATATTATATGTGATGGTAGGTTCGTGACAGTGTTTAAGTATCATGTTAGGCTTTTGGTGCACCTGAACCAACAATCTAGGATAAATTTGCCATTCTTTTTACTCAAAAGCCTCAAGAAAATGTCGAATAGAATTAAAGGGAATCCTGATCATACAAAATAGTGCCTGTTTCATCATGGATTGATAAAATTGGTCATTTTAACAGTATTACAGAAGGAAAATAGAATCTGGGATCATTTTCTCTTTTGGTCAGGGTTTACCACCGAACATGATGAGCATGTAAAGAAGATTTTACCAAATATACAATCTGGTTTTATTAAGAAATTTAAAAAGAATGTGCCTGAAGACTTAGTACAAGAAATCTCTCAGAAAACTAATTCACAAAAATAATCCAAAAACCTTGAAAATGAAGAACAGGAGAACATGTTTGAGAAGCTGCTCCCATTATGGAACAAGGAATGACTTCAGGGGTCTCATTTGAAAAAACAACAGTAAAGAATAAGCAGGAAGAAGATTTAATCTTTAGGAAGCTCGATATTTCATGGCCATCAGACCAGGATTTGACATTGCCTGGAGAGTTGCATATGGATTCTGAAGCTGAAAATCTCAGGAAAGTTGTTCAACAACATAAGTCACAAATACAATTCCTAAATGAATCCAATGACAGGCTTGTGACAACAAATAAGAGATTAAGGGAGGACCTGGAAGATATCAATGCACATTATCAAGAGTTAATAGTAGTGGCAAAAGAAGCTCTGAGAAGAAAGATGGAGGCAGAGAATCAAACTGGAGATCTAACCAAGCAAATTCAGGATTTAAACAAGCAAAATAAAGTATTGTCAAGCAGAGTGAAAATCTTGGAGACAGAGCAACTTCGAGACAAGAAGAAATCTCATGCACTAGAAGGGATAGCCACGCTAGGAGAAGCTGCTAAGAACTTGTGAAGGCCACCTTGTCCAGCTGTTCAAGTATTTCATTTTGTTATCATGTACATAGTTGTTAATAGTATATTATCTTTAAAGACTCGAAGTTAGCATATAACTACTTAATGTAATTGTTTTGAAACTAAACCTAAAGTAGTTATGAAACTACCCTATTTTGTAAAGGATAAAAGGAGGAAAATTTAGACCAGCGAGGGTTGGTATTTTGTTCAAGAAGGGCTATAAGGCTAAATGCATTGAGATATATTCAGACTGATGCTTATAACTCTCATGTAAGTTCTTTTGAAGACCGAGACTAATTTGAATACATATATAAGCCACTATTATCTCTTTACAGATTTTGTTTATGACCAGTTTGATCACTCAGCTTATAATTTCATTTCTTGATTAAAGTTTTATTCATGTGAATGCTTATGAGTGTGGACAAAACCAATGCTTTGCTTATGAATGTTTATGGTTTATGTATGTCTTTATATATTTATATCTCAGTTCTTCAAATTTGTTTCATGATTTAGTGTTTGTATTAGTTTGATGATTATTTTCCTTCTTGTGGATGAAACCTTCCAACCAAAAATTACAAAAACAAATTTCATTTTCTTTTAGTTGTTTTGAGATTGTACTAGCTTGCTCCCTTTGTAGTCTAGGGTCAATTTATAGCACAAACATATTTAGCGTTGTTGCCGGGGATGGAAGTGAAGTATATCTTCCCTAGGGTTTTATAATTGATCTGGTTTTGAGAGGTGAACAAGATCATAAAACTTTATTTCAGACTACATTTTCACCTAAAATAGTGATTCACAGTGGCTTCAAGAAGAATTGGGACAAGAAAGAAACCTCTTATCCACTACATTCAGGAGTTTTTTATCCAGAACAAATTTTGAAAGAAGCTAGAAAAAATCGAAGATCTAAATCTTCTCCTTCTCTTCTTACTCCTGATTGCTCATAGCCAATATCCTCATTTACTTGTTCAGAACCTAAACCAGAAGAGGAAAAACAAGACTTATCATGGTTTTCTCCTACAACTCAAATTGGTATTCAGCACCTCACTAGTCCATTTTCTTCCCAAAAAGTTAAAACTGAACTGCCTAGTAGGATTCCCTTGTTTCAGTTTAAGCCTTGTAAGCTTTCTTTTTAGTCAAGCTTGAAAAAAGTTAGTAAACCTTTTTCTTCATCAAACCAAGGTAGCTATAAGATGGCAGGACATCAACCTCTTGACATGATGGACCATATGGTAGCTTCTAGATACGCTCCTTTAGTTCTCCCTCAGCCCCTAAATGCTCTCTCTGGAGGAGACTATCAGAAGTACCTTCCCAGATTTAATGGTTAGGGTGAAACCACTGCTGGGGAACATTGGAATGCATTTATAAGCTATACAGACAATCAAAATATTGAAGCTAAAGATGTGTGGATGAGAATGTTTGTACAGAGTTTAGATGGGGTGGTAAGGAAATGGTTCCAGGAATTGCCAGCTAATTCAATAACTATGATTGAATAACTTCAACAAATGTTTATGAGACGGTGGGGGGATACTAAAGATCACACTTATTACATTACAGAATTTGTAGCTTTGAAAAGGAAAAAATATGAAACTGTACCAAACTTCTCTAAACGTTTCAATAAGATGTATGGAAGAATCCTAGATGAAATTAGGACTTCTAAAACCTCAGCCAAATTAACCTATGCCAATTCCTTCGACCATGAATTTTCCTTACATCTAAGAGAAAGAAGTTCAGTGACTTTATTGAACATGCAGGAAGCTTCCCTGGAGGTTGAATCAAACATTTTAGCTTCGAATAGGCTTAAAGATCAGTCAGATTATCAGATGCATGACTGGAAGGGTAAAAGTGAAATAATACCATCAGCTTCTACATCAAAGACAACAGAGAGTAAAATAGTTGAGATGACTAAATTGGTTAGAAACGTAACTGCAAAAGTGAATAAGCTGGAATTGGATAAGAATCCAAATAAACCTACACAAGAAGGAGAAAGAAATCCTAATAAGTTTAGGCATCCATTTGTTCCTAGATTCATCCCTAGAGAAAGAAGAAACAATGGCATACAGAGGGAAAGAAGGGAGAATGACGATCAAAGAGTTCCTCCTCCATTCAAAAATAATTTGATAGATGAAGTTGAAGATTTAAATTATTTTGGAGAGCTGTCATTAGAGGGTTTCTTAACTAAAAATAATTATCAGAATTCTGAGTTTTTTTACTCATATATTCATCAGGAAGAAAATGGTTATAGCCCTGAAGTTTCAACTGGTATGTATCAATATGAGCCTAGGAAGTCTTATGGCTTAATATCAGGACCGAAACAAATTGCTCAGAATCCTAAAAGGAAGATAACTCCTCCTGGTAAACACTTACCTAGTCAAGCACTGGACAAAAGACAAAATCATGGTAATCAAACTAAAGCTACAAAGATTGAAGAAAGTAACAAAGGTGTGCAAACTTTTAATTTTGAAAATGAATTGTGTAAGGTCAAGATTCCAGTGCCATTAACTGAATTGATGAAAACTTCTTGTTATAGAGATCCTGCATTTAAAATTCTGAATGAACACAAGCTAATCATTTCCCTTCAGATACTGTGAATTTACAAGAAGAACATCCTACAATTATTCTTGGTTCTACCTCATCTGATAAGCCTGAAAATAATTCTAACTTTCCTCCACCTTTTTATATAACCTTGACTGTCCATAACTATCTGTTAGATTCCGAAGCCTCACATAACCTGATGCCTAAAGCAATCATGGAGGCCCTTGGTCTAAGTGTTACAAAACCTTACCATGATTTATTTGCATTTGACTCTAGAGTAGTGAAGTGCCTTGGGGTAATTAAGGATCTCGTAGTAAGCCTTGCTCAACTACCTATGAAGAGTGTGATTATGGATGTGGTGGTTGCTGATATCTCACCCAAATTTGGCATGTTACTTTCAAGGTCTTGGGAAAAAAAGATAGGGGGTATATTGCAGATGGATCTAGCATATGAAACCATTCCAATTTTTGGGGGAGAACACAAGAGATTGTATAGAGAAGTGCAGATGGATTTTATAGTAAGTGATGATAAAAATCCAACTAATCACCCCATTTACGTTGTAGATGAAGATTTGGGATCTTGCATATTACATTTTAGTAATGAAAATACAAATGGCATATTGTAAGTAGAAAAAGAAGTACCAGTCAGACCTGTTATTGAACAACAGGATGAATTATGGCAAATGTATTTTGATGGATCATCATCTAAGGAAGGAGTTGGATCAGGTATTGTTTTGGTTTCCCCAGGTGAGGAGGTGATTTGTTTGATGTATAAATTGAAATTTTTGACTACAAACAACACAGCTGAGTATGAAGCGCTGATACTTGGGCTAAGAGATGCAAATGATTTGAGTATTCAACAACTTTATGTTTTTGGCGACTCCGAACTAGTGGTCCAGCAGGTGAAGGACAAATATCAGGTAAAACATGATCTGTTGAAGGTATATAGAAATGAAGCATGGGATATGATTGACAATTTCTTTATAGCATTCAATATTTCTTTTATTCCCAGGGATCAAAACCAAACAACAGATTCATTGGCTTTGGCAGCCACACATTTCAAAATTCCAAAACACACCCAGTTGAAGTATCTGATTGAAGTTAAGTACAAGCCTGCAGTACCATACAATATTAAACAATGGAGAGTTTTTGAGAATGATTTGGAAATTAAAAAAATCTTAGAATTGACTGGAGAGTTTTCTAATTCATTAATTGATCAAGAACATGATGATGAAGTTGATGATACTGCTGCATACACAGAAAATACAATCGCTGAACACAAGATTATTGAGTTGAAGGGAAAATTCATTCCTAAAGGTTTGGTTCCCCTTGAGTGGATCTTTACTAAAGATGACACTTTACAAAAGCCTTCTATGCAATCTTCAGAATAGAACATTATGAGTTGTAATATTGGTACAGAAGATCATCCCAGGATGGTAAAGGTTTCCAAGTCTCTGCCTATTGAAGAAAGGAACGGATATGTAAAGTTGTTGAAGGAGTTTATTGACATTTTTGCCTAGTCTTATGAAGACTTAAAGATTTATGACACTAGCATAATTCAGCATAAGGTTCCTTTGAAACCTGATGTAAAACCTTTTAGACAAAAACTGAAAAGAATTAACCCTGCTTTGCTTCTAGTCATAGAGAAGGAAGTTAAAAAGCTATTGGATGCAAAAATAATAGTTCCACTTAGATATTCATCATGGTTGGAAAATCTAGTTCCAGTGCGTAAAAAGAATGGAGAGATTATATTATGTGTGGACTTTTGTAACTTGAATAGAGCTTCACTGAAGGATAACTATCCATTTCCCAAGATTGAACAAATTTTGCAGAAAGTGGTAGGTGCCCAGAGGATTTCAATGGTTGATGGATTCTTGGGTTACAATCAAATTGTTGTGCATCTAGATGATAGGGAGAAAACAACCTTCACTACCCCTTGGGGTACATTCAAGTATGACAAGATGTTGTTTGGTTTGATTAATGATGGTGCAACTTTTCAAAGAGCTATGGATATAGCCTTTGTTGGAGAAAATGAAAAATTTGTTGTAATTTATCTTTATGATATCACTGTGTTTTCCAAATATGATGAAGAGCATTTGAGACATCTCATACAAACTTTTGTGAAGTGTAGGAAGTTTGGATTGTCTTTAAATCCAAATAAATCACATTTTGTTGTTCATGAAGGTAAGCTTTTGGGACATCTAGTTTTAGTAGATGGGATTAGGATAGATCCTGAAAGAGTTAAGTCTATTCTGAAGATCAGTATTCCTAGAAGTAAGAAGGATGTCCAATCCTTTATTGGAAAAATCAATTTCTTGAGATGGTTCATTCCAAATTTTGATGAAACAATCAAACAGATAACATCTATGTTGAGAAAGGATCAGGAGGTGAAGTGGACAGCAAAAGCTAGAGCTTCATTTGAGAAGATCAAATGGTCTTTGACAGAAGCCCCAGTGCTGGTAAGCCCTGATTTTACGAAATAATTATTTACTTTCTCCTTTGCATCTCAGGATACTATAGCAACATTTTTATTACAAAACAATACTGATGGATTGGAGCATCCCATTGCTTTCTTTAGTAAAACTCTCAGAGATTCAGAAATGAAATATAGCACATTAGAAAAGCAAGCATATGCACTAGTTAAATCCTTGAATTTTTTCAGAATTTACATTTTGCATTCAAAGATTATTGCTTATGTACCTAATGTTGCCATCAAGGAAATTTTGACACAACCAGACAATGAAGGTAAGAGGGGGAGATGCATTGTGAAGATTATGGAATATGATGTGTAGATAAAACCTACTAAGCTAGTAAAAGGACAGGCCTTTGGCTAAATTATTGGCTGATTCGAATTGTCAATCTCTTGGTCTTCATTTAGTGGCAAGTCAACCTACACAGGAGGAATTGCAGATGAAGCAGAATGAAGAACAAATCATGGATAAATATGCAGAATCAATCTGGTATGCTGATATAGTTCATTTTTTATTGCATCTGAAATGTCCTGCTCATTTAGATAAAAAAGCAGCTAGATCACTAAAGTTGAAAGCCACCAAATATTGTCTAGTAAATCAGCAGTTACATTGGGAAGATCTAGGAGGATTATTGCTTAGGTGTTTGGAGAAATCAAAATTAGAAGAATTCATTTCAGAACTGCATGAAGGTGCCTGTGGAGGTCACAAATATTGGAAAGCTACATCTTATAAGATTCTGAGGTATGGGTATTACTGGCCATCTTTATTTTCAAAAGTATATCAGCAGGTCAAACCTTGTGTTCAATGTCAAAAATTTGTTGGTAAACAGAAACTTGTATCCTTACCTTTGAAACCTATTGTGGTGAATGCTCCTTTCCAACAATGGGGATTGGATTTCATAGGTGAAATCAATCCTGCTTCCAGTGGGAAACATAAATGGATACTGACAGCTATTGATTTTTTCATGAAATGGGTGGAAGCAATTCCTACACGGAATGAAACTGATAAGGTAATCATTAAATTTATACAAGAGAATATTTTGAGTAGGTTTGGTTGTCCTAAGAAGTTGTTGACTAATAATGCTCAGGCTTTTAAGTCTAAGGCCATGGTTAATTTTTGTGAGGGGAATTGAATTATTTTGAAACATTCTACTACCTATTACCCCAGGGGAATGGGTTGGAAGAATCAACCAATAAGAACATCATCCAGAGTATCAAGAGGTTATTAAATCAGAACAAGAGATCATGGGATTCAATGTTGAAGTATGCTTTGTGGGCAGATCAGATAACTACAAAGAAGGAAATAGGTTTATCACCTTTTTAATTGGTATATGGTACTAAAACTGTCTTTCCAATTCAATTAGGTATCCTAGTGTTGAAATTTTTTCAAGACAGTCAGGAAGAACGTAATGATATTCAAAGAAGAATTTTCTCATTGATTGAAATGCAACAGGAACAAGAATATTTGGCAGAGAGAGCTCAAGCTTACAGGAAAAAGATTAAGGAAAGGTTTGATAGGAAAGTAAAAGAAGACACTTTTTCTCTTGGAGACATGGTCCTCAGGTGGGATGCTAGAAAGGATCAGAGAGGACATCATGGTAAGTTTGATAATTTATCACTGGTTCCTTTCATAATCTCAAAATATTTAGAGAATAATACCTTTGTATTGTAGAGTTTGGAAAGTGAAGAACTGTCCAATCTAGTGAATGGACGATTCCTCAAACATTTTTACAGTTACTGAAGGTAAAAGAAATTTCACTCATTGTATATACCGGTGAGAAATAAGAATCCAATTACCTGATGGAAGTTTGCAGAATGACAGGGAAATTTCAGTTTGATAGTAGAAGGCATTGGTCTACAGGTTCTTGAAGCCTCACAAGGAGGTTTTCATCCCCAATAGGAGCCAGATGTTAAGACTAAAATTGCACCTAGTCCTTATGTGATTTTTCTTAAATGTTTTTGTTCTTATTTGCTTTTCATTTTACTTTATTTTAAATTTTAATGATAGTTGATTCTCTTTTTTATTTTTCATAGTTATTATTTTAATTTATGTTTTTTCCTTTCTTAGGAATTTACCCAATGGCTTATTAGGTATAACATTTCTTTTCTAAGGTCTTCAAAATACTTATTTAAATTTTCTCTAAGCCCTATATCTAAATTTTAACCTTCATGTTAAGCTTGTTTGCCAAATTTTTCATTTGGAAGCATTCCTATAGCGAAGAATCCAAACTGCATACACTAGGGCGCTGCAGGAATCCGAAATCATAGAAGAACGTGGTTATTTGATGGCAAGTGATGCCCGTTGCATTTGATGATTCTAGAAGACCTCCAGACACCTGTTCGGCATATGATGACATTTGTAAAACCCATTGTGATCTATCATTGAGGAAATTAAGGATTTGAGTGGCCACGAGTTTTAATTTGGGGGTTACGAATTTCAGAGCTGACGACACATATTTTAAAACTTCTTGAATATTTTCACCCCAGGTTCATTTCCAAGAAAGTAAATTGGCAAAGTTGTAGTTAAGACATGGGCAAGAGTGGAAAAATCAACAAGTTTGAGCCTATAGATACAAGTTGGGCCACGCAGTTTCCAGAGTGTGCAGCACTATTTAGGGCAGCATGGTGGTTTAGTTTCTTTGAAAAGATCATAGGTTTCAATGTTGAAGTTGCACATTTCTTTGCTCAGAATCTCGCCAGTAATGCTGTTAAGTTTAATACTCTTAAGTTTGAGCTCATAGAAAGTCTAGTTGCTGAAGCCACCGACACCACCATGGATGCAGAATCGTGGTTTAATGGTTTAAGAAGTCTCCTTTCGATTTCAACCCTAATAATTTCTCGTTACCAGGTAATGAAACCCTAGATTGGAGCAAAGGGGTTCACTTAACAAATTTCAAGCTAGAATGGAGAGAGGCAATTGGAAGTATAAAAATTTACATTACATGTCATGGTAGGTTTGCGTCAATGTTTAAGTATCATGTTAGGTTTTTGCTGCACCTGAACCAACAATCCAGGATGGATTTGCCCTTCTTTTTACTCAAAAGGCTCCAGAAAATGTCGAATAGAATTAAAGGGCATCCCAATCATACAAAATAGTCCCTATTTCATCATGGATTGATAAAATTGGTCGTTTTAACAGCCTTACAGAAGGAAAATAGAAGCCTGGATCATTTTCTATTTTGGTCAAGGTTTACCACCGAACAGGATGAGCATGTGAAGAATATTTTACCAAATAAACAATATGGTTTTATTAAGAAATTTAAAAAGGATGTGCTGAAGACTTAGTACAAGAAAGCTCTCAGAAAACTAATTCACAAAAAGAATCCAGAAACCTTGAAAATGAAGAATAGGAGAACGTGTTTTAGAAGCCGCTCCCATTATGGAACAAGGTATGACTTCAGGCGTCTCATTTGCAGAAACAGCAGTAAGAATAAGCAGGAAGAAGATTTAATCTTTAGGAAGCTCGATATTTCATGGTCATCAGACCAGGATTTGACATTGCCTGGAGAGGTGCATATTGATTTTGAAGCTGAAAATCTCAGGAAAGTTGTTCAACAACATAAGTCACAAAGACAATTCCTAAGTGAATCCAATGATAGGCTTGTGACAACAAATAAGAGATTAAGGGAGGACCTGGAAGATATCAATGCACATTATCAAGAGTTAATAGCAGTGGAAAAAGAAGCTCTGAGAAGAAAGATGGAAGCAGAGAATCAAACTGAAGATCTAACCAAGCAAATTTAGGATTTAAACAAGCAAAATAAAGTATTGTCAAGCAGAGTTAAAAGCTTGGAGACATAGCAACTTCCAGACAAGAAGAATCTCATACACTAGAAGGGATAGCCATGTTAGTAGAAGCTGCTAAGCACTCGTGAAGGCCACCTTGTCCAGCTATTCAAGTATTTCATTTTGTTATCATATACATAGTTGTTAATAGTATATTATCTTTAAAGATTCAAAGTTAGCATATAACTACTTAATGTTACTGTTTTGAAACTAAACCTAAAGTAGTTATGAAACTACCCTATTTTGTAAATGATAAAAGGAGGAAAATTTAGACCAGCGAGGGTTGGTATTTTGTTCAAGAAGGGCTATAAAGCTAAATGCATTGAGATATATTCATACTGATGCTTATAACTCTCATGTAAGTTCTTTTGAAGACCGAGACTGATTTGAATACATATATAAGCCACTATTATGTCTTTACTGATTTTGTTTATGACCAGTTTGATCACTCAACTTATAATTTCATTTCTTGATTAAAGTTTTATTCATGTGAATGCTTATGCGTTGTGGAAAAAACCAGGGCTTTGCGTATGAATGTTTATGGTTTATGTATGTCTTTATATATTTATATTTCAATTCTTCAAATTTGTTTCATGATTTAGTGTTTGTATTAGTTTGATGATTATTTTCCTTCTTGTGGATGAAACCTTCAAACCAAAAATGACAAAAACAAATTTCATTTTCTTTTAGTTGTTTTGAGATTGTACTAGCTTGCTCCCTTTGTAGTCTAGGGGCAATTTCTAGCACAAACATGATGCCATGTGGATTAATCAAGCCATGACCTCCAGTCATGGTTTAGGAACTTTTGGTTAAATGGATAGGGATAAGGCTAAGGAAATAAGCTAAGCCAGCTAGGGTCATTCTCCCTTATCCCCCTGGCACTTCCCCTCTTATGGAGTCATATCCTCCCATCCCTTCTTCATCCTTCTTCCTTTTCATCCATCAAATATTTTATATTAATATTAAAAATATACATATTTATAGTGTCCTAGTCACCGTAGACCATTTGTTTCTTGCTTCTAGCCTCTACATCAATAATATTTGAATTTACATTCTGGGTCAAGTTAGGGTGCTATAGAAGGTCTATTTGATATTTGGATAAAAGTAAGTGGAGATATCCCCTGCTGAAAAAAATACCAGTTGCAAATGGTTATCCCATCTGTAATTGTTGAAAATTCTATTACATGTGGTGAAGTGTTGGATTTCTCTAATTTCTTCAGCATCGTCAAGAAAGATTTGGTCTTTGTTTTGGTTTTAAGCAAAGTGAAATTTGATTTTAATCTCTATTTGAACGAAATTTTGATTGATCATTTTCATACCAATCATGATACTAGAATTTGGCAAGAAGTTTATCCCCATAACAATCAATCATGGGCATCTAGTGATTCAGTTAAACTAGACTTGGACTAGTACAAAATGGTGATCTCCTCGAAGAATAGAGAACAACTAATAAAGAGAGGTGAGCATCTGCATGATGAAATGCAAGAGGCACTAGCTAAATCCCTATAGAAGATGGAGAACTAGCATAAGAAATGGGAAATTAATTATGGATGTGATTTAACTGTGACGAGAAGGCAGAATGAGGTACTCAAAGCTCAAGTAAACAACATTAAGAATAAACTGGTAATGACACAAAAATGAGGTTGGATGTTTCAAAGAAAAAAATGTTGAACAGGCAGAAAACATTCAAGTTATGAAAGATAAAGTGAAATATATTGAGTTGGAACAACATCCTAGGTTTGCAGTTGAAAGAAAAGAACCATCCCCTGAAGGATCAGTCAGATCCTTTGGTTTTGAACCAAGATTGGAGTGTGGGGATCATATAATGGACAAGTACAGATGGATATGCAGTGGGTGCACACCTCTTATCTCTCTTCTATAGTTGGGTGCATGGAGGAAGCTCCCAAGGGTATAGGTATTGATCATGATTAAAATTTGTTATGAAATAAAAATGTGTTTTGCTTGTCGAATAATATCCTAGGATTTATTGTTGTAGAAGATATAGTAGGAATTGTAAAAAAGCAGGCTATGGATGTTTTGAAGTTGGAATTTTGTTATTGATGAACAATATGTTTACAGTCTATATAGACATTATAAACATTTTGTATAACCAAGTTGAACGGTTTTACCATGACCTTTTTTTATATATAATTCAAAAAGAAATCCTTTATGTAAAAAAAGAAATATGACCTAATAAACATAATTTATTTGAACCCATATAAACTCTATATAAATTACAAAGTCAATTTCACCGTAGAAAAAGTTTATTTTATTCAAATCTCTTCCAAAAATAAGAAACTACACATTCAATCCTTCAATCTTACAAAAACAAAACACACATAAACACTTATTTTATCCAAATTCCTCCAAAAAATTATCATTAATACACAATTTTTTTACCTACTTATTCTAAACACACAATATCATTCATTCGTATATATATATATATATAGATATATATATATATATATATATATATATATATAACATCAAACTAACTCAAGTTCACTATATTGTTTAATATTTGAATGGTTAAAGTCTCTATATTTACACCATAGGCGTTTCACCAACGAGAAGCATAACCATCCACGTCGGCTAGATTCCTCCCTCATAGAGCTAATGGAATGCTGCCACATGGATGGTGCTGTCATGAAGGTTCTGTCTGCTTGGGATCTTTTGCACATCAATTAATGATCCACATTTAAATTTTTTTTGGTGTCTCCCACCTGACCTTTGACCTCTAATAAGGCAGAGCATAAGCATTTATTGCAACCCTTCCCTACCATCGCCTTCTTCACCGCCACCGTCTTCATCACTCAATTTTCTATAGATAACATGGTGTGGGCATTTGATGCTCACTATTAATATAGTGAGGGAATTTGATGCTCTTTGAACCAAAAGCTAACTGGCCTGGGCCTCTACTTCGTCAATCTATTGCATGTTGCCTACAATAATAGGGAAGGAGAGGATCGTACTTTGCTTCATACTTTGCCTACTCTATGCAAGATGGGTCATCCATCGATCTGGAAATCCAATTTTATATGATCGCTATTGAGGTATATCACAATGGCCAACCCTTTTGAATTTCTCATAAGAGTCACTATATTTGTAAATCTTCTTTTCTCATAAGAGTTGCAGTATTTGCAAATCTTCTTTGACCTTTTCATAATTTGAAATTTTAATGACTATTATCCTAGATTATATGGTTTCATATTAAAATCATAGAAAATTTTAAGATAGTAAACACAAAATTATTTCATTGAGATTTCAGAAATAGTTTCTCCCTTTCTCATGACAAAAAAAATTAAAAAATTAAGCACAACGCAAATCTATTTGAACATGTTCATATTCCTGAAATTGGCCACAAATGCACAGTTATACAATTATAATGTGAATCTAACCTAAATGACTGAGCATCCACTGCATAGAAGCATTTTTCTCTGTTTTTCAGGCTTCCAAGATGCCAACGCCAATGCAATTTCTTGATTGTTCCCATAGTATGGCTTACTTTACTCAGCTATTGAACTAACCCAAAGCTTCTTCCCCGTCTGGGCTCGCCATCATCAACCTTCAGTTCTTTGGTCTGTTAATAGCCTTGAGCACATACTTGGCGATGGTTCTGCTGATGAATGGCCATGATCTTCTAGGGATGCTGTTGTCTCCTCGTCATTGCTTAGTTTCTCTTCCCTTTCCTTGTTTGGGTCTTCCCTTGTTTTTTGGGACTTCGCCATTTTTTTTCAGGTTTATGGCTAGGAAGCCATTATTCCCACTAACTTGTGCCTCCCATCTCTGCAATTAGCCCACCAGTCTGTTAGATATGACGATTGTCCCGTAATACAAAAAATAATAAATGGCTTGCTGACAGGAGCCTTCACGATTTTGACGTAGTCTCAGAAATGTTTCTGGAGTTGGCTTAGATTTTTGTTACATTTTTCAAGAACACGCATATTTCTGTACTTTCGTGGTAGGATTCCTTTTGTTGATCATGCTCTCCCTACAATTGACTAAAACTCTATTAGAATGCAAAAGGAAGAAAAACAATTTAGAGATCGATACCCTTGTTTTTCTAAGATTTTTCAAATGTTTGGAGACCAAAATATCCTTAAGAAGACCATAGGCTTCATTTTCAAACCATAACTTCATCTATGCTTTTTTTTTTGGAAAGGAAGGCCCACTGACATATAGATTCAACATCAAGAGACCCCTAGCAGTTTTTCTATAGGCCAAATTAAGTAAGCACCACCTAATTATATCGCACTGCCATAACTCAATATTGTCTAAATGGCACGATCTTATCAGATAGTAATTCGTACTTATTTTTCAATCTGACCCATCCCTTAATGATACAATTAATACCCAAATTAGGTTTTTGGTGGGAATTGTGATTAGGGTTAGGATTATCAGTCAAATTGTAGGAGGAAAAGGTTAGAGGACTTAAAGTACCTACTAAATGATTTGGCATTTGTTGTAATCAGTGGTGAGATCTTCTAGATTGACAATATTTTTAATGTTCATCTGCATGTCGCAGACCATTTTGAATTGAACATCCAACTGTAGTAATGGCTTCAAAATCTCATTCAGGCAGTCATTCAATTCTTTCTCGTCTAAAATTGTGGCATTTCTCATCCTCTGGATGGCGCCAGAGATGCTCCTGCCTAGCTCTACTAAAACCATTTTCGCTAAACATTGTGGCTATGTTCAAAGTGTAGGATTTTACCCAAACTTGTCCTTACGGGCTAATTTGCTCTTAGTGCAGTTACACTATTCAACATGAGAACCATCACTACTCAAAATGAGAATCATATTGCCTTCCAAAAAGAGCTCACCATCATCAACCTTCAGTTCTTTGGTATGTTAATAGCATTGAGCACATACTTGGCGATGGTGTTGTTGATGACTGGCCAGGCTCTTCTAGAGATGGCATTGTCTCCTCGTCATTGCTTGGGTCCTTGTCGTTGTCCTTGTTTGGGTATTCCCTCATTTTTTGGGACTTCGCCATTTTTTTTCTGGTTTATGGCTAGGAATCCATTCTTCCCATTAACTTGTGCCTCCTTTCTCTGCAATTAGCCCACCAGTGTTCTAGATATGACGATTGTCCCATAATACCTTCCAAACCCATTGTTTTCTTGAATGCATAGACTTGGTGTGGACGAAATCACCACCAAATGTCGATAACAACAATTCAATGTGGCCTTGTCTAATCGTACTTTGAACAGCAAGTGTACCAATTTGCAAATTCAAGTCTACTAATATATGGTCTAGATGCAGGCCCCTTCCTTAGGGCTCCATTGGTGTTCATGTCCTTATTCGAAATGGATTAGTCAATAGGAGCCAATGTGCATGGCTTAAACGTGGAAGTGATGTTCTCTTTGGGACTCCCGTACATTGCATGGCTTAAACGTCGTGGTTATGATTTCCTTGGGGATTGAGGATTCTAGATGCATGGCTTCAAAGTGCCATTTGTTATTTTTTATTTATTTGTTATTCGCTTTTATGTTTTAAAATGGGAATCCGTCCCAGGAAATACATGTCCACATTGGGGTTTGGGAATTACTTTTTGCATGGCTTAAAGGTGGCGGATACAAACTATGGGATTGAACAAACTCATTAAGTTCTACCCTCCTTGTCCAATTCATAAACATGATTCCCCACAGAATCACTTGATAAGCCATGAAATGTCAAGAATAACCAGTTATTTATATTATTATTATATACCAGTCTATCCTACGTTAAAGAAGGATAATTAACTTCTATTCTTGGGTTCTCTCTATGTTGCAAGACGATCGATCTTGATATTCTGCTCAGAGATAAGTTTTATGGGACGTCAGTTCACATTTATCATTTATCTCCCAACAACTAGATATCCAAGTCACCCACATTAAGGTAGGACTACGAAACACTTAATTAACTCTTAGAGGTGGAAAATCATATGTGTGGTCGTGTCTTTCTTTTGCATGGCCATGTGTTGCTTAGTATATTGCATGGGCATTTTGTTCAAGATGTTGATGTTGCATGTTATCGCAAAATATAAACTAATAAATATTGCTTTCTAGGGTTCAATTTTATTCCTCGATGTTAGGTTTAAGCCTATGTTCACATATTTACAAATTATTGTGCATTATAAATCTCACAGTAGGGACATGGCCACCCTGTGGCACTTGTTTATGGTTTCGATGCCACTGATATCATGGTAATTAGTTGGCTTATCCACTATACAAATTTGATGGAAAACATAATATAATATATGGTTATAACAACCATAACAAAGCACCCCCTTTTCATGAGCAATTCCAAAAGTTTGGATAACCATCTATTTAACCACTACCTATGTGTGTTTTGGATGTATTCATGGTATGGCATATTAAATGGTGTATAGTTATAACCACCATTTTACATGTGGCGCACCCACCATATATCTGTTGCAAACTTTAACCCAAAGTTTAAATCCACTATGTATAGTATGCACCCACATAATAAAACCAAAAGGGGGTGACAAGGCTAATCCCTTAGCCCCTCTTTTCCTCCATATGATACCCCATAAGGCTCAAGTGATGGTGCAATGTGTTAGGATATTCCTATACTCCATCCTAGTCCCACCAGTATTTTGATCATTTACATTTTCAGTCATGCATGCACCTTTTAGGGTTTGCATGCATTCTAGGGTTTGCATGCATTTTGCATGCATCCCAGTCATCAGTCCAGCACCTAGCCCTCAGTTAGCCAGCCCCGAAGAGCTTCTCACTATTTAGTTTTAGCCCTCCAGTTGCTTAATGCACCCTTCTTCCTTGATTTTAGGGAGCAACTCGCCCTCCTTCACCTACCAGTCAAGTTGTCACTCAGTTACACTCAGTTACAGTCAGTTACACTTAGTTACACTCAGTTACACTCAGTTACAGTCAGTTACAGTCAATTACACTCAGTTACACTCAGTTACATTGAGTTACACTCAGTCACACTCAGTTACATTGAGTTACACTCAGTTACACCTACCAGAGTTAGTTTGACTGATGGTTGACAGTTACTTGAGCATTGATGACTCCACTGATGATGATGAAAACTTCCAGTTGCGCTCCGATGATCATGAGGACACCTAGTTGTGCTCCGATGACACTCCAGTGATCCTTTGATCACTCCATGAAGGCTAATTCGAATTGCCACCTTAGGCATTCGAATTCCTCATGTATTGTATTATTTATATGTCCATTTGTGATTAATAATTTAGTATGACCGAAGTATTATTGCTTCTATCTGAGTTCTACTGTACCATATTATTCTGTTGCTCATTATACTGCATGTATCACTCTTCTTCTATTTTCTTGCTTAATCATAATTATTCTCTTGTGAGATACATCATCTCTTAGATCTGCTGTGAGGATTTTCACTTGGTATCAGAGCATGTTGAGAGTATTGTTTATCTCCATTCTTGAGAGTTTTTTGCAAGTTATTACCAAGATTTCAAGTTTAGCAGTTGCAGCAGTAGCAGTTGCAGTTATTCTATATTGTTTTTGCAGGTCTTCTACAACTTCAATGAATTTAGAAGAAATTACTCCTCTTTCTCCATTCAACTATGATGAATGGAAACCAAGAATGATCGCATATTTGAAGAGCCATGATCTCTTTGATTGCTATTTTGAAAGAGAGTTCGAATCCTCTACAAAGAAGATTAAATGGTTGAATAAAGGTGACATGCACATTGGAAGAATGATGCTTGCTATGACTGATTACATATTGTACCCGACCATCATTGATATTGAAACTCCAAAAGAGTTATGGGCTCATCTGGATGAAAGATTCGGCAAAAAGAATGATGGATTTGGTCCAAATCCCTTCAAAAGCAAGCAAGTTGATGCATTCGCTCCACTTGATGGTCTCTCAGATCATGATGCATTCGCTCCTCCTGATGGTCTCTTAGATCATCTTGCATTCACTCCCCTTGATGATCTCTCAGATCATGAACCAGTATCATCTCATATTGAAGTTGTTGACAAAGAACTTGTAGATTCTCCACTCATGCTCAAACTTTCTTCTCTTTCTATGCCAGTTCACACTCTAGATATTGCAGAAGGTCCTAAATCCTCTCTTGCACCAGAGTTTGTTGGTTTGCATCATGATCACATGATTATTTCGGAGGTAACATCAGCTATTGGAGGTAATGCATTCGCTCCTCTTCAGCAAACATCTCTTATTTACTACTATATGATCATTAGCACATGCTTTCAGAAGGTTATTGAAGAATATGGCCATTGCCACCCGCTTGAGATAATTTCTCATGCATATGATAGTTTTGATCTCACCCTTGTTGGTTCAAAGGAGATCTCAAGAAACTGTTTTGAAAGTCTTAAATCTGATTCTGATTTCAAGCAAACATGTAATAGTTCTTTTTGGCATAATCTCACCCATGGTGGTTCAAAGGAGAAGACAAAGGACTATATGCACATTCAAAAATTTGATCCTACCTCAGCTGATTCGAATCAGAGGTTCAAGGATCATTCTAATACTGTTGGATTTGTTCTCATCACATTTGATCTGAAGAGCAAGTACAAGCACATGCTTTTTGAGCATGATCCACTTCTTCCCAAGAAGAAGATACCTCCAGACATATGACCAAGCATCACACATGCTTGATTTTGGAGCTTTTACTTTTTATGTGTGCCTTACAGTCTATTTTTTGAGGAGGGGGTATGTTTCCCATGAAATTTTCCCACTTCCTTGGTTTATTGATTGTTATTATTCATTGTATTGGGTGACCTTTGGTCTTAGTTACCAGGGCCCAGGATGGATTAAGGGGGGGTGTTAGGATATTCCTATACTCCATCCTAGTCCCACCAGTATTTTGATCATTTACATTTTCAGTCATGCATGCACCTTTTAGGGTTTGCATGCATTCTAGGGTTTGCATGCAAACCCTAAAAGGTGCATGCATGACTGAAAATGTAAATGATCAAAATACTGGTGGGACTAGGATGGAGTATAGGAATATCCTAACACCCCCCCTTAATCCATCTTGGGCCCTGGTAACTAAGACCAAAGGTCACCCAATACAATGAATAATAACAATCAATAAACCAAGGAAGTGGGAAAATTTCATGGGAAACATACCCCCTCCTCAAAAAATAGACTGTAAGGCACACATAAAAAGTAAAAGCTCCAAAATCAAGCATGTGTGATGCTTGGTCATATGTCTGGAGGTATCTTCTTCTTCTATTTTCTTGCTTAATCATAATTATTCTCTTGTGAGATACATCATCTCTTAGATCTGCTGTGAGGATTTTCACACAATGGTGAAAGCACTTGGCTTATATGCACAAGGTCGCGAGTTCAAATCCTATTGCCTCCACCATCATTTTTACTACACATTAACCATTCCATCCAATTCGGAGCTTCCATGTGGAGAACCCTCATTGGTCCAGCTACGCAACTAATGCCATGTGTCCAAACATGATTGGTCCATGTACTACCACTTGTGTGCCCACTCAGCTACCTTTCCATCCAATTGGGAGCTTCCATGTGGCGGCCCCTCATTTCTCCAGCTACGCAACTGATGCCACATGTCCGAACATGATTAATCCACATACTACCACTTGTGTGCCCACTCAGCTACCTTTACATCCAATTGGGAGCTGCCATGTGGTGACCCCTCATTGGTCCAGCTACGCAACTGATGCTACATGTCCAAACATGATTGGTCCACGTACTACCACTTGTGTGTCCACTCTGTTGCCTTCCATGTGTTTGATTCTGATTGCACCACATGTATTCCAAGTTAGAATAGTACAGGACATGTGTCACCCTTTCAATGATGGCATGTGGCACCTTTTTTTGGACATCAACTATCTCTGAAAAGACACAATCTCCTTCAATCCCGTCACCTTTGTTCTTCAGACAGAGAATGTCGAACACTAACACTTGTATCCATGTATAGTTGTAGATGATAAATTGATCTCAATCTACAGGATCCAACAAGTTCATACTCGCCTCATCATGTCCAAAAGAGCTTATGAAACTCAAACAAGTTTACAAATTTTCCCATCATAGTCTTCAGGAAAAATAATGCCTCTCACAAATATGTGGCTTCAAAGCCCATTTCAACATGGCAACAATCATCTTCAAGTCATGTAATGTCCCCTCCTGCGGATCCAACTACGGTAAGGGAACATGATGCCAATCTACGGGGATTTCACAAAAAACCAACCCATTCATTAGACTCATAGCCATAAAATTAACGTGTGCAAATGAAAATCAAACATATATGCACAACGGAATAAGAACATCACCCACACACATCTTTTGTATGCATCCAACATATCAATAATAAACATCAAATTAAAACATTGCAGAAGTAAAATGCACATAGAGAACACTTATCTTCATTTGTGCAATTTCCCCCAAACAACTAGCTATGTCGCTGCAACGTTCCACCCAACCATAGGACAGTTGTGTTCATAGATCTCTTAACACAACTGCCACCCCCCGAGGTGGGCATGCTTCTTACAAGGAAAAGGGAACATTCTAGCTCATTCACAACCAAAGTAATAGAAACCCATCTCAACCCCAACCTTCTTTTACACACAACAACTCCAACTGGGCATGGATACCCATTTTCAGCAATGGGATTTGCAAATACGATGGCCATAGGTTTTCCCAACAACGTGGGCACACGAAAAATGGATTGGGGGTGAGAAATTCGTCCACAGGGAACCAACCCAATTTTCCCTGGGCATCTAAATGGCCAAAACGGCCCCAATGAAACCCCAAATCAACTCCCATACTCCCAACCACTCTACAACACAAAAACGCCCTCTTTTCCCCACTGAAAACCAGGAAGACACAGGAAAAACATGGAGGAAAAATGCCCAGCAGTCCAAAAAACGGGCTGTGAGAAAGGGCACTTCGACCATATGGAGAAAAACGATTTATCCCACAGATTGTGGGCATTCCAATGGCCAAAACAACCTCCAGGAAACCCCCAAATTGATCCGTTCTCTTCCCCATTGGTAACCAAAACAAAAACGCCCTTCTCCTAGCTGAGAAACAAAGAAAAAACAGAAAAACATGGCTGGAAAACGCTCAGGAAGCTCTAAACTCGTCGGAGAGGAAAACTAGTTGATGGGTTATGGCTTGGGAGGCAAATTCATGGCTCTTTTCTTGCCAAGGAAGCCAAACACGTTTTTCCATGCAGGGTGGTTTCCCATACTCGAATTTTGGACAGCCATACCTCTCATTCCCTAAGGCATTAACTACCTCAACAAACTTTTGGGAGAAATGAATGATTGGGTACAAAACTCAACATGGGTAGTTGAGTGTTTGATGGGTTATCTCATTGACACTTGGCTTGAATTGATTGGCTCAAGGGTTTGAATGTTTTCACTCCCAATTCCTTGTAAAATCATGCCTCCATCTCTTGTTGCATTGCATAGCTAGTTGTGGGTATTTTATTTAAAATGCATATTTACATAATGTTCACAATTCCATTGCGCATGGCTAGCACGTGAACCATATGCATTGATAAATCGATGCGGGGCCTTGGCCTTGAGCTCCTCACCAGGATTTTATAACAATATTACATCATTTACGATTTAAATGCCATGGGGTCAAACTAGGGACATTACAAGTCATAATAAATGTCCACAAGTGGTAGGCGCTATGGTATCAAAACGACAACAACATAATGTGCACCATCACAATATTGCCAACAAGGTTCAGGCATAGAGCGCAATGCCTCTCACTCTCATCATCACTTAAGAGTGGCTAAGAGAACCTTTTACAAGATGGCAATGCTCATACAAATTTTCCTAATGTATGATTCAGGAAAAATCATGCATCTCACAACAAGTGGCTACAAGCCTATCACAATCATGGAAACATCATATTCAAGTCACAATGTACAAAAGTAGAGTGCACTTAGTGGAAAACACCATGGTCTTGAAGTCCACTATAAAAAGTGAAATTACAAATGCAAGCACCTCCCTTACTTTCCATTATTAACTCTTTATGGCAACATTACAAGTAAAATGGATTTCCAATAGTGCATCTAACAACTACAATGTAAAAACCCATAACAAAGGATGAAGGCACATAACTCAAAAAGGAATGATAAAAACTCTTTACCAAATTTCTTGACCCATTTTCCATGGTGCACTTGGTCTTGTCGATCCTTGGCCTCCGAAGGTCTCTACCATGATGCCCCGTGGCTTCAGCCTCAATAGCTTGCTTACCAAATGGCTCACATTGTGACTTATGTCTTATCAAAAGACTTGTTTTTTTGGCACAATTGTAGGAGTGCTTATCTAGCACCATGGGGGTCCTAACCAACCCCACTTTTCATGGCAACAACTTTTAATTTTAGGTAAATCAAAACCATAGACTTAATATGGCACATACATCCAAAATACCAACCATTGTTTGGTCCAAACATTATTTATGGTGGGTTATGGTTTCAATGCCACTATTATCATGGTAATTCGTTAACTTATCCACTATACCAATTTGATGGAAAACATAATAAACTATATGGTTATAACAAACATAACAAAGCGCCCCCTCTTCATGACCATTCCAAAACTTTGGATATTAAACCATCTATTTAAACACCACCTACGTGTTTTTGGATGTATTAGTGGCATGGCATATTAAATGGTATATAGTTATAACCATTTTACATGTGGCACATTCACCATATATCCATTGCAAACTTTAACCCAAATTTTAAATCCACTATGTATAGTATGCGCCCACATAATAGAACTAAAAGGGGTGGTTGGGGCTAAGCCCTTGGACCCTCTTTTTCTCCATATGATACTCCCATAAAGTTTAAATAACTTACTTTACATTCACATGCCAAGGATCAAGTGATGGCACAATGGTGAAGGCACTTGGCTTATTGCACGAGGTCGTGGGTTCAAATCCCTTCGTAACATAGCAATGCATCAACATTTGATTACTACTGGCAACAAGCTTAACAAACAGTTAATTTGGAGAGAAAATAACCCAACATTTCCTCCTCACCTCCCTCAAAAAACACTAGTGACCCTGAAGCTGGATATTGCACTCCTTGAATTTTGCAGGAAAGCCACTAATCGACTAAATGCCAAGATTGATAAAACTCTTGAAAAGTGCACAAACTTATATGAGGAAATCCATCAGGTTCATCGTAAATGTCAACACCCTATGGCAGCCAATATCGATGAGCTCCCCCCCCCAAGGATCAACAGATGGTAGAACTCCAGCAAGTGTTGCAATCAAACCTGGACTACATCAAGAAAATTGATGCTCTAACAGAAGAAGACATCGACTTCTATGTGAGGCAAAAATCTACACATCTCATTTTCCTTGAGGATACATGCAAGGCTGCACCAATAGAAGTTGTAAATATAGAAACAGAACTATCCTATCATGAAGTGTCTCTAAAACTATTAAAGCATGACGAATATAATATCATAACTGAAGAAGCTACTACATGGGCAAACTATATTTCCAATTTAGAAGCGTCCAACTAATTTTAATTGTAAATATCATTTGTATCTTCTCATATGTACAACACTCACATGAAAACTTGCCTACTATTCTCATTTTTGCAATTTCACCAGATAACAGACTCTCCCAAGGCTATATAGTGGTGAACCAACCCTTTTTGTTGTTCATCTATTCTTCTTTGTCAATGAAAACAAAATTCCCTTCTTGAGAAACTATTGCAAAAATGTTTATATGTAATGTGTACTTTTCAATGGATATTATTGGGATTCCTTTTCTCTAAAAAACCTAAATGCTTGTTCATATTTTTGTAATGGTGCTATATTTTACTACTTTTTTAGTTCAATGCTCTTCAGTTTCCTTGTTGGAAATGTCTTTTCAAGCTAAGCTCATAATGGATTATCCCAAGCACTAGTGATATAAATATTAATCTCAGCTGATTTGTAAACTATGTACTCTCTTTTACATTCATAAAAACAAAGCAACCAAGCAAAGTGACCTCTCCTCATCTACCTCCACGTTGAATAAATACAACGTTTATATTGAGAGCTACGACCACTCCTATTGTGTTGTAAGTATGCATTTTATTGTGCTTTGTTGTGAACTATCTATATTGTCAGAAGACTTGTGAATCCTTGATGCGGTGAATGTCATTGATAACCAGTTACTTTCATTGGTTTATTAGTGATTTTCAAAAGATTAATTCATATAGTGACAGGTCTGTTCGCCTTTACATGGTTGAGAAGCATGTAAAGTTTTTATTGTGGACTTGAAATCCTCAATGAGAAGAAATAAACATATCTGGGTTTCCCACTGTATCTTCCATTCTTGAAGCAAGAATAACGAAGATTCACCACTCCTATTGTGTTGTAAGTCTGCATTTTTATTGTGCTTTGTTGTGAACTATCTATATTGTTAGAAGTTGTGTGAATCCTTGATGCGGTGAGAGTCATTGATAACCAGTAATTTTTCTTTGTTTATTAGTCATTTTTAGAAGATTAGTTCATGTAGTGACAGGTTTGTTCTCATTTACATGGTTGAGAAGGATGTAAAGTTTTTATTGTGGACTTGAAATCCTCAATGAGAAGAAAGAAACATATTTGGATTTCCCACTGTATCTTCCATTCTTGAAGCAAGCATAACGAAGATTCATTTACAACTTAGATTGTGGCACTATCAAGAGTTGGTCCATGAAAGAGTTCTATACTTATACTTGTATATGGAGATTCCTAAATTTATTGCTACAACACATAGCATGAAAGAAAACTTTTGTTCACAAGTAGTTTGTGCAGTTTAGGAGCTATTCTAATCATTGTTTTCATTGATATTATTGCATTTTTTTTTTTAAATCACTTATATATTCCAAATATAGTAGTAATCTATAGTGTTGAGATTACTACTACAGAGATTGTGAGAAAAGCAATTGTAGTTGGCTCACTGTGTTGATGAACTTAACATTATTTTTTGTTATGGGTTGAGTGCCTATGTCTTTGTAATTTGATATTTTTACAAACTTTGCTCTTTTCCTACCAGTATCCTTCGTTTCATGTGCCTATGTTTTTTTTCCTTCTAACTTTCCTCTTTTCCTATCGACATTCATTTTTTCCCCTCAAGGGGCAAATGCTAGTATTATTTCCTTGGCATATAGTGTCAGGTTGACATATTAATTGGCCAAACAAAAATAAGTTTACTGTGACATTCTCAGTGCTAACTACAGATCCAACATCACCTGCAATACCCAAAGGTATTTTGGAGGTTAATTTCAACCTCAACTCAACTCGCCACATCAACACTCACTCAATCATCCTCTCACACATAATAAGTATGGTTCATTGTGCACATCCATTGTCTAATTGATGTATAGTACATCTAATAAATAATCTGAGATGTGTGGTGTCGAATTTGTGCTTGAAGTGGTTCTAGTCGCCGATTCTTGAGAATCAATGTGTTGGTAAGTTACTTGCATAAATATGAATATAATCAAATGGAAATTAACTACTTATAAGGTAAGGCGTGCCTTTTCCAATAATATCTTTGTGCTTTTAGATTAAAAATAAATTACCATTAGTGAAAAATATAATTAAGAGATTCACAAAATTCTACATTAAACTAGAACAAGACTCTAACTACCTATATTGTTTCTTTAACCAAAAACATATTACATTTAACAAAACATGATTAAGTATTATTATTTTATTATATTTAAAATACATTTATTATTGTTATTTTAGTACATCACATAACAATGGTTAGGAATAAATGAGTATCTGATTATCTATGCCGTTTTGAAAGTGTATTTTAATTTTATAAACCAATTGCAATATACTCTTATTATTTTAACACTGATATTTAATAGATACATGGAGAGGATATTTTAAGGGGTTTTTTCTTTTTCTTTTCATTTATTATCACAAAAATTATCTCTTTTTTATTAGGGTAGACATTTAGGAAAATAAAAGAAGAGGAAATCAAGGGAACACCTAGGAGTAATTTTAGGAAGATTGATTGGAAGGTGAGAATAAACCCCAAATTTGTAATTTCAATAATGAATTAGTTGTGTAAATGGCCCTAGGAAAAATACACATGGAAAGATGAATAATAATAAAATTATTATTAAAATAATTATCATTTTGCATGTAAAGGACATGTGGCAAAGACCTTAAACTTTATAAAAGAAAGGTAAGGACTTGGGCAAGGGACATATTTTTCCCCATTGTGGGATGGTTGAGGTTATGTTAAAAATATAAAGTGACTATTGGAGAGTTTGGTCCCTTTGAAGTGGTTAAGGTTGGGAGGCATGAAATCCTAAGCTCCACTTCCAATCATGCTAAGTTTGTGATTCTTCCATATAACTGCATTGTTGCTTAGGATTCCCTGGGGAAGAAGAGTACACATTTGAGAACAAAAAAGGTGGTCAACCTATGGATCTATAGGATTAGCAAGGTGACGACACCAGTGGGAGTTCTGCAGAGACTTGTGGCATCCACTACTTAGACTATCGATAAAAAGAATCAGGCATTTCTATAGTTAGACTTTGAAATTTAACAATGTTTTATATTTTAGAATGATTAAAGTTTTAGCTTGTTATATGTACATGCTATGTGTGCAAGTAGTTAAAAGAAAAATGTGTTTGACTGTTTAGGGTCTCTACATGTGGTATCAGAGTGAGTTTCAATGTTAGCACTTGGGGCTCAACAATTGGTGATTAAGCTTAATTATTGTGGTTAATAATTAAATAGTCACTGCAATGAAGTTTATTTGTTTCTATGCATCTTAGATATTGTGCATGTGCTAGCAGCTCTATTAAATGGTCCATCCATTCTTGCACATAAATTAACCACATGGTTAATTTAAAAAAAAATATTGCAATATTGAATACTTCATACAATAAACAAATAATGTCATTTTTAGAATTCACTTACAAGTTGGGTCTAGAGGTTATAAACGAAAATCTATTCAGACACCGTCATTACTCATTGAATGGCCTTCATATGGAAAACGAAGAGAGCCTATGTATTACATAAAACCCACCTATCCTATAGACAACCCCATCAACTTCTTCCTTCGATACCTATTTATATGATCCTTCAAATTTGATGTTTTTATTCCTCTAAAAACCTTACATTCTAGAGATAACGTAGAGCTTAGGCTGAACCTCATTCATTCCTTGCTCCCACTTTTTTATAGTTTCTACCTATATTTATTCTTCATAACTTTTTGGTTCAACCTGGTATATCTTCTAACAACACTTCCAGAAGTCTGTGGTACTTTCTATTGTTGTTGTATATTTTGATTTTCTGGCATCTTTGAAATTTCATTTTCTTTGATCTCATCTAGAGCTATGTATTATGTGCTTTCCTTTTCATGTTTCCTTCCCCACAACTGATATTTGTACATGACCTTTTCATTGAATAACACATCTCTACTCCTAATGTTTTTGTGATTTCCATAACCCATAAGTGATAACCAAAATCATTAACTCCGTATCCAATAAAGGTACACTTCTTGAATTTTTCCTCAAGCTTTGTTCTATTTTCTTTATTAATATGGACTAATGCTTTACAATCAAAAGTATTAAAAAATGAGTAGTTTAGCTTTTTACCTATCCATTCCTTCTATAGAATGCCACGATCTAAGGAGCTTGAAGGCCCTCTATTTATTAAGTAAACAACAATATCTACTACATCTACCCAAAACTATAAGGGAGACCCTGCATGCAATCTCATACTCCTTGCATGCTCCATGGTTGTCTTGTTCATCCTTTCTAACACTCCATTATCTTGTGGTGTTCCTAGAACTGTCTTCTCTCTATGAATCCCATGGTATGAGCAGTAACTATCAAACTCTTTGCCACAATTTCACTTATATTATTTGATTTGAGACACTTCAACCTTTTTCCTATCTCATTCTCAACCAAATATTTCAATTTCTTAAAAGTATAAAAAACATCATATTGTTGTCAAATGCAATAAACCCAAGTTTTCCTAGTTGCATAATCAATAAAAGTATCATAATAATGAGAGCCACTAAGAGATGATACATGATCCAATCCCCATACATCTATATGAAAAAGCTCTAGATTTTCACTCTTGTTTTTCTTCCCAACTCTAAGGAACCCGGCCCTCTTCTTTTTTCCATAAACACGGTGCTCATAGAAATCCAAATCAACCTGCTTCAAATTTGGCAAAAAATTCCATGAGTGTAATGTCCCCAGTTCAATCCCATGGCATTAAAATCGTAAATGATGTAATATTGTTATAAAGTCGCAGTGAGGAGCTCAAGGCCAAGGCCCCGCCATTGATTTATCAATGCATATGGTTCACGTGCTAGCCATGCGCAATGGAATTGCAAATATTATGTAAATATGCATTTTAAATAAAATACCCACAACTAGCTATGCAATGCAACAAGAGATGGAGGCATGTTTTACAAGGAATTGGGAGGGAAAACATTCAAACCCTTGGAGCTAGTCAAGTCAAGCCAAGTGTCAATGAGAGAACCCATTAAACCCTCAACTACCCATGTTGACTTTTGTACCCAATCATTGATTTCTCCCAAGAGTTGGTTGAGGTAGTTAATGCCTTGGGGAATGGGAGGTATGGCTGTCCAAATTCGAGTATGGGCAAGCCACCCTGTATGGGAAATGGAATTTTGATTTTTGGGCAAGAAACGAGCCATGAATTGCTCCCCAAGCCATTATCCATCAACTAGTTAGGCTCCCTTAGGAGTTAGGAGCTTGCTGGGCATTTTTCCCCATCGAACTTATGTGTTTTCCTTCATTCTTAGCTGGGAGAAGGGTGTTTTTGTGTTGTATACCAGTGGGGAAGAAGAGGAATTGATTTGGGGTTCCATAGAGACCAGTTCGGGCTGTTGAATGCTTAATTAGCTGGAGGAGAACTCATTTTCCTCCCTGTGATTGTTTTTCCCATCCCTCAATCCGTTTTGACTGGAAACGATTGGGAAACCCATGGCCATCCTATTGGTAAATCCATTGCTTTGGCTTGAGCTTGAGTGCAGGCACCCAGGGTTCAAATGTAGCCTGATAAACCCAGCTGTGGACTGGCTTGGCTCAGATGAAATGATTAATTGGCTGTGAGAAAGTGAATATCTCCTCTTTCCTTGTAAGAATCATGCCCAGCTTGGGGGTGGCAGTTGTGTTGAGAGATTGATTAACACAACTTGCCTATGGTTGGGTGGAACGTTGCAGCGACATAGCTAGTTGTTTGGGACCATTTCACCATAAAGATAAGTGTTTCTTTGTCTATGTATTTAGACATGCACCGTATTAATTTGATAACTGTTGATATGCTGTATGTATGAGTAATGTGTGTGGATAGTTTAATTCCACTGTGCATAATCTCTTGTTTGCCATCTACACACATCTCTTTTAATGGTATGAATCTAATGAATTGGGCTGAGTTTTATGAAAATCCCCATAGAATGGCATCATGTTCCCTTCCTTGCATTGGGTCCAAGGGTGGGTACATTACATTTGGTATCAGAGCTGCTGGTTGCAGCATTGGGCCTTCATGGGCTGCCTATCACAGTGGTAGAGGTACATATGCTTCCTTCCTAGCACAGTTTGTTAAGAAAAATTTCAAACTTTCAATTTTCGAAAATTTTTCTAAGCGTTTTTGAAATTTTTTCTAAATCTGTATCGGAAAGAACATACGAGTTTTCGCCGAAATGGTGGAAGGAACTGACGAGCGTTTTCCGAAATGGTCGATCGAAAATATTTAAAGTTCGCCAAACCGGAAGAACTCGGCGAGTTCATCTGCAACGGCGGCAAAACTCAGCAAGTTCGTCCGCAACGGCGGAAAAAATTTGGCGAGTTTCTGCCGCAGTGTCGGAAGGAATTGGCGAGTTGCGCCGACGAAGTTGTAGGAGTGCCCAGGGAAAGGAATAAAAATTTTAAAATTTTTCTAAGTGCTTTCGGCGGCCGAACTTGGGGAGTTGGCCCAAAACTGCGGAAGAACTCGGCGAGATGGTCCGAAACGGCGGAATATTTTTCTAAGTATTTTTCGGCGTCCAAGAGAAAATTTCGGAAGAACTCGGTGAGTTGGTCTAAAATGGCATAAGAACTCAGCAAGTTGGTCCGAACGGCAGAAGAAATCAGCGAGTTGGTCTGCAATGGCAGAAGGAATCGACGAGTTGGCCCGAAACAAGTCGGAAGAACTCGGTGAGTTGCTCCGAAAAAGGGAATTTCAGTCGTTTTCCAAGGAAATTTTTCAGGTGCCTAAAGTTGAAAAATGCCATGGAACTTATGCGCCATATTGCGTGAAATCGAAAGATTTACAAAAAAAAAAACCGAGGGTGCTGCCCTCGACCCGCCCTGCAGTGGCGAGCCACAAGGGTGCAAGCCCCCGTGACCCCTGTCGTTCCCTAGAGACAGTCATTGAAAGTGTGAGATGCATTCTCTATTGTTGGGATGAGAAGCAGGAATTGCATAGAAGGGCTGTGGAATCTCAGTAAGAATAATGGGTTGTAATATCCATTATGGAGGATGAAAGGGAAATTCCTCACCTTAAACTATTTCTGTTTCTAGCATAAGAATTACATGTTTGGAAAATAGCAAGAATGAATGTTATACATGTACGTATATACTAAAATGCTAATTCGTGGAAGACCATAGCTAATGATTACTTGTATGCTTGGTAGGAAAGCCAAAAAAAGGATCAGCTATGATGTAGAGGAGGGACTCCATGTCATAATGAGGAATTGGAAAGGGAGAATTCCTTAACTCCTCTCTTGCTATTGTGTTTTTATTTTCTGAGTTTTATATATTGGAAATTATGGCATAGGGCTGTTGGAAATGCAAGAGAATAATGCATATGAATTAGTGGGCATGATTAAAGAGTCATTGCATAATGCATGTGAATTGCTTATGCATGAGCATGATGTTGCATATTGATAAAATAATGAAGTTACACATGCAATAGCCCACTAATGGTATTGCCTATGGTTGATGACAACTAATGTTGTAGGAACCAGATCATAGAAGCATGTTTGAAAATGAAAAAGATTGGATAAATGAGATGAATATGCAGTAGTTGGAATACTAATAAACATTGCACAGTGCATGTGAAAATGTTTGTGCATGTATATGATATTACATATTGATAAAATAGTGAGGTTCTACATATGCAATGAACCACTTAAGATAATTATTGTGGTTGCTAATAAATAGTTGTGTTCGCATTGGTTGTAGGACCAAAGAAAACCGAAGCATGGCTAAGGATCTGGATGATGATTGTTGCATACAACCTTATGAAGAGAGGATGGAGCAACAAATCCATGATCATGATGTTGGCAAAAGGACTGAGTAGCCTTGGTAAGAGGCCAACTGATAAGGTAACATCAAGTGATGTTAATAACAACCATGCAGGTAAGGGTTAACTATGCTTAATTGCATGAAAGTTGAAAGAAGATTTCGTGAGATCCCTTCAACTATGTTTAAACTATGTTGATTGATTTGCATGTGGTATTGAGTGAATGTGAATGTCAACCTACCAAGTATGGTGAGGTGTGGGTAAGTGAAGGCAATGATCCTTACACCCTATAATTGCTTAGAAATCTCAATGCATTCATATGAACTCATATCATGCCATTTGTGAATATTGGTTGTGAGTTTAACAACCAAAGCAACTGAGGACTTATGGTCCTGTTGTAGTGCATGCCATATGAGATAGGCATGGTTAGGCCATAATATGTTGGAATGCATAGTATTCATGGATTAATGCAAGGTTGTATTGGAGGGTTATGCATCGAGTGAATGCACATTAAAAAATTATGTAAATGTTGTGAATGTGTATGCATATGTGTGGGTGCACATGTTGAGATGCATTGTGTGAATGCATGGGTGTAACATATATATGTTTCAATGCAGTTAGATAATAGATGAAATGGTGGACTATTGCTAATCCTCAAACCATTTCATGAGTTGCTATGAATGCAGGAGAAGGACTGCATGAAGAAGGTAGACATGTGATGGGCTACCATAGCACTCTATTGGAAGGACAGAGCTGCATGGAATGTGAAGTAATAAGTATTTATAGTTTATTGCATGGATAGTGTGACCGTGTCTTGCAATTTTATTGTGATAATGATGCATATATAGAAATGTATATATTTCATTGCATTTAAAATGTTAACAGCTGGAAGTGTTTGAATTATTGAGTGTTATAATTCTGAGATCACCTCAGTGACTGTTGTAGCAATGAAAAGATTATATGCATAGATACTCATAATGTGTTTGGCTGATTAAAGTTCAGATTTTAGGTAGAAAGTTCTTGCACATGGAAATGAGGATAAGTCCATAGTAAAGACCAGGATCTACCATGTGCAGAAGCCAAAGGTTATGAGAAGGTTCTCATGGTTGTAACTTATGCATGAAACAAATATGAAAATTGTCTGATTTAAGTTTATGAGAATAATCTCATGGTTGCAAATCTAATTTCTGTAGGAAAACAGATTTGTATATTTCAGATTTGAGAATTTGCTAATCACCATTTGAGGACAAGCTGTAGGTGGATGTTCATGTATGGTAGCAAGGGTAAAACCATAATGGACAGAGTGATACCACTTACAAGAGCCAAACGATATGAGGGTGGCCTCATGGTTAAACAAATCAATTTCTGTAGGAGGCAGAATTGTAAATTCATGTTGAATTAATTATTAATGCTATTGATTGGTTATGGAACAATCATATTTGAAGCTTATTGCTAAATATTGCTGACTGTTTGGCTATTTGATAAGTGTGCTAGGATGACACATTGCAGGAAGAAGCCGAACTAGATGGGAAGGATCCCATGCTTTGGAAATGGGTTTTGGGTGAAACGCCATTGTAAATGTCGATAATGTCTCAACCGAACTGCATGTTGGTAAAGCATGTGAGTGAGACAATAAAATTATGCCAAGAAGGCATGTGTGGGTTAAGGAACATGAAAAGATTGGGGTGGCAACCCAAAGGACTATTGACTCAGAGAAGAGAGCCCCCATTCTTCGTCAATAAAGAAAATATACATCTGTAAAACGGATGAGTATTCTATAACCCCAGCTAAAGAATATGCATGTCTGGTTACTAGAGTTAATATGCAAAGCATATTTTATTATTTCATTATTATTCCAGACTGCTTGAGTATGATTAGGTCCTACATGGCTCACATCGAAAAGAGATGCATACCTTTCAGATGCTGGGTTATGATAAGGTTGTCAATATTGACTACACCCTAAGGGAGTGGACGCATTCCTGGTGTTTCAATACTTGATAGTGAATGTTATGAAATGTGATTACAATTTTGAAGCAGCAATACTGATGAGCTTGCTTATCCTTCTTGTGCTACCAGCTTACACAAATGCAATTTGGTATTGCACGTTAAGAGGCAAAATGAAGAAAGGGTGCTCAAGAGGACTGTATGGGCAGTGTAACATTTCTACGCTCACACTAAAGGACACTAGAAGAGATGGATAGGCTCGAGGAGCTGTGTTGCAGAAAAGGGGTATCATCCTTGTGTAGTGTGAGTGGGTATTGTGGGGCCATGCTAGCCTGCAGTCAAGTGAGTCACCTATGGAGTTCTTGGAGGGAACCACTGGTTGCATAAGAGAAGGGGCCATGTAATCATATTATGTTGTTCATATTGCTTGATAAACCCAGTCGATGTACTGGCTTGGCAATGGTTGTTGTATGCCTGATAAACCTAGTCGGTGTACTGGCTTGGCATTGGTTATTTGGGTGTTGTGGCGAAGGGTTGTTGGATGCCTGATAAACCCAGTCGGTGTACTGGCTTGGCATGTTTTTAAATTGATGCCTGACAAACCTAGTTGGCGTACTGGCTTGGCATTGGTTATTTGCATGTTATGGAGGTATTGGTGAAGGGTGTTATTTATTGACAAACCCAGTCGGAGAACTGGTTTGGAAATGGTTATTGTATGCTTGATAAACCCAGTCGGCATACTGGCTTAGCATACTGATTTTTTAAATGCTTGATAAATCCAGTCGGCGTACTGGCTTAGCATACTGATTTTTGAAATGGTTGATAAACCCAGTTGGCGTACTGGCTCAGCATACTGAGTTTAGGGATGCCTGATAAACCCAGTCGGCATATTGGCTTGGCATTTCCTATTCGGATGATGTTGTGGAGCAGCATGTGTGCTGACCAAGCATCCACCCCATAGGTGATCCGAGGCTTGTAAAGCAGAGAAGGAAACCTGTGGAGTAGCAAGGAAAATGCACAATATAGATAAGTATTAATTTTCATTTATTTCTTGTTTGGAATAATGAAGATTTCAGGTATAAGTCTTATGACAACCAAGCTAATACACTGTTGTTTCTTTGCTGGAAACCTTGGCCATTGCAGGAAGAAAGGACCCTGAAAGAACTATAAATTCTTGGTAAACCCAGAGAGAAACTGGTTGGGCACTATAAAATGATTGGTAAAGCCAGAGAGTAACTGGTTGGGCGCTATAAAATTCTTGGTAAATTCAGAGAATAGTTGGTGGGAACATTAACCACTTGATGTTGTGGAGCAGTCGGCATGCTGGCCAAACATTCCTTAATTAATTGATAAAAATCAGTCGGCGTACTGGCCTGGGATTTCCTATTCGAATGGTTGTGGAGTACCCTACATGTTGTCCCAACATTCATTATTGTATCCATGAGAAATCCAATGCCTGGAAAGCAAGGAAGGATCTTGTGGAATAAAGTGAAGACATCCAATACAAACAAGTATTTGGTTATCTTGCAACTTCTTGTTTATGAATATACATGTGTATGTGATTTGGATCTGATTTCCTAAACGCTTGTTTAGAGATAAACCCTATGAGAATAAACTAAACATGTGAATTGATTCAATGTTTGAGTGTAGGTATTGCTGAAAGCAAGGACTATGAAAGCATCATGGGGATGCAGGTGGACACGTGACTATCCTAAAGAGAGATCAGTATGATTAGTAATGAAGGATGGGGCTAGTGGACATGTGTGGGTCTTAGCAGCCAAAGGGTTCTGTAAGCAACAATGGGGAAGAATTCCCTAGTTGAAAATCCTCAAACAGACCTTAGACACTATGTGGCATAGCTAAGAAAGGGCAAGTCAAGCATTCACATTGAAGTGAAAGAGGCTAAGGAGCATAGAACCACAAGTGATGGTGTGGCTCCGGATTGGAACAAGACTAAGAGAGGGAAACTCTTACTCTCCTCTTTTCTTTTTGACTGATGCATATTAGAAACAAAATATTATTGAGTGCATGTCATGGTTGAAAATAGATTGTGTTTAATTGCTTGCAACGAATTGTGAATGTTGAAATAGCTATTTCCATGTGATAGTATGAGCATGGATGAGTTCATGTATATGTTGGGAAAGCATGAAATGTGTGGAAGTCCCATGAGTAAAGCATGGACATTCCAAGTCAATTGGGAAAATAATTGACTAATGTTAATATTATGTTATGCTTGTCCTAACAGCAATTGCCATGATGAGTCTCCCAGGAGAGACATTGAAAGCCATTGTTGCAGCTGTTACTAGCCAAGTGATTTCTAGTGAGAAAAGTGAAAGCCAGTCGTGCACCTTGATCATGGAAGCAAACCAAAAGCTATTTGTTTTGGATGGAAATCTTCCTCAAATAGTTGACAGGACAGCAAGAAAGATGGCATCCATAAAATTCCAGACTTGTGGATCAACTGGAAGGTGAATAAAAGGAAGGGATTGTTGTGGAGCAATGCCCACCTGCGGAGCTGGAATATCAAAGCCAGCAGGAGCATCTTGAGGAAGCCAAAGAACTTGATCTTGAAAGGTAAAAGTAAAGAGATGAAATGCAGGACAGACCTACCACCATTTGTGAATTTTGAGGCATGTGAAAAGTGAGTATTTATTCCTAAGTGTTGGAACACTAAGGATGGTGTTATTCCAAGGGGAGGGGAACGTAATGTCCCCAGTTCGACCCCGTGGCATTAAAATCGTAAATGATGTAATATTGTTATAAAGTCGCGGTGAGGAGCTCAAGGCCAAGGCCCTGCCATCGATTTATCAATGCATATGGTTCATGTGCTAGCCATGCGCAATGGAATTGCGAATATTATGTAAATATGCATTTTAAATCAAATACCCACAACTAGCTATGCAATGCAACAAGAGATGGGGGCATGTTTTACAAGGAATTGGGAGGGAAAACATTCAAACCCTTGGAGTCATTCAAGTCAAGCCAAGTGTCAATGAGAGAACCCATTAAACCCTCAAATACCCATGTTGACTTTTGTACCCAATCATTGATTTCTCCCAAGAGTTGGTTGAGGTAGTTAATGCCTTGGGGAATGGGAGGTATGGCTATCCAAATTCGGGTATGGGCAAGCCACCCTGCATGGGAAATGGCGCTTTGCTTCTTGGGTAAGAAAAGAGCCATGAATTGCTCCCCAAGCCATTATCCATCAACCAGTTAGACTCCCTCAAGAGTTAGGAGCTTGCTGGGCATTTTTCCCCATCGAACTTATGTGTTTTCCTTCATTCTTAGCTAGGAGAAGGGCGTTTTTGTGTTGTATACCAGTGGGGAAGAAGAAGAATTTATCTGGGGTTCCATAGAGACTAGTTCAGGCTATTGAATGCTTAATTAGCTGGAGGAGAACTCGTTTTCCTCCCTGTGATTATTTTTCCCATCCCTCAATCCATTTTGACTGGAAACGATTGGGAAACCCATGGCCATCCTATTGGTAAATCCATTGCTTTAGCTTGAGCTTGAGTGCAGGCACCCAGGCTTCAAATGTAGCCGGATAAACCCAGCTGTGGATTGGCTTGGCTCAGATGAAATGATTAATTGGCTATGAAAGAGTGAATGTCCCCTTTTTCCTTGTAATAATCATGCCCAACTCGGGGGTGGCAGTTGTGTTGAGAGATTGATGAACACAACTTGCCTATGGTTGGGTGGAACGTTGCAGCGACATAGCTAGTTGTTTGGGACCATTTCACCATAAAGATAAGTGTTTCTTTGTCTATGTATTTACTTCTGCACTGTATTAATTTGATGACTGTTGATATGCTGTATGCATGAGTAATGTGTGTGGATAGTTTAATTCCGTTGGGCATAATCTCTTGTTTTCCATTTGCACACATCTCTTTTAATGGTATGAATCTAATGAATTGGGCTGAGTTTTATGAAAAGCCCCATAGAATGGCATCATGTTCCCTTCCTTGCATTGGGTCCAAGGGTGGGTACATTATAATGAATGGAGAATTTGCATCCCCTGCTCACTCATGTGGCCAAGCCTATGATGCCAGAAGATTGTATCCACTCCGATAGAATCTAAAGAGATAGAAGAGTCAACATTACTAGTAAATACAATGTAACTACCCTCTCTCTTTTTTCTATTACCAGTGATCCTTTAGTGACCTTCCATGCATTTTTTTTCTGAAAGTGTAGTTATACAACCTTCACTTCCCAACTTCCCTATTGAGATTAGATTTCTTCTCAAAGTAGCATGTGTCTTACCTCTTTTAGAAACTAGTGCTTTCCATTATTTAAATTTAATTATATCTTACCCTTGCCAACAATTTCACATGGTTCATCATCACCCAAATAAACATGTCCAAAATCACCTTGAACATAATCATGAAAATATTTACTATTGGGTGTCGCATGAAATGAAACCCCTGAATCTAATACCCATGAATCAATAATATTATCTAATGAAAGAATCAAAGCATCATGTAACAAATCACTTGCTACATTTGCTTCCTAATTATTCTCTTATTATCAGTTTCCTTGTTTCTTTATAGATCTATGGTCTTTAATCGGATGTCATTTCTTCCTACAATTCCAACACTCTATCTTTCCTAGTATGGATTTGGATATACCCTTCCTACAAGTCCCATCGTTCCCTAGGATCTTTCCTCTCTCCCTTTGTCTTCCCCCATTCTCCACAGTCAATGCATTGTTGATATCTCACCTATGCTTTTCCATCGCATTTCCTCTCTAGGTATAACACCAACAACGTCATCAAATTGCTCCCACTCAAACAAGGAACCCTCCTTTCTAGTGAGTTTATCTACCAAATAGACCTCCGGCTCTAATACTAATTGTTATAAAACAAGATCCCAGAGCAATAACATAAAATAAATGCAGAAATAAAACATATATAAGAGAACAATACAAGAGAGACATCAATATAGTGGTTCACCTGATATGGGATACATCCATGAAGAAACAACCATCCATTTCTTTTATTCCATCCAAAAAAATGAAGGGATACAACCCGTAACACATCCGCTACAACATCCTATTCACTCTCTCATGGTCTCCCTCACACACACTACATAGCTGCGATGCAATATCCTCATTAAAAGAGGGTTACCTTCTAGGGAAAAACTACACAAACATAATCTCTACCATCAGATCTATAGCCTAGTGATGAATTGTCCAGATTGAATACGGAATTACATCATTTTACAAGGTAATTTTTTCAAAAAATTCTCTTTTGGGGCACTTCCCCTGAACCCCCACTAGGAGGGGATCCACTAATGGTGCCCACCCCCCTCGCCCGGTTCCCCATGGATATAATAGTGGGGGGGGGAATCCCCCCACACTCCCCTGTCAGGAACTAGAATCCAAGCACAACTGAGAAAAATACCTTTAAATCAAGAATATTATAATCAAGATCCACAACCAAAACAAATGTAGTAACATTAATCATCACACAAAAAGCTAGAATAGATAATAAGAGAGAATGTTATATTTCCTTGAGCATCAATTAATGAAGAGAGGTACAATAAATAGGAAAGGAAATTCAAAATAGGGTAGGAGGAAATTCGAATTGATCTAGCATTGCATGAGGTGCTACTGAGGTTTAACTAGATCCAGAGACCCTTATTTAACCATGCACACTCTCCAATCTAAGTCACACTAACCCAAGACTCCCCAATCACTAATTCTGACTAAGTGATGTACATGCAACTAATTGTATGTGCATGAAAATCCCTAAAATATCTCAACTGGGTTGCTAATGACTGAAGTGGGTTAGTTAAGGTTAGTTAGGACCTATATTAGTGGATCACATCTAGTCCTCAACTAATTACTAACTCAATCACTCCTAAACTTGATTAAAAGCTCCCCAAATCAACTATTGTACCCCCAAATCAAGGAATGTGCTCCCAAATAAAGGAATGCACTCTCAAAACTAGGAATACATCTCAAGGGTGAATCGGGTGGTCAATTTGGATGGGGTTCGACCCACTAGAGTCATCAAGTCATGGTCTAGGTAACTAGTTACAGGGTTTTTTCTCTAACAACCCGCATAAGCCTAACTAGTTGAAAATCATGGAAAATATTAGGGGAGAAATTTAGCCCATGGGCTAATTTTTGACTTTTTCTTCCAAAAAACGATTTGCCAATTTCCATTTTTTTTCTAAACCGGTTCGTCCAACTTCCACATGATTAGTTTTTTTCACTCTATATATCACCAAAATTTCCCATAAACTATATAAAATCCCTATAAAATTGAATATTTTTCAAAAAATATCGCCATATGTTTTATGGTTGGAAATTTAAGAAATATTCAAATTTTCCAAGGTTTCTACACGACAAGAACATTGTGGATCCTTAAAATTTTCCCCAGTGAAAAAAAAAATGGGTCCGGACAATTTTGCAACCATATTAGGTACCCATGCACATAAGATTCAAGATGTTTCTCCACATAAATTAGTCATCCAAATAGCCATACAATAAATTTGATTCAATATCCATATAATAAATTTTCCACTATATTGTGCAGCTAATTCAAGTAGCATCCTAATTGTGCCCCATTTTTCCACTAGAGGAATTTTTTTTTGTATTATCAATTTCTCTTTTTGTGCATAGCCTTTTGCAACTAAACAAGCTTTCTGCTTGAAAATTACACTATATGATTTATACTTAGTTTTATATACCTATTTGGTACCAATTATGTCTTTTTGTAATGTCCCTTGTTAGGAATTTTATTAAAATGACAATTTTCCACTTTTTTCCCTAGTTCGACCTTTGACTAGTTTTGATCTCTAGGTCCCAAATTTGCCCCAAATGATCCCAAATATTCTGAGAAGGTATATGAATGATATTAGAACATAAATATGTGTTTCAGGGATTCCTTTGGACCTTTAAAATACTTTTGCAAATCCTCTTTAAAATCTGGTCAATGTAGGTAACTTTACTAGTGATTTCCCTTTGACTAGTATTGGTCTCTAGGTCTCAAATTGACTCCAAATGCCTTCAAATCTTCAAGGAAGGTGTATGAATGATATTAGAACTTGAATATGTTGTTCAGGGATGAAATATGGCCACCAAAATGCCTCTTCAAACTCTCTTAAGATTCTGTACCAAGTATGCAATTTAACTAGTAATTTGGGGTTCAAATCCCCCTAGGGTAAGTACTGAAAATGGCTTCCCAAATGCCTCCAAACCCACTCAAGTTTATGAAACGAGGTATGGAATGTATTAAGTATGTTATTAAGGTCTCATGTGCACCATTAATTTATTATTATATCTGTTCCAACCCTCTCCCATTCAACTGCAAAAATCCCCAATTCGACCCTTGGGGAAATGGCACTATTTCTTCTCCCAATGCAATTAAACTGAGTAAAAATACTTAAAATGCTCAAGTAAAGTACATGAAACTTGTATAAGACATCCATGTCAGTATATTTATCACAAATATATCATAGAATCATCCATTCATTCGAAATCATCAGCATTACATTGATTCACAACAAGGTAGTGGGGAAATGGTACTGTTCTTTCATTAAAATTGAGATTTATACATTTGTACTTGGAATTTCGACCTGAAACTTTCTGGATATGAAGAACATAGTATTTAATTCATATTAAAAAACAAATGGGGCATTAGAAGCTCCCCCAAAGAGTACAATAGCTCACCAAAAATGCCCTCCCTCAAGGATCAAGAATATGCCATCAAAACTGGAAATGGTTGAAGGAGTGAGCTGCAATAGAAGAAACCATGAGCTTCCCTGTAGCTTACACCTGCAAATAAATACTCCATTAAATATCCAAATGAATGTTCTGAATGGCCTTTCCAATTACCATCTTGGATGGGAATCTTTCACCCTCGAAATTGGCTAAGGCAAGAAACTAGTCATCCACTAGCTCTCCCTCTTCGCAAATGCAATTGCAAATTATACAAATGATCAAAAGCTGGTATGATTCCTTTTTATTGAAATTTATAAATTTCTAATGTCCTCCATGGGTCGAATTCCTTCCAAGAGACTCATGCCAACTCAAGTTGGGAAGAGATTCCAAAGAACTCCACTTGTACAACAATTCCTAGTCTCCCACTTCCACCAAATCACATGTGGAAGCATTTTAGCTGCCCTAACACCCTTGAGCACCCTCTTGGAGTCTATTTTTATCCCTGACATGTCATATATGTCATATGTAAGCCTTCAGGTCTGATTTGTGTCATAGGTGTCACAACATCTTCATCATTGTTGTCATAGAGCTAGGGAATCTAGCCCAAGTGTCTCACTAGCTCCAAATTGCCTCTTCCTCTTCCATGGAAGTTACTCTTCCTCTATCTTTCAACATTGGATGAGTCATGCCATGAATAATACCTTTTGGACTCCCCCAAGTATGTTACCATTCACCTTGAATTCGAATTGGTGAGAGAATGATGCCAAGTGTAGTGGGGGAATCTAGCCATATGTGGGTCCCACTTCCTCCATGTGTCTTCATGATCAAATGCCACTTTGATTTTCACTTGTATCTATTTATTTAGCTCCTTTATTAAATATTTATTCCATTCTAATGTTCAAACATCATTTATTATCCATCTTATTCCAAATCCCCAAAGCTTCCACCCCAAACCTAGGAAACTAATAATTTTCCTCCTTGGCAATTATTTGACCCTTAACATCAATTTTACAAACTCTAATGAATATGGACAATGTGATTAGGCCATTGTGAACCAATTCCAAATTTGGGACATGACACTTTTCCTTTGCATAGATTGACAAAGTCCCTTGTATCATTTCTTACCAAGGAAATAAACTCTACTTCCATTCCTATATTCCATTCATTATTTCTTGATGTTTTTGAATAACTCTATGGTTCATTAATCTTCATTGCTTGTGTCATAAGAGAAAATTTAACATTACTTTGTGATCTACTGACTCTTTTCTCAAAATTTCTAGTGTGCTGGCATTTTCAATCCCCTGGAGGAGAAGGTCTCTCTCGAAGCATAACCAAGATCAGTATGTGATAAGGAGTGTTAACTATACAGGTAGGTATATAATAACTACTATTACTCATTCCGCAAAAACTGTTATTATGTTATCGCGACAGACATATCACATTCACATCAAGTGAAGGGAGAACAACAATATAACCATTAAAATATAAAGAGGATTCTCCATACACAAAAATTTGACGGGCCCAAAAAATCATCCATTATACTACTGGAAACCTTCAATACATCAGACTCATGGATCTACAACATTACATCAATCATGGGACTACCCATGGCGGCATCACATAGAACAAAATCCCCAAAGCACAATTACATTTCCCAACCCTCGGATACAAAACTAGGTTCTTTTCATATTATGCAACACATACTTCATCTTTTTCTTCCTCTGTTCCTTTTTTCCGCGATCTCTGATCTCTCTTTTGACTTATTCTCCTCTCTTCCATTTTTCCTTATGTCTTCTTATATACTTGTGGGGGTGGGTCCAAAATCATTGCGACCATTAGGGGCTGCTGCAACTCTCAATCCTTTACCCCACACTTCCTTCCATTATTTTGGGTCATTTCCAAAAACGAAGGAGCCAATAGGATCTACCTAATAATATTGCCGAATATATTAGGATTAAGTGTTCCATGGCCATAAAAAGAGCTCAACCATTAAAGAAAAACATAAGACATGAAGAATGGCTTGCTCTAAAGAACTTAAGGAATAATAAAAATATTAAAACATTAAAAGTAGATCAGGTTAATACTCGATGTAATAATGAACACAATTGACTGTGACAAGAAGATGCCTAAGAATTTTCACTGTGATCTAAGGAATAAAATGAAAAAGGAGCTAAATAAGGTTATCTTGAACTCAAAACTAGACAATAATACTAAAGAAAAAATTAATCCAAAGGAGAACATGATGCCTAGTATTTATATACTTCCAAAAATCCACAAAGAAAACATTATGCTATGTCCCATTGTGAATAGAATCAGATCCCCTTCTTATAAATTGGTGAAATTCTTAGCGAACAGACTAAAATATCTAGCTGGGAATACAAGATCCTAAGTCAAAGACTCCAAGGTTGGGTAAATAAGATTAAAAAAAGACAAAATTGTTGAAGGGAACATATTGGTCAACTTCTAGGTAGTTTCATTGTACAACAAAATTCCCATTGTTGAAGCTATCGATATAATCAAGAATAAAGTGAACAATGTCATTACAAACCTGATTGAGGTATGCCTTAGATCCACATATTTTTCCTTTCAGGGGTGAATACTATGAACAAATTGAAAGGGTAACAATGGGTTCCCCTTTTTTTATGGTGGTTGCAAATTTATACATGAAACATTTTGAAAGTCAAGCCATCAATTCCTTTGCTCCCAAACAAAAAGATGGAAGAGGTTGGAGGATGATATCAATGTGTTCTAGACCGATGGAAAAAGGAACTTACAACTATTATTTGACCACCCCAATAATCAAAATGAAAACATAAAATTTACATTTGGAAAGAAAAATGAAAAGAGCATACATTTTCTTGATGTGCTAGTATCAACAAAAGAAGACAGCACATTATCCCACTAGGTCTATAGAAAAAAAACACACACCTTGTGATAACTATTTTCACGCTAAATATCATAACCTTCCTTCTCAGAAACTTGGCATAATAAGTACATTAGTAACCAGAACACATGGAAATAAATTGGAACATTTATCTAAAATATTCAAAAGAAATGGTTATAATGATTACCAATTAAAAAAAAACCATCAATAAAGTAAAAAGGCCCCCATCGAAGACTACATAAGACGACTATAGAGCCAAATTGACTCTCCCATACATTAAAGGAACCATGGAAAAAGTGGCTAAACTTCTAAGGAGAAGAAACATAAGTGACATTCACTCCACTGAACACCTTAAGAAAAATTCTAGATTCTGTAAAAGACTTGATAAAATAATGTGATAAAAAAGCCTGAGTCTACCATATTCTATGCTCATGTGGAAAGGTGTGCATTGGATAGACAAGGAGTTCATTGGATGTGAGGTTAAAAGAACAGAGTACGGATCTCACAGTTAAGAGCATGTGTTTCCTCCTAGGAGGTCACAGGTTCAAATCCGGAGGGGGTAGGGTATGTACACCTCTGTAGACTTTAGCAATTAAATCGCTGCGCAGAGGCGGGTCCCTTGTGCCACAAACAAGGGGGTCTCATGCACCAAATTGGTGTCTCGCTTGGCGGTGACTTTCAAAAAATAAATTATTATTTTATTATTATTATAGATTTAAAAAATCAGCTTTTTATGAGCATGTGGATAACACCAAACATCAAATTTGTCTTAAGAATACCATAATTTTAGCAAGCATGGATCATCACACACAAAGAGAATTAGGGAAAAACTAGAGATCAAAATGCATCCTAAAAATGTCAGCAAAGATGAAGGCACAAATCGAAGCCAAACTTGGAATCCCTTGCTGCATCCACTACGAAATGAACATAGTTTGTGAATAACGTTTAACGTTCCTCGGCATAGAAACATACTGTTTGATTTGAAAATGGAGAGGATTTCCATTTGGTTATTGAAAATGGTTTTCATTCTCCAATAACTACACTAGGCTTCTCAAGTTCTAGATTATTAGCTTCTGTCTACAATTTACATGGAAGAGTAAGTCTCTGTGGATTTCCAACCTGTAGAGGATTCAAATTCCCTACGTTGCAAGGGTATAAGTGCACATATTAAGATTTCAGAAATAGAGAAGATATATACTCCGGTGGGTTTGCTAGGATATATCCACATACAGGATCTAAACAATGCTAGATTTCTGCGGAAGCGCATACCTTCTTCAGTGAAGGGAACCCAACTTGAAGTTGTTGTTTGTGGAACATAGGGTTTTTGAGCTACTCCTGGTTGCATATCCGAAAATAATAATTGCTGATGCATCTTAATTTTTGGGAATGTCCAAGAATGATGCATTGGATTGTACATTGCACCGAGATTAGATTCAGCATCACAAATGCTCGGTGAAAAGAACACCAGCAGTCGTAGACCAGAGAGTGGATTCAAGTAATATTCAAAATTTGACTGAACATTAATTACCGTGTCCATTTTAGTGAGGGTTATGGAGTAGCTTTTTTATCTCAATCACTTCAGATTATTATCATGGCTAAATCAGGGAAGACTCCAATATCTACTCATTCGACAGTCAAATATTTTTTATTTTCCAATGTTACGTGAATCAAGATTCCAAGAAACCCTAAGACGTGAATGGTTTATCTTTGGAATAATGGGAATAACTGGATATCAACGGAGATCAAAATTGGTGTTCCAAAATTGGAGGCCAATCATCATAGAATTAGGTGAACCCAATAACGCTTCCACTTCCCAAAACATATTTAGCGGTGGCTTAAATCTCCTGTGAGGTATCGAAATGTAGAAGGTAGACAAGAAAACACGGATTTCTTTACATCCTCTGCGTAAAGATGTTGTATACTCTTTGATATTTTGTTTAAGCTATCAAATTTCATTGCTAGGCTAGACCTCAATCTCTTCCTTACTGGGTAGTTTTCCTTCATTGATCAATTACGGGCTCTGTGGGATTTTCAATTATCTATTTTAAAGAACTTATGATCTTCTCTCATGTATCTCATCACAACTTTGACTTGGTTGTCTAAGATTTTTTTCCTTGTAGCTCCAACATCTCCAATTCTCCTTCAACACTGTGTCAAAACACAAAGTGTCTTTTCTTTTGAAGGAAATTATTATTTTTACCTTGGAAACAAACAATTTTACATAAATTTCATTAAATTTTCCATCCTCCTTAGTTTCACAGTAAATATATGTTTTAAAACAATAATTATCTGACCAAACTTGTGGGCTCTATCACCAAGTTATCCATAAACAATGTAATCCTATTCTATAGATTTCTTTGTGACATGTCTTTCTAACAGTGATTAGTTATTTTGTTTCCTTAACCGTTGATGATTTCTCTACCATAAAGGGATTCAACAAATAGGTTTTCAAAATTCAAAATAATTTATAACTCAACAACCCTTCTCATTCACCTTCCAATTTTCATATCTTCTCTTTAACCTTCCAGTGTTCATATCTTGCTCCCTCATGATGTGTTATAATAAATCCTTAGTTGCTTTGTAAATATTGACACTTACAAAAACCTTAACACCTCTTTCAAAGCTTATATTTTCTTCCTTTAAGATATTCTTAGCATCTACTTTTATTTCTAACATATGCAATTTCTTAATTTATTAATCACAACTAACATCATCTTATATTTTCTTCCTTTAGGATCTTCTTAGCATCTACTTTTATTTCTAACATATGCAATTTCTTATTTTATTAATCACACCTAACATCATGTAACGTGATTGCACCGAGTGAAACGAGGTGCTCTACAGCCGAGTATGGGGGAGATGTTGTAACGTGTGGGATGTAACATTACAATGTTACAAAATAATTAAAAAAATTCATGTCGGCTCATAAAATAAAAAATTATGGAAAGTATTTAAAAAAATCCATGTTGGTTCATAAAATAAAATATTATGAAAAGTAATTAAAAAATAGATGTTCGCACGTATAAAATAAAAACTTAAAACTTAAACCCGGATCTCTCAATCAAGAGAGATAAAATTTCTTGAGTTTAAATTTAAAGAAAGAAATACACCTCAAGAAATTGGATCCCTCTCGGTGCTTGATAGATACAGGTTTAAGATGGATCTATGCTGGTATAATTATCTTCAAAGATATGAAGGTGTTGTTTTAAGGCCTAGAAAGTAAGTTGCTCCCAAGTTTCAAATTGGGTGCGAGGCCATGAAGGAATCCTCGCCACATCAATGTTGTCTTCATCATTACTTATATCCATAACTGTATTCCCTTCAATAATATCATTATTCAATAATTTTTTATTTTTTCCCTTTCCATATTTGTTCCCTTTGATAGGTACAAGTGTCATGGTCTTTTGTTCCCTTTGATAGGTACAAGTGTCATGGTCTTTTTTTTCTTATTGGGGTTGTGAATCCCTCCATCATTTCCTAAACCATTTTGATCATTCATGTGTTCATCTCTTCCATGTGAAGTAGAAACATCATTTTTATCACCAATATTGATATCTCTAGCACCATGACTCAAATTTGTGTTCTTACTTTTAGAATTAATTCTTTCACATTATGGCCTCCAAGGTGACATTCATAAACAATGCACAAAACATTATCTTTATTATTGGAACCATTATATTCCATATCTTTGATTTTTTTAGGCTAGAGCTTCGTTCTTTCCTCGATCCATATGTTCCCTTTTAGGTCCCTATAATGAAAATCATCATTACAACTCATATTATCGGAACTTCCGTTAACCTCATCAACTTCATTGCTATCATTTTCCTTTAGCCCTTTGACAATTTCTTCCTCTTTATCTAGTATTCTATGCTATGGGAAACTTGATCCGTACTTAGATGATATCATGCATCCCTTGAGTATCCTTTCCATTTCATACCTCAAGGCTTCTTTAGTTTCCTTCAAATTGACGGTATTCATTTCCCGAGCAAGGATTTGAAAATGGTCAATTTATTTGACATAATATCCAGAAAATTAAAAAGGTACATAAACATAATTCTTTCTTCTTTTGTGATTTATAAGTTGAAACAACTTCAATCCTAGCCTACAAATTTTAGAGAGAAAAAAAAAGTGGCTATCACACATGAATTATGTAAGAAAATGAGGTTTCCTTCAAAACTATATAATCAATGCAAGCATGTCTATCCTCATAAAAAAAATTCCTTTTCCCTCCGCAATTTTTTATCTTCAATAGACAATCTCTCCACCTAAACCCTAGTTGGAAACCTTTTCACCACACAAACAAAGAACCCTAAACTTTGTAGTGTTGGAATATTCTTACCATCTTATCTTGGATTTGCATGCATGCAACACTCCATGCATCCATGCATTAGCAGTAGAGTCTCCTAGCACCTAGTCCTTATTCTGCCCCCCTTGGAGCTTGTTTTTGGCCATCATTATCCCTCCTATCCACTTAGTGTGCCTTGTTTCCATCACTGCAGTTACAATGCACCCTCATGCACAAATTTAGGAGATTTGATAGTCAGTTCCATGATTTAGGGAGTGTTGTTCCCTTGATTGCTCAGTTAACTGACTGCAACTCCTAATTTGACTGCTACTGAGTGTAGGAGTGCCCTTCTTGACCAATGGCAGCTAGTTATGCTCCCCCTTGGAGTATCCTCCCCTATTTTAGTGTCTACATGTTTCAGTTATGTTGAGTTCTAACTCAGTTGACTATTTATTCACCATCGGTGGCCATTGAGCCTTATCAGGAGATGGTTCCAATGTAAACAAAGCCATGACTTGAGGAGAATTCAAATCCTCCAAGGAGTATCAATTTTTTTTTTTTTACACAAATGGATAACAGACTTTATATTAAAAAGGAAGAGCAGATTACAAAGAGTAGGGGAGGCTGATCCCAAAATACCAGAACTGTCAGGACAGATTTTGAAAATACTAGGCTCTGTATTTCAAAAGTGGCATTATGCCTGATACAATTGAAAGTATTGATAAAGTTACTACAACTGTAGAATTTAACGAACTGGCCTAATAAGAAGCAACAGACGTAAAACATATAGCTAGAAGGGTAAACTTCAGACCAAAAAGAAGTTGCACAGATGAGAATTAATCGTCATGACGATTGCGAGCAATTTTCTCCTTACTACTAGAAGCTGCGCCAGCGTTGTCATCGCCAATATTCAGGATGACTGAGGGGCTGCTCCCACTGTTGGTCCTAACACAGTGCACTTTGGCCTCTACAATTCGCAGGAAACTATAGAAGGTGTCATGCTTTCCCATTAAATTTTCAAAGAAATCTTTAATCTTACCAGTGCTTGCCCGAACTTCAGAATTGGAGATTTGAACAAAATTAGCCAAATGGGAGATTGCTTTCTTCATGTCCGCGAGGTCTCCCCTAAGCCAGCGTACTTGTGCTTCCAGGTCCAAAAAACGCGAATGGATCTCAAGGGAGGGGCTTTCCTGACCCTGAGGAGAACCCCTAATGCCCAAATCACCAGGAATACCACAATACTGCTGCTGAATTGCACCTTTACCAATTTCACAAGGATTCGAGTGATAGCCAGAGGCCGGAACCTGACTAGAAGTGAAACCGCAGCTGGGAAACAACACAGTGCCTCTATTTCCATAGCCATGACTACTATCAAGGGGCATCCATGCACCTCTGTTTCAACGGTCATTCACCTTGGGATGACTGAGACAGACCAAATTAGTTCCACCCCCTCTAGAAGAATCCACACTGGCATTACCCTGAAAGATATCGAAAAGGTAATGCTTCTTGTCGCCATTTCCATCCCCCCCCAAGGGTGCTCTGGTCATTCCTCCTACATTTCCTGCAGTGCAGAGCAGGGGGACATTGATTGCAGTCCTCCATAGTATGCTGAAACAACAGACTTCCAAGAGCATCGCTGCAAGGGAAGACATAGACAGGAGTAGGGAGCGAAGAGCAGGAAACCAAAAGAAAATGCAGGGTGCTAAGACCTCCACCACTCTGCATAAATAGCCCCACACCACCTTGGGGATCGTCCACCTTAAAACCTCACATGCGAGGCAGGTGGTGTCTGCTACGGGTGACCGCCAAAACAGTCGAGGAGAAAAGTGATGTGAGCAAGAGGATACAAGGGAGATATGGAGAATTAATGAGGTCGTCAAGTGGAGAGGTATGAAGAGGGTAGGGGGGCGAAACAAGGGATAAGGCTTAAGGCACCCAAACATCCACCTTAGGGAGACCATTGAGAAGAGCATGGCCACAATTCCAACTCGCGTCGATATTAGCCATAGTGTCAGCGCTTTTGTTGTTATGTCTAAGGATATGGAGGAAGGATAGGGAGTGGAATTCTTTGGTAAAAAGGAAGAAATGTTGATGCAACATGGAGATAGGTTTTCGGTGCAGATTGATTATGTCCTTGTCTTTTATGATCACCAACATAGAATCTCCAAAATCCACTAGGTCGTTGACATCTTTGCTTCTAGCAATGTCCATCCCCTTTATCACAGCTAACCATTCAGCTTCGTTGTTAGTTTTTTTTCCAATTCCCCAAGAAAAATCATCCACTTTGTTTCCATCGGAGTTAAGAAAAACTTCCCCCGCACCTGCCAACCCAAGATTGCCTTTGGAGGCACCATCTAAGAAAAGGATGTTGCTTCCTAGAGTTCGAATCCAATTTTGGATATTTTTAGGATCCATTCTGATGTGCCAGCTCTGACGTTTGATATTCCTATGAATTTGAGGGACAGAGTGAGAAGGAGAACAAAGCAGGTCAGCCACCCAGATTTTGTCTTCAACACTTAAGGGTTCCTTGCAGAGGTTTTTCATTCTTCTAGAGGAGAGGGATTCGATCCACAGGGCTTTGGCAGAGGATATGATTTTTCCCGGGGAATCTTTGAGACCTTCAAAAATTTCATGATTCCTGGCAGTCCAAAGTTCCAACACAGGAATTTTGGAAAGGCGATCCAGACTCTTTTGAAGTTTGGTTTTCCGGAGAAGGAGTTGGGATAACATGAATGCCGATTCACAAAGAGTTCATACCAGATGGTAGGGAGAACCAGGTTAGGATGGATGTCTTGAAAGGATATCTGCCACACTTCTTGGGTAAATTCTCAGTCAATAAAAAGATGATTGATTCTCTCCTCCTCTTTTTTACTGAGAATGCATCTATCCGGTCCTTCAATTCCTCTTCTCTTATGATTTTATACAGTGAGAATCATTTTATGAGCAAGGGCCCAATTGAATACATTCACTTTAGGGATCCCATCTCTGTCCCACACTCTCTTCCATTTTTTGTCCTCGCTACCTCTGTTGTTTAGAGTATCCAAATAGTTGTATCCTTCCTTGACAGTGTAATTCCCACTATTCCCCCAACTGCGCTTGTCTCATAGAGATTGGTGGGTGGGAATCGCACCATGAAGCCAACAGAGGAGTGCATTGTACTCAGACTGTAAGTGGTTCGGTAGGTCGAGTTTTTTCCATCCTGTCCATTTTCCTTGGGAGGACCATGTAGATAAGTCATAAAGGGTATTGATGTTGGCCTGCCCCATCCAACGTCTCAAATCCCGTAAGAAGAGGAGAGAGTTGGCAGGAGAGTGATTCCCGAAATTGTCTTTCCAAATTTTAATTTTCTTACCATTTCTTAGGACCCATGAGAGGTTATTTTGAATGATGAAGGCAGAATTTTTGCAGAGGTTCCAAATCACAGTTCCTTTCTTATCTTGGTCAATTTTTCCCACGCACCTGCTTCTGCTTCCCTACATGTATTTTTTATAGAAGATCTCTTTCCACCATGCTTTCTTCCCAGAGATGATCCTCCAGAGGATTTTGGCACCAAGGGCAAGATTCATATAGGAGAGGTCTTTAATCCCAGCCCCACCATACTCTTTAGGTCTACACACTGTATCCCAGCTTATGAGGTGGAACTTTTTCGTGCCATTAGTTTTCCCACCCTGCCAAAGGAAGTTGTGGAGGGCTTTGGATATTTCAGATATCACAGTCTTGGGGGCAAGGGAGATGGAGCAGGAGTAGAGAGGATAGGCAGTAAGGATGGATTTGATGAGCACCAAGTTACCTGCATGATTTAGCCAACGAGAGCCCCAAGTGTTGATTTTATTCTTAATTTTGACAACAAGTCCCTGCTAGTCAACCACTTTTTTCCTTCCTTTGAAGATTGGCACACCAAGATAGGTGAAAGAGCTCCAGTCTCTTAATCCTTCAAATCCAAAAGTCCTAGCAATTCTTGCGAGGCTCCTGTGAGGGCAATTCCAGCTATAAATTTTGGATTTTTCAAAGTTCACTTTGCCATCCAAGGCCTTGAGGAAAGACGTGAGAACCATATTGAACTTATTAGCAATAGTGGTTGAGGCTCCTCCAAGGAGGATAGTGTCATCTACAAACTGGGAGTGATTTACAGGTCGAAATCCTCTAACAATTCTGATACCCTTAAGTTCTCCAGAGGCTTGCATGGAGTGGAGTTTTAGACTCAAGGATTTCGCAACTAGGAGATATAAAAACGGGGATAGAGGGAAACTTTGGTGCAGACCAAGAGTAGCCAGGAAGAAATTGGCAGGTCTACCATTGACAAGAGGGGCAATCCAGGGGGAGCTTATGCAAGCTTTTATCCACCTTACAAACCTTGTAGAGAATCCAAATTTTTCCATGATGGCGAATAGAAAGCTATGATTTACTCTATCAAAGGCATTGGCCATATCTAGCTTGATAGCCATTCCTTGATGTTTTGTTTCCATGCTGGTGTGGATAGCTTCCTGAACAATGACAATGTTATCCAAGATTTAGCGACCCACAATGAATCCCCCTTGAGCATCAGAGATGAGTTTTCCCATGACTTTTTTCATCCTAGAGGCAAGAATTTTTGTGAGGATTTTGTAAGAGGTGTTGCAGAGGGAGATAGGCCTGAAGTGACTCATGGAACAAGGGGATTTTTCTTTAGGGATTAGGGCGAGGAAGGAGGAATTTGTGGCTCCTCCAATTTTATCTTTTTTTCTTGTCCAGTTCAACATTCGCTTCAGATCATCTTTGATAATCTCCCACGCAGCCCGATAGGAGTTTAGGGTGAAGCCATCAGGGCCAAGAGCCTTATAAATTTGGAGAGACCAAATGGATTTTTCAATTTCATGTTCCAGGATAGGTTTGGCAAGTTCTCTATTTGCATTTTCAGAGACAAGATTGGGGATGCCCTCTAAAAGTTCCGCTTGTGCTTTCGGATCAGCCTCTCCACTATCTGAGAAGATCTCCTTGAAGTGATTGAAGGCAAGGAGTTTGAGATTCTCTTGGCTACTGATCCTTTCCCCATTGCTACTTTTTAGTTCCCTGATAGCATTTTGGATTCGGCGATATTTGGATTGGTTTTGAAAATACTTGGTATTACTGTCACTCCCTCTAAGCCATAGCTACCTGGACTTGATTCGCCAGGTTTCTTCTTCTTGTTTTGTTGCTCTAAGAATATCCAACTCAAAGGTTTTTTCTTGATTTAGAAGAGAGGTCGTGATTTCCTCCAATTCCATTCTTTGGTTAAGGGAGTTCAGCTTGGACTAGAGGATTATTCTAGTGCTGCAAGGATTTTTGAAAGAAGTCTTGGTCCATTTTTTAAGCTCGACTTTTACAGTTCTGAGTTTAGACTCCCAAATACAACTGGGGGAATCAAAGAAGTTTGTGTTCCATGCAAGTAAAACAACATCAAGGAATTCGGGGGTGCTGATCCAAAGAGGTTTTAAATGGAAGGGGATTGGTCCAAGATTTTCGGGAGGAGAGATGGAGAGGCCAATGGGCTTATGATCAGAGGAGGCACAAGGGATGGAGTAAGCACTAATTAAAAGGTTAGATTGAAAGAATGAGGAACATACCAGAAATCAATCCAGCCTGGCCACTATGTGCCCAACGCCGCACCTTCTGTTGCTCCAAGTGTACTTAGAATTTTTTAGGGGGATATCAATAAGATCCAAATCAACTAGAAGATCCTCAAGCTTTTCCCCAAAGGGATCTCGGAATATGCTACCGCCCCGCTTCTCCTATTGGGATTTCGTAACATTGAAATCACCAGCTATGATAAGTTTTTCTCCATGCATGCTTTCTTTGAGATTGTTGAGGTCTTCCCAGAATTTGACTTTATCCCTGTGGTGAATGGGCCCATACACATTGCAAACAAAAATGGGGTAGTTACTGTCCTTTGCTTTTATTTCAGAGATCATCCAGTGGTTGTTTTCTATGGAAGAAAGTATGGATTATTTTGGGGAGACAATGGTTGCTATACTCCCAGAGGCTCCGCGGGCATTGGCGAAAGTCCCCTGAATTCCTGGCCAAATAGAGCCTAAGATAGCCAAGAGCTCTACGCTCTGAATCTTAGTCTCTTGGAGTAAAACAAGGTCTGGTTTTTCATTTTTTATCATATTTTTAACTGCTTCTACTTTATTCATCCCACCGAGACCCCTACAATTCCAAGAGACTGCTAACATTATTCTTAGCAGGGTTAGGTCCTACTCGGGACTTGCCTTCTTTTGCTCCACTTTGAGATTTTGATTGTTGAAGTATCTTCATGTCTTCTAAACTTTTTTGTCTTCCCGATTCTATTTCTCTTTTGGCTTCTAGTTCTCTGTGATACCTGTTGTTGGCTTGGTTTTGCAACCAAGCTTAGTGCAATGGGCACCTATCAACAAGTGATAACAGTTTCAAAGATTGAAAGCAAAAAACAATTATAAATCTGAATCTAAAACTAAACTAGCATGTGCATATCATAGTAAACTTGAAAAGATTTAAGAACAAGAACAAGAAATGAAAATAAAAAAATAACTTTGTATTATGTTACCTCAAATGGTGAGGATGTTGTGGTGTTGAGTAGCTCCAATGGTCTCTTCTCCAAGATTGCTACAATGGTCAAGAACTCATGAGAGATTTTGACAGCATGAGGATAGGATGATGGATGGATCGAAAGTGAGGAGCCCCTACCACCTTTTTATAGTTTTTGGTGGTAGGGAATACCATTATGGTTTTGAGGAAACCAATGGTATTGACCAACATGGTTTAGGTACCTTTCCCCTCGTTTTTCCTTTTTTGAATATTTTGAATATTTTTATTCCCTTTTTAATATTTTTGGGAATTCTGGACCCTTTTTTAGGGTTTTTTATGCTTTTTGAGGAAAAATATTCATTTTGAGGGGAAAAAAGGGGTGTATTATGGTCTTTTGGTGACTTTTTGGTGGCTTTAGAGGCTCAAATGGTGGAAAAGTGGACAAATGGGTCATGTGAATAAGGAAATGAGCTTGTGAGAACTTTTTGGGTGTTAACAGATTGCCCCTTGATGTGTAAGGGCAGGAGCTCATCGTATGGCCGATAGACATCATAGTTCTTTTGTCTTTTTCCTGGGATTTGGGGAAGAGAAGAGACCGGTTGGAGACTGGATCAACGACCCTTGGAAGCTGTAAAAACAAAAAATATTACATGGCCTCAATATGAATGAGGAATAATCTCTGATAATGGACGAGACGGGCATTCCCATGCTCGTATCAAGATATAGAACAATAATAACAATGGGGTCCAAAATATGGGGACCTGAAAGATACATGGCCTCAAATAATGAATGAGGAAGAATCTCAATATATGGACGAGGCGGGCATTCCCATGCTCGTATCCAGATACATAAAAAAAAATAACTGTGAGTCCCGAAAGGGGGGACCTGTAAGATACATAGAGAACCACTGTGTACATCATAAGGGTCCAAAGAGGACACAAATCTGGGATGTACTGTTGGGCTGACCATGTCTGAGCAGAAGAACTGATTCACTGAAATAACAACAGTGCTGTTGAGTGTGGAACCAGAGGAACTGATGAGCTTCTGGATCAATGGTACACTGAACTGGAACTGAACTGGGTACTCAAGGAAGGATATAATTGGATGGCTTCCGAATACTATTGCCTAATGCAACCCAGACATCCATGGGAACATATAACTGGGTGTTCCAAAATGACTCACCAATGTGCTAGAGTCGGGGGCAATCTGGGGTCTTCGACCAATAACTGAAGGGATATAAACCCTACGCGGTTCTCAACGATGCGATCAAGGTGTTGAAGTCGAGCATGTGAGAAACAACCACTCGGAAAGGAAATGATGACTCTTTTCAAAGTGGTCCGTAGGCACTCACCATAAATGGTGATGAGTCCAAGGCGTAGGGATCTCTGGGTCTATCCTCTGGAATAGAGGGGATGTCTTCGACAGAGGGAGACCTGTAACTATTAAGGCAATGATGTTTCCTTAAATAAGAGCACGAGGTAGAGAACTGAAGTGTGAGAGTACTGATGGTAGGACTGACATACTTGTGGGGATGGGAAGTAACTGGGGTCATAGAGTGGGTGGACTCAAACTTCCTTTGTTTAGAGCATGATGACATGGTTGACCTGGCAGCGTAGGGAATTGATGTGTAGGTGCGGGGATCATAGCTTTTAAGGACTGAAGGGTATGTATTAACTCTGGGGGTGGGGACGAGATGATGGGTACTGTCGAGGGATTCTCGGGGTGACATACTGCAGAATACTTTGACAAAGGCGACCAAAATGGGGAAGCTGCCATATGAGTAGACGTGATCTGTTGTGGCGCCGAGGAGCACCATTGGGTCCTTCTTCGTAGTTTTAATGAGCTCCAAGAAGGGATAAAAGTGTGCTCTAAAATGGTACTGTCCTGTGGATTTTTTGAGCCCAGGACTGTTCATGCTCATGGGTGCTTTCATTTTTAAGGAGTCTGAAAACGATAAGAAGACTCTGCATTGGTTGTGAGTACCGTCCTGTTGGTGTTTATGAGCCCAGGATGGCGATCGCTCGTGGTCGCTTTCATGTTTAGAGAGTCTGAAAGCAGTAAGTGGACTCCATTGGTTTTCTTTTTCGTAAGTTAGTCTCCAAGGCCCGAAAAAGCATAAAATGATGCAAATGGAGAACTCTTCTAGTCGATGTGACTAGAGTATTCATTTTTCGTAATTAGTCTACAAGGTCCGGAAAAGGGGTAAAATTATACCAGGTAGACGCCCTTTCAGATATGTTTTAGCGAGCATGAAAGGAAGCAAGGTTGCTCGGCGATCTTTTCATTGTTTTAGGAGTCAGAAAAGATCTTAATAGAAACTCCCTAAGTGCCTTTTTCGTAAAAGGGATTGCTCGGCCCGAAAAAGAGGTAAAACTATACCGAACAAAAAGGGATTGATGAGAGTGAGAAATGATCTCAAGCATCATCATGAGTGCGGAAAATTGAATCCAATGATATCAAACTTGCTAAAATCGGAGAACGGTCGATGTGGCACGCAAACCCAGGCGAAGAGGGGGCATAGGAAAAAATGCCCGAAAAATATGGGCGTGAGAGCGAGAAATGGTCTCAAGCATCATCACGAGCATGGAAAACTGAATCCGACGATATAAGACTTGTCAAAAATGGAGAACGACCGATGTGGGACGTAGACCGAGGTGATAAGGGGGCATGGAAAAAATGCCAAAAAATCTGGGCGTGAGAGCAAGGAATGGTCTCAAGCATCATCACGAGCGCAGAAAACTGAATCCGGTGATATAAGACTTGTCAAAAACGGAGAACGGCCGATGTGGCACGTAAACGAAGGCCACGAGGGGGAAAAAAATGGTCAAAAAATGGGCCCTGTGAAAATAGGAAAAGGAAAGAACTATCATGAAGTTCTCGTTGTGCTGATTCCAATGGTACCAACGGTTTGAGGAATGGACTTCGTATGATACCGCAATGGTTGTTTGAAAAATGGTGAAATTTCTATAAATAGGGCATGGGGCCCATATGACGTGTCATTGTTACGTGTGAGTTTGGCGGAGCGATCAGAGCTCTTTCTTAATTTCCAGGAGATTTGACCGTTGGTTTTCAATTCCGCGAGTTTCAGGTAACCCTATTCGCCTTAGCCTTTTCAATTATGTCTTTTTGGGTTAGCGGCGGGGTGGGCCAGACAAGGTCTGGCTCACATAGTAGATGACATGCTCTTTACGAGAAGTATCTTCTTGTACAAGAACTCCAGATACAACATGCTCGGATGCTGAAACATAGAGGGTGAAATCTTTTGTGAAATCTGGAGGAGAAATCAACGGGGCGTTTGTGAGTGCTTTCTTTAAGTCAGTAAAGGCTATCTCTGCTTGTTGGTCCCATATGAAATGGGTATGCAGACATAGTAGTCATAGGAAACCGTGGACCGTTGTGGCATAGTCAGGGACAAAGCGACAGAGGAAGTTAGACCTCCCTTGTAGGCTTTGCAGTTGTCTTAATGTATGGGGTGACGGTAATTCTAGAATGGCTTGGACTTTTAAGGGGTCTACCGTGATGCCTTTTTCTGAGATAATGAACCCCAGCAGGCGACCTGATGTAATGCAAAAGACACACTTGAGAGGGTTCAAGCGGATGTTGTATTTTCGACAACGCTGGAAAACTTGTCGAAGGTCGTCTAAATGGTCAGATCGCTTTTTGGATCGAGCGGTGAGGTCGTCCAGATAAACTTTTATAATTTTGTGTAGATTGTGGAAGCAATAAGTCATGGTGCATTGGAAAGTGGCTCTAGCATTCTTGAGACCAAAAGGCATGACGGGATAGGTGAAGGTGCCCCATGGGGTGGTGAAAGCTGTCTTGTATTGATCTTCTTTACGGATTTTGATTTGGTTATATCCGGAGAAACCATCCATAAAAGAAAGGACCTCATGTCCCACACATTCATCGATTAGTTGGTCAATGAAAGGTGTGGGGAAGTTGTCCTTGGGACAAGCGAGATTGAGGTCTCGAAAATCAGTACAAACACGTATAGTGCCCACTTTTTTGTTTACTGGGGTTTGAAACCCAGGTGGTGTAAGCAATAGGATATATGAATCCTGCTTTTTGGATTTTTTCAATCTCAACTTTAACAGCTGGGAGTTTGGACGGGTGAATTGGTCATTGTTTCTGTTGGACAGGAGGCACATTGGGCCAAGTGTCGATGTGATGTTCCACAATTTTGGGATTGAGGCGAGGCATCTCGGTGTAAGACCAGGCAAAGACATCACGAAACTCTTGGAAGAGTTTCTTATATGCCTGAGTTTCCGCTTGAGTGCATGATGCACCTAACGAGATGAGCTCAGGTTTTCCAGGTGTGGTGGAAATGTCGATTTGTATAATAGGGGAAATGTTGGACATGTTCCCTTCTTAGAAGGCATCTGGTGCTGGGATGGGGTCCTTGAACCAATCAACCTTAGTGGGTAGGAAATCTTTCGATTCGACTGATAGCTGGTTTGCTGCGGTGGATGTAGACGCCTCAGGGAGGAAGTATGAGCGATGATGCATATTGTCCCAAGGGTAGTCCGGTGCAGTGAGTGTTTCTAAAATTTTCTCATCAATATGGAAGTAATCAGACCATAAATCAATGGGTTCTGGTTTGTATGTGGTTGAAATCATATAGATGGTATTGACTTCTTCCGAAGAAGATGATTGCGGAGGGTAGATCTCCTCGATGAGGGGAGGAGATATCTCTAAGTCGACGTTATTTAACTCGTACAACCCTGCTCTGTAATCTGGGAGATCAGGACAATGATGTGAGTAATGGCCTTAAACACCGCATATGGCACAAGGGTGGTTGGTACGCAGTGATTTGTCACGAGGCTGAGGAGGTGGCTCAAGTCTTACTACTGGAATTCCGGTGTCGTCATCCAACATATTCATATGTTCTTGGAGTGTCGGTAATTGTGGACATTGATGAGTCGGATGGCCTAACTCATCACACAACGAGCATTTAGGAGGAGCACGAAACATGGGGGGGGGTTTAAATGCCTTGGGAGGTGGTACAACAGTGTATGGTTGTGGACCTTTTCCCCCAGTGGGATTGATAAGAGGAGGGGGATTCGTTGAGGACGAAGGGATTGTTACACCGGGAGGTGGTTGAGTAGTAGTGACAATGGGTTGCACCGGTTGTAGGATGACATTTGGTGTCGGTGGGGGAACGGGAGGCGAAATGTACCACATGGGTAATCCCAAGGTTAAACCGGGGAGACTAAGGGTAGCCATAACCGGGGCACTTACTACGCCCGAGGGAGGGAATAGAAATGGGATTGTGTGGATGGGTATAACACCAATGTGACTAGGTACCAATGGTGGTTTAGGTAACAAGGGTGGTTGATTGTTGGGTGTTTGTGTATTGTGGGAAAGGGTAGATAGGTCAGATACTTCGGTCGTGAGTGACGGGGGAGGAATGGATTGGAAGGTTGAGGTCATTGGCGTATCTGAGTAAAGTCCGGGTCCCACTTTTGGCTTGGTTTTGCAACCAAGGTTAGTGCTATGGGCACCTATCAACAAGTGATAGCAGTTTCAAATATTGAAAGCAAAAACAATTGTAAATCTAAATCTAAAACTAAACTAAACTAGCATGTGCATATAACAAATAAAATTTTCAAATAACGATTCAAGAACAAGAAATAAAAATAATGAGTATTGTATTAGGATACCTCAAATGGTGAGGATTTGTGTTGAGCAACTTCAAGGTGAGTAGCTCCAAGCTCCAATGGTCTCTTCTCCAAGATTGCTACAATGGTCAAAAGCTCATGAGAGATTTTGACAGCATGAGGATAAGATAATGGATGGATGGAAAGTGAGGAGCCCCTACCACCTTTTTATAGTTTTTGGTGGTGGGGAATACTATTATGGTTTTGAGGAAACCAATGGTATTGACCAACATGGTTTAGGTACATTTTCCCTCCTTTTTCTTTTTTTGAATATTTTTAATATTTTTATTCCCTTTTTAATATTTTTGGGAATTCTGGACCCTTTTTGAGGGTTTTTTATGCTTTTTGAGGAAAAGTATTCATTTTGAGTGGAAAAATGGGTGTATTAAGGTCTTTTGGTGACCTTTTGGTGGCTTTAGAGGCTCAAATGGTGAAAAAGTGGACAAATGGGTCATGTGAATAAGGAAATGAGCTAGTGGGCACTTTTTGGGTGTTAACACCCACGGAGGAAACAAACGAGGTGGTTGCACACGAAACAGCTTGTTCAACCATGGGGAGAACATTTTCGGGCGAAGTGGGGGCATTGGGATCATAGTAGGTGAGTTGGTCGATCTTGACCACGTGTCCGTCATGGGGGAACATCATGGTACGAAAAACGGATGAGGCAACCGCCTGCATGGCATACATGTAGCTAAAGCCAAGTAAGAGGTTATAATCAAGTTGGGCACTGATGACCTCTATGTCAATGAGCACGATTTTACCACCCAACTAGATGGGGACATTGGCTAGTAGACCTTGGGGTTGAGCCGAACAACCGTCGTAAGCTCGCAATGCAGTGGTGGACTGTTGGAGAGTAGGGGATCCCAACTTCTGCCAAACGAATGTGGACATAACGCATGTAGAGGCACCTTCATCGATGATGGATTGATGGATGACAAGATTCCGAACGGAAACAGAAACTTGGAATGCTAAAGTGGAAGGCAGGCGTGGTTCGGACTGGTCAAAATCAAAGGCCATCAATTTCGAATCATTTGGGTCAATCACCCCAATGGCGGAAAGTAAAGTCTTGCGCTTTGAAGGACAGTTTTTCAGGACTTCTAACGCAGACATGGTTGCGGGAGACTGGGCTAAGTCATCTACAATGTTGTAATTTGACGCAGCGCGCGCATTGGGGTTATTATTGATACGACGAAGTGGGAAGCAAGGTGCTTTAGAGGCGCCATCGAGTGAAGATGGAGGTATACGTAACGTCTGATCAGTGGGATGAGCGTTAGTGTTTTTGTTGGCGGGAGGGGTTTCGGGGGTGGATCCATATTGGTTCCGACGGGTTTATAGGTTGACATCGTTGGATGTAATCATTAACAAGTGGTGGGTACCTGAATCGAACATGGGTTGATCAGGAGTGGCATAAGTGATCTATTGTTGTGGTGGTGCGTTGCCTTGAGGGGGAGCCAACGGCTAAGTATTCACTACGCCTTGGGTTGGTAAGGGATTTTGTAGCACCAAAGGTTGATGCTGAGGTGGAGGAGGGTTGGGTGGCACCTGAGGAGCTGCATGTCCTTGACGATGGGCATCATCAGTCCAGAGTTGCCGAGCTCGCTCCAAATGTGGGCAAGCATGGGTATAGTGTCCATAGACCCTGCAAATAGAACAAGGATGGTTTGTTCGTAAATTAGGATTTTTGGCCTACTTGGGCAGCCGATCAGGGTTCTGATTGGCAGGTGCCACGTTATTATTATTTGGAGGATTGGGAGGTGGTGGACCTTGATTATGTTGTTGATTGTTGCCGCGGTTACGTCCTCTTCCACGGTTTTGTTGTCCACCCTAGTTGTGTTGGTTGTTTTGGTGTTGGGGCTGATTGTGTTGTGTGTACACTTGCCCTTGAGCAGTTGGGGGATTTTGGGATGCCGTAGGTGTGGGAGCAGGCTGCGGTGGATAATAAGCTGGTGGGGCTAGAGGTGGTCCAGTTGCCTGCTGGGTTTGTTGGTAACCCTGAGCTATTTGAGGTGTTGGGTTAGCTGTTGTAGCTTGCTGTGAGTAATACATTGGTAGTGCCGGGAAATGAATTGGGTTCTAGGTGCCCGGTTGGTTATAGTATGTGGGTGGTACATATGTCGATGGCGCTTTCCCATAGCAATATTGCGGACAAGAGGGTCAGTGAGTGTGATGAGTTTGATTCGTTGGAGCGTACAAAGTTGTCGCTCCAGAATTAGATGTAGCCCTAGAGAGGTCTGGGGCATTTATGGTGCTCACCATGTTAAAAGGTTTAATTTTCGGTGTGACCTGGCCGATAATACCATCAGCGGCATGTGATGCCCCCGGAGCATCACCACGTGAAGAATCGCCTCGCGGGGCGTCTGGTATGATAGTGTAGAGATAGCTTGATTGGGCATAAATTAGGTCGAATTGCTGAGCTTTTAGGATAGCTTCTTCCTCTAACTGGGGCCGTTCGGAAGCGATGTCTTTTGCTATGAGGGGTAGGAGTGATTTAAGGAACCAGTCCAAAATTATACGGTCATCCAGTTTAATCTTACAGAGGCTACGACGCTTGCGCCACTCATGGATGTGGTTGGTGATGTGGGTAGCTGTGTTTTGTCTGCAAGACAACAGTATTTCAACTCCTGCATCGTAACGTACAGGTAGCTGAAAAAACTGAAGGAAAGTGGAGGTGAGAGACGTAAAAGTATGGTGGGTCCCATGTGGTTGTTCGATGTACCACTTGGCTGCAGAGCCAGTGAACGTTCGTTGCAACAGTCTTAGACGAATGGACTCATCCACTATGGAGTTAGATGAACACCATAGGTGAAATGATATTATGTGGTTTTGAGGGTCCTCCCCAGGTTTTCCTTCAAACTTGGGGATGTCCAAGGGGAGCTTTGTAGGCATGGGTGGCCATGTAGGGTTGTGCCTGATAGGATCGTTGGTTAGCCTGGCTAAGTCTGGTAAGTTCAGACTAGTCATGTAAGGTAAACTAGTAGATAGGTGTGGTATAGGAACTGGGACATAACTATTAATGGTGGCATTATGTAGTGGTCCAGTAGCCCCTAAGGGTATGCTAGGTATTGAAGGTATGTGACCTCCAACTGTTGTGGTTTGGTATGGGCCGGCATTTCCAAGTGCAACATGGGTTACACCGGGGTTAGGAATAGTGCCAGGAATTCCTGGGATCTGGGTTGTGGTAATGACAGGTGGTGCGATTCCAACGTTTGGCATACCCATAATAGGAGGTAGTCCTGTGTTGGGCATACCTAAAGGTGGAGTGTCCCCCATATTAGGCATGCCTAGAGGGGTTGTTGTTACCATAGGTGGCATAGTAGTAGAAGGGTTTGTGGATGTATCTCCAATAGTACTGGTAAAAAGTGGGTCGTATTGTGGTCCAGCCATGAGGTTGGTTGGTGATAATTCAGTAGGGTTTTTGGATTCAGCCTCAGAATCAGATGTGATGTGAGGCGTGTCAGAATCGGATGACTCTATGTTTGGCCGATGATGTGTCGAGTCAAGGGATAAGGCTCTACGTTGGTGATGTGGAGATCCAAGTAGACTGAACTGAGGGGGTTCACCCTAAAGACAACGAGATCGTCTTAAATTCTCAATGGTGAGAAATATTATTTTTTAAAAAATTTCAGTGTAAGGTGGTGATGTAAAAAACTCGAAACCCTAATGCAATAATGAGTGCAAAAGGGGAGTGAAAAAATAAAGGCTCTCAGGCCAAAAATCAACCTCAAAAAGCACTTATTATAGCAACTGTGCTATAATAAGTGGAGGGATGCAACAAAAGTGGTCAGAATACCAAAAGTCAAACAGTTTCTAGAAAAAAAAGAGGTGTTACTAGACCAAAGGTGGGTAATGTATCATGCAAACACCTAACTAGAAGTATTGTGAGTCAAAAAACGATATCCTCTGCAAGGTGATGAAATCCAAGTCAGACAATATAGAGTGTTGAATCAACGGCTAGATATCCCCCTACCAGGAGGGACACCGGGTAGACAATCCTAAAGAGTGGCAACTAGGATACCCCGTTCATGACACGTTTGATTGGGTGAATCTGCAATTTGGTTCTATCACCGTTGTACACCAAGGGGGTGTACACCGAGAACTTCGAAAGGTATCCTTCGGTTACTGAATGGATTGCAGTATTCCACTCAGACTTTCGGAACCAGTCTGGCTACTTCAACCCTCCTAAGGGAGAGGCCTTCCCGATAATTTGGTTGATAACCGTGTCAAAATTATAAGGGATTTTGGTACCGTAGAAGACAACCACTATGTCTCAAATGTAATAACTGAGGGGTGTTATTGGAACACCTATCCCCTCAATTCTACCTAACTACAAAATTCTTTTAAGTGCTCCCCAAGTGGGGTTAAAAGTTGGTTGAGTTTAAGGTAAATTTTAAGGCTCAGTTAAAATTATGTGGCAGAGTGGGTGCAAGTGTGGTATTTAAACTCAAATTGATTTGCCTCACTTGGGCGATTTTACAAATGAAAGAAAAAACGTTTTCAGTTTTGCAAAAACTAAATGCATTTTTGAAATGTAAATGCTTCAAAAAAAACTATTCAAATGTAATGGATCTTTGAACTAATTTGAAGGAAAGCAAATAACATGAATACTTCAAGAAATAAATGGATTTCTTTAAAATTGCTTGGGCAAATAATCGAGCAAATAAACAGTACAATCTTGATCTAGATAAAATGCACAAAAAATCTCTCTTTCAATTTCTGAAAATTTTGTAAAAAGACTTTTAATGGGGCATTCTAAACAGTAAAAGATTTAATGTGGCTGTAAAAAATGCAGGAAATTTAATACTGTAAAATATGCTAAATGGGCAGAAAATACAGCGAAAAATAATTTTCAAAAAATTGGCCGAAATGAAAAAACTTGCATCGCAGGTTTCAGGAAAACAGCTGCGATGGGCAGCGCGGGTTTCGGCCGCACAGTCGCGATGGGCAGCGCGGGTTTTGGTCACACAGTCGCGATGTGCAGCGCGGCAAATGGCTGCGAAGCCACGATGTGTGCAGCGCGTAAATTGGTCGCGAAGCCGCGGCGAGCCATGCGGAAAAAATCCACGAGGTCGCGATGAGCCGCGTGACTGTCGAGCAAAAAACGGCGAGGCGAAAGCTGAAAATGGACGCCGAAAAATGAACCCGAAAATGGCAATTTCAGGCTGTTAATGGAAATAGAAGGGGCCAAGATCTAGAGCAGCAATGGATCTGCTGTCTAGGATGACAGATCTATGAATTTAAATGACGAAAACTAACAAAAACTAAGATCTAAAGCAAAAAACTGAGATCTAAGAATTCGAAGCCAGCGGAGTCGCCAAAAACACTTCTGCGAAACCAGAGATTCTGGGTTCGATCCCCAGTGGAGTTGCCAAAAAATGTTGGCTTGATTTTACAACCAAGCTTAGTGCAATGGGCACCTATCAACAAGTGATAGCAGTTTCAAAGATTGAAAGCTAAAAACAATTATAAATCTGAATCTAAAACTAAACTAGCATGTGCATATCATAGTAAACTTGAAAAGATTTGAGAACAAGAACAAGAAATGAAAATAAAAAAATAACTTTGTATTATGTTACCTCAAATGGTGAGGATGTTGTGGTGTTGAGCAGCTCCAAGGGTGAGATGCTCTAGGCTCCAATGGTCTCTTCTCCAAGATTGCTACAATGGTCAAGAACTCATGAGAGATTTTGATAGCATGAGGATAGGATGATGGATGGATCGAAAGTGAGGAGCCCCTACCACCTTTTTATAGTTTTTGGTGGTGGGGAATACCATTATGGTTTTGAGGAAACCAATGGTATTGACCAACATGGTTTAGGTACCTTTTCCCTCCTTTTTCATTTTTTGAATATTTTGAATATTTTTATTCCCTTTTTAATATTTTTGGGAATTCTGGACCCTTTTTGAGGGTTTTTTATGCTTTTTGAGGAAAAATATTCATTTTGAGTGGAAAAAGGGGTGTATTATGGTCTTTTGGTGACTTTTTGGTCGCTTTAGAGGCTCAAATGGTGGAAAAGTGGACAAATGGGTCATGTGAATAAGGAAATGAGCTAGTGAGCACTTTTTGGGTGTTAACACCTGTGATATTTTCTTCCTCCGGTGTTTGGGGGTTGTACCAGATCCTCTTCCTCATGGGAGTCAAATGAGACATCAAGGGATGAGGATGATGGAACGAACTTGCTTTTTACCTTGCCAGGCCACGTTCCTCCAGGGGTGGAAGATCCCCCTTGATTATCATCCATCGACTCTTTTTCAGGAACAGGGATTACTGCTTCTTGTTTATTCAATTCCACTTGGTTTTTTCTCAGAGGTAGCAATTTCTCCCTCTTCAACCTGTAGGTCTTGAAATCTATTGAAATTTGTGGCCATGTTAGCTTCTAGAGATTTTCCTTTAACTGAGCAGGGCTGGGTACTTTTGACAATTTGAGGTGCTGTTGTGGGTTTTTTGCTTTTTTTAACCTGTTGCCATCCTTCCTCCTGATTTTGTTCTGGGTTTTCTTGGACATTCTTGGGGCAGTTTTTAACGAAGTGTCCATATTCATAACATTTTTTGCATTTAAAGGGCAGTTGTTCGTAGTCGACCTTTTGCATATGCTCCCATCCATCCATTTGTAGATTTACTTCTTCAGGTAGACCTTTCTCCAGATCTACCTCAACACAAATTTTGGCACAAGCGAAAAGGGGGCCCTTAGGCTCTGCTTTATCAATGTATTTCCCGAGAGCATTTCCAATGGCAAGCAGGGTATCATCATCCTAGTAGTGCAGGGGCAAGTGAGGGAGACGAACCCAAACAGGGACAGCGGAAGGAACATATTTTTCGGGGTCAAAGGAAAGGTTCCAGCGGTTTAGATAAAGGCCACGAGGACCCATGAAGTATGGGCCACTCCAAAAAATGAGATCCTTATCATATTTTGTTTTCAAAGAGAAAAATAAAGTAACCCTTACCGCCAAAGCAGTGTTGTAAGTCACCAATGATCAAAGGCATCCAATTTTTGTTAATCCAGGCTTCCATAGACTTGGGGGACGACCAAATTCTAGTAAAGTGACCTATCAGGCCATGTTCACTCAAGGAAAGCACCTTCAACTTCGAAGCTGTCGACAGGATCTGAATGTGAGGGGCGGCTGCACGTTTGATGAAGGCACCTGAATGGTCAGCAGGAGCCGGAGAAGGAGGGGTAGAGGTCACCAGGGAATGGAAGGTTGTGTCTAGGAGACTCTTGCATTCCTCTGGGGATGGATCCAGGGTTGCGGCTCAAGAGGACCCCATAGACGGACGTAGGGGGAACTCCGCGTGATGCAATATGCCAGGGATAGAGAGCTAGGGTTCAGTCCGGGAAATTTTACTCCCTCCAAGGAGTATCAAATTCATTCTATTGTATTATCATATTTTTTCCATCTTATAGCTGATGAATGTATTAACAACAGTTTCTCATATCTTTTGAGTTTCATGAGTGAATTTGATCATACTTCTTGCTAATTCTTCTTTGCAATAAACACTATGAAATTGTGAGGTTTGTTCAATCTTAGTGATCTACCTCTGTGGAATTTCACATGGAATCAGATCTTGTGAAATATTTTTGAGTTGCAGCAGTTGAAGTAGTAGCACCAATTTATTGAGCAATTGTTTTTCAGTAGTGCACCAAAAGCCTCTGGATTTCCATACAAAATCTTAGTGCCATTGCATTTATATCATTGGAGAAATCCTTTAAGGTATATCCAGGTGTGAAGGATCCGGATAAAAGTTCCTGCTGTCCTAAAGAAGTGTTCAATGGATTCTGTAACAATCCTCCAGATAAATTTCCATTGTTTTTGTAGGTTATTCCATCATCAGAAGCACATTCAGTCAGTACTATGGATCTATCCTTAATTCCCAAACTCACTCCCTTCAACTTCTTTGAATGGAAGGGACAAATAGAGATATTCATGCTCAACAGAGGTCTTTACATAGTGTTACAGGGCATTGAGTTCGAACCAAATGGTGCTACAGAAAAAGCCAAGTATCTAAAAAAACTTGATGAAGCAGTTGGATTTCTATTCCTCAACATTTCCAAAGATATAATCTTTCATCTCGCTTGTGTGAAAACTTCCAAGGAGGTGTAGGCTAAGCTCAAATCCTTATTCGGGAAACAAGATGATTTAAGAGGACATTAATTGGAAAATGAGTCGATCTCATTGGGCCCCAGTAGTTTCGAATCCATCATAGATTTCTTCATAAGGTTCAAGAACTTGGTTGTGCAACTAAAACTCTGTGGAATTGAGAAAGAAGACAAGCAGCTGATTCTTGTTATTCTTTCAAAATTGGGACCAGACTATTATGTGTCTGTTTCCACCTTCCAAACAACAAATCAAAACATCCCAAACTGGAAAATTCCCACTCTAGATGCATTCATCCTCTCTCTCACAAAGGAGAAGGACACATTGGTGCAGGTCGGAGCAATAAAACCAAAGAGGGATCAAGCTCTTGCTGCAGAATAAAGGAAGAATGCGAATGGAAAGGGAAAGAAGAAGGGTAAGGAAAAGAAACCTTATGAGTAGAAGTCAAAGGAGAATCCCAAACAGATAGAAGGGACCTCGAATCCAAAGAGAGGCAAGCAAAAACAGAAAGAGAAGACCAAATTTCCATACTGTAACAAAGGTTTTCATCCAAAAAGTGTTTACATGAAGAAGACCATTGATCTCGTGGCCCATATTCTAGAGAAAAACAATCTTCCAATACCTAAAAATACTAGAAGAAAAGAAGTCGATCCTAAATCAGAGGACAAAGAGGGGTGTCATGCACTCATGGCTGGAACTTCGAATGAATCCTCCTTCATCATAGATTTTTGAGCATCAAGACACATGGCTGCTTCCAAGGATCTATTCTCTGAATTCGAACCCATTGTTGGGCCTTCTATCCTAATGGGAGATGATTCTAAAGTCTATTCGGAAGGGATTGGTAGAATCAATCTAGATCAGGGATACTTCAATGATGTGCTCTATGTGCCTACCATGTAATCTAACCTCCTTTTCATTTTATGAAATGACCCATACATGAGTTCCAAATAAAGTAATTTTTACTCCTAATGCTGTTGAAATACAAGAGATCTCTTCTGGAAAGACAATTTCACAAGGCATTGTAGATCACCGTTCTAACTCTATGAGTTCTCTAATTTCTTGTCTTACTCAAAACAAAGTGCACTTCTTACTCATGCAAATGAATCAAGCAGGCTTTGGCATGAAATGTTTGGGAACCTCAACTACAAATATTTACAAGAAATGCACAATCAGAAAATGCTTGAAGGGCTTCCAAACATCAGATTTTTTAAGGGCACCTGTAAAGGTTGCTTGATTGGTAAGCATACAGAGAACAAGTTTGACAAAGGAAATTCAAAGAGAGCCTCATATCCTCTTGAGTTGATTCACACTGGCATATCAGGACCTCTTCCTCACCTATCTTTGAATAATGCAAAATACATCTTAACATTCATAGATGATTATTCAAGATTCAGTTGGGTATATTTGCTAAATTTGAAGTCATAAGTCTTTTAATACTTCAAATTTTTTAAATATTATGTAGAAAAGTTCACTCGTAAGAAGATCAAGGTCCTTTGTACTGACAATGGAGGAGAGTATGTGAAAAATGATTTTCGGTTATTTTGTGCAGATGAAGGTATTGATATGCAGCACACTCTTCCCTACACACCACAGCATAATGGTGTAGCAGAGAGAAAGAACAGAACTTTGAAAGAGATGGAAAATTGCATGCTTGATTCTAAAGCATTTTCTCCTAGACTTTGGGCAGAAGTTGTCAATTGTGTTGCTTACCTACAGAATAGAGCTCCAAACAAAGGCCTGCAAGGAAAAACTCATTTCGAAGCATGGATGGGATACAAGCAAGATGTGTCTCATTTGAGAGTATTTGGATCCAAAGCTTAGGAAAGGATTCCTTCTGAGAAGAGGAGAGCCTTAGAGCCACAAAGAAAAGATTACATACTAGTTGGTTATGCACTGAGTGCAAAGGCCTATAAACTACTAGATATATATACCATGCATACATTTCTCGAGAGAAGTGTTCAGTTTGAGGAAAGGCCATTTCATGATGCACACCATGTCGATGAAGACAACTTTCCAACTACTCCACCACATCCTATTGAACAAGATAACGAAGCATCCTCTCAAGGATGTTCATATTTTGACTCGGAAAGTGAAGATGAGCGAACACTAGATCCAGATCCACAACAACCTGAAGATATAGCACCTGAAGATCCACCTCTTCTTCCAATATGGGCTACCAAGACCCTTGAATCTGCAGGTGATCTTGTTGGATATCCACAAGATCCAAGAAGAACTAGATCTGAGTTTCAAAATGCAAGGTTTGCAATCTCTCATAAAGCTCCATTTCTTGCTGACAGATGTTCTCTTATGATTGGATCAGATTCAAAAGCCTTCTTTGAGGCCTCCCAAGATCCAAGATGGATATCAGCTATGGATGAATAGTACCAATCTATTCAAAGAAATGAGACTTGGGATCTTGTTTATCTTCCTCCTGGAAGGAATCTTGTTCAATGTAAGGGGGTATAATGAACCAAGATGGGCTCAGATGGAGTCACAAGAAATTACAAGGCTCGCTTGGTTGCTAAAGGTTTCTCACAAGTTCAAGGGATTGAATATACAAAGACCTTCTCTCTTGTTGCAAAGATGGACTCCATCTGTCTTGTTTTAGATCTTGTTGCATCCAAGCACTGGAAGGTGCATCACATGGATGTTAAGAGTGCTTTTCTTCATGGAGATCTAAATGAAGCAACTTGAAGGATACATTGATGATACTTCATTAGTGTGTATATTGAGAATTCCTTTAATGGGCTCAAGCAGGCTCCCTGAGCATGGTATGCTAAGATGGAATCCTTTCTACTTTCACAATATGTTTAGAGATGCAAGTCTGATTCGAATGTCTACATGAGGCATGATGGTAACTCTCTTCTCCTTATTGTCCTTTATGCTGATGACTTATTGATTACATGGAGTCTCTCTTCATGCATCATATCTATCAAAACAACCTTGCACAAATCCTTCTCTATGTCATATTTGGGACTGCTAAAGCATTTTCTTGGTCTTGAGTCTCCCAGAGTGATTTATGAATCAAGATTGCATAGTCCAAGTATGCATCAGATCTACTTGACAGGTTTCATATGATAGAGTGCAAACCAACAACATTTCCTTTTCTTTCAAGTATTAGTATTGAGGATGGTTCTTCTTCACCTTTGGTGGATAGTACTTTGTATCAGTATTTGATCGGGACTCTTTTGTTTCTTACACATACTCGCCCTGATTTATCCTATGCAGTGAGTGTTGTATCCAGATACATGCAGGAGCCTCATGAGATTGACTGGAGGGCAGCCAAAAGGATCTTGCACTATGTGCAAGGGAAGAAGACCTATGGTATTCACTATGCAGCTGGGTCTCCATTGAACCTAGTTGGGTATACATATTCAAATTGGGACGGAGACAGCTCAGATCGGAAGTCTACATCAGGTTTTGTCTTCATGATTGGATCAGGTCCTATCTATTGGTCGATCAAAAAGCATATTTCTCTAGCTCTTTCATCAACTGACGCCGAGTACAGAGGTGCAGTAAATGCATCCACATAGTGCATCTGGTTGGAGGGCATCTTATCAGAGACAGTGCATCTACTTGCAAGGCATCTTTCATACTTCTTGTTGATTCTTCTCTGCAATAAACACTGTGAAATTGTGAGGTTTGTTCAAGCTTAGTGATCTACCCCTGTGGAATTTCACATGTACAAGTAGTAGAAAACCTTCCATAAGTGGTAGAAAACATTCTACTCCCATAGAATTGGCTACCACAACTATATGGAGTACGTTTAAGGGTTCACATTTCCTTGTACAAACACGCCCTCAAAATTATTTCAAAGAATCTAATATGAATCCATATGAAACTTCGTATGCATGAGAAATCCATAAGTTGGTGTAAGATCTCATTGGAATAAGTCTCCCTAATAAAAAGATAATAATTTCTCAGTTGAACAAAACAAACAATGCAGGCCGCATACTTTTGAAATTGAGCAATAGACTCATGTCCAATGATCTTGGCAAAGAGCCACACTATCTTATGATATGGGTTGGTAAGGTATGTAATATTTAGAACATGTGTCCTCAACCGCTCCTATTTTAGTTCAATCCTACATTTTTCTAATATGTAAAACTCACCACCTTTAGCACCTATGATGTCATGAGCATCCTTCAAAATGGCGTTGGTATAAAAGGCACAATTGATTTCCTCTATTCCTTGATTTTCATTATTTCATGTTCTAGGTTAAAGGAATTAACATACCAAATTGCAAAATCCTTGAAATTAAAAATGTCTACAACACAAACCACAAACCACTTGGACCAAGCCAAAGGTCCAATATTTTCTTCCTTTCCTCTACTCGAAGAAGTTCAAGAATTGGTGATACATGTTCAACCAATGCAAGGTTTTTTCATGAGAGGCTAGACTATTAGCAACATCTACAATAATGAACTAAGATAATCCTTTTTTCAGTGCCATCTTCCAACAATGCTCTGTACTGTGCCAATATCCTTTTTAGTTCTTAGTGAAAGTTATGTGTCACTTACTAATTTTATAAAAAAAGGTCTTGTATGTACCTATGAAACTCTTTATGAAACTCTTTTAAGGATCACATTAAACATTTTTAAATCCCTCACTAACTAAATGCCACATCTCATTTCATAATTGGTCACCTTGGTAGTGTGGGGACATGTATCTTGTGGTGGTGTGGGAAGATGAATGCAATATAAAAACCTCGAATGAGAAGTGATCAACCCCTTGCCTAATTCATTTCACTTTAGAATAAATAAGCATGCATAAGTGAGGGGTAGGGTAAGGGGGAAGAGGAATAGAACAACCCTTCCTACCTATTACATTTTGGGAGAAGTGAGTGATGCATGATGCAGGGGTGAAGGAAAGGAAAGAAATAAGGAGATGTGGAGTTATTCTATTGCATTCCACCCCCATATCACTAATCAATGATTAAGTGGCGTGACATGTGAGAGAGAGAAAAAGGCTCTAGGGAAAAGAAGAGACTTACTTGAATTCTATCCCATCGTCCTTTGATATAGAGTTCTTTGATACATAGTTATAAAAATTTATGAAATATCTCTCCAATGAAAGTTTTAATGAGGACTTTGTTAAGGGATTGAAGGAGCTCTTCAAAACTAAAATCACCCATCTTGATTTATTTTAGGTATCAAGGAAACATATCAACAATTTCAATTAGGTCATATGTATTATCTCGAATGGTCCTTCCTATGAATCATTTTTTTAAATTACCTCTCAATCTCTCATCAAAGTTGAATTTGAGGTAGAGTGAGATTGGAGGTTGCTAATTGGCATGTGGGAGTTCATTTGAAGCATGCCTTCAATTGAAATGAGACGTGTTGAAATCTTTGGTTCACTAATACTTTAACTTCATCTAGTGTTTTGTTGCTTATTTTAAATTCTCTTTTGTCCTCCTTTTAGTTTCTGTTATCTCAATATTTTTCTTGTAGATGAGGATTTTATTATTCCTAAAAATCCCCTCCTCTTTCAACTTGAATGCATAGGCTCATATATGAATTTAATTTATCATGGTTAAGGTCTACATTAAATTACCTATTGAATACTTTTCTATAGAGGTTAATCAATATCTCAAAGCAAGGGAAATCATTTGTTTCAATGATTGTATTGATTTGGATTGTTGACTTGGTGAAGAATCCATTGGTTATGAAGGAGACCCCTTGTCTCATTAATTATCCATCTTTCTCATTTTTCATTTGACTTATTTCCTTTAGTTCAACTTATTATCATATTATCTCTAGTAGCGAATATTAGATTATAAAGCTTAATATATATATTTTTAGGAATCTTTAGATTAATATAAACATTATCAGGTCTTATATTACAAAGTTATTTAGGGCTCTTTCCAAGGGCCTTCAAAAGTACTAACTTGAAGTATAATCCTTAGATCTTAGAGGTTCTTTGGGGGGATAATTTTAAATTGATCATGGCATCTCCTTTGGTTTCATTTTTATGCCAATGAGGCTTCTTCATATTTAATCTTGTTTTCCTTTGGGCCTTCTTCCTTTTTAATTATGACTTTAAACTTATTATGTTGTGAGGTCTTGTGCATTCTTAACATTAACAAGATTAAAGTTTGAGAATGTAGGCTTTCACAATTCATTATAATAATGTAGTATTGTTTGGAGGATAATTTGTGTCAAATACATGAAATGTATCGAATGTTTCGAAGTGGACACTCTAACGATCATAATTGGCAAAAAAATCTATGAAAGATTTATAATGAGAAGAGAATACCATCAATTTGGATTTTATAAATGAGGCATAAGAAAGTTAATTGGTAAATATTTAATAAATTCATCAGAAGATCAAGAAGAACTAAATAATCTAAATAGGGAATAATAAATTCAAGGGTTAAATAAAAGTTCTAATGGACCGTAACCAGTTAAACTTTCTAATGGACCGTAACCAGTGAAACTTGATCAAGTAAGGAACTAATTAAATGTACATAAAAATGGATAAATAGAGATGAGTGGAAGTTAAAAGTAAAAAGCATATAAATATAAAGAGAAGAAAGGTAAGGAGTTGAAAAAAGGGAATTAATAGTGAGAAAGGTAGTAAAATATCATGTTAATTCTAAAGTTAAAAAGGGATTTAAATAACCAATCAAAAGAAAAGGGGGAATTTTAAATAAAAATATTAATAGATGATAAAAAATGAAGAATCCCTTATTATTATTATTATGAGAAGAAGGAACTAAAAGGTGAAAGGTGATGAGAGGATACAAATTTAAAATCAAAATGAATAAAATTAGTTATAAAAATAAAGACAAATTAGGAGATGACATAAACTTAAGGTTTAAATTATAGGTTCAAGAAAAGCAATTAAAAGATGAGGGGGTTAGGTTAAGAAAGATTAAGGATGAAGGAACAAACAAACATGAAAGAATGGGAAGTAGGGAATGATTTAATGATGATGTCTAGTGTTATAATAGTGCTCGATAATTGCATATTTTAAAATATGGTTATGGAGTAGTCTATTTATTCTAAGTTTTGGACTTTATGATGGGTTTTGGTCAAAATACGGTAAATTTTCTTTTGTTAAAATCTAAAATTGGAAGTGTTTAAATTGTATTTTTGAATTCATAAATAGATTCAGGACCCTCGAATACCCCTATGGCACCCAAATTACGCAATTTCCATAAATGATACATGTAATTCTAAGAATTTTTAAAGATTGCCAACCGAACTCTGAAACAAAATAAGACGGAAAATATGTTCGGAAAAAGTTGAAAAACTAGAATATTTAGACTACACCTATGATTATGCAAAGCTTCATCTATATTCTCCTTGAGACATGTGTGAAGTGATAAGTTGGTTTGGCCAATATAGGGTTTTCCACAAGAGTAAGGAATTCGATAGACACAATGAGATAGAAAAATGGTCTAACTTGTATTTAATGGATCCAAGTAATTGTTTAAGGGATTTGTGAGGTTTAAAGAGAGCTTTAATTCTATCTTTAGCTACAATTTGGGTAAGCCGTCAATGATGCCATGAATGTAAGGAAGAAGTAGAGTGGTTGTTTCTAGGTTTGGGATTAGGATGAAGGACAACTCAATTTAAAGGATTTGTTAATTTAAGATAAAGAGTAGTCATTAGAATGAAGAGTGTTAGTGAGGTGGGTTGGCACTTTTTTGGGGGGGAATTAAGGGGTAGAGATTTGAATAGCTTTTGGAATGAGAGTTTTTAAAACAAATGATTTTTTAGCATGACAATGGTGTATATTGGTGTGGAGGTATGCATTGGTATGAGTTGATGGGAAAGAAATCCATTGGTTTGACGTGTGGCAATAACATCCAAAAAAGGAAGGGAATGGTAGATTGTTCATTTTCCATTTTGAATTGGCTATGAGGAGACACCTTATTAAGGTGATGTCCAAATGAGTTAAGAGAAAATTGGCCATGGAGCCAAATGACAAAGGATCTAACACAAACTATCATATTAAAATTAGAACTAATCAAGATCCAAGCAATAATGGCTAAAGTGGAAAGACAAATTTTAAATGCTATATCTATTCAATGGTAAAAGAGATACACTAAATTTCCCAAATCTTACAGTGTGACAAAAAGAATCCAACAAATACTTCATTTACCCATTTATTACAAGTTTTTTAACATTAAGTTTAAAGAGCCAATATATTGATCTAAAATGGAAAGATAGACACTTAATCCACATGTGAGATCGAGACACCCCACAAGGCAAAGTTGCAATGAAGAAATATTTTAAAGCCATAATGATAGGGATTATAGACTTAGCAAAGTAATGTTGTATGGTTTAAAGACATAATAAATTAATATTATAGAAAGAGATGAATATACAAGTTATTATTTCATGGGAAAATTATCATAGCAAATAAAAAACCAATAACCATTTTTTTATAAATAATTAAAAAATTAAAAATTGACGTTGTAAGAAATCAAGGCAATGTGTAATTTTTTATTACTCAAATTTAAAACTTTCAAACTCAATGTTTGAAGAATCATTAATAAAACCTTGGTAATAACAAATCTTTAGCAAATATATAAAAGTACTCTATAAGTTAGAAACCTACAGTAAAAATGTGGAAACTTACAATACAACGTTGAAAAACTTATAATGTATCATGATAAAAAAACAACACAAATATAAAAGAAGGGTTATTGAAAACAATCAAATAATTTTTTATGTAATAAAATATGAATGAAAAATATATATAATAATAATCAGCAACTGGAGACTGGGTTGGTATTCGCGTGACATGAGATTCAGGGATCCAATCCGGCTACCACTATACCCGTAGGTGCCCCACACACCCTGCAAACATGAGACATCAGGGTAAAGCCAAATGTGATTTAAACTCATAACCTCCAATTTACAACATGTACATGTGACTTCATATCAATGAACCGCCAACACTTGAATATTATCATGGACAATACCTATATTAAAATTATTATAGACGATGCCTATATTAAAATTATTATATTAAATCACTACATTCTCCAATTTAGAAAAACTCTTAATCTAAAAAGTGCCAGGAACTTAAAGTATGAGTCAATTCAACAAAATAACATCGACTAAGAAACTTAAAATATGAGTCAATTCAACAAAATAACATTGACCATCAGAATCAATTTTTAAGAGAAACACATTGAATATACCTCAATATCGTCTAGTTAAAAAAGCCCCCTCAACTTCATATTTATACTAGTGAAACTTAAATATACGTTTCTTTATTTCTTTCATTTTAAATAACATAAATATTATTATAAATTTTACATTTTGTCGTTTAAAACACCTTTATTTCAATGTAAGCAAATAACGAATTAATTTTGAAAAAAATAATTCCTTCATAATTAAATCAATCTATAAAACCTAAATCCATTACATATTACATCATTGGCCGTATCAAAGGTCATTGATAAAAACAGACGCGCACCATTTTGAATATGAAAAATAATCTGACTTGCTTTCAATAGACAGGTTCTACACTCTTGAATTCTCTTAATTTGCTGGTCTCTCCTTAATTTGAATTAATTCTCTTAATTTGCTGGTTATAGAGTTACACATTTGACCCTAAAACTGGTAAAAATGATAAAGAGACGATGCATAAAATACCCTGGGAGGAGATGCCGCTCCTTTGTGATGTTGGGAGTTGTTCCCTTCTCTTGAGCACTGCTCTTCCATCTTTAGACAACAATCATTTAATGCTTCTTAATATATTCAGAAGTGTAAAAAAATGACACAACTCTTGCCAACAATGTAAACGAATGAATTAGATTCCAGCCTTGTTCATAGAATTAATTCATTAGGTCGGAAGTTGTGGTTGAATTGTATTATGGATAAGAATATTGATATCATGGATGGTTTTATTTTTGTAATCCATGTAATATAGTGTTGTAAAAGAGCTTAATTTCAATTCATAATAATTACAAATAGATAATGTATACTAATAGAAATTTGTTTGAACAATTAAAATGCAAAAAATATTACCATTGTAAGAATAATGACAAGACTCAAATATTTTTGTTATTGACTTGACAAACTAAAATGTGGCAAAACTTTGGCCATTTGATGCAATTGCATCAATGTTTGTTGTATTTGAATTGCTAAGCAAATTGGATATGCTTCGTCTCAATCCTCTAGAATTAATTGAATTTGATGTCAAATCCTCTCGAATGCTCTTCAACACTGTTGCCACAACTTTCATAGTTGGTCTTTCTTCTTGTGAATGTTTCAAACAAAGAAAACCAATATGTAGCATAGAAACTAGGCATTTGTATACATTGTTTTCTTCAAATTCATCTCCATCCAGCTCACTAAAAAGACCACTATCAATTACCTCTTTTACTCTATTTGGAAATGCTAAGTTCACCCAGTTGTGCAAGTTTAGGTCTCCAATAAACATGTCACTTGTTGGTTGTTTTCTAGTAAGAATTTCCAATAATAGAATGCCATAGTTGTAAACATCTCCTTCAGTAGAAATTATCCCGCTCAATCCATACTCTGTAGTAAATACATACCATCATTAGATTTTGCTAATCCAATGAATACAATATTATTAATGATAAAAAAACAAGTGAAAGTGATTATTTAAAAAGTCATACCTGGGGAAATGTAGCCCATGGATCCTCTCAAAGAAAATGTTGAAGTTAGTGAAGCAGTAAAGCTTTCACCAATTACTCTTCCAATACCAAAATATGTTACATGGGCTAACATATCTCTATCTAAAAGTACATTTCTAGGTTTTATATCACAATGCACTACTTGCACAAAGGAATCATGATGAAGATACTTCATTGCATATGCCACATCTATGGCAATATCTAATCGATTTTTCAATCTTAACTCGCACACATCTTCACCATTGTTGGCATCTCTATCGGGATACAAATGTTTCTCCAAGCTTCCATTAGGCATAAACTGGAACACTAAAGCTTTGAAATGGAGGTTGGAACATGAGGTTATGATTTTCACCAGATTTTGATGTTGAACCTTTCGCAAGATACTGCATTCTTCTTTAAAACTCTGCTCACCCTGGTCATTTTGCAACTGGAAAACCTTCACAGCAACAAGTGTGCCATCATTCAAAATTCCCTTATACACTAACCCAAAACTACCTGTTCCCAACAAGTTGGCTCCATCAAATCCATTAGTTGCTATGTGAAGCTCTTGATATCAGATCCTTCAGTTCTCTAACTTTTGGAAAATAGATCTGGAGACATCAATGTTTTGTATATGCATATTCCCTCTCCATATGCATCTTAAAAGCATACAACATAGTATAAAAGCAATAACTCCACTCATTGAAAGTAATACTCGTTTCACAATGGTAGGATGACGCTTTGGTGTTGGGCAATCATATAACTAGATTTTTTTTAGTCCACAAAGGTTGGGATTTCCATTTAAGGAAATGACAGTTGATTGATTTTCAAAAAATCCTCCTTTTGGAATTTCCCTATCGAGCTTGTTAAATGACAAATTCAAATATTGAAGCATTTTCAACTTGTTGAGAGTAGTTGGTATTGTACCAGACAAGGAGTTGGAAGAGAGATCTAGGCTCATGAGACTTTGTAAATTTTCAAGTAAATTTGGTATAGATCCTTGGAAGGAATTGTGAGATAAATTCAAAGAAAATAGTTCAACACAACTTCCAAGTTTAGATGGAATGGCTCCAATCAAGTGATTGCCAGAAATGTCTATAACTTGAGCCATAGCAATTTTACCAATCTCCACGGACAAATATTCTTCTAATAAATTCCATGACAAATTCAAATAAAAATGTAGATTATGAAGTTCAACAATTTCTGGTGGTATGCTTCCAATGAACCTATTGTGAGACAAGTCAAGCAATTCCAAATTTGTGCAGTTTCCTAGGTTGGAAGGTATCTTTTCTGATAATTGGTTGTGATGAAGGAGGAGTCTTCTTAGTTGTTTAAGGGGTGCCAAGGAATCAGGAAAATTTCCAGAGAGCATGTTTTGACTGATGTCCAAGAGACCTAGTCGTTGTAATTGTGTGAAGTCATTAGGGATGTTTCCTTCTAATTTGTTGTTTCCTAAATCCAATCTTTCTAAGTTTTTAAGGTTTCTTAAAGATGGAATGCTACCATTTAAAAGATTTCGAGATAAATTTAAATATGTTAAGCTACTAAGATTTCCTATATGTGGAGGAATGTTTTTGTTTGCCAATGTCAAATAAGACAAATTGGTAGAAACGTTTCCTATGGTAAAAGGTAGGACACCAGTTAGTTTATTGTTTTCTAGGTGTATTTCTTGAAGAAGTGAACAATTTATAAGAGCTATAAGAAAGGGCATGGTTGTAACATTTCCACTATCAAGTTGATTATAGCTCAAATATAATATTTCAAGGATGGATAGCTTACCCAACTCTAGCAGCACACTCCCAGTCTCCCACTCAATTTGTTGTAGCTTAAAAGAGAAATGTGAGTTTCGAACAATTTCCTATGGAATTTGGTATGGTTCCACTAAATTGATTTCCCCATAAATAAAGCTCACTCAAGTTGAAGAAATTTGGCAAAAAAGTAGGAATGGTGCCTGCCAATTCATTTCCTTCCACGGAAAAAGCTTGCAAATTAATGAGTAAACCCAATTCTTGTGGAATATTGCCTGAGAATTCACAACGGCACTAGTCAGATGATTTTAACCATTTTTAAAATAATCCACGCCAAAACCTTTCTAAGAAAATAAGGAATAATACATGTGAAGTTGTTTCCTCCTAAGAAAAGCTGCTCCAGCTGTGCGAGGGAACCCAACTCCTTGGAAATACTTCCAGTCAGACTATTGTAGCCTAAAGAGAGTAATGTGAGTTTCGAACAATTTGCAATGGAATTTGGTATGGTTCCACCTGTGCGAGGGAACCCAACTCCTTGGAAATACTTCCACTCAGACTATTGTAGCCTAAAGAGAGTAATGTGAGTTTCGAACAATTTGCAATGGAATTTGGTATGGTTCCACTAAATTGATTTCTCGATAAATAAAGCTCACTCAAGTTGAAGAAATTTGACAAAAAAGTGGGAATGGTGCCTGACAATTCATTTCCTTCCACGGCAAAAACTTGCAAATTAGTGAGTAAACCCAATTCTTGTGGAATATTGCCTGAGAATTCACAACAGCACTAGTCAGACGATTGTAACCATTTTTAAAATAATCCACGCCAAAACCGTTCTAAGCAAATAACGAATAATACCTGTGAGGCTGTTTCCTCCTAAGAAAAGCTGCTCCAGCTGTGTGAGGGAACCCAACTCCTTTGAAATAGTTCCAGTCAGACTGTTGTAGCTTAAAGAGAGTAATGTGAGTTTCAAATAATTTGCAATGGAATTGGGTATGGTTCCACTAAATTGATTTCTGGATAAATAAAGCTCTCTCAAGTTGAATAAATTTGACAGAAAATGGGAATAGTCGCTGACAATTCATTTCCTTCCACGGCAAAAACTTGCAAATTAATGAGTAAACCCAATTCTTGTGGAATATTGCCTGAGAATTCACAACGGCACTAGTCAGACTATTTTAACCATTTTCAAAATAATCCACGCCAAAACCTTTAACAAATAAGGATAATACCTGTGAGGCTGTTTCCTCCTAAGAAAAGCTGCTCCAGCTGTGTGAGGGAACCCAACTCCTTGGAAATACTTCCAGTCAGACTGTTGTAGGAGAGCACCAAGTAAGCCAAATTTGTGCAGTTGACAAGATCATTTGGGATGCTTCCCTCTAATTGATTGCTATATAACGAGAGCGTCTTCAAATGAAAGAGGCATCCCAGCTGAATTGGGATATGACCATGAAGCGCATTGTTCGAAAGATCTAAATAGTGGAGAAACGTCAAATTGCCAACGGAAGGAGAGATGGAGCCCCCCAGATCCATGGAACTGAGGTCGAGGGAAACGACTCTGCCCATGTGACGGCGGCTGCAGGTGACGGCAGTCCCGTTGCAGAAGGGGAGTGCTGGAGTCCAGTTGGCCATGGGAGCATGAGGATCGGAGGTGAGCTCATTCTTGAATGCCAAGAGCAAGTGTCGATCGTCGTGAGACGAGTGTGTGGAGGACAAGGAAATGAAGAGGAAACATAGAAAATAAAAATGGAGTAACGACATGGTACTTCAAATGGAGAGAGCAGAGCAGAGGTATGTGAGCAAGAGGGACAGAGGTATGATAGGAAATGGCACAAGAGAAATGGAGAGAGCAGAGGTATGTGAGGAAGAGGGACTCCCACGGCATGTATTTATAAACGGAAAGAGAGAGACAGAGTGCCGTGGTGAAGACGAAGAAGAGGCATTGCTGTAACGAGTGCAGGAAGATATGGACGACTGTGGGATTTAATTAGAGAGATCTTCTCTTTTTCTTCTGACATATTTTTTTGATCTGGATGATATCAAAAGCCATGTCATCCAGGTTTTGGGCAGTAAGCCTATGCTGCAAATTTCCGTAATTTGCCAATTTTATTTCATCATAAAGAGTCTCCTCAAGAGTGGAAGACTTACAAGGAAGGAATTACTTTTTTATTTGGCCATCAGTAGAAAATTGTCTAAAAGGGGAATCAGGAATATTTCTTCCTGGAATGAAGGACCTTTGTCCTTGAGAGACAATTTCCATGCCAGCACCGCTCCTTGGCAAGGTAGAGAACATACCAAGGGTAGGAGGATTGCTTATCTTATGGTGTTGAATTCTCTGGACAATCTTTTTATAGGCCGGGCAATTCGAATGTTGGCCACGGTGCTCTGTGTCATGAAGACCAAAATAAGAAGGCTTAGGAGAAGAAAGTGAACTGGCTTCAACTTGTCGTCTAGCATTCTGGTAAGAAGAATTAGAGCACGATCTGATGAGAGGAGGAGTAAACCTAGGATTTGGTGTACCCTCAGGAAGACGGAAAGAGTTAGATGAACGTTCAAAGGTTATGGGTTGAGATGCAAAGAACTGAGCTTGTCATTCTAGATTTCTCAGCTCTTTATACTTAACTTCCCATTGTCTGGGATAGTTAATTCCTGTCCAGTCAAAAGTAAATGGAGTTGACTGTTTGGATTTATCGCTTTCCACCACGCTGTGCAGATGCGAACTCTGATGGACTTGTTTTCACAAAGGTGGAAGGGTATCATTTCCAAACCGGATGACCACACAGCCTCTAAGCTGAATTATTTTTGAACCTGTATCCATGTTAAAGCCTTTCGGAAGGATATATGCTTTAAGGAGATCATAAATATATGGGTCGTCAAGGCTAACAGAATATTTGGGATAAACAGTTCCATAACTAGGGCCATCATGTAAAGGGGCAGTAAAACCACAAATTATTGCATCAGAAAAGTTGCGATGACGAGTATCAATAGCAACGTAAAGAGAAGAAACTGGAAGATATGGTCATACTAAAGGACCCAAACCAAGCTTTATTGCGCCTAAATACGCATATTTGTAACCTTGGGATTTAGCCCAATCTATTTGACATTTATCAATCAGATTAATATGGACGGGCTCATCCTTATCAGTGAATGAGACATCTATTGAACTTAATTTAATCTTAGTAGCAGTCTTATATTGCCACCATGAAAGTTTGTATACATCTTTTGGCAGAATAGCAGGGAGTTGCCAATTTTTTGAGGGATTCAAATCTTGGATATTGATGATGGAAGAAGAATTAGATGTTTCATTTAGGAAAGATGATCGGCGATTAGCTAGAGATACTTCTGTATCATTCTCAATTTGACAATCTAATTTGTGGAGCGAAACTGCATCCATTGAAGGATCCATGGAACACTTACCTGTATCGGGCAGTAAAGGGATTAAAAGCACACACTTGGGTCTCCTACCAAAACTCACTCAGAGTTACTCACAGAGGATTTATGGTGCCTATCCTACGGATATGACCTCAGACTAAACTCGGAGAACCCTTTCAATCCCACAAAGTCCTTCAATAAACCTCAATTGAGTGTTACTCAATCTACCAGAGCAGCTTCAGATTGTAAAACTTGTCACTACACAGAAATATATAGCAGATAACAGATATAAAGCAATTTAAAACATCACTTACAGCAAGAAACACAGTTCTGGCTCTGATACCAAATTGATACCAAATGCACCAAGATCGATTTTCAGTATATCCTTATCCTTGCTTCCAAATCTTAAAAACTTTCATAAACAACGTGCATACATTACAGACATAGCTCAGATCGGCTTTGGACATCGAAGCTCATCACTGAAGACACACAAACTAATACCACTGCACAATGTACTGAGTCCGTTTAGGTTTCAAACATCAGTAACACTCATGGCTATTCCAAAGCTCCTGGGAGTCTCAGCATATATCGTCTAGTATTACACCCTTTGGGAACTCAAAGGAGCCGAAGCAACCTTCTGCTCGTTTCCCCACACTCAGACATAAACTTTACAAAAGACTCAAACTTGTAGAGCATTCAACACATGAAATCATAAATGACAGAGTCCATTACAATGGTCTCAAGGGCTTTATTTATACATATTCAACCAGTATCCCAGTGACCAAAAACTGACAACTATGAGTCATAAAGTAAGATTCGGGGTGACAGGTGGGGACAACCACCGCCATTATCTCGTCCCTTGGAGTCTACCAACATGTGGGGACCTGAATATTACATTAGATAGACACCGACTAAAGCAAAAGTAAACAGTGTACAAAGTGGAGCATAAAGCGGCCCATCATGCCTTTCAACTAGTCATGAGGATCCCATCCTTGCAAGCAGATGCACCTTTCTTGACCATCGCCGAGATCAGCCCCACCGCACGGGCACATGAAAACTGGGAAGTCATCATCTGAGTCCGGGTAATCTTCAACAAGCTCGGGATCAGGATCACCGAAATCTAACGACGGATAGAGATTGAAGTCAAAACACTGTTCGACATCAGAACCGAGCAGTACTTGATTTGGAGCACAAATGAAGTCTCCTTGAAATAAAGATTCAACCCTGTAATTTAGCGGAATTCGCTTTGTATGAGTCTTAGCATCTATCTGATTGCCATGTTGATCTCTTTTGACAAACTTCTGTGAGGTATAAATAGTCTGACCCAAAGGAGTATAACAGCCACCAAGATGCCGCAATTTGAATTTGAACCACATATGGTTCTGGTCAGCGATCTACATGTCTTCCTGTAAATGGAGGATGAAATTCGCCCTTCTTTGGATCCAATCTTTGCGTGGGCAGAACCTGTCTAAATGAATTTCAGTCCAACCAGACCACTTATTAGTCAACAAATTTGAAGGGTCCGCACATATAACAATAGACCTTTCTTCTCTGCAAAACTGAGGGATCAGGTTGTAAGTTGACCATGTGAGATTTCCATCACCAATATCAACATACCAAACTAGACCTTCATCTTCTTCGTTGTAGTCAACCCATATTTCTCTGCAACTTCTTAGCTTGTCTTGGGCACGTTGAAATCCTCTGAAAGCATATTTTTCCCAATGCTCTAAAATTTGAAACTTTAGCGGGGAATCAAGGATTTGTTTGATTAAGGTAACAGAGAGAAACTTCTCTGCATCCCTTCTATTGGCATGCTCCAAAGTAAGCTGTCTTTCTTCTGGAGTCAGGGACTCATCCCATGGTTCAAGAAATAAGCCCTCTTGCTGATTTCGGGAGTAATTAGGTCTCACCAAAGCTTTTTCTTTACCTTTCTTAGACTACTGAGAGCTGGATGCACCTGGTTTAAACATATTCAGCTGAGGAGGCTTTGGTTGCTCTCTGGTTAACATGTCAGCCACACAATTTAGATAGCCGGGTTTATAAACAATGGAAAAATTAAAATTACCTAACCAAATAAACCACTTTAAAATTCTACTACTATTTTCTGCCATTAGGTTCTCATTTTTAAAGATACCTCGCATTATTTTTAAATTTGTTCTAATTACAAATTTAACAGGCTTAAGAAATAATCTAAAATGATTGGCAGTTTTCTTAACAACTAGAATCTCCTTGTGGCTTGATGGATAGTTTAGCTCAGTTGCTTTGAAGGAACCAAATCCATAACCACATATACATTCCTTGCCGTCTATGATTTCAATGAGGACACCACCCCAAGCATTTGATGAAGCATCAGTTTCAATCACGAGTTGACCTGTTCCTTGCGGGAGTGATAAAGCAGGAAGTTCTTGGACTTTGTCTTTAATTTTTTGCACAGCCGAAGTCATTGATGGAGACCATTTAGGCGGATTCTTTTTCAATCTCTGCTGCAAGACGTGAATGTCTCTAGCTTGGCCTTTGTAGAATGGTCTTATGTAATTCAAACTACCCAAGAATCTTTGGAGTTGGACTTTTTCAAAGATCTGATCTGGGAATTCGGCAAACACACTGAGGACATGTTGTTGCAGAATGACTTGTCCTTTATTCAGTTTAAAACCAAGAAATTCAATTTTGGTTTTACCAATTTCCATCCTGCTTTTGGAGAGAACAAGACCATGCTTAAACACCAAATTGTAAAACTCATGTAGATGTTCTAGATGTTCCTGCAAATTCCTGGAACATATCAAGATATCATCTATGAACACTAATGCCCATTTCTTGTCACGAAAGATATCTTCCATGCGTTTCTGAAATTATGATGGGGCATTATTGATTCCGAAGGGTAGCACTTTCCACTGGTATTGACCATGTGGAACAACAAATGATGTCTTTTACCTATATTTAGCATCAATCCCTATTTGATAAAAACCATATTTCAAGTCGAACTTGCTAAAGATTGTGCAGCCAGCTATCTTTCGCAATAAGCTAGCTTTGTCAGGCAATGGATACCTAACCTTTTGTAATACAACATTGAGTGGTTTATAGTTTACCACTAACCTTGGCTTTCCTGTCTTGATATCAGAATGTTTATTTACCACAAAGGCTCTACAAGCCCATGGACTCTTTGAGGGTTCGATCAATCCTTTAGAGAGGAGCGCTTTTATCTCTAAAGCACAGAATTCACATTCTGAAGGTGCCATAAGCCATGCAGAGGCTTTCATTGCTTTGTGCTTCTGAAGTGGATCAAAAGGCAGAGAGACAAAAAATTTCTCTCTTGTCCAGAAAACATTTGGGCTTTCTGAGCAACAGTCTTTTTCTAGCTTAGCTGAGATTTCTGCAAGAGATTTTTCTTTATGCATCTCTACGTAAGCTATGCATCTTTCCATCTTAAACAGTTCTGCAACTTTTGGTTTTGACTCAGGCTTTACTGCAGGACTGAAACACTTGGGTTTTGCTTCTAAGGAAAGAGGACAAGTAATAGATTTTCCATTCAACATACAGGAGAACAACAATTTTTGATGTAATTTATGCTGTACTTTATTCGACGGTTGAATCATGAACATCTTTGTACTATTTGATTCATTTTTTGAATATCAAAAGTAGTTTTTTTTTCGCTGGAAAAAAAAACAATATAACCAACTATAATTTATAAAAAAAATTCCATATTATTTTAAGTAAAAATAAATATTAAATTTTATATTCACAAAAATAAATAATATAATGTTGTTTTTTTATATAAAATATGATCTCACGAAAACTACTTCGACAAATTCGAAATTCATCTCACATAATGATATCATTAAGGAGAATTAAATTTTACTTCACTTCCATTAATAAACTACGATTTTATTAACAGTGATTGTGGTGGTACCAAAAAGGCCCTACCAAAAGAAACCAATCGTTCAGCTTCTATGCTACTTCGGTTGGATACTCTTTTGATATACATTGTGAAGATTATGACAAAGATGTGTCTTTTCTAAGATTCGTTGTTAGAACCCGGCAAAGCTAAGCCAGAAAGGTAGCTTCACGAAATTAGGGAAATTAACTCTTAGCAACAACAACCCCATAATAGATAATAGTCTTTTCATTGCTGCATGAATGAATACTCCTGCAGAGAAGAACAACAGGACCAGATAATATTTAATTATAACTTGCTTACTCACTATAGGAAGGACTCGACCAAGAATGACTAACTATTCTTAAGGTGAATGGAAACTACATTCTAGCACATGGGGAGCACCTTAATATGAAAGGATTTGAAACAATTCACATGGAGATTGGAAACAAGTCTGCCCTCGATGCAGTTGATTTTCCAGTACTTCTATTCAGGCAATGTGGTGGCAATCTATAAGTTATAGGCGGAGAAAAGATTTGGTGGTGGTGATCTATAAGATGTAGGCTGAGAAAAGATTTAACTTCTGTTGCTTTTATGGGACAAGCCCAGTATTTTTATTGAAATGAAATCCTATGGTATGCCTTACGTCCAAGGGTAATGCTCCTAAAGGAAACATTACATTGCATATCATTCAGAGCAGATGGTTCATCTGTTGATAGAAAGTAGTAGCAAGTATCCATACAAATTACTGGCAGGTATCCATTGCGAATACAAAGATTAGCTAGAAGTTTGATTATTTGCTTTCTGGTTTTGGGCATATGCTGAATGTTGTACTTCATCCTTTGCTTTGAGGTCTAGAAGGTTTCATTTTAGCTTTCACATACACAATTCTGGAACATCAACTTTTACTACTTTTATATATCTTCAATTTTATATATCTTCAAGAAAAGGAAACAGATTTAGAAGAAGGAAAGTGAATAAGAATGATAAGAAAAATACTGACCTAGCCATAAGATTTAACACTGCTAATATCTGAAAGTTACACAGGCTTTGCAATACATATTTATCTTCCCATTCAATTGAATCAATATTCTCTTAGGTAAAATTTCAATTGCCCTTCACATTAAAAAATCAAATGTTTCTTAATATAATAAAAAATATCAGGAAATGATACTTAACTTTTTCTCTTAGGTAAAATTTCAATTGCCCTTTAAATTAAAAAATCAAATGTTTCTTAATATAATAAGAAGTATCAAGAAATGATACTTAACTTTTGCCAACAATGTAAACGACTTGATTAGACTCCAACATGGTTCATAGAATTAATCCATTAGTCAACCATGTAAACCACTTGATTAGAATCCAACATGGTTCATAGAATTAATCCATTAGTCACTTCATTAAGTTGAAAGTTATAAATGAATTTTAAATGATAATCCTTTCATCTATAAGGGTAAAAAGACTACAATATATTTTTAGACAATTCATTTCATGGATAAGAATATTGACATCAAGATGGATAATAAATCAAAGCAAATACATAATAAATCAAATCTTGACATCAAGGATGAATAATAAATCAAACTAAATAGATAATAAATCAAATCTTGACATCAAGGATGGATAATAAATTAAACCAAATGGATAATAAATCAAACCAACTATAGATTTGTAGTTTACTTAATATAGTGTCGTAAAAGAGCCTAATTTGCATGGACAATAAACACAAATAGGTAATACATACTAACAGAAATTTGTTTGAAAGACTAAAGTACAAAAATATTGTCATTCTAAGAATAATGACAAGACTGAAATTCTTTTGTTGTTGACTTGACAACCTAAAATGTAGAATAACTTTGGTCATTTGATGCAATTGCATTATTGCTTGTTGCATTTGAATTGCTAAGCAAATTGGATAAGCTTCGTTTCAATCCACTAGAAGTACCTGAATTTGCTATCAAAATCTCTTTGATGCTCTCCAACACTCCTACCACAACTTTCATAGTTGGTCTTTCTTCTCGTGAATGTTTTGAACAAAGCAAACCAACATGTAGCAAAGAAACTAAGCATTTGTATACATTGTTTTCTTCAAATTCATCTCCATCCACCTCACTAGAAAGACAATTGCCAATTACCTCCTTTACTCTATTTGGAAATGCTGAGTTCACCCAATTGTGCAAGTCTAGGTCTCCAACAAACATGGAACTTGTTGGTTTTTTTCTGGTAAGAATTTCTAATAATAGAATTCCGTAGCTGTAAACATCTCCTTGAGTAGAAATTGTTGTACTCAATCCATACTCTACATTAAATACAGACCTTCATTAGATTTTGCTCATCCAAAGAATGCAATATTATTAATGAGAAAAGACAAGTGAATGTGATATTTTAAAAGTCAATACCTGGGGCAATGTATCCCATGGATCCTCTCAAAGCAAGTGTTGAAGTTAGTGAAGTAGTAAAGCTTTCACCAATTACTTTTGCAATGCCAAAATCTGTTACATGGGATGACATATCTCTATCCAAAAGTACATTGCTAGGTTTTATATCACAATGGACTACTTGCACAAAAGAATCCCAATGAAGATACTCTATGGCATGGGCCACATCTATGGCAATGTCTAATCGAGCTTTCAATCATAATTCACACACATCTTCACCATTGTTTCCATCTCTATCAGGATACAAATGTTTCTCTAAGCTTCCATTAGACATAAACTCGAATACTAAACTTTTGAAATGAAGGTTGGAACATGAGGTTATGATTTTCACCAGATTTCGATGTCGAACCTTTTGCAAGACACTGCATGCTTGTTTAAAACTCTTCTTAGCTTGGTCATTTTGCAATTGGAAAACCTTCATAGCAACAAGTGTACCATCATTCAAAATTCCTTTATATACTAACCCAAAACTACCTGTTCCCAACAAGTTGGCCCCATCAAATCCATTAGTTGCTATGTGAAGCTCTTGATATGAGATCCTTCGATGCTCTAACTTTTGGAAAATAGATCCGGAGACATCAATGTTTTGTATATGCATATTCCCTCTCCATATGCATCTTAAAAGCAGACAACATAGTATAAAAGCAATAACTCCACTCATTGACAGTAATACTCGTTTCACAATTGTAGGATGACCCTTTGGTGTTGGACAATCAAATAACCGGAATTTTTTTGGTCCACAAAGGTTAGGATTTCCATTTAAGGAAATGACAGTTGATTGATTTTTAAAAAAACCTCCTTTTGGAATTTCCCCACCGAGCTTGTTAAATGACAAATTCAAATACTGAAGCATTTTCAACTTGTTGAGAGTAGTTGGTATTGTACAAGACAAGGAGTTGGAAGAGAGATCTAGGCTCATGAGACTTTGTAAATTTTCAAGTGAATTTGGTATAGATCCTTGGAAGGAATTGTGAGATAAATTCAAAGAAAATAGTTAAACACAACTTCCAAGTGTAGATGGAATGGCTCCAATCAAGTGATTGCCAGAAATGTCTATAGCTTGAGCCATAACAATTTTACCAATCTCCATGGGAAAATATCCTTCTAATAAATTCCATGACAAATTCAAATAAAAATGTAGATTATGAAGTTCAACAATTTCTGGTGGTATGCTTCCAATGAACCTATTGTGAGACAAGTCAAGCAATTCCAAATTTGTGCAGTTTCCTAGGTTGGAAGGTATCTTTTATGATAATTGGTTGTGATGAAGGAGGAGTCTTCTTAGTTGTTTAAGGGGTGCCAAGGAATCAGGAATCTTTCCAGAGAGCATGTTTTGACTGATGTCCAAGAGACCTAGTCGTTGTAATTGTGCGAAGTCATTTGGGATGCTTCCTTCTAATTTGTTGTTTCCTAAATCCAATCTTTCTAAGTTTTTAAGGTTTCTTAAAGATGGAATGCTACCATTTAAAATATTTTGAGATAAATTTAGATAGGTTAAGCTACTAAGATTGCCTATATGTGGAGGAATGTTTCCTTCTATCCTGTTTTTGCCAATGTCAAATAAGACAAATTGGTAGAAAGTTTTCCTATGGTAAAAGGTAGGACACCAAAAGTTTTCCTATGGTAAAAGGTAGGATACCAGTTAGTTTATTGTTTTCTAGGTGTGTTTCTTGGAGAAGTGAACAATTTATAAGAGCTATAAGAAAGGGCATGGTTGTAACATCCATGTCACTGAGGATGAGAGAGATGACTCTGTCCATGTGACGGCGGCTGCAGGTGACGGCAGTCCAGTTGCAGAAGGGGAGTGCGGGAGTCCAGTTGGCCATGGAAGCATGAGGATCGGAGGTGATCTCGTTCTTGAATGCCAAGAGCGATTGTCCATCGTCGTGAGACGAATGCGTAGAGGCGGAGGAGAAGTCGAAGGTAACAAAAATGAAGAGGAAATTGAGAGGAAAATAAAAAGAGAGGAACGGCATAGATGTTGATTTTATTGTATTGGGAGTTAAAGCCAACATACTAAATATTTTATGTCGAGTTGCAAAGCTAGAGCTTGGAAACAGAGAGAATGTGACTTGGTGGAGGCATCGGTATAATAATGGTGGAGCGGTTGTTTGTAATAATTGGCCACTCCGCCGGCACAAAAGATATGGACCACACGCAGGGCACAACTTGGCAGGACGCCTTCAAGTTCTTCGAGTAGTTGAGTTAGATATTTCCGCAAATACTATGAAGACGAGTATTCCTAATAAATTATTTTTACATTTCATTATGTTTTTCTGTTATGTAGGATTAACACGGCTGGGCAAAATGCCCGTCATTCAAATATGCCCTATATTTCATATTAACGGTAAAAAAATGTGGTTAGTTTTTATTAAAATATTTATATCAAAGTTAGTTGTCAAGGAGCAAGTGTGAGATTTAAATCCGAGTGGGGAGGATAATAACATTCCTCCCAACCACCCAATCTACGCTTAATGTTATTAGTCTTGCAGAGATAGCGAATTATAGCAAATTCTTTCCTACCACTATGTTTTAGGAAATGTCCAATGCCCTATTTCACTATGAAGTTCATAAGAGTTAGTTCTTATTTTGGCTATATTACTAAATGCAAACATGAAGTGTCATTAATGGTTTTTTGAAAATTGTGTCATTAAAAATTTCATATATGACAAGTAACAATATGTGTTTTCATGAAATTTTAATATATATCTTTGTCAGACTATTCATAAGCAAATTTATTTAGTTTTTGTTTTGAATGGTGGTTCACTGTTTGTTAGAGGGATACATGTGTGAGATGTTATGGTTAAGGTTTCTCAACTTATTATTCCCTGTAAAGGTAGGGATATACTAATTGTTAAACAAAGTTTTGCAAATTTTAATTATTAAACTTTTTTTTTAAAATAAAATAAATATTGTAATTTTTAAAATACATTTTTTCTGGTTTTTTAAATGGTGTGGGACAATTCTAATAGGACATTAAACCCTTTATGAGTATTTCCAATTGTCAGAAATTATAAATAAATATAATTAATTTATAAAACTAAATTCTCTAAAAAATCTACATGTACAACATACTGCTTCATGTCAAACATGAGGTGTAAATCATGCCAAAGATAATAACTCCTTGTCCAAATTTAAGAACCTCTATTTTTCTATAACTAAATGCTTCCAAATTTTAATAAAAAATAGCTTCTCCCAAAAATTAGAGCAATTTGAAGTACCTCCAAGATCGCACATACGCACATACTACGCCAAAAATAACAACACCTCAGCCAAAAAAAACCAAAAAACGTCCTAAACAACACCTTCCAGCTAAAATTGAACAGACTCCAAAAGCAACACAAATTTCAATTTATGTTATTTAAGTTGATTTTATTTTCAATTGGACTTATTTGTTCCAGGGTTTTTGCAGATGCCTACTTCTGTTCAAACTTTGAAATATTAGAAGACCTGCATATACAATTTTCTACGCTCGTAATACGGTCCACTACAATTTTTCCAGCCACCCACTTATTGCCCACAAGAGAAGTGTCGGCAATATAAATTTTAACCCTCCGATGAGTGTCATCCCTTTAGCCGATCAATGTCGATAATATAAATTTTAATCCTTAGAAATTGCTAATTTTCCAACTCTTATGAAAAGGTTTATTTGCAATATAATATGTGAAATGATTTCTAAGAGTTTATGTTTATATAAATTAAAAATAATGATTTAATAATTTTTGAGATTCATTATGCTTACAAATAATTAAGAATAATGATTTAATAATTTTTGAGGTTTACTAATTTTTTATATTCATTATTCTTAAATTATAAATTACAAATAACTAATAAACTTATAAAATATAATTAACTTATTTTTATCTTTATTATAATCTATAGTATTATTTACAACTATAACTATTGAAAAAATTATTCGTACTTACTTTTGTTCATAACTTTCCATTAATTTTATATGAAATCATGGAAGCCTCAATATTCGCTTTTGTTTTTAAGATTTCATTGAATGGAAGTTAAATCTATTCAAAATTTTCTACCACGTGAAAACGGAACTAGGATTTTTTTTAGTTTTTGCTCCTCTCTTCAAGATCACTATAAATCGTTATTATGTTAAGAAAAAACTTTTCTTTAAATCGTTATTATGTTAAGAAAAAACTTTTCTTTAAGCTCACTTCACATCATTATCAGTTTAATAAATCTAAAACCTACGTCTCTTTAGGCGAATATATACTTTTCATTTATATTATTTTCCAATGTGAGGCTGTTACGAATTCAAACTTAGGTGATCAATATTTTTACAACTACGAGGTTGCAACTTACTAAATATTTAGTTAATATATTGACTAAATATTTAGATAATATATTGACGTGTCTAATTTGTAATTAGCCAGGTTATAAAGTAGGCAGCAAAACAATGTTTTATAACTGATTAACAAATTTTGACAACTGTTCTGCAAATTTTTGGATTTTTCAAGATTTTTAGATTGAGCTCTAATTATAGAATTACAATTTTTAACCAGTTGCACCTATAAGCTTAGAGGGGGAGCTGCTATTCTATCGATTTGTCTTTGGACTTGGAGGCCTCTTGGCATAACAAGTCAAAACAGGAAGAAAATAAAAAATTAAGTTCAATTCATTTCTTTCAGAGAGTAAGAGCTCTTAAAAACTGTGAAGTTCAATTCATTTCTTTCAGACAGTAAAAGCTCTTAAACATTGTTGTAACTATGATATAATGAGGAGCTCTTAAAAACTGTTGTAACTATGGTATAATGAGTATAACTATGCAACCAATATCATTAAAACTTAATGCAAAATAACCTAACCTAATGCTTTAGGTTTCTATAGTAATAGCATTGGCTAAGTTGTAGGGACTAACTATTTCATAGCCAAGGTAAAGTCTTTAAAGTTTAAACTTATTGAATTTATTTGGAGTAATAGTATAAAAGCTATTCCTTTAAAAATGTAAATATTTCTATTATATTAATTTTATATAACTTTTAATTTTTAAAAATTTAGTTTCTATTATAATATTTTTGCATTATTCCTACATAAATATTAGTTGGGTTATTTGTTTTTCTTGTTTGTTTTTGTTATTTGTTTTGGTCCAGCGCAGCTCCACTGTTAGCTTCTTTATCAGCTTGCATATTCAGCACGCGGAGCACATGGAAGTATTTGATCTTTTGGAAGTATTTGCTCAGGTGAAGGATTTTTTGAAAGATATGCCGAAGTTTTATATTCGGCGGGCTATTCTTGGTTATGATGGCTTTGATAAGGAGCCTGGAGTCCCCAAAGACTAAGATTTTGCCAATTCCTTTGGCCCACGCTATTTTTAAACCTTGCCATAAACCATAAAATTCAGCTGCGTTATTGGATTCTATTCCTAGCCCCCAGGCATATTTGCTGAGCGTGTTCCCATTGGCTAAGCTGATTACTCCTCCGGCACCTGCTGAGCCTGGGTTTCCCTTTGAAGCACCGTCGAAGAAGAGGCAGGGTTCATTCATGGATGACTTCCAGTGCCTGAAATCAGCTTCTTCAAATCTAATTTCCCACTGCTCTGTATGTGGAACTGGGCAAGTAGTACGAGAGTGGAGATTGGCAATTAATGAGTTTAACCATTTTAACTCATCGTGCAGCAGCTGGGAGGAGTTGTTTAATGATAGATTACTTTCCAGAGCTTCTCCTAGAGTGGCTCTAGCTTGAACTGCAACTTTTCAGGGAGGAGAGTCTTGACTCCTGAAAATTCTGTTGTTTCTCTCGAGCCAAAGCTTCCAGCAAATGGCTTTTGGGAGCCATTCCCAGGCAGTTTGAAGCAGGGTCTTTTTCTTCAGCCTAAAAGGAGACAGGGATTTCCAAGAAGAAAAGAGATCTTGAATAGAATGGGGCAGGTTAGTGGCATGGTTTAGGTTCATAGCTTGGAGCCAAACATCTTTTGCGAAGGGACAGTCCAACATGATGTGATCCACAGTTTCTTCATGGCGTTTACAGAGAGGGCATCGGGAGGGTCCTTCCATTCCTCTTTTCTTGAGGTTGTCTCCAGTGAGGATGCTTTTGTGGGCTAAAGACCAGCAGAAGATATCAATTTTTGGGATGAAATGTTTGGTCCAAATAAACTTCCAGATAGAAGGATTGGGAGCGGCATAAGGGATGGCTTGTATCTCCTTGTATCCTTCTGAAGTGGTGTAATTTCCAGAAATCCCCCAACCTCTTCTATCTCTGGAATCTTTTTTGAAGGGAGCTTTGCCTTGGAGGAGAACAATCAATGCTTCAGCTTCAGAGTTCAGTTCGGGAGGGAAGAGGCCTAAGTCCCAACCTGTCCAATAATCCCCTTCCCAGGCAGAGAGATCCCATAGCTTGGTGGCACCCTTGTCCAGAAGCCATCGTTGGATGTTGCTGATTTCCATGTTTGAACCAATGGGGGGATCCCCTAGGATGGAATCTTTCCAAATGTTGATTGAATTCCCATTTCCAGGGATCCAGTAAAGATTGTTTTGGAAGGGGATCAAAGCTTTAATGCATAGTTTGTAAATTGGTGAGCCCTTTCTAGGAGGGGGCTGCAAGTCCAGACACCTTTTCCTAGGTCCAAGGAAGTATTTTTTGCGGAGTACTTATTTGCTCCATCTTTTTTCTTCCCGAGATCAACTGCCAGAGCAGCTTGGCTCCCAAAGCTAGATTTTGGATAGTTAAACTTCTAACATGGAGACCACCTTCATCCCAGGGCTTTTTAATCTTTTCCCAGCTGACCAGGTGGATTTTTTTTTCATTCCCTTTACCTCCTTCCCAAATGAATTTTCTGAGCAGCCCTTCAATCTTGTTAACGACAGAGCTTGGAGCAAGTAAAATAGAGGACTGGTAAATAGGCATGCTATTGAGAACAGATTTTAGGAGAATAATTTTACCTACTAGATTGAGCCAGCTGGCCCCCCACTTTTGGATTTTGCGTTTAAGCTTGTCAACAATAGGTTCCCAGTCAGCAGATTTGATTTTGTTTTTACAGATGGGTATGCCAAGATATGTGAAGTTGTTCCAGTCTCTGGTACCTTCCATCCCCAACGTTCTGATGATGTTCCTTAGTTCCCTGGCAGTACAATTCCAACTGAAAATTTTGCTTTTTTGGAAGTTTATTTTGCTTCCGAAAATCTTTTTGTATAACTCCAACTCCTTTTTGAATTGTTCAGTAGAGTGGGCAGAGGCTCCTCCTAGCAGCAGAGTATCATCAGCGAACTGGGCGTGGTTAATGTCCCTGACATTATTCACAATTTTAAGCCCCGGAAGCAAGTGGATTTCTTGACTGAGATTAAGTTGATAGCTAAGCATTGAAGCTTGGATGGCATAGAGAAGAGGAGAAAGCGGGCAGCCCTGCCTTAACCCTCTAGAGGCTTTGAAGAAGCTAGTGGGTCTTCCGTTTACTAGAGGGGCTATCCAAGGGTCACCTACACAGCCTTTGACCCAGCTTATAAAGTTGTTGGAGAAGCCAAATTTTTCCATTACTGCAAAGAGGAACTCATGTCTAACCCGATCAAAGGCGTTGGCTAAGTCGAGTTTGATGACCATACCTTTTTCCTTACGGTGGATGCTTGAGTGGATTGATTCTTGAACAAGAATGATGTTGTCGAGGAATTTCCTTCCTTTGATGAATCCTCCTTGATTTTTCGGGATGATCCGAGGGAGAATTCTTTTCAGTCTGGAGGCAATGATCTTAGTTATGAGCTTGTAGCCAGTATTGCACAGTGAGATGGGCCTAAACCGGTTGAAGGTAGTGGCACCTTTTTCTTTTGGAATCAGGGCCAGGAAAGAAGAGTTGGTGCTGCCTCCCAGTTTGTTGGTTTTCTGTGAGTACCTGACCATTTTTAGAAGATCATGCTTTATTATAGCCCAGCAGCAGGTGAAGAATCTAGTTGTGAAGCCATCCGGGCTAGGTGTGCTATCAGGTTTCATAATAGAGAGAGCTTTTTTAACTTCATCCATGGTGATAGGCGTTGTAAGAGAATTATTATCCTCCAACTTGATGAGGTGAGGGATGAGATCAAAGGGATGGGAGGAGACTTCAATAGGGTCCTCAATGGGGGCCGTGAAGAGTTCAGAGAAAGTTTCCACAGCTGCTTTCTTTATGCCTTCAGCATCATGGATTAGTTCTCCTTCAAACTGAATTTCCGAAACGGCTTTGTAGTTCTTACGTGCCTCTGCTTGCTTATGAAAGTATTTTGTATTTTTGTCTCCACTCAAAGGCCAGAGGTTACGAGATTTTTGGCGCTGGTACTCTTCTTCTATTCTGCAAGCGGAGTAGAAGTTTTTTTGCAGGGTCTCTTTCTTAAATAGGAGAAGATTAGTCGCAAGAGAGGAATCTACGCTGAATTGATGCATTTCTAGCTCAGCTTGGGCGAGTTCTCTGTTAGCAGCCGGAGAGGGGATGCGTTTGGCCCAGGCTTTAAGGGCGAATTTGAGTCTTTTTAGTTTGGATTCCCAGATATAGGACGGCGATCCAGAAAGGTGGGCATTCCAGGAGTCATCTACAGTTTGCAGAAAGTCATCATGGTGAATCCAAAGTGGACTGAAACGGAAAGGGATCGGTCCAAGATTTTGGTCAGTAGCAAGCTCAAGAAGGATAGGTTTATGGTCGGAAGTGCAGTGAGGGAGAATTTTGGAGGAGGCTGACAAGCCCAATTCGAGAAATGAGGAGTGGACAAGGAAGCGATCTAGCCTGGCTGCAACATGGCCAGGACCATTTCTTTTGTTTGTCCAGGTGAATCTACCTTTGACAGGCTTGATGTCAATCAGATCCCATCCAGAAATGATGTCTTCAACCCATTCCCTTGAAGGATCTCTTACCAGATTGCCTCCTTTCTTTTCATTAGCTGCCAGCGTTACATTCAGGTCTCCAGCTACAATAATATTTTCTCTGTTCTGCAGCTGAAGAAAGGATTCAAGAGTGTTCCAGCACTCTTTTTTTTCTGCATGCAAAACAGGAACATAGAGATTGAATAGGCTTACCTTTCGTCCAGATTGCTTGTGGTTGAGTTTAGTGAAAACCCAGTGCACAGTTCATTCTTCAGCTTCAAGGTCATACAGGGAGGGATCCCAGAAGGTGGCTATTCCTCCGGAAGCACCTCTGGAATTGTTGCCAATACCAGTACCTTTTTTCCAGAATTTTTCCCCGATGTGGAGGATAGCAGGTTCCTCCATTTTAGTTTCCTGGACTAGCAGAATCTCTGGCCTATGAATTCGGATTAGATCTCTCATTGCATCTTCCTTCAGGGTAGAGCCTAGCCCTCTGTAATTCCAGGAAATGTATTTCATTAAGAATTATGGGGTAGGGGTTGGCCTCTTTGGAGGCCTGGATAGTACCTTTTTTTGATCGGGTATTCATGATCCCTTTTAGAGTTTTTTGAGAGCCTTCAAGGACTGCAAGATAGGTTGCTTCTTCTCTATGTTTCTTTTTGGATTTCCTCCCTCTTGGAGTTTTGATAGGAATAGGGTACAGACCGCTTGAAGAGGCGTCTTCATCAGTTTCTTCACCTGGATCCGAGTCTGCCAGCAGTAGATCTTCATTCACTTCTTTGGGGGAGCCTGGATTAACAGCCCTAACCAGCGGTTGGGTTATTTCCCCAGGTTCCAGCTGATCAGTGTTCTGGCTTCCAGTTTCTTTTCTGTTGGGCTGCTTGATCGATTGGGGTTCGACACTTGCTGAGGTTTGATCCTTCCCATGTGGATTGGGATCCTGATGCTCTTTAGGGCTTGGAGTCACGATTGGGTCTTCTTTTGAGGCTTCATGGGGTGGCTTATTTGTGCTTGTAGGCTGATTTTGCATGTCCATTGTTGTCCTTTTTTCTGTATTCTTGGCAATTGTCTTGCCTTTCTTGACTTTTTTCCATCCTTCTCCTTCTTCCAAGCTCTGATTTTTTGGGCAGTTTCTTTGAAAGTGACCATGTTCGTGACATTGGCGGCATTTGAATGGCAGTTGTTCGTAGTCAAGCTTTTGGTAGTATAGCCAATCTCCAACTTTGAGTTTAACAGCTTCCGGAAGGCCTGCTTCAAGGTCAACCTCGACACATATTCGGGCGCATGAATATTGGCCCTTGTTATCAGCTTTGTCAATGTATTTTCCTAGAGCATTTCCAATTTTTTCCAGGTTGGAGTGTTCCAGCAGTGGACTGGGAGGTTGGGGAGCCTTACCCATACTGGAACTTCCTTCGGTATGTCTACTTCAGCATTGAAATCTGGAATCCATCTGTTGAGGTACAGTCCTTGAGGTCCCATGAAGTACGGACCATTTCTGAAGATCAGGTCGCGATCATCTTTGGATATAAACTCAAAAATGAAGAAGCCTCGCCCTACGGAGTAACAGGTAACACTATTCTTGATCTGGGTCCTCCAGTTCCGTTGGATCCAGTCGTCTGTGGTTTTGGTTGAGGGCCAAATCCCCATAAACTGGCCAACCAGTCCCCGTTCAGATAGAGCCAGGGCGATCTTGATGGGGATATCGCATGGCAGATCGATTTCAGGAATTGAGTCGAGCTTTTTGATGAATTTAGGGATGGCAGGGATTGCAGGCTTGGAACCATTGGGACGTAGGAGCCGATTGAAGGCGTCTGTAGCTGAAGAGGAGATGGGAGGGGGAATCCCTCCCTCAAGCGCAGGCATGAGCGCTTGAGCAAAAGTACCAGAGCGGCGGCAGCTAGGAGGCTAGGTCTCGTCCGTCTGCGTCTCTCCGCATATGCAGATTGTTGAAAGAGTTAAGGAACTTAATCACTCCCATTTTGCAAATGACACCCTCTTGATAGGAGGATCATTTGTAACTATCATATTATTGTTTATATTTAGTAATATTAATTTTTTTCAAAGTAGTTAACTTGTGTTAATTTTTATTAATATTTTTCAAATATTAAAGTTAAGTTGTTTGTTTTTATTAATATTATTGCTTGTATTTATTAATATTAATTTTTTTCAGAGTAGTTAACTTGTGTTAATTTTTATTAATATTTTTTCAAATATTAAAGTTAAGATGTGTTACTATTTTTATTGTACTATTTAAGATGTTATTGATTTGTTAGAATCATCCCATAATGATTTATTATAAAATAAAATTATTTTCTATTACATTATTTTTACATAAAGATAAAGATACTTGTTTTAATTACTTTACTTTTTTGCATAAAGATAAGTTGAGTTACATGTTTATCTTGATTGTCCTTACAAGAATTAAATTACTATTCCTTTGAAATAAAATTATTTCTCTTACATTATTTTTATATAAAGATAGTTGTTTCTATTATATTATTTTTGCATAAAGGTGGATTGAGTTACACGTTTACCTTTCTTGTCTTTATAAAAAGTAAATTTATTCTCATTTTTATTTTAAATTAGTTATTACTTTTAATTAGCTTATGTTGTTTTTTATTAACACTTTCCAACTCAACACAGAGCCTTTAGGTTTGGGTTACTTGCTTCCCTTCTTGTCTTAGTCCTTATTGTTTTCCTTTCAATGTAGTTAGCTTGTGTTGTCTTTAATTAACCCCTTCCATTATTAAAGTCAAGATGGGTTACCACTTTCTTGTTCTATTTAAGATCCCGGAGCCCTTAATTCATTGATTTTGACTCATCATGCAAATACTATTCCTTGAAAAATATAATTATTCCTACCGCATTACTTTTGCATAAAAAAAAAAGTAATTGTTACTGTTACATTATTTTGCATAAGGTGGTTTGGGTTACATGCTTCATTTGCTTGTCTTTATACATATCATTTTCATTTTTTTTTTCAAGTTAGTTAGCTAGAGTTGTCCTTATTAACCCTTTCCCACTTCCCACTCAACATTCAATCTTTCCAGAGTTTGAGTTGAGTTGCATGCTTCCTTTACCTGTCGTTATTGGTATTAAAGTCATTTTTATTTTTCCTTTCAAGGTAGTTAGTTTGAGTTGTCCTTAATTAACTCCTAATATTAAAGTCAAGATTGGTATTAAAATCATTTTTATTTTTCCTTTCAAAATAGTTAGTTTGAGTTGTCCTTAATTAACCCCTTTAAATTCAAGATGTGATACCACTTTTATTGTACTTCTTAAGATGGTAAAGCACTTAAACTCATTGATTTGGAGGAATCCCACAAATACTATTCCTTCCAAAATATACTTATTTCTATTACATTACTTTTGCAAAAAGTAATTGTTTCTATTACATTATTTTTGCATAAAGGTGGTTTGGGTTACATGAGTCTCTTACTTGTCTTCATTTCACGTTAGCTATCTTGCACTATCTTTGATTAAGACCTTGCCACCTAACAATGAACCTTTAGGGTTTGGGTTGCATGATTTCCTTATTTGTCTATATTTATATTAAAGCCATTCTTAGTTTTCTTTTCAAGGTACTTAGCTTGTATAGTCCTTAATTAGCCCCTTCACACCTAACAATGAGCTTTTAGGGCTTGGGGTACATGCTTCCTTTGCTTGTTTTATTGATATTAGTTACTCTTATTTTTCCCACCTAACGCTCATCCTTTAGTTATTGTAAAGAAATCATTATTATTTTTAGAAGTGTCCACCACTCCACATGAAACGTTACTCATTAATGACATACTATATAGAAAAATGTGATTTTCTCTACCATACTAGGTTTATATGTGTTTATTAATGATATATCAAACTTAATAATGTATTATTTGATTTTCTTAGAGTTACGGTGATTCATAACAATATTGTGACTACTAATTATTAACATCATGATAATACTTATATTTCCTTGAAAATTTATTTCAATGATTTATTACAAATGTATTAACCCATCATATCAAAAGGATCAAATTCTTAAATTCTTAAAGCATACTTTTTATATAATTTAAAATAGATCTAGGATAATTACATAAAAGCACCAAGAACTCAAAACTTCATAACTTATAAATATGTTAAAATAAAATTTTGATTATAATAAAAATAATATCTCTTCTTTTTATATAATAGTATTTCTATATATATTATCTAAATTTGCATAGAAGCTTTTATACACAAATCTCATATCTCATAATTAGATAGATTATTATTATTATTTTCTATGTATTTTCATATATAATAAAACATATTTTTCATACTCTATGAGAAAAATATATTTTCACTCAAATTAATTTATGTCGAAATTATGACAATGAATTCATCTCGAATAGGATAAGACGGTTTTCATTTTGCTAATATTTTGCATGATGTTGAGACCGACTTACTAGGAATAGAATATGGTTGTCCTTGTAATTAATTCAGCTAGTTCCTTGTAAGTGTAGGAGCAAGGATATAGATGTGTAAATCCCAAGAGGCAATACGACACAATGGTCATCCCCAAGGGGGTGGAAGGGTGTAAGCTTGGATGGCTGGTTGTAATCTTTAGTTCTTTGAATAGTCAAATATTGATTGTCATTGTCCCGTGGATGTTTCCCCTTCAAGGAGTTTTACTACGTAAATTGTTGTGTACTGTGTGATTGCTAGATTCATTTTATGATCTCTTGTTTCTCCGCTAATTAAATTGTTCTATGTGGGATTTCGCTTCCTAACAAGTGGTATCAGAGCATGTGGTTGGAAATTTTTGAGGCAATAAGATCCATTAGACTAGAAGAGTTGGTTTATGCTGGTATTGTCCACAATGGGAAATATACATGATCCACATGGATTACATGGCCACCCACCTATTCAACTAGCTTAAAACAGTTTCCCATTTTGACAATTTTCTAGTAATTTTTCTATGGTTTTTCGGGTCCTGAACTTCCGGGGCTGTTTTGAGGCCCTAAATGACATTTTTTTGCGATTAGGGGGGACAGTGTTTGTAGATAGAATCAATTGGCCCCAGTTCAAAGTTGTATATTTTAAACAGGCCTTTCCAATGGGCTATCGAGCGCCCCAAACGAAGATCATATGCAAACGTTATGACACTGGGAAGTTGATTGTTCGACCAATCACCTTGGGGTCGCAAATGTTTTGACAGTTCATCTTCTAGGGATAGGTTTTTGGATGTTTAGGGTTGCTTCCATAGATATAGCTACCAAAATTCTAGCTTCTTTTATTTTATAGTATGTTCTGTTGCACACATTTTAAAAGAATATGAGTTTATTGTGTCACTGTGTTTCTTACAATATATCTGTGTATGTGAATATATGCATACTCTTTCATTTCATTCTCACATAAATCCAAATAAGTGGTATGAGAGAAATCTAATCTTGTGGTTTCTCAATGCATGTCCTCGACGAGATCTAAATATCAAGAGTTGGGTCTCAAACTAGTTGAGCTTGAGGAAAAACACTCTCATCGGCCCAAGCAACCTCAGATGGAGGGAGAAAAAAAGAGAGATAACGGAGCAATAGATCCTATTAAGTTGTTGCTTGAGGAAGCACTCGCATGACAAAAGAAGGATATGATGGATAATTTCACCCAAATCCTTTGATGAATGTCAACAATGGCGGATGGACCTTCAATGAGCAGTTATTTCGAAGGTGCGAATCCCTTTAAGGTACAAGTCGACTTTGACACCCCCTGATATGAAGGTAAGATAGATGCAGATGCTTTGGAGAAATGGTTAAGTCTATTAGAGGGTTACTTCTCCGTTCAAAATTTCTCCCACAGCAAAAATATCAACTTTGTGCTCCTTAATTTTCTTCCCCATATAAACATTGGTGGGACACGTACTGCGAGAGGCATGTCTGAGTGATGAGTCTGAAAACTTAAAGACAAAACCCACTTAGACCCTATTGAAAACTATTATGACCAGTACACTAGGTGGACGACTTTATGCTAGGAAAGAGAATAGACAGTGTTGAAGTTTACCAACATATTCCATACACTGTGCTGAAAATTGGGTATTAGAAAGTATGAATGGTACTTGGTCCTAAAGTACCATAGTGGCCAACATAGGTACATTCAGACATAGATGGATTTCCTACATATATCCTCACTGGGAGCGGCTTAGGGTACACTATCAATATCGAACAAAAATTTAAGCAAAAGAATAAGCGAGAGTTTGGGTTTGCATATAAACAGCAGGAAAAGCTTGGAAATGTAGCCCTAAATCACAAATTACAATACATAGCAAGGACAACCAAAATCTTGAAAGGCATCCCAAACCGTAAGCAAAGAAGGGTAACAGGAAATCAAAGGACACCGGCAAGTGGTGTGAGTTCCATAAAATCCTCTAGCACAACACTGATGAATTCCACTCAAAATAATCATTGTTAGCTGAGACGAAATCCCTAGAGTTAGACTCTAGATGAGACTCTAATTCTAAGCAAGAAAAGGGAAATCAGATCATTGATGCAAAACCTATTTCCAGCACTGCAACCACACATATCCAACCAGAAGAGTCGAAGGATCTAGAGGAAAGGGAGCGCCTCTTCCATTCACAACTTTGGGTGTAGGAGAATTCGCTACATTTCATTATTGATAGTGGTATCCAGAATAACCTTATCTTGGTCGAGGTCATTAAAAGATTGAAGATACTGACAGTTCTCCACCCCCAACCATACACCATCGGTTTCTTGAGCCATGGATGAGACATCCATGTGAGTCAACATTTCTTTCTATCCTATGTCAGGGGTGTTTCTAATTTTCAGAAATTATAAATAAATATAATTAATTTATAAAACTAAATTCTCTAAAAAATCCACACGTACTGCTTCATGTCAAACATGAGCTGTAAATCATGCCAAAGATAATAACTCCTTGTCCAAATTTAAAAACCTCTATTTTCATATAACTAAATGCTTCCAAATTTTAATTAAAATAACTTCTTCCAAAAATTAGAGCAGTTCGAGGTACCTCCAAGATCGCACATACTATGCCAAAAATAACAACAACTCAGCCAAAAAGAACCAAAAAACGTCCTAAACAACACCTTGCTGCTAAAATTGAATAGACTCCAAAAGCAACACAAATTTCAATTCATGTTATTTAAGTTGATTTTATTTTCACTTGGGCTAATTTTTTCGAGGCTGGTTGCAATTTTGCAGACGCCTACGACTGTTTCAATTTTTGAAATATTGGAAGGCCCACATATACAATTTTCCATGCTTGTAATACGGTCCAATATAATTTTTCCAGCCACCCACTTATTTCCCACAAGAGAAGTGTCGGACATATAAATTTTAACCCTCCGATGAGTGTCATCCCTTTAGCCGATCAGTGTCGACAATATAAATTTTAATCCTCGGATGAGAGTCCTCCAAAAGGCGTTGGCGTTTAAATTTTTAACCACCAATTTGGCATTAACACCTTAAATATTAAACCTATGACAACAACTTGTATCTTATACCTTAGTTTCTAAATATGTTCTGGTAGCTATTTGCAGTCCTACAACATTCCTCGAATAGAAGAGAAGATTTTTCATGAAATATTTACTTATATTTACTACAAATTCTGCGTAACTGAATACAATCAAATTATTTTGTATACTCTCTACAACCTAATGTTCTCAATATTTTTTGAACACACTCATTGTTTTATGACAGTCAGAGCAAACGATCCCATAGGCTTATAAGTTTCTTACATAACGATATGAAGAAAGATGAGAATATTTTGGAGTAGATACATCGTATTGTGCTTCCTACCTGCATATAAATCTCATTCTCGCGTTATATGTAATGATATACAAGATTATGTTATAGTGGGAAAACACAGTGTAGGGATAAACTCCTCGATTGTGGGGCATAGTTCGTTGGTCCTAAATCGGAAAACGTGCCTCTTTGAATCCCAACATCGGCTTGCCATGGAGAGAAGCTCCCAGTAAAGGTTAATTATGTTGCGTAGTTCGAGGACAAATCAAGCCTATAATGTTCAAATTCTTGTGTCTCCTCTTTGTTTAAGCCATTAATTCACAACGAGAGCTTGGAAATGGCGAGCATCCCATGTACAAAGTGTTCAGTGAAATCATTGCAAATGTATAGATTGGACAAACTCTTATTTTTGGATTTTTCAAGATTTTAGTTTAGGCTTGGAATGTTCAAGATTTTAGATTGAACTTTAATTATAGAATTACAATTTTTAACCAGTTGCACCTAAGCTTAGATGGAGAGCCTGTATTCTATCATTTTGTCTTTGGACTTGGAGGCCTCTTAGCACAAGAAGTCAAAACATGAAGAAAATAAAAAAATTAAGCTCAATTCATTTCTTTCAGCTAGATCGTAAGAGCTCTTAAAAACTGTTGTAACTATGATATAATGAGGAGCTTTTAAAAACGGTTGTAACTATGGCATAATGAGTATAACTATGCAACAAATATCATCAAAACTTAGGTTTCTATAATAATAGTATTGGCTAAATTGCAGGGACTAACTATTTCATAACCATTATTTAAAATGGTAAAATCTTTAAAGTTTAAGCTTATTGAATTTATTTGGAGTAATAGTATAGAGTAAAAGCTGGTAGATATTTCTATTATATTAATTTTATATAACTTTCAATTTTTTTATTACAAATTTGGTTTCTATTATAATATTTTTGCATTATTCCTACATAAATGTTAGTTGGGTTATATGTTTGTCTTTAGTAATATTATTTCTTTTATTTATTAATATTAATTTTTTCAAAGTAGTTAACTTATGTTATTTATTATTATTTTTTTTCAAATATTAAAGTTAAGATGTGTTACTATTTATATTGTACTATTTAAGATGTTATTGATTTGTTAGAATCATCCCATTACTATTTCTTATAAAATAAAATTGTTTTCTATTACATTATTTTTACATAAAGATTGTTGTTCTTATTATATTATTTTTTTGCATAAAGATAGGTTGAGTTACATGTTTATCTTGATTGTCCTTACAAAAATTAAATTACTATTCTTTGTAAAATAAAATTATTTCTATTACATCATTTTTACATAAAGATAGTTGTTTATATTATATTATTTTTGCATAAAGATTGGTTGAGTTACACGTTTATCTTTTTTGTTTTTATAAAAATTAAACTTATTCTCATTTTTATTTCAAATTAGTTATTATTTTTAGTTAGCTTATATTTCAGATGTTTTCGTAGAAACCACATTAACTAGTTGACTAGGTTGAGTTTTTTTATTAACACTTTCCAACTCAACACAGAGCCTTTAGGTTTGGGTTACTTGCTTCCCTTCTTGTCTTAGTCCTTATTGTTTTCTTTTCAATGTAGTTAGCATGTATTGTCTTCAATTAACCCCTTCCAGTATTAAAGTCAAGATGAGTTACCACTTTATTATTCTATTTAAGATGGTGGAGCCTTTAATTCATTGATTTGGACTAATCATGCAAATATTGTTCCTTGAAAAATATAATTATTCCTACCACATTACTTTTGCATAAAAAAGGTAATTATTACTATTACACTATTTTGCATAAAATGGTTTGGGTTACATGCTTCATTTGCTTGTCTTTATACATATCAATTTCATTCTTATTTTTCAATTCAAGTTAGTTAGCTTGAGTTGTCCTTATTAACCCTTTTCCCACTCCCCACTCAACATTCAATCTTTCTACAGTTTGAGTTGCATGCTTCCTTTACTTGTCGATATTGGTATTAAAGTAATTTTTATTTTTCCTTTCAAGGTAGTTAGTTTTAGTTTTCCTTAATTAACTCCTAATATTAAAGTCAAAATTGGTATTAAAATCATTTTTATTTTTCCTATCAAGATAGTTAATTTGAGTTGTCATTAATTAACCCCTTTAAAGTCAAGATGTGATACCACTTTTATTGTACTTCTTAAGATGGTAAAGCACTTAAACTCATTGATTTGGAGGAATCCCACAAATACTATTCCTTCCAAAATATAGTTATTTCTATTACCTTATTTTTGAAAAAAGCATTTGTTTCTATTACATAATTTTTGCATAAAGGTGGTTTGGGTTACATGATTATCTTACTTGTCTTCATTTTAGGTTAGCTATATTGCACCATCTTTCATTAACACCTTGCCACCTAAGAGTGAATCTTTAGGGTTTGGGTTACATGATTTCCTTATTTTTCTTTATTTATATTAAAGCCATTCTTAGTTTTCTTTTCAAGGTACTTAGCTTGTATAGTCCTTAATTAGCTCCTTCACACCTAACAATGAGCTTTTAGGGCTTGGGGTACATGCTTCCTTTGTTTGTTTTATCGATATTAGTTATTCTTATTTTTCCCACATAACACTCATCCTTTAGTTATTGTAAAGAAATCATTATTATTTTTAGAAGTGTCCACCACTCCACATGAGACGTTTAGACTTTCAGGCGCTTATTAATGGCATACTATGTAGAAAAATGTGATTTACCATACTAGAACTGATTATGCTCATTTTGAGTGGTCCTTCATTAGTCTCTATTAGATTTATATGTGTTTATTAATGATATATCAAACTTAATAATGTATTATTTGATTTTTTTAGAGTTATGGTGATTCATAAAAATATTGAAACTACTAATTATTAGTATCATGATAATACTTATATTTCCTTGAAATTTTATTTCAATGATTTATTACGAATGTCTTAACTCATAATATCAAGAGGATCAAATTCTTAAATTCTTAAAGTGTATTTTTTATATAATTTAAAATAGATCTAGGATAATTACATAGAAGCACCAAGAACTCAAAACTTCATAACTTATAAATATGTTAAAATAAAATTTTGATTATAATAAAAATAATATCTCTTCTTTTTATATAATAGTATTTCTATATATATTATCTAAATTTGCATAGAAACTTTTATACACAAATCTCATATCTCATAATTAGATAGATTATTATTATTATTATTATTTTCTATGAATTTTGATATATAATTTAAAACATATTTTTCATATTCTATAATAAAAATAATCTCTTCTTTTTATATAATAGTATTTCTATATATATTATCTAAATTTGCATAGAAGCTTTTATACACAAATCTCATATCTCATAATTAGATAGATTATTATTATTATTATTATTATTTTCTATGAATTTTGATATATAATAAAACATATTTTTCATATTCTATGATAAAAATATGTTTTCACTCAAATTAATTTCTGTTGAAATTATGACAACGAATTCATCTGGAATATGATAAGGCAGTTTTCATTCTGCTAATATTTTTCCTTTTGTTCAAACCGAGTTACTAGGAATAGAATATGGTTGTACTTGTAATTAATTCAGCCAGTTCCTTGTAAGTGTAGGAGGAAGGATATAAATGTGTAAATCCCAAGAGGCAATACGACACAATGGTCATCCCCAAGGGGGTGGAACGGTGTAAGCTCGGATGGCTGGTTGTAATATTTAGTTCTTTGAATAAATAGATATTGATTTCCGTTGTCCCGTGGATGTTTCCCCTTCAAGGAGGTTTACTACGTAAATGGTTGTGTATTGCATGATTGCTAGATTCATTTTCTGATCTCTTGTTTCTACGCTAAGTAAATTGTTCTATGTGGGATTTTGCTTCCTAACAAGTGGTATCAAAGCATGTGGTTGGAAATTTTTGAGGACATAAGATCCATTAGACTAGAAGAGTTGGGTTATGCTGGTATTTTGCACAATTGGAAATCTGCATGATCTAGATGGATATAGGTGGCCACCCACTTATTCTACTGGCTTAAAACAATTTCCCATTTTGGCAATTTTCTTGTAATGTTTCTATGGTTTTTTGGGTCCTGAACTTCCGGGGTTGTTTTGAGGCCCTAAACTACGTTTTTTTGCGATTGGAGGGGGGCAATGTTTGACGATAGAATTCATTGGCCCCAGTTCAAAGTTGTAGATCTCAAATAGGCCTTTCCAATGGGCTATTGAGTGCCCCAAATGAAGATCATATGCAAACGTTATGACCTTGGGAAGTTGATTGTTTGACCAACCACCTTGGGGCCGCAAAAGTTTTGACAGTTCATCTTCTAGGGATAGGTTTTTGGATGTTTAGGGTTCCTTCCCTAATGCTTATGATAAATAGTCCCTTTCAACCTCTTTGTGTATTCAACTTGTCACAAATGAGCATAGCCGCCACATCTCTTCTTAGAGATATAGCTACCACAATTGTAGCTTCTTTGATTTTATAGTATGTTATGTCTCATACATTTTAATAGAATATGAGTTTATTGTATCACTGTGTTTCTTACAATATATCTGTGTATGTGAATATATACATACTCTTTCATTTCATTCTCACATAAATCCAAATAAATCCAAATAAATCCAAATAAGTGGTATTAGAGCAATCTGATCTTGTGGTTTCTCAATGCATATCGTCAACGAGATCTGAATATTGAGAGTTGGGTCTCAAACTAGCTGAGCTTGAGGAAAAACACTCTCGTCGGCCCAAGTAGCCTCACATGGAGGGAGAAAAAAAGAGAGATGATGGAGCAAGAGATCCTATTAAGTTGTTGCTTGAGGAATCCCTCGCGTGACAAAAGAAGGAGATGATAGATCATTTTTCCCAAATCCTTCTACGAATGCCGACAACGGTAGATGGACCTTCAATGAGCAGTCATTTTGAAGGTGTGACTCCCTTCAAGGTACAAGTTGACTTTGATACCCCCTTATTTGAAGGTAAGATAGATGTAGATTATTTGGAGAAATGGTTAAGTCTATTAGAGGGTTACTTCTCTGTTCAAAATTTCTCCCACAACAAAAAGATCAACTTTGCACTCCTTAATTTTCTTCCTCATATTAAAGATTGGTGGGACACGTACTGCGAGAGACATGTTTGAGTGATGAGTATGAAAAATTAAAGCCAAAACCCACTTAGAGGATTTTTTCGATGTCATTAAGGAGGAACACTACCCTATTGGAAACTATGATGACCGGTACACTACGTGGACAACTTTATGCTAGGAAAGAGAACAGACAGTGTCAAAATTTACCAACATATTCCATACACTACGCTGAAAATTGGGTATTAGAAACTATGAATGGTACTTGGTTCTAAAGTACCATAGTGGCCAGCATAGGTACATTCATACATAGATGTACTTCCTACATATATCCTCACTAGGATCGGCTTATGGTACACTATCAATATCGAGCAAAAATTTAAGCAAAAGAATAAGCGGGAGTTTGGGTTTGCAAATCAAAAGTAGCAAGAGCATGGAAAGGTAGCCCTAAATGACAAATTAGAATACATAGAAAGGACAACCAAAATCCTGACAACCATCCCAAACCGCAAGCAAAGAAGGGTAACAAGAAATCAAAGGACACCGGCAAGTGGTGTGAGTTCCATAAAATCCCCCGGCACAACACTGATGAATGCAACTCAAAATAATCATTGTTAGCTGAGACGAAATCCCCAGAGTCAGACTCTAGATGAGACTCTAATTCTGAGCAAGAAAAGGGAAATCATATCATTGATGCAGAACCTATTGCCACCACTGCAACCACACAAATCCAACCAGAAGAGTTGGAGGATCTAGAGGAAAGGGAGCGCCTCTTCCATTCACAACTTTGGGTGCAGGAGAATTCGGTACATTTCATTATTGATAGTGGTATCTAGAAGAACCTCATCTCAGTCGAGGTCATTAAAATATTGAAGATACTGACATTTCTCCACCCTCAACCATACAACATCGGCTGCCTGAGCGAGGGTGAGAAATCCATGTCAGTCAACAATTCTTCCTATCCTATGTCAGGGGTGTTTCTAATTGTCAGAAATTATAAATAAATATAATTAATTTATAAAACTAAATTCTCTAAAAAATCCACATGTACAACGTACTGCTTCATGTCAAACATGAGCTGGAAATCATGCCACAGATAATAACTCCTTGTCCATATTTAAGAACCTCTATTTTCATATAACTAAATGCTTCCAAATTTTAATTAAAAATAGCTTCTCCCAAAAATTAGAGCAATTCGAAGTACCTCCAAGATCGCACATACTACGCCAAAAATAACAACAGTTGGGCCAAAAAGAACCAAAAAACATCCTAAACAACACCTTCCCGCTAAAATTGAACAGACTCCAAAAGCAACACAAATTTCAATTCATGTTATTGAAGTTGATTTTATTTTCAGTTGGGCTTATTTGTTCGAGGCTGGATGCAATATTGTAGATGCCTACGACTGTTTCACATTTTGAAATATTGGAAGGCCCACATATAGAATTTTCCATGCTCGTAATACAATCCAATTCAATTTTTCCAGCCACCCACTTATTGCCCACAAGAGAAGTGTCTGCAATATAAATTTTAACCCTCCGATGAGTGTCATCCCTTTAGCCGATTAGTGTCGACAATATAAATTTTAATCCTCAGATGAGAGTCCTCCAAAAGGCGTTGGCGTTTAAATTTTTAACCACCAATATGGCATTGACACCTTAAATTTTAAACCTCTGACAACAACTTTTATCTTATACCTTAGTTTCTAAATATGTTCCAGTAGCTATTTGCAGTTCTACAACATTCCTCGAATAGAAGAGAAGATTTGTCCATGAAATATTTACTTATATTTACTACAATTTCTATGTAACTGAATACAATCAAATTATTTTGTATACTCTCTACAACCTAATGTAATTAGCTCTACAACCTAATGTTCTCAATATTTTTTGAACACTCATTGTTTTATGACAGTTAGAGCAAAGGCTCCCATAGGCTTATAATTTTCTTACAAAACATTATGAAGAAAGATGAGAAGATTTTGGAGTAGATACATCGTAGTGCGCTTCCTACCTGCGTATAAATCTCATTCTAGTGTTATATGTAATGTTATACAAGATTATGTTATAGTGGGCACACACAGTATAGGGCTAAACTCCTCGATTGTGGGGCATAGTTCGTTGGTCCTAAATCGGAAAACGTGCCTATTTGAATCCCAACATCTGCCTGCTGTAGAGAGAAGCTCCTAGTGAAGGTTAATGTGGCGTAGTTCGAGGATGTCGGTCTGGGGTTTTTCTTAGGTTTGCGCATCCATTCACATAGAGGAACCAGATAGATATAATTCCGAATGACCACCTTATTCCAAAGGCCATGCCCCGTAATAAGTTTCCAAACCATCTTAGCAAATAAAGCAGCAGAGAAATAGACAGGTATTTTTAAACCCCAGCCACCCTGTTTCTTCGGTAAAGACAAAGATTGCCATTTGATCCATGTCAATCCTTGTTCTAATTTAGTAGACCAAAGAAACCGGTAGCAAACTTTCGAATTCTTTCTAAGACTCCACCAAGTATCCAAAAATGCATCCAATAGATGGGTATAGATTCTAAAACAGATTTGATCAAAATGAGTTTCCGACCTTTAGACAACCACCGATTACTCCAATTATTTACTCTCACTTCACATTTGGCTATCAACCAATCCCAGTCTTTAATGAGATAAGCAGAAGGTTTCAGCCTAAAACCCAGATAGGTAAAACTAGCCTCCAAAGGAACGGTTTGAAAAGAGAAAAAGCTACAAAGAATAGCTAGATCAGGGAGATCCATACCATGAAGGTGTAAAGAAGACTTTCTAATATTGACCAACATACATGTGGTTAAGCAAAAGCTGTCAATTACTTCATAAAGTGCCTTCAAATCCATTAAGGAGCCAGTAGAAAAAAGAACTATATCATCGACAAAAAGTATATGTGTAATGGATATACAACCCCCAAAAGAAATACCTTGCACATGTCCCTTAAGGAGCCAATGTGAGGCTATTACGAATTCAAACTTCGGTCATCAATATTTTTACAACCAAGAAGTTGCAACTCGCTAAATATTTAGATAATATATTGACGTGACCAATTTGTGATTAGCTAGGTTCACTCCAAACTTAAAACACCCATAAAATAGGCAGCAAAACAATGTTTTATAACGAATCATCAAATTTTGACAACTTATGCTCAAATCAAACTAGAAGAACCAAGTTCCACGAATTTTTGGATTTTTCAAGATTTTAGATTAGTCTTGGAATTTTCAAGATTTTAGATTAAACTCTAATTATAGAATTACAATTTTTAACAAGTTACACCTAAGTTTACAATAAATAAAAAATTAAACTCAATTCATTTCTTTAAGCTAGACAATAAGAGCTCTTAAAAACTGTTCATTTCTTTAAGCTAGACAATAAGAGCTCTTAAAAACTGTTGTAACTAAATAATTATGCACTGCATAGATATAACAAAAATCATCGAAACTTAATACAAAATATTAGGTTCATGGAGCAGTATTGGCTAAGCCGCACGGACTAGCTATTTCATAGTGCTTATTTAAAATGGTAAAGCCTTTAAAATTTAAACTTATTGAATTTATTTGGAATAATAGTATAAAAGCTATTCCTTAAAAAATTAATAGATTTCTATTATATTAATTTGATATAACTTTCAACTTTTTAATTACAAAATAAATCAAAGAATCATTCATGCATCATATAGTGATTTAGCTAATTTGAAAGACAAAAGAATTTAGCTAATTTGAAAAAAAAAGAGTTAGTAAAAGAGAAGAAAAAAAAGTTGGAAAAAATGCAAAAAATTCATAATTAACAAAATTAATAAATTCAAAATTTGACATCATTTCTTCAATTTTCTCTTTAAATTTTTTTAATAAATTAGTTACATGAAAAGGATCCATTTCTTTCTCTTTAATATAAAATTAAAATACTTAAATATTGAAATATCTGAATAGGCTCTCTATTTATTTTTTTATATATTATTATAAAAGATATCACTTACTCAAGGCTAAAAACTGTTTATTATAATATTTTTGCATTGTTCCTACATAAATATTAGTTGGGTTATATGCCTTTCTGGTTTGTCTTTATTAATATTATTGTTTGTATTTATTAATATTTTTTTCAAAGTAGTTAACTTGTGTTATTTTTTTTTTTTTTTTTTTAAATATTAAAATTAAGATGTGTTACTATTTTTATTGTGCTATTTCCGATATAGAATCTTAAATTCATTGGCTTGTTAGAATCATCCATTATTATTTCTTATAAAATAAAATTATTTTCTATTACCTTATTTTTACATTAAGATAATTGTTCTTATTACATTATTTTTGCATAAAATAGGTTAAGTTACATGTTTTATATCTTCATTGTCCTTACATGAATTAAATTACTATTCCTTGTAAAATAAAATTATTTCTATTACATTATTTTTTTATATAAAGATAGTTGTTTCTATTATATTATTTTTGCATAAAGGTCCAAGTTGAGTTACACGTTTATCTTTCTTGTCTTTATAAAAATTAAATTTATTCTCATTTTTATTTTCAAATTAATTATTATTTTTAGTTAGTTTATATTGTTTTTTATTAACACTTTCCAACTCAACAAGAACCTTTAGGTTTGGGTTACTCGCTTCCTTTCTTGTCTTAGTCCTTATTGTTTTCCTTTCAATGTAGTTAACTTGTGTTGTCTTTAATTAACCCCTTCTAGTATTAAAGTCAAGATGTGCTACCACTTTATTGTTCTATTTAAGATGGTGGAGCCCTTAATTCATTGATTTGGACTAATCATGCAAATACTATTCCTTGAAAAATATAATTATTCCTACCACATTACTTTTGCATAAAGAAATGTAATTATTACTATTACACTATTTTGCATAAGGTGGTTTGGGTTACATGCTTCATTTGCTTGTCTTTATACATATCAATTTCATTCTTATTTTTCTTTTCAAATTAGTTAGCTTGAGTTGTCCTTATTAACCCTTTCCCACTCCCCAGTCAACATTCAATCTTTACAGAGTTTGGATTGCATGCTTCCTTTACTTGTTGTAATTGTATTAAAGTCATTTTTATTTTTCCTTTCAAAGTAGTTAGTTTGAGTTATCCTTAATTAACTCCTTCTAATATTAAAGTCAAGATTGGTATTAAAGTCATTTTTATTTTTCCTTTCAAGGTGTTTAGTTTGAGTTGTCCTTAATTAACTCATTCAAATATTAAAGTCAAGATTGGTATTAAAGTCATTTTTATTTTTCCTTTCAAGGTAGTTAGTTTGAGTTGGCCTTAATTAACCCCTTTAAAGTCAAGATGTGATACCACTTTTAATGTACTTCTTAAGATGGTAAAACACTTAAACTCATTCATTTGGAGGAATCACACAAATATTATTCCTTCCAAAATATACTTATTTCTATTACATTACTTTTGCAAAAAGTAATTGTTCTGATTTGGTTACATGCTTCTCTTACTTGTCTTCATTTCAGGTGAGCTATCTTGCACTATCTTTGATTAACACCTTGCCACCTAACACTACATCTTTAAGGTTTGGGTTACATGATTTTCTAATTTTTCTTTATTAATATTAAAGCCATTCTTAGTTATCTTTTCAAGGTACTTAACTTGTATAGTCCTTAATTAGCCCCTTCACACCTAACAATGAACTTTTAGGGTTTTGGGTACATGCTTCCTTTGCTTGTTTTATGATATTATTTATTCTTATTTTTCCCACCTAACACTCATCCTTTAGGTATTGTAAAGAAATCATTATTATTTTTAGGAGTGTCCACCACTTCACATGAGACTTTTAGACTTTCAGGTGCTTATTAATGGCATACTATGTAGAAAAATGTTGTTTTCTCTACCATGCTAGTTGATTATGCTCATTTTGAGTGGTCATTCATTACTCTCTATTACTCTCTATTAGGTTTATATGTGGTTATTAATGATATACCAACATTAATAATGTATTATTTGATTTTCTTAGAGCTATGGTGATTCATAACAATATTGTGACTACTAATTATTAACATTATGATAATATTTATATTTCCTTGAAAATTTACTTCAATGATTTATTATGAATGTCTTAACCCATAATATCAAGAGGATCAAATTCTAAAATTCTTAAAGTATATTTTTTATATAATTTAAAATAAATCTAGGATAATTACATAGAAGCACCAAGAACTCAAAACCTCATAGCTTATAAATATGTTAAAATAAAATTTTGATTAAAATAAAAATAATATCTCCTTTTTTATATATAATAGTATTTCTATATATATTATCTAAATTTGCATAGAATGTTTTATACACAAATATCATATCTCATTATTATTATTATTATTATTATTATTATTATTATTATCATCATCTATGAATTTTTGTATATAATAAATTTAACATCTTTTCATATTCTATGATAAAAATATATTTTTGCTCAAATTAATTTCTGTTGAAATTATGACAACGAATTCATCTGGAATAGGATAAGGCGGTTTTCATTCTGCTATTATTTTGCCTATTGTTGAAACTAACTTACTAGGAATAGAATATGGTTGTCCTTGTAATTAATTCAGCCAATTCCTTGTAACTCTAGGAGGAAGGATATAAATGTGTAAATCCCAAGAGGCAATATGACACAGTGGTCATCCCCAAGGGGGCCGAAGGGTGTAAGCTTGGATGGCTGGTTGTAATCTCTCGCTCTTTGAATAATAAAAAATTGATTTCCATTGTCCCGTGGATGTTTACCCTTCAAGGATTTTTACCATGTAAATTGTTTTGTACAGTGTGATTGCTAGATTCATTTTATGATCTGTTGTTTCTTCGCTGATTAAATTGTTCTATGTGGGATTTCGCTTCCTAACAACTGGTATCCGAGCATGTGGTTGGAAATTCCCGAGGACATAAGATCCATGAGACTAGAAGAGTTGGGTTATGCTTTTATTTTACAAAATGGGAAATCTACATGATCTAGATGGATATGGGTGGCCACCCACCTATTCCACTCGCTCAAAACAGTTTCCCATTTTGACTATTTTCTAGTAATTTTTCTATGGTTTTTTGGGTCTTGAACTTCTAAGGCTATTTTGAGGCCTTAACGATGATTTTTTGTGATTAGGGGGGACAATATTTGCCAATAGAATACATTGGCACTAGATCAAAGTTGTAGAGATCAAATAGGCCTTTCCAAAAGGCTATCGAGTGTGAAAATCCTCACAATAGATCTAATAGCTGATGTATACCTCACAAGAAAGATTAAGCAGAAAAATAGAAGAAGAATGCATAATGGAGCAGCAGAACACAGATGCAATAGAACTCAAATAGGAGTAGAATAATTACACATGTTTCATTAATCTGTATATATCAAACAATAATGCTACAATAGACAAGATTCAAATACCAAGGTGTCAATTCGAATTAGCCTACATGAACTCATCATCATATCAGTGGAGTGTCATCAAAGCACAAGTAACCATCAACCATGTGTCAAACTGAGTCTAATTGGATGTAGTAGGTGTAACTAATGCATGCAGCACTAATGGAGGGTGCATGAGGAGCTAACTGCAGTCAAAATAGTCAACCAAGTCTCTATGGAGGTCCATCAGAGTGTTTCAGTGAGTTAACTAGTCAATCTGTCCTCAAATCAAGGAGAGATCCACAAAGCAAGCAACTAACTGAGTATGTCACTAGTGGTAGGTGAGAGAGGGTGCAATTCACATGTGGTAGGTGAAAAGAGGGTGCATCACTTACTAGGAGGGATGGAACTGAGTGGAAATAGGCTCCCGGGGCTAGTAACCTAAGCACTAGGTGTTGGGAGATACCATATTGATGACTGGGATGCATGCAAAAATGCATACATGTCTGAAATGCAAAACAATGGTAATGCTAGGTAGGAAAGGAATGGAGTATATAAATATCCTAACACCCCCCCTTAATCCATACTTTGCATCCTAGGCCCTGGTAACTAGGACCAAAAATCACCCATACAATCAAATTAATGATAATAAAAAAAGAACTGTCAGTAAACTGAGGAAATGGGGAAAACCTCATGGGAAAAATACCCCCCCTCAAAAAACAAGAGCAAGGAACTCAAAGAACCTTCATACTAAGCAGAGAAGGAAAAAGCTTTCCTTAGTGAAAACTTTTGCAAAAATCTTGGCAAGTTGATCCTCTGTAGGATGCCAATGCAGGTGCTAGATCTGGATCTGTTCTTCTGATGTGCCTCCCACTGTGTAGAATATGTATTGGCCAAAGCAAGTTTTTTCAGGAAACCTTTCTGCTACTGGAGTGAATGGCTCATGGTGAGTCTTTCCAAGAGATTGTAGATTGAACCCCACCATCATGCAGCATCTCTCTGGAAGAGGTAGATGGCATAGTGCAAGGTTGGCATGATATTGAGATTTGGTGGTTCTGTGATCAGATGGATCCTCAACTTTGTTCCTAGCAGCTGCAAGGACTTTGTGAGCCCATATTGGCCTTGGCCCTGGATTGGGAGCATGTGTTGGTTTTGGATCTAAATCTGAATGTTCTTGAACTTTGATCTCAACATCAAGATCTTCACATTCATCTTCATTAGAAGAGGAGTCACTCTGATCTTCATTATATCCCGAAGGAGTAGGAAGAGAGAAGGGAGGAAAATGTGAGAATTCATATGCCTTGGAGGCATGATTTGCAAACCCTTTCACTATAGTCTTCCCAGTGGATATCTCTGTAATCTCAACTGTTTCGGGACCAAATATCACCTTCTTTGGTGATCCGGTGTGAGTCATCTGATATACAGACAACAAATTTGCCGTCAGAGAGGGAACGGATAGAATATTCTTGAAATTTCCATGCTCCATATGTACTATACCCATCCCTTTGGTAGAGATCTGAGAGTTGTCTCCCATGTGAATAATTGGGCCATCTTTGAGATCTAAAGAAGAAAATGATTCTTCAGAGGCAACCATGTGGTTGGAGGCTCCTGAATCTATGAGGAGGGCCTTTGATTTTGAAAATCCAGCCATCAATGCATGACATTTCTCATGACCATCAGATTCACTTCCAGAATTAGACACTCTTGCATATTTTGGAAGAGCAATGTTGTTCTGTTCAAGAAGCTTGGTTAATTGATCTATTTTCTTGTGCATGCAAGATCTCTCTTGGTGGTTTCCTTTATTGCAATAGCGACACTTAGATCCATCAAATCTTTTCTGTTTGTCCTTCTTGGAGCTGGAGGCCCCTTTTGATGGACTTGACTTGGCATTAAGCTTGGGTTCAAATAGCTTCTTGTCCTTGCCTTTATGCCTCCCTTTCACATTCGCACTATTTTTTTCTCGAGCTAAAAGATCTTTATCTTTGGAGGCCTTGATGGCACCCATTTGGATCAATTTGTCTTGTTCTTGGATGAGAGTTGCAGTAAAAAATTCTAAGGAGGGCATCTTCCAACCAGGGATTGACATTTTCTTAGAGTGCAAGGTAGATACAAAGACAGAAAATTCAAATCCTAGCTTACTCAGAATGGATAGCACCAATTGCTCATCCTTCTTATCAACACCACACTGCTTGCATTGCATAACCAAATTGTTGAATTTCGAGAAGTCCTAAATGGTCTCAAAATTGCTTGGTTGTAGGGAAACCAATTCATTCTCAAGAGCATGGCCTCTTAGCTCATCTTGTTTGCCGAAGAGGGCCTCTAACTTCGACCATAACTCCCTTGGAGTCGTCAACCCTTCGAGATGAAACAATAGATCTCTAGAAATATGAATGCATATGTAACCAAATACTTCATCTAATCGATTCAGATGCTTGGTTTTCTCCACAGCTGAAGTTGGTTCGGTGTCCCTTCCCATTGTTATCCTTTGTAGATATTTGCTTCTCAATGAAATTTCCATATCAAGCTTCCAATCAAATTAATTGAAAGGTGTCAGGATTCTAGAAGTGAGGGGAGTGCTCGAATTGCTCATCTCAACTGCTGGAGCGAATATAAGGTGAAACTGTTGCTACTGCAGTAGGTTGCTGCAACTGTTGGAACTTCGAATGACCTGAAAACAAATCTCAAGAATGGAGATAGACTATACTCTCAACATGCTCTAATACCATGTGAAAATCCTCACAGCAGATCTAAGAGCTGATGTATACCACACAAGAAAAATTAAGCAGAAAAATATAAGAAGAGTGTAGAATGGAGCAGCAGAACATAGATGCAATAGAACTCAAATAGGAGTAGAATAATTACACATGTTTCATTAATCTGTATATCAAACAATAATGCTACAATAGACAACATTATAATACCAAGGTGGCAATTCGAATTAGCCTGCATGAACTCATCATCAGATCAGTGGAGTGTCATCAAAGAACAAGTAACCATAACCCATGTGTCAAACTGAGTCTAACTGGATGTAGTAGGTGTAACTGATGCATGGAGCACTAATGGAGGGCGCATGAGGAACTAACTGCAATCAGAATAGTCAACCAAGTCTCTCTGGAGGTCCATAAGAGTGTTTCTGTGAGTTAACTAGTCAATCTGTCCTCAAATCAAGGAGAGATCCACAAATCAAGCAACTAACTGAGTGTGTCACTGGTGGTAGGTGAGAGAGGGCGCACTTCACACATGGTAGGTGAAAAGAGGGCACATCACTGACTAGGAGGGCTAGAACTAAGTGGAAACAGGCTTCCGGGGCTAGTAAACTAAGCACTAGGTGCTGGGAGACACCATATTGATGACTGGGATGCATGCAATTGTATGCCTGCATGCATGAATGAAATGCAAAACAATGATAATGCTAGGTAGGAAAGTAATGGAGTATAGAAATATCCTAACATCGAGCGCCCCAAACGGAGATCGTATGCAAAATTTATGACCCCGGGAAGTTGATTGTTCAACCAACCACCTTGGGGCCGGAAACTTTATGATGGTTCATCTTCTAGGGAAAGGTTTTTGGATGTTTAGGGTTCCTACCCTAGTGCTTATTATAAATAGTCCCTTTCAGCCTCTTTTTGTATTCATCTTGTCACAAATGAGCATAGCCGCCACATCTCTTCTCAGAGATATAGCTACCACCATTCTAGTTGCTTTTATTTTACAGTATGTTATGTTCCATACATTTTAATAGAATATGAGTTTATTGTATCACTTTGTTTCTTACAATATATCTGTGTATCTGAATATATACATACTCTTTCATTTTTTTCTCACATAAATCCAAACCAGTGGTATTAGAGCAATCTGATCGTGTGGTTTCTCAATGCATTTCCTTGACGAGATCTGAATATCGAGAGTTTGATCTCGAACTAGTTGAGCTTGAGGAAAAACACTCTCATTGGTCCAAGAAACCTCACATTGAGGGAGAAGAAAAGAGAGACGATGGAGAAAGAGATCATATTAAGTTGTTTCTTTAGGAATCTCTCATGCGACAAAAGAATGAGATGATGGATAATTTCTCCCAAATCCTTCAACGAATGCCGACAATGACGAATGCTTGGTGGGTACAAGTTGACTTTTGCATCCCCTTATTTGAAGGTAAGATAGATGCATATGATTTGGAGAAATGGTTAAGTCTATTAGAGAGTTACTTCTATGTTCAAAATTTCTCCCACAACAAAAAGATCAGCTTTGCACTCCTTAATTCACTTCCCCATATTAAGGATTGGTGAGACATGTACTACGAGAGGCATGTGAGTGATGAGTCTGAAATATTCAGGATATAACCCACTTGTAGCATTTTGTTGATGTCATTAAGGAGGAACACTACCCTGTCAAAAACTATGATGACTAGTATACTAGGTGGACGACTTTATGCTAGGAAAGAGAATAAATAGTTCTAGATTTTACCAACATATTCCATATGCTATGCTGAAAATTGGGTATTAGAAACTCCGAATGGAACTTGGTCCTAAAGTACAGTAGTGGCCAACATAGGTACATTCAGACATAGATGGATTTCCGAGATATATCCTCACTAGGAGCTACTTATTAGTACACTATCAAGATCAAGCAAAACTTTTAGCAAAAGAATAAGCGGGAGTTTGGGTTTGCAAATCAATAGCAGCAGATTCTTAGAAAAGGAATCCCTAACTCACAAAGTAGAAGACATAGCAAGGATAGACAAAATCTTGACAACCAACCCAAACTGCAGTCAAAGAAGGGTAACAAGAAATTGAAGGACACCGGCAAGTGGTGTGAGTTCCATAAAATCCCCCGGCACAACACTGATGAATGCCACTCAAAATAATCGTTGTTGGCTAAGACGAAATCCCCGAGGTCGGACTCTAGATGAGACTTTAATTATGAGAAAGAAAAGGGAAAGCATATCATTGATGCAGAACCTAGTGCAACCCTTGCAACCAAAAATATCCAACCAGAAGAGTCAAAGGATCTAGAGGAAGGGGAGCACCTCTTCCATCCACAACTTTGGGTGCAGGAGAATTCACTACATTTCATTATTGGCAGTGGTATCCAGAAGAAACTCATTTCGATCGAGGTCATTAAAATATTGAATATGTCGACGGTTCTTCATCCCCAACCATGCACCATCGGTTTCCTGAGCCAGGTATGAGACATCCACGTCAATCAACAATGCTTCCTATCCTACGACATAAAACCCTTCAAATACGAGGTACTGTGTGATGTTTCCCCACTTGAAGTTTGTGATATTATTTTAGGACAACCATATATTTGGAAATGTCATGTTGTGAATGAGTCTAGACTTCGTAGTGTCATCATTACTTTGGGAAAGAAACTCTACAGGATATCAAAGACAATTCCCACTACTATAGTGTCTCTAATCACAACTAAGTTGTAACAACTACTCTTATTAAACTCAAACAAAGGGCTGTAAATATTTTTTTTTGGTTACGTGTCATGTCCCCAATTTTGGCTCATCCATTACCATGGGTGAAAGGGGACAAGATCAACCCCTAAGTGAATTAAATGGTATTAATTCTATTTGCTTAGAATTAATTTTATTCTAAGTCTCACAAATAGGCAAATTTATTTATTAAAGGTAATTTTGATAAATAAAATTAATGGATAAAGAGCAAGTGGGCCAAGAGGGCACCCATGTGGAATATGTTTCCAAAATGGAGTAGGGTGTATTTTTGGAGGCAATTATACAACATGAGTTAATTATCATTAATTAATTGATTAAATGTTGAAGTGTGAATTAATTTTGAGTTGTAATATTTTTATTAATAAATATTACTAATAAATATTGGCAAGTGGTGATGATAAGGTTGGAGGAATTACTTGGAGTAGAAGTCAAGTAAACACTAGAGTCCAAAAATGTTGCCAAAATAGAGAAAAGAGGCTTATTTCAGGAAAAGCAGCATAAATCCAGGAAAAGCAGGAAAGTTTTGAAGTAGGAAAGTTTACAAAAGGAAGGAAAATAAGAAAAAGTGGAAAGAAAGAAAAGCCAGGCAAAGCAAAGCAAGGAAAGTATGTCCACTCATGGGTGACCTATTCTCATTGGTCACCAATCCAAGTAACTTTCTCAATAGGTCAACATGAATTCTATAAAAGAATGATTCCAACTCCATTTCACATCTTTTGCTAGTGTGAGAAATTTTATGAATGCATTTGTGCATCCAAGACTTGGGAGATGTGCCCCTAGTTAAGCATGGGAGATGTGCCCCAGCTTTCTGTGTGAGGATGATGGAATCCAACCATTTTCACTGATTTTATTTGCAGGTATTGAAGCTCATCAGGTCGAAATCAGAATTTCACATCTATCTTCATGAAGTCAGAGATCGAATCCTCCATCCTCTCTCTATTCTACAGCTAGTTTTATATGTGCAAGAGGAGAGATTCTTCCTTCATCTTCTGAGAGGAATCTTGGCCTGTTCCTGATTTTATAACAGAGTATTGAAGCTTCCCAGGTTGAAACAGGAGTTCTGAACCATCTTCTCCAAAGACAGAAATCGAATCCTCCCTCCTCCTTCTATTCTGCTACTATTTTATTATGTGCAAGAGGAGAGACTCTTTCTTCATCTTCTGAGAGGAATTTTGGCCTACTAATGATGTAATAACAGAGTATGTAAAGTTCTGATATCAGTCACTTCAATACAATTTACAGAACTCTGAATTGTTCTCTAATTTATGCACCCCTATTAGATTTAGCTAGATTTTGACTAGCTTCCAATGAATGGTTCATAAATTGATGAATAAAGATCCAATTGAAGTCATTCTAGTTCCTATAGTTATCTAATACATATCATGTCATGATACAACCACTGTTTCAAAATTTAGAGTTCATTTGAGCATCGTTTGGAAGTCCATAAGTCGACCTAGTTGAGCTATCCCGAATTGCCAAATTACTAGTTTTGTTATTATACTTGCTCAGATCTGCATAATACTTTCTGGAATGTTATTATATGAATCAATGACTATAAATTAATTATTATTAGCCTCTATTATGCCCACAACAACCTTTTCCAATCCTTAGTAAATGTCCCTACCCATACTAGTCTGCATGTGCTGAGAACCCCAGGAGCATTGGAGTAGAGTTCATCCGGGCTGTTCTTGAAACATAAATGGTCTCAGTATGTTGTGCATAGCTATAAATCCATATCAGAACCTTCCATCCATCCATAGCCTTTGTACTTGCCCATATCCAACAATTCTAGCTTCCTTAGCCATTGTTTTGATCAAATTTGTGAAGCCTAGAGTCTTTGTATCACTTGTATAAGTTGGTACATTGGAGTGGTACCTACATGAACACAAATATCAGTTTATTAATCCTTCCCAACTCCTTGATCTATTTTGTATATGTGGATGTACCCAGGAAGCCTTGTTGTAGACTTCGGCGATGCCGATGTTCGAAGCATAAATGGTCTCCGTGCTTTGTACAAAGGATCCTAAACTTTTTCCTTATGTATAACTTGCTGCTGCACACTATCCCATGTAAATTACAGAACCTAAATTCACCCCTACCATACTTGATCAGCACCCATGTACACCTCACTTACATCCTTCTCACCGTAAAGAAATTGTCTAAACATTATTAGTGAAAATCCTGATAAATTCGACAGTTGGAGTTAGTATTCTGGCCAATTATTGGCTGGGATATTACAGTGGTATTAGAGGACTTTCCTTGGCTCAGCCTATGGAAAGTAACTCTCAGTGGAAAGGTAGCTCAGAACTATCTTCAAGTTGTAGTTGTGGAATTAGTTCCATTCATGGAAGATTTAGAGTTTGAGTTGCATGAATAAGAAGATTATTTTTATGAAGAGTTTGATGATAATGATGAGCAGTATGAAGAATATTGCAAACAGTATGAGGTAGAGAATTTCCAAGAAGTACCTTCCACAAGCATCTCCCATGATATCATGATTGGAAGAAGAGACCATGGTTATTCTGATAGCCATATTCAGGAAAAAGTTGCATGTTCCACAGTCAAAGGTCAACTTTCTATGGAAGAGATAATAAAAGATATGAAAGATTTATTGGATGCACGTGACTTCACAAGAATTTTTGGATCATCTTCAAGAAGATCCTCCAATAATCTTCCTCCTAAGACAACTAGGGAGAAGCAAGACCCAAAAATCAATCATGAGATTGTTGACAGAATGGAAGAAGAATCTACTGCAAGATTCTATGCTGGGGATCTAAAGATCACCTCAGAAGAGATTGGTAAGCTTAATGATGGTGAGACATATTTTGGATTGGATCCAAAAGAAGAACCTAAATCAAATTCAAAGTCACCACTTGAGCTTCATAGTGAGGCAGAATTTGACCACACATTAGTTAGATGTGAACTAGTAGAATTGGTGGTAGAACAAGGCACCATAACCCCACCCATTGAAGAGATAAACATGATGCCAAGGTATGGACCACATTCATATTTTTGTACTAGTTTGTATAATGATGATGTTGCAGCCACATCAGAGGATGATTATTGCATAAGGTATTCCCTAGATGCTGAGTCTCGCATCCTTAGTGATAAGGGTGAATGCAGTGATAGGACTGCATCACTAGAAAGGTGTTTACAGGATGCCCACATGGTTGGAAGAGAACCTATTAAGGAATTTTTTAAGTGTGAGGAAGCATCTAATGATGTGTATTCTCATATATATGTGGGATACATGGAAGTACCCATTGTTGATGGTGTTCTGGATGCAAGATCCATGGAGAAAGAAGAAGGTCTTACAAGAACAGAAATTGAAAATGAGAGATTGGAGGAAGACCAAACCACCAACACACCATCACAAGGAGGAGAAAACATAACACATGGGATTTTTTTCAATTCTTATTTTTATATGTCTATGTTTCAACATGATGGGGCAGCCACTTCAGAGGAGAATATGAGCTTGGTTGAACCCCCAGGGGTTGAGACTCCTGAATTGGGGAGGGCTGAAAATTGGAGAGAAATACTTACTGGTGCACCGGAGATGAATGAGCACCTTAGTTGCAGCCAAATATCTGATATTCATGATCTGAAATATGAATATCTTGCAGCCCCAAAATATGGATCGGCTTTCATAACTTCAACAGAATCAACTGAAGTTGATCCTAGGAAGCTAGAAGAAGAGAAGGTTCATATGCCAGAACCTCATTTCCTTGAAGGGACACTGAAAATGAATGAATGTAAAATTCAAGAATCCCTTCAAACCCTTAATGACACCCATGCCTTAATGAATAACCTTTGTTGGAATTTGGGGTAGCAGTCTTCCATGAGATAGATGGAAGAGTTTCAAAAAGCCATGGCAAGCATAAAAGGTAAATTCTTGAACCTGCTTTTTGATAGAGATAATTTGTTGGAGCTTGTAGAATTGTTTCATGGTACATCATTGAAGGATGATGAAGAGATCAGCAAGCTCAATGATGAATTAATGGCCACCCAAGATTATTTGAGAAGCACTCAAAGTGCCCTCCAAGAATCCAAGACAGAAATATTGCAGCTTCATGAAAGGTTACAAAGATCCCCCCTACCCTCCTACTCACCATTCAGTCAACTTCATTTGGCTGAAAGCACTCTTGATCATAGGGAGGAACCTCATGAGATAGTGGATCATGAGGATCATTCATTTTTATATGTAAAATTCAAGAATCCCTTCAAACCCTCAATGACACCCATGCCTGAAGAATAACCTCTGTTGGAATTTGGGGTAGCAGTCTTCCATGAGATACATGGAAGAGTTTCAGAAAGCCATGGCAAGCATAAAAGGTAAATTCTTGAACCTGCTTTCTGATAGAGATAGTTTGTTGGAGCTTGTAGAATTGCTTCATGGTACATCCTTGAGGGATGATGAAGAGATTAGCAAGCTCAATGATGAATTAATGGCCACCCAAGATTCTTTGAGAAGCACTCAAAGTGCCCTCTAAGAATCCAAGACAGAAATATTGCAGCTTCATGAAAGGTTGCAAAGATCCCCCCTACCCTCCTACTCACCATTCAGTCAACTTCATTTGGCTAAAAGCATTCTTGATCATAGGGAGGAACCTCATGAGATGGTGGATCATGAGGATCATTCATTTTTATATGTGCTTGAAGAGTGTGCAGAACAGTTTGATGAGAACCAAGCACTTGACTTTTTTCCAAGGGAACTTGAGTTGTTCCTTGAAGATAGACACTCTCCCATGGAAGAGTGGGATGAGAGCACCCAATTTGGGCCAACCAATAATGGAGAAGCTGCAGCCATAATTCTGATCACTGAAGGTTGCAGACATGCAAAGAAGGTTCATAGTTCTTTCTCACATGTCCTAGATTCAGCCACACCAATGGGGAATGAGCAGTGGGTGAAGAAATTCTTCTGGTTTGTATCACATGTACAGTAGGAGGATCATGATCTATCCCCATGGGCGATAGATCCTATTTCAGAAGAGATGGCTGATTATAGCTCATATAAATCAGCAAGCAAGATCTCTGACTCATCCATTGGATGGATGAATAGAGGCATCACTGAAATGAAAAATCTGGAAGGTAAAAAAGTTCACTTGTTTCTGCAATAAATTTGTTGTTATAACTGACATTGTCTTGAATTGTGAGCAGCAACAAAGATGTATTTTGCAACCATTTCATGTCACTCATCCACATATAAATTGGGATAAAGATAACCTGACAGGCATGAAATCTCCTTGCAAAAATGTTTCTGCTTATGGTCAAGGGAAGGCAACTAAGTAGGCAAGTTGCCAAGATAAATTAATGATTACTTGCACAAGTTGGCCTATGTGGAGGGAATCCACATGCTTGGAGCTATTCTTGCATTTTTTCTCCAATGGCAGAGAGCTGAGCCATTGGATGTCTCCACTTGAAGAAGCATTTTCCTCTCTACTTGGTTTGGTTGGCAGTAATGTTCTTTCAATTATTCCCCGGATGAAAAGGCACATGTTTGATGATAGATTCTTTAAATTGATTCTGAAGATTGGAAAAGGAAGCTGATACTTTGGGATCTTGGTATTCATGGGAGTGACAGATTGCCAAAGGTGACAGATATATTTTGGTCATTGCAGGAGAAACATTGGGATCCAGGAATTCTACTCAAGTTATCCTAACTGGGTTGAAAATTTTGTCCATTGCTAGTTAATTGCGGATATAGATTACAGTGCAGTTTTTCTTTTCTTCCATAGTCATTTTTTTGAACGCTCGAGTTTAATTTTCAAACTTTTCAGTGGATGGGGACATTTATAATCAGAGTGGTGCAGCAGAAACTTGGTGGAGTCCTAACATTGCTTGAGGACAAGCAGTCTTGAGAAGGGAGGACTGTCATGTCCCCAATTTTGGTTCATCCAATACCATGGGTGAAAGGGGTAAGATCAACCCCTAAGTGAATTAAATGGTATCAATTCTATTTGCTTAGAATTAATTTTATTCTAAGTCTCACAAGTTGGCAAATTTATTTATTAAAGGTAATTTTGATAAATAAAATTAATGGATAAAGAGCAAGTGGGCCAAGAGGGCACCCATGTGGAATATGTTTCCAAAATGGAGTAGGGTGTATTTTTGGAGGCAATTATACAACATGAGTTAATTAATCATTAATTAATTGATTAAATGTTGAAGTGTGAATTAATTTTGAGTTGTAATATGTTTATTAATAAATATTGCTAATAAATATTGGCAAGTGGTGATGATAAGGTTGGAGGAATTACTTGGAGTAGAAGTCAAGTAAATACTAGAGTCCAAAAATGTTGCCAAAATAGAGAAAAGAGGCTTATTTCAGGAAAAGCAGCATAAATCCAGGAAAAGCAAGAAAGTTTTGAAAGTAGAAAAGTTTACAAAAGGAAGGAAAATCAGAAAAAGTGGAAAGAAAGAAAAACCAGGCAAAGCAAAGCAAGGAAAGTATGTCCACTCATGGGTGACCTATTCTCATTGGTCACCAAGCCAAGTAACTTGCTCAACAAGTCAACATGAATTCTATAAAAGAATGATTTCAACTCCATTTCACATATTTTGCCAGTGTGAGGAATTTTATGAATGCATTTGTGCATCCAAGACTTGGGAGATGTGCCCCTAGTCAAGCATGGGATATGTGCCCCAGTTTTCTGTGAGAGGATGTTGGAATCTAGCCATTTTCACTGATTTTATTTGCAGGTATTGAAGCTCATCAAGTCAAAATCAGAAGTTCACATCTATCTCCATCAAGTCAGAGATCGAATCCTCCATCCTCTCTCTATTCTACAGCTAATTTCATATGTGCAAGAGGAGAGAATCTTCCTTCATCTTCTGAGAGGCATCTTGGCCTGTTCCTAATGTTATAACAGAGTATTGAAGATTCCCAGGTCGAAACAGTAGTTCTGAACCATCTTCTCCAAAGACAGAAATCAAATCCTCCCTCCTCCTTCTATTCTGCTACTATTTTCTTATGTGCAAGAGGAAAGACTCTTACTTAATATTCTGAGAGGCACTTGGCCTATTAATGATGTAATAATAGAGTATGTAAAGTTCTGATATCAGTCACTTCAATACAATTTATAGATCTCTGAATTGTTCTCTAATTTATGCACCCCTACTAGATTTAGCTAGATTTTGACTATCTTCCAATGAATGGTTCATAAATTGATGAATAAAGATCCAATTGAAGTCATTCCAGTTCCTATAGTTAGCTAATACATATCATGTCATGATACAACAACTGTTTCAAAATTTAGATTTCATTTGAGCATCGTTTGGAAGTCCATAAGTGACCTAGTTGAGCTGTCCCGAATTGCCAAATTACTAGTTTTGTTATTATACTTGCTCAAATATGCATAATAATTTCTGGAATGTTATTATATGAATCAATTACTATAAATGAATGATTATTACCCTCTATTATTCCCACAAAATCCTTTTCCAATCCTCAGTAAATGTCCCAACCCATACTAGTCTACATATGTTGAGAACCCCAGGAGCATTGGAGTAGAGTTCATCCGAGTTGTTCTTGAAACATAAATAGTCTCAGTACATTGTGCATAGGTATAAATCCATATCAAAACCTTCCATCCATTCATAGCCTTTGTACTTTCCCATCTCCAGCAATTCTAGCTTCCTTAACCATTGTTTTGATCAAATTTGTGAAGCCTAGAGTCTTTGTATTACTAGTATAAGTTAGTACATTGGAGTGATACCTACATGAACACAAATATCATTTTATTAATCCTTCCCAACTCCCTGATCTAGTTTTTATATGCGAATGTACCCAGGAAGCCTTATTGTAGACTTCAGCGATACCGATGTTCGAAGCATAAATGGTCTCCGTGCTTTGTACAAAGGATCCTAAACTTTTTCCTTATGTATAACTTACTGCTGCACACTATCCCATGTAAATTCCAAAACCTAAAGTCACCCCTACCATACTCGATCAACACCCCTGTACACCTCACTTACATCCTTCTCACCGTAAAGAAATTGTCTAAAAATTACTAGTGAAAATCTTGATAAATTCGACAGTTGGAGTCAGTATTCTGGCCAATTCTTGGCTGGGATATTACATTGTGTCCTTTATTCCTTTTACTCAAATAATATTTTCAATACCACAATCTCCTTATTCACTAATCGATATGAACCACTATAACTATATATCCTTATATATCATTAAGGGACATAATTATGACTCCAATCTTCTCGTTGTTAATTACATAACCCTGAGTCATTTCATATTACATTGTAATTAACATATAAATATAGTTTAATTACATATTACCACATTTAGCCTGGTCCAATATATGAATGTATACATTAACCATAATTAGCAACATATAATGATCTCAAAGTAGAGTATTTCAATAGAACTATATGTCCTCTCTTAACAAGAATCACTAAGAAATATTCATCAATTCCCACTTGACTTACATATAGAAATATTTACACTTGGAAACAAAAGATTTTGTTTATGACTTCAACAACTAATGAAAATACATCTTCCACGAAGAATATGTATCGAATTGAATTTCATAGAGAATATATAAATATCAAATTATATTTCAACAAGAATATATATCAAATTGAATTCCAACAGAGAATATATAAATATCAAATTATATTTCAACAACGAATATGAATCAAATTGTATTCAACAAAGAGTATATATCGAATTGAATTTCACAGAGAATATATAAATATCAATTTATCAACAATAACATATATTGAATTGAATTCCAACAGAGAATATCTAAATATCAAATTATATTCAACAATGAGTATATATCGAATTGAATTTCACAGATAATATATAAATATCAATTTATGTTTCAACAAGAATATATATCGAATTGAAATCCAACAGATATCAAATTATATTCCATACTGAGAATATATATCAAATTGAATTTCACAGAGAATATCTAAATACCAAATTATATTTCAAGCAGAGAATATACCAAATTATTTCTTTCCATACCACGAGTATAATCACGGTCCTTTATACTAGGGATTTAGACGAGAGAGTAGTAGTTGTTAACTAAAGTTGTCTGACTTCTCTCTTTATGAACTAACTATAAAGTTAGTTCTACATACTAGAGACAGCCGATGAGAGGTCATAATAAGTTCAACTTCAGTACACTTCAATGTGTTTGATAGTTACCTTGAGAAGATTGTGGACACGACCTTAGGTATTTACGTCGAGCTGAGCATATTCATTGGAGGAATTGACATACATAAGGATCGCTAAGGATTCTAAGGATAAAAACATTAAACCAAAATGAAAGAGATTTGGCGCACGTCTAGCTAATAAAAGTAAGTCAACACAAGAATTAATACTAGTTTAAAATCCAAATTGATGGTTATGAATAGCCATAAAGAAGCAAGGAAAAAGGGCAACCGATTCCGGCGGAGTTCACAAGGTCATATTTGTCGAGGACTCAAACACAATCCTGCATATCAAACACAATCCCAGCGTAGTCACAGTGGGTGCGTAGTCATGTTTATACTATAGTTGATTTGAAACGGCTCATCCAGTAGGTAGACCATCATAAGTAAGCGTGACAAGGGTAACAGGTGAAAATAGGAATAGAGGAGGCAAATATATTTAATGTTTATATAATTTAATAACAGTGCGACCTCTCTCTACAGGAGTGCGATTTCCAACCGGACGTGGACTGTCGAATTCACAGATATCGACTTTCAACATAGTTTGTAAAATGAATTCCATTGATGTTATAAACTTATTACCTAGCACACTCGAGGAGTACAAACATTCTGAGCATTGGTCTCGATTTGATTCTCATGCCAGAATCAAATATATGATTATACATGCTTCCAAATTATAGATTCGATTTGCTCTTCATTCCAAAATAAATAACAAACAGAATTTCGATTATAGATCGATTTTTTTTCATTCAAGTAAATCATAAATAGGATTTCAAATATAGATTTGATTTTCCTTCAATAAAAATAAATAATAAACAGTCTTTCCAATATAGATTCGATTACTTCCATTCAAATAAATAATACACAGACTTTCGAATATAGATTCTATTTGTTTCCATTCAAATAAATAATACACAGTCTTTCGAATATAAATTCGATTACTTCCATTCAAATAAATAATACACAGACTTTCGAATATAGATTCAATTTGCTTTTTAAAATAAATACTAAATAGATCTTTGAGTATAGGTTCAATTTTCTTCTACTCAAATAAATAATACACAAACTTCCAAATATAGATCCTATTTTCCTCTATTCAAATAAATAATACACGGACTTTCGAATATAGATTTGATTTGCTTCCATTCAAATAAATAGTAAACAATCTTTCATTTGAAGCAGATCATATATAAGAGAAAATGGTAGGGATTGAATCCTCTCATAGTTTTGTGAAATTTTCTACTACTATGATAGTATAAACCCGATATGAAACATGATATTTTTCGATCCCTCTCGCATTATTAAAAACAAGATTTAAGCAATCATGTAATATGAATACAGTATGAAAAATAAATAAAAGAATATACATAACAATGAACCTGTCTGATCGGTTGTCCCAATAGTTGATGAAGAAGTTCCAATCACTATCACTCCAATGCAATCAACAATCCTCAAGGAGATAGCGAAGGACTCCTTGGTTGACCTCCCTACCACACTAGGAGCATTCTTCCTCCTCCCAAACCCAGAGTAATTATCAACCAAACTCACATAGATCACATTATTCTTAAATTCCCATTACGGAATCCATCCAAAATTAGGGAGCAAGAGGTCCTTTCCTCTTCATTCTCCCTTTCTTAAATAGAAAATGCTTGGACGACATGTGTTGCCTCATGCAAAATTAATTAATTTATTAATTTTATAATATTCATTCTCATACAACCATGTGTCACCTTCACATGAGGGTGCACATAAGTTCCACAATTTACTCTTAGTTTTCTCTTTACTCTAAAATCCCAATCCCTAAATTAGTGGGTGCATGTGTAGTTTGACTCAAAGATATCTACCAATCTAGATTTGCTCCAAAATAAATATCCTTAATTTATTTATTTATGATATTTATCGAATGCATGTCTTCCTAAATTAGTGGGTGCACATGTAGTCTACCTCAAAATAGCCCCCTTTAATATTTTCTCAATTAAAATACTCTTTCATTTAATTATTCTCAAATTTAATTTTAACATATGCATAGTTAAAATATGTGTCTAAATGTTTTAGTGTAAGTATGCAAGTAGTTCCATTTCTTGTCATTGTCTAGGTACCATGTCTATGGGTCCTTCTGACAACTTTCTTGTCCATGTCCTCGTGTGGGGAGTGCGATGTAGCGATTAGGAATCATTACCGTAATCGTTCGACTACATTTCTATATAGACTAATGGCAATTGAGGAATAATATCTTCCTTATTGCACACCCCTCAACACATCGTACACAACCATATCGTGATGGCCTCGCCCCTACGACACACGCTTCCCGAGTGAGCTGACAAGGCTTCTAACTCATGCATGGAATGTTATTTTAGAGCCGACAGTATGTCATCATACCCCTATGTATGTTTCCCATTCTTTTACGACCCCCATTTTATTCCATTTGAGATTCAACCAATAATTCATTTTACCTGCCACTACACAAACTCAAAGCACACATTAGTAGCACTGCACCATATAAAGTATATCATAATTCATTATTCATGTTTATTCAAGTCTAGTTAAACATGTGGCATTTATTCAAATCTATGGAAATAAAATCATCATTTCTTTCATTCATTCATAACATATCTTAAATTCACATCTCTCAATCACTTGAGTATAATCACCATTTGCTTTTAATTAGAAAATTTTATTCAAAATAATAAATCATAACAAATTTTCCAAGTTTATTTAATTGGGTCACTTCAATACGAGTGCCCTCAAAGTCTAGTCAATCAATTTTTTCAAAGGCGGGCGTTACATACACCCCCTCTTATTAAAATTTTTTTCCAGAGTCCAAAACAAATAAGGAAAATTTTGAAGCATTTCAGTTGTGTCCTCCCTTGTTGCAGAACTAGGGCTATAAATGTCCCACTGAACTTTAACCTGGTCTATCACACGATGTCTAAAATGTTGTGTTCGATGGTCCAATATGCAGATCAGTTTGGCCATCGTGAACCCTTCATCCAATATCTGTAAATTGCTTAAGTCAATTATATGTGAAGAATCAGGAACATAATGTCGAAATACTAAAACAAGAAAAACATTGTGCATCCTATGTAGAGATTATGGCAGCGTAAGGTGATAGGAAACCGGTCCTTTCCGTTCCAACACTTCGAAGGGTCCCACAAATCTAGGAGATAGTTTGGCTCCCTTACCAAACTTAATAGCACTCTTTTGCGGATTCAGCCGCAAAATACTCGGTCCCCAATCTCATAGATTCGGTTGAGTCTATGCACATCCACATAAATATTATGTCGATTTTGTGCTTCTCTCAGTCGAGCACGAATATCTACCATCTGGTCTTCCATCTCCTGGATCACATCAGGTCCTACCAATGTCTTATCCTCTAGTCTATCCCAACTCAAGGGTGTCCTGCATGGTCGTCCATATAAAAAATCAAAGGGTTCCATTTGAATGGAGCTATGGTAGTTATTATTATAGGAGAACTCGATTAGAGGAAAAAAATCCCCCCAACAGGTCTGTTGATCCATCATATATATCCGCAACATGTCCTCTAGTATTTGGTTCAGTCTCTCTCTATGCCCATCTATCTTAGGATAGTATGCGGTACTAAAATTGAGTTGTGTCTCCATATCTTCTTGGAATTATCCAAAATATTCCTGTGAATATTGATCCTTGATTAGATATTATCTTCCTCTGTACTCCATGTAACCGTACGATTTCATCTATGAAAACTCTCGTGATCTCTGGTGCTTGATATGTATTCTTGATAGGAATCAAGTGTGCACTCTTTGTAAGAGTGTCGAATACCACAAATATAGTATCATGCCTTTTCCGTGTCAACGGTAGTCCAACTATGAAGTCCATGGATATAACCTCCCATTTTGACTCAAGGATTGCGTGAGGCTGAATCAATCCTACAGGGTGTCGATGTTCCGCTTTAACTAGCTAACATTCCATGCACTTGGCTACAAAATTCACAACATACTTCTTCATTTCGTGACAAAATCATAACAGATACAAGTCTGCATACATATTCTTCACTCCCAAATGTGCTCTATAAAATGCTCGGTGAGATTTTGTCAAGATCAAGTTTCTAAGTACATCGTTCATTGGCACATAGATACGGTTGTTGTACCTAAAAAATCTATCACTTTCCAAGGAATACCCCTCTTACTTGGGTAATATCATCTGTTCATTCTCTAATTCTACCTTCACTTCATTGTACCAAGTGTCCTCCTATTGTAACCCATGTATATTTTCCCTCAGATTTGTCTTCATCAGAATCACTGTAAAGATGCGTGGTCAGTGACTAAGCACATCAACTACTTTATTCAAGGTCCCCTTCACATAGGAGATGTCAAAATCATACTCACTCAGCAACTCAGACCATCTCCTCTGTCTTGCATTTAAATCACTCTAGGTAAATATGTACTATAATCCATGATGATCCGTCTTTAGTTCGAACTTCCTTCCCACTAGATAGTGTCTCCATAATATTAACGCATGCATTACTACAATTAATTCCATGTCATGTGTTGCGTAGTTCTCCTCACCTGGTATAAATCTTCAAGAAGTATAAGCAATCACTCTCCCTTCCTTCATCAACACACATCTGATCCCTTCCTTCGATGCATTAGGGAATACTAGGAAATCCTGATCCATATCTGGTACCTTCAGAATCAGTGCCATCGTTAATAATTCCTTCAATTTATCAAATGCTCTGGCACATTTATTCATCCAAAGGAATGGTCGATCCTTGTTCTTCAACTCTGTAATTGTTCCATCAATCCTTGAGAACCCTTCTACAAATCATATGTAATATCCCACAAGTTCCATGAAACTTCATACCTCATGTACGTTCGTAGGTGTTGTCCATTCCCAAATGGCTTCTATCTTTGCAGGGTCCACAACTATGCCATCTCCAAAAATAATGTGCCCCAAGTAATGAATTTATTTTTGAAAGAAAGAACACTTCGAAAGATTTCCATATAATTTCCCTTAAACACTACAATACCAACCTGATATGCTCCTCATGCTCCTCTAGTGTCCTTAATTAGATTAGAATGTCATCAAGGAACACTTGCATGAACTTATCCAGGTACTGGAGAAATACGTCATTCATCAAATTCATAAATACATTGGGCGCATTCGTCAGTCTGAAGGATACAAATACAAACTCTAAATGTCTGAACAATGTCTTAAAATTGGTATTTGGAATGTCTGCCTCCTTGATCCACAACTGGTGATATCCCGATCCCAATTCAATCTTTATAATATGGTTGCGCCTTTCATTTGATCAAATAGGTCATCGATCCTAGGTAGAGGGTATTGATTCCTTACAATAGCCTTGTTCAATTGACGATATTCTATATAGAGACACCATGATCCATCCTACTTCTTAAAAAAATCACTAGTGATCCCCATGGAGAAACACTCAGTCTTATCAACCCTATATCCAAGAGCTCATGTAACTATATCTGTAATTATTTTAACTCCATTACAGACATTCTATATGGGGCTCTTGCAATAGGTTGGGTCCTCAGTTTTAGTTAAATGGTGAAGTCTAGCTCTCGCCGCGGTGGCAGTCCAGGAAGAGATTCTTGGAACATGTCCATGTATTCTACAAACAAGGGGTGGTTGACTATGTCGACCTTGTCTTCATCCTTGTTCATTGTGATCACAACATATAGTTGACATCCCTTACTCATACTTTTCTTTAATTGTAATGCTGAAATAATTCGCAAGGATACCTTTTTCTTCTTCCCCTCTAGAGTTTTCTTACGACCTTCATCATAATAAAAATTCAACTTCTTACTCCTGCAATCTACTATTGCAGCATGGGATTCTAGCCAATCTATGCCCAAGATCAAGTCATAAGCTCCCAGGGTGGTCACGTAGAAAGACACTCTAGTGGGACACACTCCCAAATCTACTTCGCAATCTTCTAACTTCTGACCCAAATTCTAGGTATTTCTGAATACCATTTCGACTATGTTGAAATCGTCTTGAGCGCTTGCCATCATATGACTCTTTTCTAATGGCTCCGGGATATATGAGTAAAGAAAATTCTATATCATTTATCATACTTGTTGTTTCCAATACGGTGGACTGATGTTCGTCCTGGTGGTTGTTGATTGTTGCATGTATACGATGTGCTTGTCCAAGATCCACTGTCGTGGTTTGTTGTTGTATTTGTCTGTGTCCTTGTCCTGGATCAATTCGTTGCTGAGGGTAGTCACTTTGGTAGTACGGGCCTCCGCACTTCCAGCATCCCTCTCTAGGTCCCTTCTTCGTCCTTCTTTTCTGCATGTTGTTGGTACGAGGTTTAAACTGTGTAGGCTTTCCAAATGGTCTTGCATTGTCCTTTCTAAATGGTGGTTTGTATGGAATTCTTGCATCTTTGTAGGTCCTTTCATGGATAGGCCCCTTAACATTAACATTAATTTTCACTCAAATTAATTTTGGTTGATATAATATATTAATTTTTTTTATTTATATTAACATATCAGCATAATAGATAACTTTTTTATTTGGGTTGTGTCTACGACTAGACCATTGAGGGAAAGGGTGTGTCTGCATCGCTGACAAGAATGATGTTATTCTCTCATGGAATTCGTCCTCCACCGGCACCTAACAAGGCCACGTTTAGATCATTGATTTCCTCCATGAAAAATATATCTAAGCCTCTATCCTCTCAATTTGTTAAAAAATTTGGCTGTCACGACCCCTTCGTTTGATATCTGTAAATTAATTAAGTCAAATATATATGAAGAATCAAGAACATAATGTCAAAGTAGTGAAACATGAAAACATTGTGCATCCTATGTAGAGATGATGGTATCACAAGGCGAAAGGAAATCGATCCAATCCGTTCCAACACTTCGAAGGGTCACCCAAATCTAGGAGATAGTTTGGCTCCCTTACCAAACTTAATAGCACTCTTTTGCGGTTTCACCCACAAAAATACTCATTCCCCAATATCGTTGCTTTAGTTGAGTCTATGCACATCCACATAACTCTTTTTCCTATCCTATACTTCTCTCAATCGAGCATTAATATCTACCATTTGGTCTTCCAGATTCTGAATCAAATCAGGTCCTAGCAATGTCCTATCGTCCAGTATATCCCAACTCAAGGGTGTCCTGAATGGTTGTCCATATAAAAACTCAAAGGGTGCCATTTGAATGGAGCTATGGTATCTGTTGTTATAGGATAACTCTACTAGAGGCAAAAAAATCCCCCCAACAGGTATGTTGATCCATCACATACATACGCAACATGTCCTCTAGTATTTGGTTCACTCTCTTTATCTGCCCATTTTTTTTAGGATGGTATGGGGTACTAAAATTGAGTTATGTCCCCATAGTTTCTTGGAATCTTATACAAAATATTCATGTGAATACTGATCCTCGATCAGATATTATCTTTCTCAGTACTCCATGTAACCATACGATTTTGTCTATGAAAACTATGGCAATCTCTAGCACCTGATATGTATTCTTGATAGGAATGAAGTGTGCACTCTTTGTAAGACTGTCAACTACCACAAATATAGTATCATTCCTTTTCCATGTCAATGATATTCCAACTAGTTCAAATATGTGTCTAAATGTCTTAGTGCAAGTATGAAAGTAGTATCATTTCTTGTCATTGTCTAGATACCACGTCTATGGGTCCTTTTGACAACTTTCTTCTCCATGTCCTCATGTGGGGAGTGCGATGTAGTGATTATGAATCGTTACCCTAATCGTTTGACTACATTTCTATGGAGACTAATGGCGATTGAGGAATAAGATCTTCCTTATTGCGTGCCCCTCAACACATCATACATGACCAAATCATGATGGCCTTGTCCGTACGACACACACTACCTAAGTGAGCTGATAGGGATTCTAACTCATGTGTGGAATTGTATTCCAGAGGTGACAATCTATCGTCATACCCATATGTATGTTTCTCATTCGTTACGACCCCCATTTTATTCCATTTGAGAGTCACTCAGTAATTCGTTTTACCTGCCACTGCACACACTCAATGCGCACATTAGTAGCGCTGCACCATATAAAGTATATCATAATTAATCATTCATCTTTATTCAATTCTAGTTAAACAATGTTGTATTTATTCACATCTACGGAAATAAAAGCATAATTTCTTTCATTCATTGATAACATATATTAAATGCACATTTCTCAAGCAATCGAGTATAATCATCATTTGCTTGTCAATTAGCAATTTTTATTCAAAATAATAAAGCATAACCACATTTTCCAAGTTTATTTAACTAGGTCACTTCAATACGAGTGCCCTAAAAGTCTATTCAATCAAATTCGTCAAAGGAGGGCGTTACATAGGTAGTGGAAGAAGGTAATCTCCAAGACAGGGAAATTTGTCCTCTTTATGATTCATTATGGAAATGACCACCACCTCTACATGGGGTTTCTCCACATAGTGGAAGTAGGTGGACAAGATAGTGGAAGCATACTGATACATATTCACCAAAAATTTCGGGTTTCCATTACATTTCCAGGTCAAGCATTCAATTTATTTGATCCCTAGGGTGCTTATACCGAATGGGCTAGTATAGAGGCATTCTCTCATGGAAAATGAAGAAATAAAATTTCAGATTCAAGAATTATTCAAAAAGGGGCACATTCGACCCAACTCCTCACCTTGTGGGAGCCCAATTGTGTTTGTACAGAAGAAAGATAGGACATGGAAACTCTATATCACCTCTATATTGACTATCGAGCTTTAAACGAGATCATAGTTCAGAATCAGTATCCAATTCCCTAGATCAACGAGCTTCTTGAATAGCTCAAGGGTGCCAAATATTTCAATAAGATTGATCTGAAGTCTTTCTATGATCACGTGCCAATTGAGCATACCGACATCTAGAAGACTTCCTTTAAATCTTGGTAAGGCATTTTTTGTTGGAACATATTCCCATCATAGACACGCCATGGACCTTTATGTTGTTCTACCTAGTGTTTGGCTCATTAATGCTTAGTCTAGTACCTTGGACCACATGTTTGTCCACATTTGACTACTTAGACTAGTGATATGCCTTATCCACCTTGTTTGTCCACAAGTGCACCATCTTTCCTTTGTTTTTGGAGTCAATGTGCCCATTCCCTAGTTCTTAGGATGTCATTATTGCCATTTCCCTGTTTTAAGGAGTCCAAGGGTGCTACATGCTTGATTTGGTATTTCTGGTGTATTAATGGCCACTAGTGATCATAAAACCACTACTCCACTACTTTGGTCCGTAGATAGGTTCATATTTATCTACTCAAGGATCTCATAGGCATTATTGACCAATTCATGAGGTCCAAGTATGATTTGGATGAAATTTATGTTAGTTAGTGGGGGAATTAGTCTAGGTAATCCCTCATTATGGTGATATACTCGAATTGCCACTAAGTCTCTCGATTTTTCCTCCTGAGAGCATCTGTATATTGTACTCATGTTGATGAATAATATCATATTGGAATTATTCCCATTAGAGTGATTTTCCTCTAGTGTTATGTCCAATATTTCTTCCCTATTCTTGTTATCTCTTTGTGCAAATAATTCTAAGTGAGATTTTTTTTCTATCTAGATCTAGGTTGGATTGTCACATGTATTAGAACCTAGTGTTGTTAATGTTGTGCAATCTAAATTCTAATATGGAATCACAGCTAGTCTGATGCAAAACAATTTCCATAGTTGCTCCCAGTTTTGCACCAGAAGCAATGGAGGTTCCACATAATTCCTAAGGATATTTCCTCTAGTCATTTGGTTTTTCCTTTTGGCCTTTATCAGGTGTGATGCACTACCAAATGTGCATGATGTCGAAGTAAGGAATTTCAGAGAGTTTTATTTGCAAATACATGAATAAATGGCATAAGACTTAACAAATCATCTAGTTCAACTTTCTTCCTCTATGGCTTCCTCTATTTTCCATGAAGATAACATACGAGCTGCTTCCATCAATAATGTAGAAGATAATTCCTTCCATCTCTCATAATTGTTCTTCCATGATTCTTCTATTGATTCTACTAGTGTGAGAAAGAGTGATCCCTTAGATGTTTTGGAAGAAGGATATGTTGAACTTTGGTTATCATTAATATCAACTGATGTTAAAGAGGATTCAGTATTCATGTGCCAGTTTGAAGAAATATATGGAATCTAGTTTGAATATATGGTACAGGTGCAGGTCTCAAGTCCACCTAGTCATACTACTTCATGGAATATGCTAAAGACATGGTTGGACAAGGTTTGGGAGTGAGCAAGAAGCTTGGAAAAAGAAACGGTTGAACAAGGAAGCAAGTACTAAACGCATGCAATACTCACCAATTAGAAGAAGATTTTGAGTTGTTGAATAATGCAAGGGTACCAAAAAGGGTGTAGCGGTTGGAGAAATAAAGTGTGCAAGTCCCACAAGCAATCTTCATCATGGGCGCAAGACCACACCGCAAGGGTGCAATTCCCACGAAGGAAAAGGACTAAGTATGCGAAAGACCCACAAAGAGATGACACCTAGGAGGTGCTGAACATGACAAGTGGTGGAAGTATGAGACATGAAGCAAAGAAGAAGGAAACCACAACCAACTTGTGGACATACAATCCACGCATGACAAGTATAAATAAGAAGCAAGTTGGAGAATTGAAGTAAGATTGGAAGCTGGTGTGTGGAAAGATGGAAGATACATATTTATCAAGAATTCGATTCTCGGGGCATCAAGGCCTCGTGGAGCTAGAACAACATGATCTAGCAAAGAGCCGTGTGTGCACACATAGAAGAACATAATTACTGATGGTTCGCATAATGATGCAAGTTTATCTGTAACAGTTGCGCGAAGATAGAAAGGAATAACTACAGAAGATGCACAAGTGCGTGAGAACAAAATGACAGTATCGCAAATAGGGCGCAAAAAGTCACAAATGATGTAAGATAGATGTGCAAGGATAGACTAGAAGTTTATCTTGTGATGTGCGAAGTAGCTTATCTGATGCGCTAAGACAAAGTTGCAGCATAGTGAAGGATGCGCATTATGATAAGGATAATCTGAGACAAGTGCGTTAAATAGAAAGGTCGAATCACATATGATTCAAAGAGTGTTGCAGATTATCTAAATAGTGTTGCACCAAGACAGAATGGAAATATTACAAAATGTGCACAGTTATACTTGATACTAATGCACGAAGTCAGAACAATAGCTTATCAATAGATGTGTAGTATCAGTTGAAGTTGCAGATGCACATAAACAAAAAGGTATATTGAACCAGAGGACAGACTGCAGAATATGATGAAGAAACACACCGTTTGTGAAGTGCAAATTCAATTGTAATGTTGTGAATTGTAAAGGTAGGTGATGTATGCAATACAGTAACCTCTAGATTACAACATACAAAAAGTGCACACAATAGAATGAACAATAGTCAATCTGAAGAATGCGCGGATCAGAAGAACAATCAAGTAATATCTTATTCTACCCTATTGGGGTGGTAGGATAGGGCAAGGAGTAGGGGGTCATAGCCTCATTCCAATTGGACCTGGTAAATTAGAGAGTCAGTGTTTCCTTTAGGTTGGTGCCTGTAAAACCAGGGGGTCAGTGCCTCCTTCCAGTTGGTGCTGGAGAACTTAGGAAGTTGGTGCTTCTTCAAATGTAATATTTTAGTAGAAGAGAGCATTCTATGGTTTTCTCCTATTTGGGTTTCCACGAAAAAATCTGTGTGTTATGTGTATTATGCTCATGTGATGTTGAATGTTTTATTTATGGTGGATACATAATTAAATATCATATTAATCAACAAAGAAGTTAAAAACTGTTCATAACTCCGCTAATATTGATTCACCTCCCCTCTCAATATTAATAAGATTCCAACAATTGGTATCAAAGCGGATGTCTTCAGTAACAACTTAACATCTAGAAGATAGATACATGCACATAAATGGACATGCAAGAAAAACTCTTTTAAAATCACTTCATACCACCTTAAATATTAAACCTCTGACAACAACTTGTACCTTATACCTCAGTTACTAGATATGTTTTGCTAGCTATTGGCAGTTCTGCATCATTCCTCAAATAGAAGAGAAGATTTGTCCATGATATATTTACTGCAACTTTTGCTTAACTGAATACAATCATATTATTTTGTATACTCTCTGCAACCTAATGTTCTCAATATTTTATGAACGCACTCATTGTTTTATGACAGTTAGAGGGAAGTCTCCCATAGGATTATGAGTTTCTTACATAACAATATGAAGAAAGATGGGAACATTTTGGAGTAGATTCATCGCAATGCGCTTCCTACATGCGTATAAATCTCATTCTAGCTTTATATGTAATGTTATACAAGATTATGTTATAGTGGGAACACACAGTATACGGCTAAATTACTCGATTGTGGGGCATAGTTCATTGGTCCTAAATCGGAAACATGACTCTTTGAATCCCAACATCGACCCGCCACAAAGAGAAGCTCCCAGTGAAGGTTAATGTGGCCTAGTTCAAGGACAAACCCAAGCCTATAATGCTCAAATTCTTTTGTCTCCTCTTTCTTTAAGCCTCTAATTCACAATGAGAGCTTGGAAATGCCATGCATCACGCATACAAATTCCTTAGTGGAATCATTACAGACAGCAATTCCTCAGTGGAATCATTACAGACAGCTCGAGGAAGATGAGAAGAAAAAGGTAGAATTCGCATTGTAAGTCCGAACTCTTGAATCAAGACTAGCTATGGCGAGGGAAGAAGGGATTATAATGTTGGAAAAGTATAGATTGGACAAACTCTTGTTTAAATAATTTTGGGATTTCTTAAAATGTATTTTTTTACGGATTGAAGACTTTGTTCCTCATGACTTTGTTAATTTTTCAACTCTATAGATTCCATAAAAAGGTTTATTTTCAATCTAATATGTGAAATGATTTCTAAGAGTTTATGTTTATATAGATTAAAAATAATGATTTAATAATTGTTGAGGTTCATTATTATTACAAACAAATATTTTTTATGCCAAATATAAGACCATTGAATCTATTAGAGCCTCCACATGGCTAATTCTAACCATTCTATTACTTTAACAAACATAAGGATTCGAGGCAAGTTTGACATACAACCCAAGCTAACAATCTTAAATGATGCAAGTGGTTTGGATATTTCTCAAAGCAATAAAATAACTACAACAAAAAAGACCCAATATTCCAAGCTAACTAATGCTAATGAATTAGTTTTGAAAAATCCCACAACCTTAACCATTAGGATGGATATTTTGCACTACTCCCAAGAGTCCTCCTCTTGACATGGGATGGATATTGTGCACTACTCCCAAGAGTCCTCCTCTTGACATGGGGATAAGAAGAAATTCCGTATGCTTCATTTGTTGAATACTCAAGTGACCTCAAACTTTAAGGATTTTTTATAAGATTTGAGAGTCATACTATGAAAGATAATAAACATGATCTTTATAAACTCATATAAATTACACATTCAATTAGCTACAATTTCTATCTCAATAGGTTGAACCATCCAACCAAAACATATTATTAACAAGGAGGCCATAAGTCACATCCTCACATCTAATTGAATCCCTCGAGGTTATGACTCAAAATTTCCTAGAAAGAAAGCAAAATATACATTCAATCCCACCAGACAAACAACATTGATTATTTCTAGATATGTTATATTTCTTGAATTTGACAAAGATGCACTCACTATTGACAAACAACTTGTTCAACTTGATAGATTTCACTCTCAAAAATTCTATCAAGAAAGGGATAATGAACTTCCAAATCTTGAAGAGGGGATTCCTATTCTAGGTCAAGCTTTGGAATTTCCTTTCATAACAATAACTTCTTCTAATGTACAAGTTCCAACAGAAACAGAGGGTCAGAAAATTGATGATATTGCTGATGGAATGGATAAGTTAAGTATTAGAGATCATGGAGAACATGTTTCAAAGATTCTTGAAACATAGCAAACACCATAGCAATTAATATGTAGATTAACACGAACCAGGACACTTCCAAGAAGGTATGATGATTTTGAACTTGGAAAAATTGTGACAAGAAGTTTTGTTAGACTGAATGAAGAAAATGCAGGGGATGTTACTTCAACCCCAGGTAACAATTTCCATATTTCTTATGATTGTGAATTAAACTTTTCTACTATTGATGAAACTGCTTTCTTTCAAGAAGCAACAACTAATGATGCATGTAGAAGTGCAATGCAAAGATAGTATGATGCTCTCATAAAAAATGGAACTTGGAGGTTGGTGGACCCTCCAATTGAAACCAAACCTATTGGTTGGAAGTGGATATATAAGAACAAGTACAAAGCTGATGGCTCACTTGATAAACACAAAGCAAGAGTTGTAGCAAAAGGATATGCTCAGAAAGAAGGTGATGATTACAGATAAACCTTTGCTCCTACAACAAAGTGGGGCACTATTTGAACTTTTTTTTCTTTAGCAGCACAAAAAGGATGGAAAATACATCATATGGATGTTAAGACTACCTTATTGAACATAGACTTGAAATAAGATGTATATATGAATCAACCAGAAGGTTTTTCTATCAAAGGTCAAGAGCAGAAGGTATGTAAAATGATAAAATATTCAGGTATGTTTTGAAGCAAGCACCGCGAGCATGGTATGAAAAATTAACTAAGCACCTTCTGAAATTAAACTACAAGCATTTCAATCTAGATGTTGCAACTTTATTTGTTAAGAAAGTTGGTAGATCAGTTGTATATGTTGATGATCTGCTATTCACGGGAAACAATGATGATTATATCACATCCATTAAGAAATAACTGCAAAAGGTTTTTGATATGAAATATTTGGGTGTACTTCATTATTACTTGGGAATTGAAGTCACTCAAAATCCTAAGTTCATTTTCATTTCTTAGAAGAAATACATTGGAGAGATTATACGTAGATTTGGAATGCAAGACTGCAATTCTGTTTCTACTCCAATAGAGCAAAACATGAAGATTTATTCCAATGAAGGAAATGCTTTTGAAGATGCAACCAAGTATAGGAAACTTGTTGAAAGTTTTAATTATATCACCACTACTCGTCCTGATATTACCTTTGCAGTAGGAATTCTATCTAGATTTATGCATCAACCTTGTGAAAGATATTGGACAACATCAAAACGAGTTCTCAAACATTTAAAAGGAACTCAAACTTTTGGTTTAAAATACTCAAAAGTATCAGACTTTCATCTTATTGGATATTCATATTCAAACTTTGATGGAGACAAAGAACATGGGGTGACTACTTCAGGTTATTCGATGAGCCTTGGATCAACAACCGTCACTTGGAGATCAAGGAAACAATCAGTTCCTGATGACTCTACGACTGAAGCAGAATATGTAGTAGCAGCTCAAGCCACCAAAGAAATTGTGTGGCCGAGAAAAATCCTTGAAGATTTGCAGAAGAAACATATGACTTAAATGCCTCTACTTGTTGACAACACTTCTGCAATTCAATTGGCCAAGAATCTCAGATTTCATGATCGAACCAAGCATATCAACACCAAATACCACTTGATTCGACATCATGTTGAGGCCAAACCATTCATCTGAAACACCGTTCCATTATAGAGCAAATTGCAGATATCTTTACCAAAGCACTGAAACATGAAAAGTTTAAAAGATTCTGATATTTGCATGGAATGAGAGATATCCCTTTATATTAAGGGGGGAATGTTAAGTATTCCTACATGATCTATGTAATAACCATAATCTAGTTTTAGTTTGTTGATAGGTTTCTAGTTGTTTAACTAGAGAGACATGTAACTAAACAACTAGAGAGACATGTAACTGTTTTTGTACTTTGTATTAAACTATGTTTTCACATAATAAATCAATGCTGTGGAGTTTTCCTCACGAGCCTGTGTCATGGAGTCGGTTCTTTGTGATCAAAAGGAATTCAGGATTCTAAGTGCAATATTATTTTTTGTATAAGTATGAATGGATGTTGGTACCTGGGGCCAACTTTAACTGCTTGGAAAGAAAAGAGGCCAACTTTGGGGAAGATCTGCTATCGAAGTGTTGGACTCGGTCATTGCAACCGCAAAGCTAGGAATAGACTTTCTCTTATTTTAAAGAAACAATTAAAAAACCCCTAAAATTGTAAATCGTAAAAAAAGTGTGAGGTTCATTTTTTTTATTCGCATTTCCTCCCAGTAATGATGGTAGGTTGCAATTTTTCAAGGGTACAGCTTTCTACAGGCAGATTTTTCTTTTGTAAAAGTGATTATGAAGTTGCGATAAGCATCATGACAACCACATATGCTGAAAATGAATGGAAAGTACTCTCTGTCCAAGATTGATTATCTCATCCAAGATTGATTATCTCATCCAAGGTTGATTATCTCATCCAAGATTGATTATCTCATCCAACTCAGGATTATCCAAGATTGATTATCTCATCCAAGGTTGCTATCTCATCCAACTCATCCAAGATTGATTATCTCATCCAAGGTTGCTATCTCATCCAACTCAGGATTGATTATCTCATCCAAGATTGATTATCTCATCCAACAGAAATCTCATCCAACATAAATCTCATCCAAGATTGATTATCTCATCCAGGATTGATTATCTCATCCAACAGAAATCTCATCCAGGATTGATTATCTCATCCAAGATTGATTATCTCATCCAACAGAAATCTCATCCAGGATTGATTATCTCATCCAACAGAAATCTCATCCAAGATTGATTATCTCATCCAAGGTTGCTATCTCATCCAACTCAGGATTCACAGGTCATGTCTTGCAAAAACTTTGTTGGGCAACTGTTTTTCTCATTAGATGAATTAGGCAGGAGAGACCGGAGGCTTTCCGACTTGAGTGACTTACTTTGTCTTCTGATCCATCTTAGTTTTATGATAGACCTTGGAAAAGGATTTGGACTATTGGGTTGCCTGAGATTGCTAATGGTTAACGGAATAAAGATGACCCCGCCTCGGTCACGAAGATTCATGCCTAGGTTGTGAAGAACTCAATTCTGGAAAGTGGCCACTGGAGAGCTATTAAAGATGAAATACCTTAGAAAATCTGTAATCATTTTTAAAATATACAAAAAAAACTAAAAATAGTAGACATATGCAATAGCACTCAGGCCATATATTATTTTATTGGATAGCTGCACAATAATACAAATAATGTTGCATTGGACTTCTTCATGGTTTTGATTTTCTTAGTGGCCCTTATCAAGTTTCAATTTATTTACAAGTAGCGAACATGTTTCTATTAACCTTGTAGGGTTCAAATGGTTTTCAAACATGAGAGCAGCCCAGATGCTCATTAATCTGGTTTGATATGGGAATGAAGCTTAGATTTGAGTGTTCTCCTTTTTCTTAAAATAAAAGTGTAAATTTATATATTAATATATTCTAAAACTTAATTATGATGCAACTTTTCAATTTAAGTTGTGGATAGTAAAATATAAATCATATTATTTGAATTACTTCAATCCAAAATTCATTGCTAAGTTTCTTTATTTTCAGCATACTTCTGTCCATGTTAACAATGATCCTATTCTTCCTTTTTGCAACACTAATCTATTGAGGAATATATGAATTGGTTTATTCTTGCCTTATATCATTCATCTTGCAAAAATTCATAAATTCATTGGATTTATATTCACCCCATTATCTAATCTAAGGGTGAGAATCTTCAAGCAACTATGTTTTTCGACCATTTCCATAAAATAAACAAAATGTATAAAGACTTCCACTTTTCTTTAAGAATGTATGCCCATGATTTTTTAGAGTAGTCATCAATATAAGTTAGGAAGTACCTTACCTTTCCAAAAAGACAAAGTCTCCATAGGACCACATAAATCCAAATGTTTAAAAGCAATATCATCTCTAACCTTTCAAGTTCTATTCAAGAAGCTCTCCTTGTGTTTCTTCCCTAGTATGCTTACTTCAAAAATGACACAATGAATTTCAAGTTGGGGAATACCATTGACCATTTTAGTCTTCCTCATCATAACCAATTTCTTGAAATTCAGATGTCCTAGTTGTAAATGCCAAAGATTTCTATTTACTTATCATGTATCCTTTAAACTATATGCCTCACTTGCAATAAAAGAGAACTTGGAATTTCCATATACAAACATTTCTTGACTTGCGACAACTATATTCTATTAATATTTTCAATGATAAACATTCTTTGTTATCAAACACTAGCATCTAATTTTCTTCATCATTTGCCTTACAAAAAGAAGGTTCCTTTTAAGCATTGTTGGCAACAATGTGTCATCAATAAACTTATTCTTTCTATTCATCGTTGGGACATCCATTGTACCTTTTCTTTTAATCTCTAATGTGGTATCAGCACCAAATATCACTTTACCAAAATAACTATCGTCTATTCTAGGAAAAAATCCTCCTAAGATGTCGTATGTATCAAACATCCTGTATCAATGTACCAAGCTTCATTTTCTTCATTGTGTGCCATTAAAATTGATATACATACATTTTCATTTATATTTTCTTTAACGACAATATTGACACCGTTATTTTCCAAATCATGTCTTTTATCTCTACAATATTTCCCAAAAATGACCAAATCAATTACAATGGTAGCAATGTCCTCAAGACCCTTCTCTTTCTCTTCCTCTCCCATAAGATCCTTCTCTATGTCTTCCTCTAAAAAACTAACTTGGATTTCTTGCTTTGCGTCTTGAGGTGCATGCATTACCTTTTGAATTATGTTGATACGTTATATTTTAATTCTTCTAATAATGTTGATTACGATATTGGCCTTTGTTGCTTCCTCTTCATCTAAACCTACTGGAAATATTGTTTTCTATGTGATCATTTACAATGATTTCTTCAACAATTCATGAGTAACCACTTAATTCATCAATTTCCATTGTATTTAAATATTTGGAGACTAGAATATTATAGGTGACCATTTTAAATTTAGGCATATCACTCAAAAGTTTCTCAAACATTCTTATTTTTAATATTTATTCACCTAACAACCTGATTTGACTGACAAGATCTTGCATTTTTTTGATATAATCATTCATTGATTCATTAACATGCTTATTAACATTTTGAAATTTACTTATTGTTGTTTGTAATTTAGTTGTTGTTACACCTTCATATGTTTTCTTTAAGATATCCCATGCTTGTTTAAATTATTATGTGATACTGATTCTTGGAAATATCGCTTCATCAATTGCACTCCCTATGAGAGAGAGTTCTTGGTTGTCTCTCTTTATAAGCTCCTTAAAGTTTGTTTTGCATTATCATCCCATGCTAAATTATTCATTAGAAGGATAATAATACTCTTCAATTATAAGATCCCATGAATATTTAGTGATCAATATAGTTTTTATTCTTTTTCTCGTATAAGTTAATTTAGGTAACAAAATGTTACTGGTCACAACGAAAATGAGCAAGAGAGAAAGAGGGAAGTTAAAGTCAACCCAAGTTGTGCCAGTTCAACTCAAATTGAGAGCATAATGTCCGAAAAAATAACCACCACCAAAAATGTATCTTTTATTAACTTTTAAATAGAAAGATGGACATGTCACTTGTGCAATTACAAGGATACGTCCATTTGTTATAATGAGAAATTAAGTCCACTGTAGAGCCTTTTTCCAAATCTTTCACTTTCTCACCCTTTTACTTAACAAAGGTTACAAAATTTTTAAGAATCATATCATACATTTCTTTTTAATCACGATATCGAACAACTGACACCTTATGAGTAACACATTAATATTGATAGCAATGGATTCAAGAATAAAGAAAATGTCCAAAATAAATAATATTTTTTTAACATATCCTCTCAAATACCTCCATTTTTTTACTCAAGAGCACATTCAAATACAAAACCACACTACTTCAAATATGAGATAAATAACCAAAAGACAAATAAAAAAATACCACAACATCAACATCACAATTTTAATAGTTCTTTGTCTTTGGGATAAAACAACGTGGACTTGATCTTAGTTTAACTTGGAATACATTGTGCGGATCCGGCAAATGTTTGGAAAATTACCTAGTTTTTATTGGCTATTTCAATCACTTATTCATCCTATAGAAGTGGATTCGATCCATAGAAAAATTCATCCTATGCTTAACCCTCCTTTTTTATATATATTTATTTCTTGGAATCATGCATTATGTGACTTTTGAAGAGCTCATCCAACTAATCTATGGCCTAAAATCAATCAACATGCAACTCCTCAAATCATTCAAAAATAATTATCTTAATCTAAGATTATCTCTTCGAGATACGAGCACACTAACAACTCCAACAAATCTCCTAATTAGATTAAGGACAATACAAATGAATCATTAACCCAACAAAAATGGTATACAAATATTTTGAATTATGTTAGAATAAAATGAAAGATATAATTAACACAAAGATACACTAAAAAACAAATTATATTACTCGTCGGAATGTGTGATTAAGTGCATCTTTTGGATTTCATCTAGTGGATTTACTAAGAAGTTGATTGGCCCACCATGAAGGGTTTCCACATGAAGGGTTTCCACTGGTTGGATAAAACCATCCACATCCAAAATTTGTTGTTCAAGGTAATCTTAATAATGAGGAAATCTTAATCATGAGGACATATTCTATAATTTCTAATACTTAATGAGTGCAAAGAAGGAAACCTTGGACCATTTGCACTTATAGCTAGAACTGATGATAAAAGAAAATTTTGGCATGAGAGACTAGGACCTCTAAATTTTAAAAGCATGAAGTTGATGGTTTGGTTGAATATGGTTCATGGAATCCCTAGAGTTGTTACTTCATAGGTGTATGTGAGGGTTGTGTTCTTAGTAAGCACTAACAAGAAAAGCTTGAGAAAAGGGAGTATTGGAGAGAAAAGAAAAAATTGGAGCCTATGCGCAATGACTTTTGAACAATGAACCATCCTTCTCCAGTAGATCACAAGGTATGGTCTCAGCTTCATTGATATTTTTTCTATGTTTACTTCAGTATATTTGTTGAAGAAACGGGTTATATGGTTTTTGAGAAATTCAAGGAGTTTAGGGCATTATCTAAAAACCATGTGATCGACCTATGAAATGTTAGGAATCTTAAAATGGAGAAAAATATGTGAATGATTCCTTTGAAAAATACTTATCTTAGAATTGTATCTAACGAAAAATATCAGTACCTTAGACTATTAAAGGAATGGAGTTGTTGAGAGGAAAAAAAGATATTTATTGAGATGGCTTCATGTAATTTGCTTCAAGTAAATGAAATATTGACATGGTTTGGGGAATTTATTCCCTTCTCAATTTACATTCTAAATAGATTTCCATCCATGGCAGTGTGGAACATTGCCACTCCTCTTGAATAAACGAGAGAAAGGAAAAAGTCGATTGGACATCTCATAACCTTTGAATGCATAGTTTAGATATTCCAAATGTTAAGAAAGAATTAGGATCCTGAGAGTTACTTGTGCATCATGGTCAGCTACTTTGAAGAGTCTAAATACTATCAAATGTATGATTTGAATTAGCAAGAAGTGATCAACTGAAATGATGTTATCCTTGATGAGAAGACTATGAGTTTCTCTTTGATCACATATTCTTCTAGTTTTCCAGGTCACGATTAAGAGGAAATGTTATTTGTTTTTTTAACTAACTAGTTTCATTTTGTACCAACTAGTTCCATTTCTAAGTTTACAAGGATATATTAATTAACTAACAGGCGATTTTTTATGGTAAATTGGACGATAGTATGCTAAGTATGTTCACGGTGAAATTGTTATTGGGAGATCTTATTCTAAGGAGATTCATTTTCCCAAGTGGGAAACCAATACCATTGAGGTTGCTAGCAATAATGTAGGTGATCCAATCGATTCAAGGAAGAATCATATTTAGAAACAATAAGCTAATTTTGCATTCATGGCACGTGTGTTGGAGACACGTGATCTTGAGACAGATGCAAATTCACATAACATATGCTCGAATGGGAGAAATGTATGATAAAATAATATAATTCCTTGATGAAGAGTAATACTTGGGAATTGGTTCCATGTCACATGGAAAAAACTTCATAAAATCCAAATGGGTCTATACCAGCCTAGATCCAAATCCTAGGCTCTATCAAACACCGAGAGGGATCAAATCTCCTGAGGTGCAAACCTCTCCTTGAATAGCTCCTTGAGTGCAATACCTGAGCCACCTAATACTAAGATCTAAAGTCTCTAGTTTAAGTCTCATATTTACTTTTTACTTTGTATTATTCTTTTTTGTTTACTTTGTATTATTTTGTTACTCGACAAACACTCTAAAGTCTCATATTTACCTTTTACTTTGTATTAACAGTGAAAAGTAAAGTCTCTAGTTTAAGTCTCATATTTACTTTTTACTTTGTATTATTCTTTTTTGTTTATGGCCAACATAATATTTACCACTTAATCCTAAGCTATAATTCTCTCGTTTAAGTCTCATATTTACTTTTTACTTTGTATTATTCTTTTTTGTTTATGGACATAATATTTATTACTTTTTACTTTGTATTATTCTTTTTGTTTACTTTGTATTATTTTGTTACTCGACTCACAAGATCTCCCTCATACTGGGTTGTAGAGTGCCTCTCAGCGCAAAGACCAATTTACATGATATGGGTGATGTTGAAAGAAATAAGAATCACTTGGTAACAAATGGATTTCTCCATATGAAGGTTTTAACTACACAAAGGCATTTTGTCTTGTAGCCAAGATGTATTATCTTTGAAATGGTTTTACTCTTGTTGCAAATTTTAGTTGGAAGGTACATCAAATGGATGTAAAAAGTTTTTTCTTACATGGTATATATCGTATTAAGGAGATATATATGGAGAAACTGCTTGGTTTTGTGCAGGATGGAAATCTTGCGTGTAGACTGGAGAAGCCCTTGTATGGCTTGAAATGCACACTAAGAGCATTGTATCTGAAGATTAGTAACTTCGTTCTTTAACATAGTTTCACACATTATGAATATGACCACAATTTTTATGTTCTACATGTGAATGATGTAGTTCTATTGATTATACGATATGGCAATGATTTGATTATCATTGCGAATAATGGTGATTCAATTTATGGGCTAAATGTGAAATGGAATGATACATTTAAAATGACCAACTTAGGTATGTTGCATTTCTTTCTTGGCATCCAATTTAGGTAGATTCATGATGGTGTCTACTTTTCTTGTTGAAATTATGCATTGGATCTCTTGGATAAATTTAGAGTGGATGACTGCAAGTCATGTTCTACTCCATTTAAATCAAGATGTAAGGTGATTAAGGATCATGATGATCCAAAATTCAATGCTAATATGCAAGGAAACTTGTTGGTAGTCTTATTTATTTGTCTCATAGCAGCCCTGATATTTGTTTTGTTGCTAATTTGGTCTCTAAGTTCATGGAGGATCTAAAGGAGAGCTATCTAAGGGCCACAAATATGAGTGTTATGGTATATCAAAGGTACATATTATATGGCAGTAAGCATTTCAACAAAAATTTGACTCAATTAGTTAGATTTGCATACTTTAATTAGGTTGGTGATGGGGATGACTAGAAGTCGACCTATAGATATGTGTTTCATATAGGATCTAATATGATTGTTTGGTGTTATAAAAAGCAACAGGTTGTATCCTTATTGACCATTGAAATTGAATACAAAGGAGTAGTGAATGTTGGAATTAATGTAATTTGTATTTACAACCTAATGGGAGAGTTTGTGTTTCCTAATATGGAATTGACTATATTGTATTGTGACAATTGGAATATAATATAGGTGTCTCATAACCTTATTGCACACAACAACATGAAGCATGTTGAGTTCTATGTGCGCTACCTCAGATAGTTGGTGTTCGAGAATGTGATATCACTTAGTTATTACAAAAAAAATGACCATATCACTAATATGATTATGAATTAATTTAATAAGGTGAATTTTAGTAAATATTAGTCTATGCTTAGGGTTCAATAAGTTGTCACTAAGTGAGGGTGTGGACATAATTCCATCTCCTAATCCTCCAAGAAGTTGTGTTGAAGGGGGGATGTTGGAATTTGTGATTGAACACACGTTTAGGATGTTGGTTAGTGGATTAACTAAGAGAGGAACTAATTGATTGAGAGCGTCTTTGAATGGGTAAATTCGACTAAGTGGTCCTCACCAAGCCAACTATAACTGATTGGGTCCAAAAAGGGTTTCCTTTGGTGATCATAGTTGATATAGTCAACCTTAGTTTAAGTAAGATTGGTTACACACTCAAGTATAAATAGATGATCATTTTGATCAATCTATAGGCAATAAATTGTGTTATGTTTATGTATATTATGCAGCACTAATGCTATAACAATTTTCTTAAGCATCGATGACTCTTCTTGGATACATTATTCTACTTATGCAATGGCCTTGTGATTTCTAACATTAGTCAAAGAATGGTGAAAAACATTCCACATACATAATCATTCTAGAATGATGGTAACTATATCTAAGAAGAGATTGGGGTATTTTTTAGTGGTTATTTTTCACCAATTTGCTATTTTTTTAGCATTTTCTCAAAAAATAAATTTGGTAAGTGACAATTTTTAGTTTAAAATTTTGCCTAAATAGAATATGCTTATTGATAATATTCATCAAAGTTTACAAGGATTAATAGTAAATTGTATGATTTTTATTGAATATTGGCCTACATTATCTACATTTATGGCTTTATCAAGCGAAATATTTTCCTAGAATACTATGCTTAATTATAATATTTAATTTCTTAAAGTTTTCCTCGAAAGAGATGTATATGCTATGCTCATTCCCTAAAACGACATAACAAGAAGTTGAAAGTACATTTTATAATAATTCCAGCCTAATAGACACAAACCATAACATGCAAGAGACCTAACTCTAACAAGAAGTTAAGGCTAAGTGTACATGTTATGGTGGACAAACAGATCTATGCAAAAAAAGGGAGCCTTGAAGAGACCGTAACATTTCACTCATTGCTTTGTTTTTGGTAGTCTTTAGCTTGTTAAAAGAGAATTTTTATCTAAGTCTATAAGATCTTTAGAAGGTGTTAGAATCACAAGAATTGCATGAAGGCCTTGAAAAATATGAAAAAATTTCAAGACCCAAAACATGTCAATATGAGGACCATTTTTTAGATGGCCCTAGAGGACCACCTAAATCAACAACCATGTACTTTAATTGAATTATGAGCAAAATATGACCAACTAAAATTAGTCTTCAAATTATATATGTCTAATTCACTGAAATTATTATGCATACAAGTCCTCATGCTTCTATCCAAAATTGAAACATGTGCAGTAAAAAAAAAATGAAATATGCTAATATTTATTTATCTTTTGTTCATATATTTGATATCATTTGTCTTTCCTACACTATTGTAGGTATTCCATTTTGTCGGTTCTAGTAACCCCCACTATTTGTCCTAGTGTAAAAAAATATGAACCAAACTAATGATCTTCTTTTTTATACACCATCTTCTAATTATGTAAGGCTTTACCATCAATATTTGTAGCTTATTGGTTCTCTCTTGGATACATTTATGCCCTTTATGAACCCTTTTGGACTATCTATTCCTTTGTTTACCATTTTATAGGTTATAGATTCGATTTACATAATTTAATTCTTCTATCAAGTTTGTCCAATTTGATTTCATGATATAATACCCTAGGAATTTAGGAATAAAGGAAAGACCTATAAGAGGACAAGAAAGGGTAAACTCATTTTGAGCACAATGGTTCTAGATTTTCAAATTAAAGAAGCAATAAAAGCAATTGACCAAGTTGGATGAAAGAAATAGAAATGAGAATGAGGGTCATTTCAAACTTCCAAAATTGTAAAGGCAAGAAATCACAGGAAGAACCCTCTCTTAATAGTCAAGACTTTATTTTACTCTTGATTAAGTCAATTTATATATTTTTGAAGGTGCCCTAATTTTTTTCGATAGAGTGTTAAGCATAGTTAGGACAATAACTTAAACAAGGAGTTCATTGACCCAAATTTTTATAAAATGCTACAATGGCCCCACTGTCATTTTCCCCTTAACCTTTACTTCAAAGAAATCTTCATCAAACTCATGAAATATAATTAGTTATTCTTTCACCACTTAATTGCTTTCCACATTCTTAATATAACAAACTTAGTTAACCATTTCTTGATTTCAACCTTCAATATTTTGTTTAAGTTATCAAATCTCACTGTTAGGCTAGCTTTTTTTTCTACAACTTTAGCCTCAATCTCTTCCTTATAGGGTAGTTTTCCTTCATTGATGAATTGTGAGCTCTCTGGAATGTTCATAGCATTATCTATTTTCAAAAACTTATGATCTTCTCTAATGTATCTCCTCACAATTTTGAATCAATTGTCTAAGAGATTTTACCAGCTTGTAGCTCCAACATCTTTGAATCCCCTTCTACATTGTCTCAAAACACAAATTTTCTTTTCTTTTAAAGGCAATTACTGTTGTCTTTCAATTTTTCTTGTCTTTCGAATTGTGCAACATACCATGCAAGAATCATAGTCACACTAATGTCGTCTTCATTATTGTTTACATCCATAACTTTATTCCCTTCAACAATAACATTATTCAATAACATTTCATTCCTTCCATTTCCATACTTCTTCCCTTTGATAGGTACAAGTATCGAATGTTTACTAGTCCTTTTTTTGTTATTGGGGTTGTGAAACCCTCCATCATTTCCTAACCACTTTGATCATTCATATGTTCATCTCTAACATGTGAAGTAGCAACATCCTTTTTATTACCAATACTAATATCCCTAGCACCATAACCCAGATTTTCCTTCTTATTCTTGGAATTAATTCTTCCACATCATTGGTCTCTGGGTTGACCTCCAGAAACAATGCGCAAAAAATTATCTTTATTACTAGAAACATTATATTCAGTATCTTTGATACATTTAGGCTAGATCTTGGTTCTTTCCTCAATCCCTTAGCTTTCAATCTATTGATAGACTAGATACATGTCCCCTTTTAGGTCCCAATAATCAAAATCATCATTGCAACTAGTATTATCAAAACTTTCATTGACCTCACCAACTTCTTGCTATCATTTTCCTATAGCTCTTTAACAATTTTCCTCCGCTTCTATGCTATGGGAAACTTGACCCATACTTATATAATATCATGTGTCCCTTCAGTATCCCTTCCATTTCATACCCCAAGGCTTCTTTAGTTTCCTTCAAATTGATAGTATTCATTTCCCAATCAAGGCTTTGAAAATGCCCAATATATTTGACATAATATCTAGAAAATTCAAAATCTCTCCAATATATTTGACATAGTATCCAGAAAATTCAAAAGGTATAGAAATATAATTATTTCAACTTTTCTAACTTATAAATTGAAACCACTTCAATCATAGCCTACAAATTTTAGAGGATAAAAAAATGACTATCTCGTGAATTTTGTAAGAAATGGAAGTTTGTCTCCGAAACTATATAATCAATGTAAGTATGTCTATCCTCAGGAAAATATTTTCCTTTGCTCTCCACAATTTTGTACCTTGGTTAATCTGTCCACCTTAACCCCATGAGAAAGGGAGACACTTAATCTACATGTGAGATCATGACACCCCACTACCCAAGGTTGCAATGAAAAAATATTTGGATGCCATAATGATAGGGATTATAGACTTAAGGACCTAATGTTGCATGGATTAAAGAGCTAATAAATTACTATTATAAAAAGAAATGCTTCTACGAGTCATTATTCCATGACCAAATTATCATACAAATAAAGAACCAACTACATTTTTTATAAATAATTAAAAATCTAAAAATTAATATTGTAAAAAATCAAGACAATATGCAATTTGTTATTACTGGAATTTGAAACTTTCATTCAATGTTTAAAAAATTATTGATAAAACCATGATAATAAGAAATCTTAACTAAATATATAAAAGTAATATATAAGTTAAAAACTGATAACGGATTAAAAAATTATTGATAAAACCATGATAATAAGAAATCTTAACCAAATATATAAAAGTAATCTATAAATTAAAGACTGATAACTGATGAATGTTGAAACTCACATACAATATTGAAAAACTTTTTCAATGTAGACACAATAACAAATTAATTTTGAAAAAAAAAAATCCTGGACATTTAAATCTACACTCTATTAGTTCGCTGGTCTTTCCATGTTATAGACTTACACATTTGACCCTAAAACTGGTAGACATGGCAAAGAAACTATGCATTAAACACCCTGGTAGGAGATGTCGCTCCTTTGTGAAGCTGGAACCTCATCCCTTTTCTTGGGCACTGTTCTGTATCTCCATTCTAATTTTCTAATTCTTATTTAAAAAAATAAAAGCCATCTCAGATGGTTCTGTCATCTAATTCTGTTAAAGAAATTATGCATTAAACGATTTTTCCTTCAGAATTGTCAGGCCACTGGGCACTGCTACGCTATCTTCAGAAGGTAGCACGTGAAGCTTCACATCATCAGTAATTTTATTATCAAAGGATCATGTAAATCCCTTAGGAGACATCATATATACTGCAATCGTATGTTCTAGGTTTGGTCACAATAATGAAGCATCAGGTAAATTGAATCCTAATGCTGGGAAGGTTGTCAATCTTTTTATGAGGTATAATTAATTGCATCAGTGAAAATAAAACAATTTCATTTACATGCAGACTTAGATCTCAAATTGTATACAATATAACAATTCACATGGAGATGGGAAACAACTCACATGAAAATTGAAAGATTTGAGTTCTGTTGCTTTTATGTGACAAGCCCGGTATTTTTGTTCTCCAATCATAGTGTTGAAATTAAATCCTATGAAATGCCTTACGTTCAAGGCTAATGCTCGTAAAGGAAACATTAGATTGCATATATCATCCAGAGGAGATTGTTCACCTGTTAATAGAAAGTAGTATAAAGTATCCATTAATAGAGATTATTGGCAAGTATCCATAGCAAATACAAAGACTAGCTAGATGCTTGATTATTTGCTTTCTGGTTTTGAACAAATGCTGAATGTTGTACCTCAGCCTTTGCTTTGAGGTCTGGAGCAAAACCAATGCTGAATGTTGTACCTCAGTCTTGCTTTGAGGTCTGGAAGGCTCCACTTAAAGATCTCCATCAAGTCGCTCACACAGACATTTATGCAACATCAACTTTTATATATCTTCAAGAAAAGGAAACAGATTAGATTTAGAAGAAGGAAAGCCAATAGGAGTGATACTGACTGAGCCATAAGATTTAACATTGCTAATGTCTGAAAGTTACTCAGGATTTGCAATACATATTTGTCTTCCCAGTCAGTTGATTTCATCTACTCTTAGTTAAAATTCAATTGCCCTTCACATTAAAAAATCAAATGTTTCTAAATATATCAAGAAGTATCAAGAAATGACACTAAACTTTTGCCAACAATGTAAACGAATTAATTAGACTCATCATGGTTCATAGAATTGATTCATTAGTCACTTTAATAAGGTGGAAGTTATAGTTGAATTTTAAATGATAATCCTTTCATCTATAAGGCCAAAATGACTATGACTATAATTTATTTTTAGACAATTTATTTCATAGATAAGAATATTAACATTATGGATGGATAATAAATCAAACCAATTATATATTGTAATCTATTTATTTCATGGATAAGAGTATTGACATCATGGATGGATAATAAATCAAACCAATTACAGATTTGTAATCCATTTATTTTATGGACAAGAATATTGACATCATCAATAGATAATAAATCATTCATAATAAATCAAACCAACTGATAAATTTGTAATCCACTTAATATAGTATTGTAAAAGAGCTTGATTTCCATTACCAATAATTACAAATAGATAATGCATACTCATAGAAATTTGTTTGAACATTTGCAAGTACAAAAAATATTGTCACTATAAGAATAATGGTAATACTAAAATTCTTTTGTTGTTGACTTGACAAACTAAAATGTAGAAAAACTTTGGTCATTTGACACAAGTGCATCAATGTTTGTTGTATTTGAATTGCTAAGCAGATTGGATATGCTTCGTCTTAGTCCTCTAGAAGTAACTGAATTTGCTATCAAAACCTCTCTGATGCTCTCCAACACTGCTACTACAACTTTCATAGTTGGTATTTCTTCTTGTGAATGTTTCGAACAAAGCAAACCAACATGTAACAAAGAAACGAGGCATTTGTATACATTGTTTTCTTCAAATTCATTTCCATCCACCTTACTGAAAAGAACACTATCAATTACCTCTTTTACTCTATTTGGAAATGTTGAGTTCACCCAATTGTGCAAGTTTAGGTCTCCAACAAACATGTCACTCCTTGGTTGTCTTCTAGTAAGAATTTCCAGCAATAGAATGCCATAGCTATAAACATCTCCTTGAGTAGAAACTATCTCATTCAATCCATATTCTACAATAGATACAACCTTCATTAGATTTTGTTCATCCAATGTATACCATATGTTAATTAGAAAAGACAACTGAAAATGATAATTAAAAAAATCATACCTGGGGCAATGTAGCCGGTGGATCCTCTCAAAGAAAGTGTAGAAGTTAGTGAAACAGTAGAGCTTTCACCAATTATTCTTGCAATACCAAAATCTGTTACATGGGCTGACATTTCTCTATCTAAAAGTACATTGCTAGGTTTTAAATCACAATGCACTACTTGCACAAAAGAATCATGATGAAGATACTCCATGGCATGGGCCACATCTATGGCAATGTCTAATCGAGCTTTCAATCCTAATTCACACACATCTTCATCATCATTGCCATCTCTATTAGGATATAAATGCTTCTCTAAGCTTTCATTAGACATAAACTCGAACACTAAACCTTTGAAATTGAGATTGGAACATGAGGTTATGATTTTCACCAGATTTCGATGTCAAACCTTTTGCAAGACACTACATTCTGCTTTAAAACTCTTCTCACCTTGGTCATTTTGCAAATGGAGAACCTTCACAGCAACAAGTGTGCCATCATTCAAAACTCCTTTATATACTAATCCAAAACTACCTGTTCTCAGCAAGTTGGCCTCACCAAATCCATTAGTCGCTATGTGAAGCTCTTGATATGAGATCGTTTGGTGCTTTGAATTTTGGAAAACAACTTTTGAGAAACCAATGTTTTGTGCATGCATGTTTTCTCTCCATAGGAATCTTAAGAGTAGACAACATAGTATAAAAGCAATAAATCCACTTATTGCCATTAGTACTCTTTTAAGAATTGTAGGATGGCCTCTTGGTGTTGGACATGCATATAACTGGAATACTTGTGGTCCACAAAGATCAGGATTTCCATTAAAAGACATGACATTTGATTGGTTTGAAAAAAATCCTCCTTTTGGAATTTCCCCAGTGAGCTTGTTAAACGACAAATTCAGATATTGAAGCATTTTCAACTTGTTGAGAGTAGTTCGTATTGTACCTTATAAGGAGTTCGAAGAGAGATCTAAGCTTATTAGACTTTGTAATTTTTCAAGTGAATCTGGAATAGATCCTTGGAAGGAATTTCGAGATAAATTCAATGAAAATAGTTCAACGCAGCTTCCAAGAGTAGATGGAATGACTCCAGTCAAGTGATTGGCATAGATGTCTATAGCTTGAGCCATTGTCATTTTACCAATCTCCATGGGTAGGGATCCTTCTAATAAATTCCATGATAAATTCAAATAGAAATGTAGGTTATAAAGTTCAACAATTTCTCGTGGTATGCTTCCAGTGAGCATATTGTGTGACAAGTCGAGCTTTTCCAAATTTGTACAATTTCCTAAGTTGGGAGGTATGTGTTGGGCACTATTTTGACCCCTTTTTGCCTCTTAGATAACCTTCATTTCCTTCATAAAATTTCCATTTTGAGTAGAAAGCCTTAAAGTTCACCCATAAACCGTGGTCAAAGAGGTATAATGTCATTTGCTTATTAATAAATTGAGTTTTGTGATTTTTAGGCATTTTAACTAGGATTTTTACTAAAATTACGGGATGTACTAACTTCCCGTATTACTTCCAAAGTTGAGTAATTGCAGGTCAGTTAGGAGGGAAACAGAAGATCAGGAATGGATCGTTAATGTCCACAGATGGATGAACATCCAACAGTCAAGAGAAGTGGCCTATGCAGATGTCGAGTCAAGCAGAGTCAAATGTGGCCACCTGTTCTGCGTTCAACACAAAAGAAGGAGCAATGCTGATTTTGTGGAACCCCACGATTCTGAAGATGATCTCGACTAGCTCTTAGCATTAATTAGATGTAGGGTTATAGTAATTTCAGTTTGATTTAGAATTTGTATAAATCATTTGCAAAACAATGAGATTGGGGATCACGATTTTGAAGAGGAACGCATTGCATTTGTGCTTCCAAACTGCGTGGTATCTCTGTGTAAAATGATTCTGGGAATGAATACGAAGCTGTAGTTCTGTGAAGATTTTTTATGTGTGTTGAGCAAGGCTTTGGAGGGCCCCCATCGTCAAACTCTACACACTTACCTGTTGCTGGTAGATCGATTAGGGTATGCATTTGAATGTAATTTCCAGTTTATAAATCATAGAACAAGTTCAGTCAAGTTTTAATCAATTCCATTGATGCTCTGTTCCTTTTATTTATCGTTTGAATTACAAATTCTGTCACACTGTATATCACTGCAGTATTGGATAAACGCTGTTCTTTCACTGGTTAAATGATACGAATATTGAATGGTTCAGACTACGACCTCTGTGAATTGTTCATTGTTGTTATTTGATACTGAAATGATAAAAAGACATTTACAAATTATGAACACTGTCTTGTAAGAGAAATTGATTGGTAATTGACTTCCAGTGCTGATAGAATCTCGCAGTTTAAATCTTAGGGTTTATAGAATTGTTATTTAATTTTTACCTCAATCTTCATGCTTTCACAAATCAATCACTGTATGCTTAAAAAGGAAACAATGAAATTACCCTTGTAAGAGGATTTTGTCTCTGTGAGCTGCAGTACCTCAGTTTCTGTCAGTAAATTTAATCACAGATAACTAAATTCTAGATGAGTCTAGCTTCTCTGTCCTAAACTTGGATGTGTCTCGAAGTTCACAAACCCAGATTGATTTTAAATTCAAGTTCTGATTAACACTGATAGGTCAGAGCCCAACATTTTGGCGCTGTTGTCGGGGAGGCACTGTAGAAGTAGACTTAGGAACTTTAGTTTCTGATAAAAACAAAACTTTTCAAACAAAAACACAGATTAGATTTCACTTTTATGTTTAGATTAAGAGACGAGAAAGGAAGATTTATTAAAAACCCCCCCAAAACAGAAATAACAGGAGATTCTCTTCCAAAAGGGTTCATCTCAACAGTTGGTAAATTCAAAATGTCTGAGGAAGAAACATCAAAAGGTCCAACTGCAGAACAGAGAAGGGAATATGAGAGGATGTTAGAAATAGAAAACAAACGTAGACAAGAGAGAAGGGAAGAAGAAAGGAGGGAAGAAGAAAGAAGACATGTGAGGGATGAAGGAATAACAGAAGATCAGGAGGCCACCTTTAAATTTCCTATCTTAGACACTAGTGTTATCCTAGGGGAAGAGGTGAAAATGAAGAATATTCCACCCTCTGTCTTACCAAACTTTTATGGCATGACCTCTGAAGACCCTGACTCCTTCCTATTCGAATTTGACATCTTGTGTCAAACCTATGGATATACTGATGATACCCATAAGCTTCGTCTTTTCCCTGCTACTCTTAAAGCAGTTGCCTTGAAGTGGTTCATGGGTTTAGGAGAACACTCTATCACTAGCTGGGATGACATGAGGAAAATCTTTCTTCGAAAATATCAAGCATATTGCAGATCAAAGGGGTTGAAAGATGACATTTTTGGCATGACTCAACAGGAAGATGGGAGTTTGGAGGAATATCTAGAAAGGTTCTCATACAATTTACAGAAATCTAAATACAATTCTTTAACACCTGAAATGATTAGAACAATATTTTTGAAAGGAATAAGAGAAGAGTATTTGGACATTTTAAATGTTATGGGAAAAGGTGACATTTCTTACCTTCCTTTTGATGAGATACAGGACTTATGTCAGAAGTATTCCAGAGGAAAGGCTCGAACTGGGAAAAGAGATAGCAATACCAAAGCAACTAAATCTGCAAACAGTGGTATTTCTAGGGCTGAGCTTGGGAATCTGCTAGAAGATTTCAAGACTGATTTGTTAAGCACCTTAGGTACACAAGTTGAGGCAACAAAAACCAAGAAGACGCAAGAGCAACAGGACCAACAAGATCAGGCTTTATCTATTTTTTGTCCTAAATGTAGAAAGAAACACCCACTGAGAGAGTGTCCTTTAAATACTGTTGAAATTTGTGGCTTATGCACTTTTAATCACAAAACTGATGATTGCCCTAGATTGAAGGAACTGCAGGCAGTTCGACTGGAGGAAAATCACAACATGGAGTCTCTTTACTTCATGGGACAAAGGAGACCTTGGCAGCCACGATTCTCAGGTATGTCTCAAGATCCCATGCAGCAATTTAATACAAATTATCAGACTCCAGTTCAGAATTCATGGAATGCACCCATGCCTTGGAAAACTTGGTCTCCTCCATTAACCCAATCTGCTCCAAATTGGAGAGGTTATGCCCATGGTAATCAAACATATCAGCAGGCTTATTTGCATCCATACCAACAATCTTCAGCCTATCCCCAATACCAGCAGCAACAAGTCCAAACTCCTTATCAAGCTCCACCTTTTCAAACTCCATCTTTTCAACAGCCCAATAATATGGCTCCTCAATTGAGTACACCACATCAACAACTTCAGCTGCCATCTAATCAGCCTCCACCTCGGCCTACACAACTGCCAGCTCAGCCAATGCCCAATCCAAATAATAAAACTGACAGACCTATGTATAATGTTGATGATGGGACAATGCTTCCCTACTCCATTCTTCCACTGCAAAATATCAATTTGAGATCTGGAAAGACCTTAGAAAAAAAATCTCCTGTTATCTTAGAAGAACCACCAGAAAAAGACAAAACTCCAAAAAAATTGAATATAGAAAAATCTCAGTCAGAAAATCACAGTCAACGAGGGAACATAATAGCATCTTATCCACCTCCTTTTCCTGAGAGGTTAGTCAAAGAGAAACCTTCAATTTCCTTACCTGACTTTCATGTTCTGAATGAGTTAACAAATGTATATGTTAAAATTCCTTTACTGCAAGCTATAAAAGATATCCCCATCTACACTAAAGCAGTTAAAGAACTCTGTCTTAACAAAAGAAGAAAAGATCCCTCGAAAATTCATGTGGTAGGAAATCTAGCAGGGCTAATGTCCAACACCGTTTTCATTGAGAAGTATGTAGATCCTGGAATTCCAATGGTCACGATTACCATTAACAACTTTTCCATTCCAAAAACGTTGATTGATTTAGGTGCTGCCATTAATGTCATGACCCTGGAGACAATGAATTACCTTCACTTGACAAATCTCAGACCCACCACAACTGTCTTAGAATTGGCTGATAGGTCTAAGATTACACCTGAAGGGGTCCTAGAAGATATTATTGTTTCTCTAGACTCCTGGGAATATCCTATTGATTTTATAGTCCTACAGCCAAAATCCAACTTAGGAGGTCACCCATTGATCCTTGGCAGACCCTGGCTGGCCACAGCAGATGCTTTTATAGGATGTCGATTAGGAAGCATGCTTATTTCACATGGGACAAAGAGGAAACAGATTGCCCTCTACCCTTCTGCCCAACGACCTTCCACAGTAGATCAGCTGTCATGGATTAGTGAAACCAAGGAACAAAAAGAAGATGTAATTCAGCCTGTTTTAAGTATAAATCAGTACTTCGATTTCCAAGAAGACAACCATGAAGATCTAATGGATCATTTTATTGCTGAACCTGATATTTCTACAGAATTAAGAGAAATGGAATATGCTGTAGCAGAACAAGTTATGGGTCATAATTTCCAGGAAAATTGCAATGTTCATTCCCTAGCATTGGCATTTGATGACATTTTTAATGTTCATTCTATCACCGATATTCACAGTAAAACTGTAGAAATCAGTCCAGGCAAAACTCTGAACATAGGCACACATCTTACCACATTACATGAAGAACAGTTGACCACTTTGCTGAAGCAATATTCCCATGCATTTTCCTGGGAGTATACTGATATGCCAGGCATTCATCCTGAAACATGCACACACCATATTTACCTAGATGATACAATACGACCCTTGAGACAGCCACAACGCAGAATGAATCCTATGCTAAAGGAAATAGTCAAAGATGAGTTACAGAAATTGTTAAAAGTAGGATTTATTTACCCCATTTCCGACAGCCAATGGGTTTCACCCTTGGTTGTTGTTCCTAAAAAAAATGGTAAATGGCGTATATGCATCGATTACAGGAAATTGAATAAGGCAACTTTAAAAGATTATTTCCCATTGCCTTTTATTGATCAAGTATTGGATGCTTTAGCTGGAAAGGAATATTTTTCATTTTTAGATGGCTTCAGTGGTTATAATCAGATTAGTATTGCAAACAAAGACCAAGACAAGACCACCTTTACATGTCCCTGGGGTACCTATGCCTACAAAGTTTTACCTTTTGGCTTATGTAATGCCCCAGCTACCTTTCAACGAGCTGTTTTAGCCATTTTTGCAGATCTGATTCATGAGTGTGTTGAGGTTTACATGGATGACTTTTCTGTATATGGAAGTACCTTTGAAGATTCCTTAGCAAACTTAGAGAAAATTCTGAAAAGGTGTGTTGAATCCAACCTTTCCCTGAGTAATGAAAAGTGTTTCATGATGATGACTGAAGGGATAGTTTTAGGACACCATGTTTCTTCATCTGGAATAAAAGTAGATCCTGCCAAAATTCAAGTCCTTAAAAATCTATCTGAACCCACAACTCAAACAGATGTGAGAAGCTTTTTAGGGTATGCAAGCTATTATCGTAGATTCATTGCAAATTTTAGTAAGATAGCCCTGCCATTGTTTAAATTGCTTTCAAAGGACGTGTGTTTTACTTGGGATATTGACTGTAAATCTGCATTTCAGACACTTAAGGAAAAGCTCTCCACTGCTCCAATTTTAAGGGGACCCAATTGGACATTGCCTTTCCATATTTCCACTGATGCGTCTGCTACTGCAATAGGAGCCTCATTGGGCCAGAAAGAACATACTTTGACTTATGCTATCTATTTCATTAGTAAAAATCTAGCACCTGCAGAGCTGAATTATACAGTCACTGAAAAAGAGATGTTAGCAGTGGTTCATGCTGTTAACAAATTCCGTCATTATATCACTGGCTATGAAGTTTTTGTTCATACAGATCATTCAACTTTACGCTATTTAATGAATAAATCTATCACTAATGGCTGGATTACTAGATGGCTGTTATTACTGCAGGAGTTCAATATCACTGTTTTAGATAGGCCAGGACGAGAAAATCAGGTGGCAGATTTCTTATCTCGCTTACACAATACTGGTGAGGTTGTTCCGGTTTTAGATAGTTTTCCTGATGAGCATCTATTTGCAATTTCTGTTATCACTCCTTGGTATGCTGACATTGCCAATTATTTGTCCTCAGGCCAACTACCACCATCAATGACCTCTAAAGAAAAAAAGAGGATTATTAAACAAAGTGCTAGGCATATCTGGATCAATGGTGATCTCTTTTATACCGGATATGACTTAATCATCAGAAGATGTGTCCGCCAGGATGAAATCTTGGATATTTTAAAGGCGTGCCATGATGAACCATGTGGTGGCCATTTTGCCGACAAAAGGACAACATATAAAATACTCAACTTGGGGTATTATTGGCCTTCCATTTTTAAAGATGCAAAAAGGTATGTCAGAAGTTGTGACACTTGTCAACGAATGGGACGCCCAGTCCGCTCAGATGAAATGCCACTCCAACCACAGATTCTCATTGAACCCTTTGAAAAGTGGGCCCTTGACTTCATTGGTCCCATTCATCCACCATCACACGGACAGAAATACGTTCTAGTCTGCACAGACTATGTTACTAAATGGGTAGAGGCCAAGCCTTTACCAAGAGCTACGGAGCAAACTGTGGTAAATTTTCTTTTTGAAGAGATTTTTGTTAGATTTGGGGTGCCTCGGGAAATTGTGACTGATCAAGGTGCCCAATTTACTTCCAAATTAGTGCAAGAGATAGCAGAAAAATATAAGATCAAGCACAGGAAGTCCACTCCTTACCATCCACAAGCCAATGGCCAAGTGGAATCCACAAATAAAACCCTAGAAGGCATCATTACTAAGACTGTTCAGATGCATAGGAAGGACTGGTCAGCAAAGCTTACTGAAGCTTTATGGGCATATAGGATCACTTGGAATAACAGTACTGGGTTTTCTCCTTATCAACTGGTTTATGGTAAGCAAGTCCTCCTTCCCATTGAGTTTCAGGTTCATACTTTCAAGTTAGCAGCAGATTTGGGCATAGACCTTTCAGAAGCTCAACAAGAAAGAATACTTCAGCTGAATCAGCTGGATGAGATGAGGCAAGCTGCCATAGAACACAATATTCTGATACAACAGCAGAGAGCTCTATCAAAAAGAAGCAATTTCACATTGGTGACTGGGAACTGTTGTTTGACTCCAAGTTTAAAGATTTCGAAGCCAAATTTACTACTCATTGGCTTGGTCCATATGAGATTGTCGATGTCTATGACAATGGTTCAGTACAACTTCAAACCATAGATGATGAAGCACATAAATTTGTGGTCAATGGCCACCGGCTTAAGCTGTACCATAAACCTATCAACATGGCAGATTTTGTCCAACAGATTTCCCAGCAAAAGGAACTGCAAGTGCTGGATAAACACCTCAGTGTTTTTCCTTCACCTGCCCCTTAGCTGCTCTGATACAGCTAGCAAATAAAACAAAAGAAAAAAAAATTCAAAAAAAAAAATATATATATATATATATATATATATATATATATATATATAAAAGGCAGTTTAGTTGTGAAAACCAGTTGCTGGCACAATATAAACTGGAATTTTCTGTGGAAAACCAGGCTTGCCTGGCCATTGAAAATTCCCCACAAATAAAATATTTTCATATTCTCCTGTTTGTTTTACAAATAATGCAGATCTTGTTTGACTTGAGGACAAGTCAACAATTAGGCCTGAGGGGGGATAAACTGTCATTCTTCTTCTTTAGAAACCTCCGAGTCTTTTTCAAGCAAGAGATTGTGATTTTTCATCAGCAGAAGGGACCTGATTACTAGCAATTTTATCAGCAGAAGGGACCTGACTTGTGGTAAGATAGAAGAGATCTATGAAGAGATCCGACATTCAGTGAAAATGAAGGAAATAGAGACAGCAGCAGATAGAAAACATCAGATGGACAATCAGAATACAAGCCAATTTTCACACTGACAGCAAGCTCATCAAGGGAACATCAAAATTTTCACACTGACAGCAAGCTCATCAAGGGAACATCAAACAAGTCTGTAAGAATTCATGGTTTTTATGCTTAAAAAGTTTCAAAATTCTTTTGTTTTTAAGTGATGACATCTTACAATTTGACTGTCTATTATTGCCATTATTCTGATAAATCTCTACCAAGCTTCTTATTTTTCATTCATCTCTGCCATTACCTCACTTAGTCTCTGTCAGCACTTCATTTTTTTTATCTCTGTCAATACTTCATTTTCCACCTTAGGGGTCAGAATGGTTGTCAGAATCAAGCCCAAGGGGAATTTTAAAAACTGCATCCTACAGGACATAAATTGCACTCTACAGGATACAAGCTGCATTCTCCAGACAAAGTTTTCTTCTTGGTTTAAAGACAAAAAGGGTCTCCTTCTCTGCAATAAGTGAATGATGACATGAAGGAATTAAACAAAAATTTCTTTGTATATGAATTTAGTGCATCGGGCATTAAGTAATACACAGAATTTGAGGGAAACAATGGTCATATTTTCAGCACATTTTCTTTTCTGGAAAAAAAAGGGTTCATTTAAAAAAAATATATAGCCCGTTTAAATAAAACATTGGAACCAAGGCATATTTTATGTTAAACGACGGGCACATAAAAATATTAAAATATTTATAAACCCAAAAACCTTACCTTTTCTCGTTTTTGAAGTGGCATATTATGTAATGATGGAGGGAAAACGTGGAATGATACCCACGACAGACATGGAATGATGCCCACGACAGCACTTGAAAAATTGATTCCTGTGTTATTCAAGTCTAAAACACGATTCATTCATTCTACTTGAAGCCGAGTCAGTTGTTTTGCAAAATCGATTTCTGCAATATATGCCACAATTTGGTCATTTTCTGTGAGGCCGAGCCCATTTTTTTGTTTGGCATATGAAATCGATTGATGTATGGAGGTAATTGCCAGTGAGAAGGTTGTAAGCTACAGGGAAATTGAAGTCGATTGCTGTATAAAAGAATTGACAGAGAAAAGGGACCGTGGGTTATAGATAGTGTGAAATATCATTTTGCTGAAGATAATTGACAGTGGAAAGAGGCTGTAAGTTCAAAAAGACACCATTTGCTGAAGATAATGCGCAGGAGAGAAGACAGCCAGTGAAAGAAGAAGCTGTGGGTACACTAAACAGGAAGAAGTAAAATTGGTTACATCAGGGAAGAGGTAAGCTTAAACCCTTCTCATTGCTGATACTCTGCTTTATGCCAGCAAACACTTACAAATTCAGAATATTATCAAGGGGGTAGGAAGACAAAGGAAGTGAAAAATAAAAGATTCCTGTTTTCCATTTTTTTAAAATGTCATCTCGATTGGAACCAGAGGTATTTGAGCCTGCAGATGTCCATGAAAAATGTCTAGAAATTTTAAAGAGAAATCAATGGGTTCCTTTCTTTGAAAAATTCGATGGGCACAATGATAATGTGAGCTTAGCCTTTGCTGGCTCGTTTGATGGAGAAAAGGCCACAGTAGGGAATTTAAACTTCAGGCTGTCCGAAGATGTTTTGGCACAAATCACTGGTCTGCCACAGCAGGGAGAAAGGTTCTTCAAAACCAAGCAATTCAAAGAAAAATCTTGGGTACCCTTTTTGTGCAGATCTAGAGCAGGATCAGTCAATTGGAAGAAAGGCATACCAAGGAGCTGGTTGGTTCATCCTTGGGATGAAATGGTATACATTATACAAAGATTCATCACCTGTGAGGGGAGATTCAGTATCGTTTACCTTTACCATATAAAACTGTTGCAGCACTTGACAGGTGAATGTGAGATAAATATGCCCTTCTTCCTATTGCAGAGTCTAACCAAAATGGCCAAAGCTGTCCAGAAGCGTGAAAAAGACAAATTGATAAGTCTTTTCCACTGTGGACTTATCAAAATCATCATCCAACATGAGTTAAGGAAGCAGAATTTGACATGGATAGAATTTTTAGTCCAAAATCAATTTGAGGAACAGGAGGAATTGCATGAAGAGGTTCCAAAAGAAGAGGAATTGCATGAAGAGGTTCCAAAAGAGGAGGAATTGCAAATGGTAACATGCCCTGAGGCAACAAGCTCAAAACTGCCTCAGGATAAAAAGAAGAAAGAGGAAGTATTGCTCATTCTTGATGATGAAGACATCCCTGAAGCAACAAGTTCAAAACCTCCTCAGAGGAGGATACGAACTAGGAGTATAGTGAAAGAGGATAAGCTGTTTCAAAAACAGGAAAAAATCTTCACCACTTACCAGAGGAAACCAAGGAAGAAGCAAGTTCATAGCCAGCCAGCATCAGAGAATGAAGAACACCCACAAACTGTGGAAAGACAAGAAGAAGACTTAGCAGGTGAATTAGGACAGGGAACCCTAGATACTGATGAGATAATGAGACAAACAAAGAAAATAAATCTCTTCTTAGATCAGCAGGAGAGGGAGAGGGAGAAGGAGAAATGGTCAAGACATGGAGTACTAAAAGACTTAGCTTCTCCTTCCTCAGAGCCACAGACTGTGCAAGAAGAAAAGAAAGAGGGTTCAGTCCAGGGAAGTGACAGTTTAGGAGCAGACACCAGTTCTGTCAAGCCTTCAATGAAGAAGAAGACTTCCAAGAAGAATAAAGAGATCAGGAAATTGAAACTTGAAATCAAAGAGTTGGAACTCAAGAATGAGAAATTAAAAAAGGACAATAGGAAGTTGAGAATTCAGAGGACACATATTTCTAAGACTGCATCCAGATGGTATAAGCAGAAGAAGAACTACAAAGCTAAGTATGAGAGGCTAAAAGTCCTCTATGCATCTCCAACATCAACAGATGCATCGTCTCAGTAGGAGATCAGAAGCAGGAAGGCGAGCAGCAAAATTTTGGTTTCAACACAAGGTCAAAGTTTTTGGCATGAGGACATGCAGCAGTTTCCTCTTGGGGGAAATGTTGGGCACTATTTTGACCCCTTTTTGCCTCTTAGATAACCTTCATTTCCTTCATAAAATTTCCATTTTGAGTAGAAAGCCTTAAAGTTCACCCATAAACCGTGGTCAAAGAGGTATAATGTCATTTGCTTATTAATAAATTGAGTTTTGTGATTTTTAGGCATTTTAACTAGGATTTTTACTAAAATTACGGGATGTACTAACTTCCCGTATTACTTCCAAAGTTGAGTAATTGCAGGACAGTTAGGAGGGAAACAGAAGATCAGGAATGGATCCTTAATGTCCACAGATGGATGAACATCCAACAGTCAAGAGAAGTGGCCTATGCAGATGTCGAGTCAAGCAGAGTCAAATGTGGCCACCTGTTCTGCGTTCAACACAAAAGAAGGAGCAATGCTGATTTTGTGGAACCCCACGATTCTGAAGATGATCTCGACTAGCTCTTAGCATTAATTAGATGTAGGGTTATAGTAATTTCAGTTTGATTTAGAATTTGTATAAATCATTTGCAAAACAATGAGATTGGGGATCACGATTTTGAAGAGGAACGCATTGCATTTGTGCTTCCAAACTGCGTGGTATCTCTGTGTAAAACGATTCTGGGAATGAATACGAAGCTGTAGTTCTGTGAAGATTTTTTATGTGTGTTGAGCAAGGCTTTGGAGGGCCCCCATCGTCAAACTCTACACACTTTCGTTGCTGGTAGATCGATTAGGGTATGCATTTGAATGTAATTTCCAGTTTATAAATCATAGAACAAGTTCAGTCAAGTTTTAATCAATTCCATTGATGCTCTGTTCCTTTTATTTATCGTTTGAATTACAAATTCTGTCACACTGTATATCACTGCAGTATTGGATAAACGTTGTTCTTTCACTGGTTAAATGATACGAATATTGAATGGTTCAGACTACGACCTCTGTGAATTGTTCATTGCTGTTATTTGATACTGAAATGATAAAAAGACATTTACAAATTATGAACACTGTCTTGTAAGAGAAATTGATTGGTAATTGACTTCCAGTGCTGATAGAATCTCGCAGTTTAAATCTTAGGGTTTACAGAATTTTTATTTAATTTTTACCTCAATCTTCATGCTTTCACAAATCAATCACTGTATGCTTAAAAAGGAAACAATGAAATTACCCTTGTAAGAGGATTTTGTCTCTGTGAGCTGCAGTACCTCAGTTTCTGTCAGTAAATTTAATCACAGATAACTAAATTCTAGATGAGTCTAGCTTCTCTGTCCTAAACTTGGATGTGTCTCGAAGTTCACAAACCCGGATTGATTTTAAATTCAAGTTCTGATTAACACTGATAGGTCAGAGCCCAACAGTATGCTTCCTGATAATTGGTTGTGATGAAGGAAGAGATCTCTTAGTTCTTTAAGGTGTGCAAGGGAATTGGGAATCTTTCCAGAGAGCTTATTTTTTCTAATGTCCAAGAGGCCGAGTCATTGTAACTGTTCAAAGTCATTAGGTATGTTTCCTTCTAATTTGTTGTTTCCTAAACATAATCTTTCTAAATTTTTAAGGTTTCTTAAAGAAGGAATGCTACCATTTAAAATATTTCCAGATAAATTTAGATAGGTTAGGCTACTAAGATTGCCTATATGTGGAGGGATGTTTCCTTCTATCATGTTGTTTGCTAATGTCAAGTAAGACAAATTGGTAGAAAGTTTGCCTATTGCAAGGGGCAAGACACCAACTAGTTTATTGTCTCTCAAGTGTAGTTGTTTTAGGTGTGAACAATTTGTAATGGCCATAAGAAAAGGCATGGTTGTATCACTGCCACTATCAAGTTGGTTAGATTGCAAGTATAATCTTTCAAGGAAGGATAGCTTACCCAACTCTATTGGCACACTCCCATTTAACTTGTTGTAATTTAAATAGAGTATTGTGAATTTTGAACAATTTCCAATGGAATTGGGTATGTTTCCACTAAGTTGATTTCCCCATAAACTCAACAAACTCAAGTTAACCATATTTGACAAGGAAGTGGGAATGCTTCCACTAAGTTTGTTTCTGGAAATATCCAAGGCAGTCAAAGTGGAGAGATTTGACAAAGAAGTGGGAATTGTGCCTGATAACTCATTCTCAAAGAGGTCAAGAATTTTGATATTGTTGAGGATGCCGAATTCTTGTGGAATTATCCCACTAAGTTTGTTTGTGGAAATGGCAAAGTAGATCAAAGTGGAGATATTTGACAAAGAAGTGGGAATTGTGACTGATAACTCATTCTCATAGAGGTAAAGCTTTTGGAGACTAGTGAGGAAGCCGAATTCTTGTGGAATTCTCCCAGTGAGTTTGTTTGTGGAAATTTCCAAATCAATCAAAGTGGAGATATTTGACAAAGAAGTGGGAATTGTTCCAGATAACTCATTCTCATAGAGGTAAATAATTTGGAAATTGGTGAGGATGCCCAATTTTTGTGGAATACTTCCAATGAGTTTGTTTGTGTGAATACCCAACTCAATCAAAGTAGAGATATTTGACCAAAAAGTGGGAATATTACCTGAAAATTCACAATGTCTCTCGTTATACGATTTTAACGATTTTTACAGTAGTCAACGCCAAAAGCTTTTTAAACAAAGAGGGAATCATACCTGTGAGGCTGTTTGCTCCTAAGAAAAGCTGCTGCAGATGTGTGAGGGAACCCAACTTGCTGGGAATAGTTCCAGTCAGATTGTTGTAGGAGAGCGCCAAGTAAACCAAATTTGTGTAGTTGCCGAGATCGCTCGGGACGCTTTTCTCCAAGTAATTGTGGTGTAACGAGAGCGTCTTCAAACGAAAGAGGTGTCCCAGTTGACATGGGATATAACTGTGGAACAGATTGTTACTAAGATCAAGCGTATGGAGAAAGGACAAATTGCCAAACTATATTGTGATATGGGTTGGTAAGGTATGTAAGTTTTAGAACATTATTGCTCAACAACTCCTATTTCACTTCAACCCTACATTTTTCCAATATGTAAAACTCGCCACCCTTAGCAAGAAAGAACATACCATCAGTCCAACATTTGTTGTTCATTTCTAGCCAACAAAAATTAATAAATAAACATCTCCATTCAAAACCATAGAGCAAGAAAGACAATGTGCAACAAAACCAGTGACCAAGAGGCAAGGCGGAAAAGAGTTGAAACCCTAGATTCTACTCAATCTAAAGAATTCTCTCTTTCTCTATACATTAACACAACTCTAAATCTTTTGTCTATCTCCCATGAGAAAACCCTATAAAGACTCCTAAGGTGGTTACAAATGTAACTCCTTAACCTAATTTTCCACTATTATTTAATTGAGTCATTAATTATTCATAATATTAATGTGATTCATTACTACATTAATTAAATCAATCAAAATAATACCCATAAATGCAACCCCAGATAAGGTGCCAACACCTATGATGCCGTGAGCATACTTCTAAATGATGTTGGTATAAAAAGCACATCTAGTTTCTCTTGTTCCTCGGCTTTCATGCTTTCATGTTCTCGGTTAAAGGAACCAACATGCCAAAATACCAATTCCTTCAAGTAAAAAATGTCTACCACACAAACCACTTGGACCTATCCAAAGGTCCAAGATTTGTTTCCCTCCTCTACTCCTCAGAGAAGTTCAAGCATTGGTGATACATGGTCAACCAGTGCAAGGTTTTGTCATGAGAGGCTAAAGTATTAGCAACTTCTACAGTAAAGAACTAAGTCAATCCGTTCTTCAATGTTATCTTCCAACTATGCTCTATACTATGTGCCAATATCCTTTTTGGTTCTTAGTGAAACATATAGTGAAAGTTAAGTGTCACTTCCCGATTAAAAAAAAGGATCTTGTATGTACTTGTGAAACTCTTTTAAGGATGACATTAAACCTCCTTAAATCCCTCACCAACTAAATGCCACACATCGTTTCATGATTTTTCACCTTAGTAGTGTGGGGCCATGGGCCTTGTGGTGGTGTGGGAAGAGGAATGCAATATAAAAACCTATAACGAGAAGTAATCGAGCCATTTCATCCTTCATTTCATTTTGGAATAGATATACATGCAGAAGTGAGGAGTGGGGTAAGGTTAGATGAGGAAAGGAACACCCCTTCCTACCTCCTTCATTTCGGGAGGAGTAAGTGATGCATCATGTGAGGGTTAAGGAAAGGAAATAAATAAGGAGATGTGGACTTATTCTCTTTCATTCCATCCCCTCCTTAATTTCACCCCCCCCCCACACACACATCAGTGCTCAATGACCAAGTGGTGCGACATGTGGAGAGAGGAAAATACTCTAAGGAAAATCATAGACTTACTTGAATTCTAGTCCATCATCCTTTCATGCTAAGTTAAAAACCTTTATGAAAGATCTCTCTAATTGAACTTTTAATGAGGACTTCATTAAGGGATTGAAGGAACTCTTCTAGAATCACCCATCTTGATTTATTTCAAGTATCAAGGAAACATATCAACGATGCCAATTTGGTCACATGTACTATCTCGAATGGTCCTTCCTATGCATCATTTTCCTAAATTACGTCTCAAACTCTCATCAAAGTTAAATACGAGGTAGAGTGAGATTAGAGATTACTAATTGGCATGTGGGAGTTCATTTGAAGGGTTCCTTCAATTGAAATGAGATGTGTTGAAAATATTGGTTAGCTAATACTCTAATCCTCATTTGTTCTCTTTTTAGATGTTATTGTCTCAATTATGTTATTGTAGATCTTAGGATTTTAAATTGTTCCTGAAAATTCCCTCCCCTTTCAACTTGAACGCATGGGCTCATATATGAATTTAATTTATCATGGTAACATGAAGATCTACATTAAATAACCTATTGAGTATTTTCTATGGAGGTTCATCAATGACTCAAACCAAGGGAAATCATTTGTTTCAGTGATTGCATTGATTTGGATTGTTGACAAGGTGAAGCATCTATTGGTTATGAAGGGGAATCCCTTGTCTCATTAATCATCCATCTTTCTCATTGTTTTATGTGTCTTATTTTTTTCAATTCAAGTTATTATCATAGTAGCTTTGGTGGCGAATATTAGACTATGGAGCTTAATTTATCTTTTTTAGGAATCTTTAGATTGAGTATTATAAGGTATTATACTGGAAAATTCTTTAGAGCTCTTTCCAAGGGTCTTCACAAGTACCAACTTGGACTCTAATCCTTAGATCTTAAAGACTTTTTTGAGGGGGTAATTTTAAGTTGATCATGACATCTCCTTTTGGTTTCTTTTTTATGCCAATGAGGTTTCTTCATATTTATGCTTATTTTTCCTTGGGCCTTCTTCCTTTCTAATTATTACTTTAAACTTCTTAATGTTGTGGTGAATGTCATGCACTTTTAACATTAACAATATTAAAATTTAAGAATGCATATTTTCACATTTCATTATAATAATGTATTATTTTATGGAGGATAATCTATGTCAAATCCATGAAATGCACCCAATGTTTTTGAGTGGACACTCTACCCATATATGAAACAACTCTAAAAGAATTATAATGAAAAGAGAATGCCATTAATTTGGATTTTATAATGGATGAAACAAAAGGTTAACTGTTAAATAATTAATAAATTTATGACGAGTTTCCAAATCTCAGAGAGCTAAATAATCTTGATAGAAAATAATAAATTTAAGGGTTAAATACACGTTCCCAGGGCTACCCATTCAAACTTGTTCTAAAGAAATGTTCATAAAAATGGATAAATAGAGATGAGTGGAAGTCAAAGGTGAAAACCATATAGATATAAAGAGAAGAAGATAAGGAGTTGCGTAAATGGAACTTGTCGTTAAAGGGGTAATAGAATATCATGGTAAATCTTGAAGTAAAAATGGGGGGTTAATAGCTAATCAAAGGCCAAGGGGAAATTTTAAAATAAAAAAATTAGTAGATGATAAAGAATGAAGAAGCCCCTATTATTATGAGAACTAGGAACTAAAAGGTGATGAGAGGATAAAAAATAGAAATCAAAATGAAAATTGATAGTTATAAAAAAGAGAGACAAATTAGGAAATTAACATAAAATTAAGGGTTAAATCATAGGTTCACGAAGAGCAATTGAAAGGTTGGGGGGTAGACTGAGAAAGATTAAAGATGAAATAACAAACAAGCATGAAGAAATGGGAAGTGGAGAGTGATTTAATGACAAAGGTGATGGAGAAGCGACATCCACAAGTGGCTTAACTTATAACCATCCTCTTGATTAAAATTGTTAGGATGTTTATCTATTTCTATGGCTTCTTGGATAATATGACAAGAATGATGAGCCATAATGGCTAAGATTTTAGTCTAGTAAAAGCATATAAGGTGTTCAGTGTTATAACAGTGCCCGGTAATTATATATTTTGAAATACGATTATGAATAGTATCATCTATATGCTCCTTGAGACAAGTGTGAACTGATTGGTTGGTTTGGCCAATATATGAATTTCCACAAGATCAAGGAATTCAATAGACACCTTGAGAGAGAAAAGGGTCTAATTTGTCTTTAATGGATCCAAATAATTGTTTAGGGGTTTTGTGAGGTTTAAAGAGAGTTAACTTTATTTTTAGCCAGGATTTGGGGTAAGTAGTCAATGATGTCATGCATGTAAGGAAGAGAAATTTGTCCTTGAGCAGGAGAAGTAGAGTGGTTGTTTCTAGGTTTTGGATTAGGATGAAGGACATCTCAAAAGGTCTTGTTTTAATTTAAGATAGAGAGTAGCCATTATATTGAAGAACGTTAGAGAGGTGGACTTGATATTTCTTTAGGAGTTAAGGGATAGAGATTTAAATAGCTCTTGTAATGAGAGCTTTTAGAACAAATGATTTTTTAGCAAGGCAGTGGTGTGAATTGGCAAGGATGTATCTATTGGTATGAGTTGATGGGAAAGGGAGGTGTAAGGTTGGAAAATGACAAGAATATCCAAGAAAGGAAGGGAATGGTCTTGTTCAATTTCCATTGTGAATTGGATGTGAGGGGACATTATTGCTTGGATCCTCATTAGTTCGAAGGCTACTCTTCATGTGGCCATTTTGGATCAGTAGTGTGATAGGATGAAGCTTCTTAAGTCTTTCTTTACTCATTTATCCTTTTCACATATTTACATGAACATTAATAAGCTTGCTGATCTTTTATCAAAAAGAGTTGTGGGTGCATCTAAGGACATCCTCTTCTTTGAAGAATTTAAGGATTTTATCAAAGTCCGTGAAGGATCCCTCAAAGTTTATTAGTTGGATCTTGCTTACAGTTTCAGATTTTCAATATATTTGCTACATAGTTCAACATTAGACTATTTATGATAGTGTAAGTTAAGAAAATTTGTTGTTTTGTACTAAGAGGAAGCATGTCTCTTATGTGTAGTCTTGACAAGCTATTTGTTTTTGGTACCACAATAGAGCTGGATCTCTCTGAGTTTTCAGTTTTTTGCTTGATGGAATAATTAGGCATGTATTTGCAATTATAACTTTGATTCAATCTTGAATAGCAAGTTATTGTTTTTTCAACTCGAAAAAAAATTGCGAAAGGGAAAGACATATTTTAAATGCTACATGTATTTAGTGGGAAAAATACACTAAATTGCCCAACTCTTAACTCGCAAAAAGAATCCAAAAATACTTCATTTATTTATTTATTACAAAATCTAAAATATATTGATCTAAAATAGAAAGTGAGACATTTATTTACATGTGAGATCATGACACCCCACAACCCAATGTTATAATAAAAAAATATTTTAAAACCATATGTTAAGGATTATAGACTTCACAATCTAATGTTGCATTGCATGGATTAAAGATCTAATAAATTAATATTAAAGAAAAAGATGACTACACAAGTTATTATTCATGAACAAATTATCATAAGAATGAAAATTAACAACTTTTTTTACAAATAATACAAATATAAAATTGATATTATAAAAAATTAAAGCAATGTAAAATTTGTTTTACTAAAATTTGAGGCTTTCAAATTCATTGTTTAAAGCATTATTGATAAAAAAAAATTGAAAAATCTCAATCAAATATATAAAAACAATCTATAAACTCACTATAAAAATGTTGAAACTCACAATACAATGTTAAAAACTTATAATGCTCTATAATAAAAATTATTGAAAAAAATTAAATAAATTTTTTATATTGAATGAAAAAAATAATAATAATAATCAATTAAAATCTATAATAATAAATAGTTAATCATTAATTAACTAAGAGAAAAGAAAACATATTATTCTAAATTATATTAATGATGTACAATTACATACCGAAAAAGCTTGAATTGTTTCACATTATAAATTATAATAATGGTATACAATTATATATGGTTTAATTGTTTCACAGTAATACTATGGATCAGTAAGAATTTGGGAAAAAGGGTTTTAGAAAAACTTGTAATCTAAAAAGTATCAATGCCTTACCATATAAACTTGAATTATGCTTGAATTGTTTCACAGTAATACTATGGATCATTAAGAATTTGGGAAAAAGGTATTAGAAAAACTTGTAATCTAAAAAGTATGAATGCGTTACCATATAAGTCCATTTAACAAAATGGCATTGAACATATCATACCCTTTTAGAGAGAAATAGCCTGAATATGCCCGAATATCATCTATCATTAATTAATTAAAAGCCTGGACTTCATATTGATGGTAGTGGCGTTTCTTATTTATTTCCTTTTAAATAATATAATTATTATTATAAATTTAATATTATTATATATTATAAATTTATTATTATTTAGTTTTTATCAGTCTATAAAATTGGTAAAAAGCCAGACGCATAACATTTTGCATATTAAAAAAAAAAAAATCTTCCCTCACCACACTGGTACAGCACTTTTGATAAAGTGATAATGAGTATCTATTTCTATTAATACGCTGGTCTTTCCAAGTAAACATGATAAAGAAATTATGCATAAAAGACCCTGGGAGGAGATGCCGCTTCTTTGTGATGTTGGGACCTGTTCCCTTCTCTTGGGATCTCCAGAAGCCACTGAGGATCACTGGAGCTTGGTCACATCTTCTTTCTCTACACCGACAATTACTTAATATCACTTGCCTCTGTAGATTCAATTAATTTTATAATGCTTCTTATATCCTTTTGAACTTCCTCCAAAAAGAACAAAGAGGATCTTTTGTTTCGTCCCTCTGTGGGCAAAAAGAGGGCTGGTTTCCATTGCACTTCTCAATCGTATGATCCTCGGCAGTTCCTTCCTCTGAGAATGTAAATGGTCTATGTTGAAGAATCTATCTCTCTTCCTGACTAAGTGTAAGCCCATTGTCCAACACTGATCTATCTATGACAATTGCGGGATCTTACTTAACAGTGTGGTATTATCTATCGTATTTGTGCAATATCTAACTTCCTTAGCCTCCACAAGACTAATTGGAGCCTCAATCACTGACACATCTAATACATTCCATGGAGCGGAATGTGCCAATACAGTATAGTCCAAAAGCCATATTGCACAGTATTTCAAATAGATGAACTAGGTATAAACAATTTAACTCAGTATTTCAAATAGATGAACTAGGTATCAACAATTTAACTCTTTAGTCCTTCGAGACTTGCAACATGGTAGTTATTCCCAGTGTTAAGGTGACTGGAAACTGTAACTGGGAACTCCATTCCAGCACCTCAAGCACATGGGGAGCACCTTAATATGAAAGGATTTGAAACAATTCACATGGAGATGGGAAACAACTCTGCCCTCGATGTAGTTGATTTTTCAGTACTTCTATTCAGGCAATGTGGTGGCAATCTATAAACTATAAGATTTGGTGTTGGCGATCTATAAGATATAGGCAGAGAAAATATTTAAGTTCTGTTGCTTTTATGTGACAAGCCCAATATTTTTATTGAAATTAAATCCTATGATATGCCTTACGTCCAAGGGTAATGCTCCTAAAGAAACATCACATTGCATATCATTAAGGGAAGATGGTTCACCTTAATAGAAAGTAGTAGCAAGTATCCATACAGATTACTGGCACGTATCCATTGCAAATACAAAGATTAGCTAGAAGTTTGATTATTTGCTTTCTGGTTGTGGGCAAATGCTGAATGTTGTACTTCAGCCTTTGTTTTGAGGTCCGGAAGGTTTCATTTTAACTTTCACACACACATTTCTGCAACATCAACTTTCACTACTTTTGTATATCTTCAAGAATAGGAAACAAATTTAGAAGAAGGAAAGTGAATAGGAACGATTAAAAAGATACTAACCTAGCCATAAGATTTAACACTGCTAATATTTGAAAGTTACACAGGATTTGCAATACATATTTATCTTCCCATTCAATTGGATCAATATTCTCTTAGGTAAAATTTCAATTGCCCTTCCCATTAAAAACTCAAATGTTTCTTAATATAATAAGAGAATATTGACATCATAGATGAATAATAAATCAAACCAAATGGATAATAAATCAAACCAACTGTAGATTTGTAGTCCTCTTAATATAGTGTTGTAAAAAAGCCTAATTTGTATGGACAATAATCACAAATAGGTAATGCATACTAACAGAAATTTGTTTGAAAGACTAAAGTACAAATATTGTCATTCTAAGAATAATGACAAGACTGAAATTATTTTGTTGTTCACTTGACAACCTAAAATGTAGAATAACTTTGGTCATTCGATGCAAGTGCATCATTGCTTGTTGCATTTGAATTGCTAAGCAAATTGGATAAGCTTCGTCTCAATCCACTAGAAGTAATTGAATTTGCTATCAAAACCTCTCTGATGCTCTCCAACACTGCTACCACAACTTTCATAGTTGGTCTTTCTTCTCGTGAATGTTTTGAACAAAGCAAACCAACATGTAGCAAAGAAACTAAGCATTTGTATACATTGTTTTCTTCAAATTCATTTCCATCCACCTCACTAAAAAGACAAGTGTCAATTACCTCCTTTACTCTATTTGGAAATGCCGAGTTCACCCAATTGTGCAAGTCTAGGTCTCCAACAAACATGGCACTTGTTGGTTGTTTTCTAGTAAGAATTTCCAATAATAAAATCCTGTAGCTGTAAACATCTCCTTGAGTAGAAACTATTGCACTCAATCCATACTCTACATTAAATACAAACCTTCATTAGATTTTGCTCATCCAAAGAATGGAATATTATTAATAAGAAAGACAAGTGAATGTGATATTTTAGAAGGCAATACCTGGGGCAATGTATCCCATGGATCCTCTCAAAGCAAGTGTTGAAGTTAGTGAAGTAGTAAAGCTTTCACCAATTACTTTTGCAATACCAAAATCTGTTACATGGGCTGACATATCTCTATCCAAAAGTACATTGCTAGGTTTTATATCACAATGGACTACTTGCACAAAAGAATCCCAATGAAGATACTATATGGCATGGGCCACATCTATGGCAATGTCTAATCGAGCTTTCAATCCTAATTCACACACATCTTCACCATTGTTTCCATCTCTATCAGGATACAAATGTTTCTCTAAGCTTCCATTAGACATAAACTGGAATACTAAACTTTTGAAATGAAGGTTGGAACATGAGGTTATGATTTTCACCAGATTTCGATGTCGAACCTTTTGCAAGACACTGCATTCTTGTTTAAAACTCTTCTCAGCTTGGCCATTTTGCAACTGGAAAACCTTCACAGCAACAAGTGTGCCATCATTCAAAATTCCTTTATATACTAACCCAAAACTACCTTTTGCGAGCAAGTTGGCCTCATTAAATCCATTAGTCGCTATATGGAGCTCTTGATATGACATCCTTTGGTGCTCTAACTTTTGGAAAATAACTCTTGAGAAACCAATGCTTTGTGCATGCATATTCCCTCTCCATAGGAATCTTAAAATAAGACAACATAGTATAAAAGCAATAGATCCACTTATTGCCAGTAGTACTCTTTTCACAATTGTAGGATGACCTCTTGGTGCTGGACATGCAGATAACTGGAATACTTGTGGTCCACAAAGGTCAGGATTTCCATTGAAGTACATGTCATTTGATTGATTTGCAAGAAAACCTCCTTTTGGAATTTCCCCGGTGAGCTTGTTGAAAGACAAATCCAAATATTGAAGCATTTTCAAGTTGTTGGGAGTAGTTGGTATCATACCTGATAAGGAGTTGGAAGAGAGATCTAAGCTTATTAGACTTTGTAATTTTTCAAGTGAATCTGGAATAGATCCTTGGAAGCAATTTCGAGATAAATTCAATGAAAATAGTTCAACGCAACTTCCAAGAGTAGATGGAATTACTCCATTCAAGTGATTGGTAGAAATGTCTATAGCTTGAGCCATTGTGATTTTACCAATCTCCATGGGTAGGGAGCCTTCTAATAAGTTCCATGACAAATTCAAATAGAATTGTAGGTTATAAAGTTCAACAATTTCTCGTGGTATGCTTCCAGAGAGCATATTGTGTGACAAGTCGAGCTTTTCCAAATTTGTACAATTTCCTAAGTTGGGAGGTATGCTTCCTGATAATTGGTTGTGATGAAGGAGGAGATCTCTTAGTTGTTTAAGGGGTGCAAGGGAATTGGGAATCTTTCCAAAGAGATTGTTTTTGCTAATGTCCAAGAGACCAAGTCGTTGTAATTGGTCAAAGTCATTAGGTATGTTTCCTTCTAATTTGTTGTTTCCTAAATATAATCTTTCTAAATTTTTAAGGTTTCTTAAAGAAGGAATGCTACCATTTAAAAAGTTTCCAAATAAATTTAGATAGGTTAGGCTGCTGAGATTGCCTATATGTGGAGGGATATTTCCTTCTATCATGTTGTTTGCTAATGTCAAGTAAGACAAATTGGTAGAAAGTTTTCCTATTGCAAGGGGAATGCTACCATTTAAAAAGTTTCCAGAAAAATGTAGATAGGTTAGGCTGCTGAGATTGCCTATATGTGGAGGGATATTTCCTTCTATCATGTTGTTTGCTAATGTCAAGCGTGACAAATTGGTAGAAAGTTTTCCTATTGCAAGGGGCAAGACACCAACTAGTTTATTGTCTCTCAAGTCTAGTTCTTTTAGGTGTGAACAATTTGTAAGGGCCATAAGAAAAGGCATGGTTGTATCACTGCCACTATCAAGCTGGTTAGACTGCAAGTATAATTGTTCAAGGAAGGATAGCTTACCCAACTCTATTGGCACACTCCCATTTAACTTGTTGAAGGATAGAAAGACTTCTGTGAGTTTTGAACAATTTCCAATGGAATTGGGTATGTTTCCACTAAGTTGATTTCCCCATAAACTCAACCCACTCAAGTTAACCATATCTGACAAGGAAGTGGGAATTGTGCCAGATAACTCATTCTCATAGAGGTAAAGAATTTGGAGATTCGTGAGGATGCCCAATTCTTGTGGAATTCTCCCAGTGAGTTTGTTTGTGTAAATATCCAACACGATCAAAGTAGAGATATTTGATCAAAAAGTGGGAATATTACCTGAAAATTCACAATGTCTCTCGTTATACGATTTTAACGATTTTTACAGTAGTCAACGCCAAAAGCTTTTTAAACAAAGAGGGAATAGTACCTGTGGGGTTGTTTGCTCCTAAGAAAAGCTTGTGAGGGAACCCAACTCGCTGGGAATAGTTCCAGTGAGATTGTTGTAGGAGAGCGCCAAGTAAACCAAATTTGTGCAGTTGCCGAGATAGCTCGGGATGCTTTCCTCCAAGTAATTGTGGTGTAACGAGAGCGTCTTCAAACGAAAGAGGCGTCCCAGTTGACGTGGGATATAACTGTGGAGCAGATTGCCACTAAGATCAAGCGTATGGAGAAAGGACAAATTGCCGAGGGAAGGAGAGATGGTGCCGCCCAGATCCATGTCACTGAGGTCGAGGGAAACGACTCTGTCTATGTGACGGCGGCTGCAGGTGACGGCAGTCCATTTGCAGAAGGGGAGTGCGGGAGTCCAGTTGGCCATGGAAGCAATGCACTGCTAGAAGATGTTCGCTCAAAATGAGAAAACACATACAAGCATGCATGATGATCCACTTTCCCCATGGCAACAACTTGTGAAGGGTCCTCAATTTCACGAACAATTACAGAGCCAGGGGTAAACAATACTGTCTTCCTTGCTCCAAAATTTGTAATCTGATAAATTGAGAGCAAGTTCATTGAAAGATTAGGAACATGCAAAACATTATTAAGCATGCCATTTGTCATCTCCACAAAGCCTTGCCCTTTAACAACCAAAGGTGAAGAGTTTCCTATAAAAATATGCTCAGTTTTGCATGAATTAATGGAAGAAAACAGATTCTTATGAGCATCCATGTGATGGGTTGCTCCAGAATCAAATATCCATTCAGATTCAGAAAAAGAGAAACCTGCTATAGCAGAGAGGGCTTTGGCATTCCCTGTATCGTTGCTAGGGGAAGATAAGCTAACATTTAGATTGTATTTCTTCATTTCTAAAGACAGGACAATGAGTTTCTTAAAACAGTGAGATTCTGAATTACCTTCCTTTCCACATAATGTACATTTAAGAGAATTTTTCTTCCCTTTAAAATCTGGCTTTGGAGAGGAATTTGAAGGGTTAATTGATTTTGAGCTGTGTGTTTGTTTCCCTTTAGATGCCTTTTTATGTGGCATCCTTGAATTGGGAGGTGAGCTAGCTATTAATGCATGAGACTTAGAATCTATAGAGCTAAGAGAGCCCGTTTGAATGAGCTTATCCTTCTCAGGATGAGTCTTTCAGCAAAAGCATCGAAGGTAGGCATTACAAAGTTTGGACCCAAGGCATCCCTAGTTGAATAAAATGTGGAAACAAACACTAAATATGATTCTCCTAACTTAGAGAGCACTGCATAAATGAGTTGTTCATCATTTTTCTCAATATTGCAATCCTTAGTTGAAGCCTAAGAGATTTGAACTTGGAAATGAAGTCTTGAATGGTATCAAAATTATTAGGATTGAAACTAATCAGTTCATTTTCCAGTTGATGACCACAAATGGCATCTGTTTTACCAAATAATTGTTCAAGTTGATCCCATGCTTCATAGGGAGTGTCTATGCCTTCCAAATGAAACAATAGTTCAGGTGAAAGAGAAAGACACATCAAGCCTAAGGCTTCATCACAGCGATTATGCCATTTAGGCTTTTCAACATTTTGTTTGGGTTCTTTTTCTGTTCCAGGGGTTACCCTGTACAGACCTTTACTCCTTAATAGAACAACCATTGTTGACTTCCAAGAAAAATAGTTGTGAGGAGTTAAAACAGGGATTGGCAACTTATCTGCCATTGTAAGGAAAAGAAGATGCCAATGAAAAGGATTAAAAGGTGACTGGTGATAGCTTCAAAGAGTAGTTTTGAATAGAGATGCTTAGAGCAGAGAGCAGAGCAAAATGGCAAAAGAAAACTTGGATGCTCTGTAGAAACGCCCATAAGCCACTGCAACCAATGAAGATGGAGGAAGCTAATGCCCTGTAGCTCTGATACCATGTAGATTTAAACAAAGCACGGCAGGATCAAATAAGCTTGATCTCCATACAAACACAATCATTAGAAAAACACAGAGAGGAAAACAGAGTTCTCTATCTAAAAAGAAAAAGACCATTAGTTCTATTAAAGTATGTGGTATATAAACATAAAACACAACTACACAAAATAGGCGGGAGAGCTCAGCATTTAAGAGATGTTGGTGAGCAGTACACCAACCGAATTTACTCACTGATGTGAGCTTAAGTGGCAACGTACACCAACATGTACAAGACCCGGGAAGAGAGTGCGTAGGATAAAAGACAACTAAAACGCCCCACTTTTCCGGCGAAATTTGGATGGAAACTGGTCAAATTTCTTCCTGGAAATTGTTATTTCCCTAAGAAACCGGACACGTCCTTTTAGGGCACAGTATCCCGTAAGGACCATTTGGGTGTGGACACGAGTGCCCTGCGTGGGGGACACGACTTTTTTCGTGTCTTGATATCGAGACACGCGTGCCCTGTTTCTACACATAGTGTCCCGATTCCAGGACACAAAAAGTTATTAAATGTTCATTTTATTGATGGTTTGACCTTTGATTTGAAGCTCACTTGCAATTCTATTGAAGGAAATATCTGTTGTTTGAAGATTTAGTTAAAGTAGTCGGTGTTGTAGTGGAAAAGGAAAAGAACAGGGTTCTAGTATAGGTTGAGAGGGCTTTCCTCATTTGCATGTTAAAAACTAGAATATTAATTGCTTTTAACAGAGACAGATAGATATTCTCGAAGGGTTGTGGGAAACTCCAAACAACAGAAAATTACAGAGATGTCTTCAATAGAGTCCAAAATTTTCTCTTATGAGCTATAGTAACACTTACAAAACAACAAAAAAGGTTGCAATCTTCACTAAGGATTTGTATTTTCAGAAAGATGTTGATTTTATTGTATTGGGAGTTAAAGCCAACATACTAAATATTTTATGTGGAGTTGCAAAGCTAGAGCTTCTGGGCATGGGTTTCGATGGAATAAACTACTCCGTTTGTTGCACCTCTTCATTGTAATGGGGTTCTTGTTGGGGACAAATGGATGGTCCGATGGGCAGTGACTTAATGAGAAATATGGTTCCGAGTCTCCGACATGCATCTATGTGTCTCCTCTCATTGTGATTTGTGATTGTGAATGACAAATGTGTTGTGATTTGTGAATGACAAATGTGTAATCTACTAATTATTAATGTGTTTTGATTCTAATTTCTATTGAATATTTGTAAATGTTCTAGTTTCTAAATTTTATTGGATCTATATGTCTATATTTTTAAATTTTAATATATTTATAAATATATATATATATATATATATATATATAAAACATGTCCTTCGTGTCCTGATTCTGGGGTCACCGGTCATTGTGTCCTGTGGGGACACTCGTATTTTGGGGACACTCGTGTCAGGTGACTTAGTTATTTCCACAATACTGCAATTCCAGCAATTGTAATTGCCTTTCCTAGACTAAATACCCTATTTTAAAACAACCCAGATCACCGAAATTGCAATTTGAACAGTCAAAATTGCCATTTCAGCTATTCCCGCACTGCCAAATTCCGGCGAATGGGGGTTGTTTTAGTTAGGCCTTATACTGCTCCGGAGGAGAGCAACTATATGGGATTGGAAGGGACCGCTCCTTTACGTTCCGTTTTCCTGTAGTCCCCATCTTCAGAATAATCAGGCACTATCTATACATTGCCGGAGCTGAGACGCTGGAGCTGATTGTAGATATTCCACATATTAGTATTAAGCTTTTTATTCAAGTTGATCTTGGCATCGAGTTCCCCCATTTTCTTTCTCAGAATTTGAATTAGAGCCTCCAGCTTGAGCTTGATGTTCTGAAGACCAACTATATATTGATCTCACTTGCCTCTATTTAGCTCCATTTCCTTTGTAGTGTGGTTTTTATTGATTTCGATTGATTTTTACGGTGCTTGTAGGTGAGTATCAACGTTATCCCCAGCCCCCTTATTTCCTCTTGAATTTCATCCAGAGACAACAGGGCGATCTTTTGTTTCCATTGCACTTTTCAATCGCATGCTCCTGGGCAATTACTTCCTCTCGCAATGAAAATGGTCAGTATCCCTCTCGTTTCTCTATGCTGAAAGTATCTGTCACCTGTCACTCACTGATAGTAAGCGCGTTATCTCGCAGTAAGTATATATGCGATGATTGCAGGATCTTACTTACAGTGTTGCAATGTCTGAAAATTAAGCATGATCATATGTGCAATATCTAACTTTTCTTGAAACAGGAACCATCATGAACATTGTTAAGGCATTAGCATGAATGTTAAAGTCTTGTAAAATTCTCCTCCACCAAAGCACTTCTTTTCTCTCCTCAAATATGGTTTGTGGCTCCTTGTATGCTTGCTACATGATGAATCAGCTAAGAACACAGATCACAGGATTGTTTCACACTTGAATCACCAAGGAAGCTGTTAATCTCTCTTGTTATCACTTATTAGACTCAAAGCCTATGTACAAAGTATTAGGATACCAAGAGCCAGAACCTGAAACAAATTGAGCTTCAGTCTTCAAGGAAATTAGCTTGTTATTACAATATGTTCCCTGCTACCTCTGTCCATATAGATCCCTGATTTCCTATTGCAGTGGCAGAAGGTGCCTTCACAAGTCTAATTGAAGCCTCGATTACTGACACATCTATTACATCTCCATGGAGTGGGAACTTGCCTAGGCAATCTAACTTCCAAAAGCCATAATGCATCATACATCTAATAGATGAACTGAGGATCAACAATGGAGCTCTTCAAATTTTTGGAGACTTGTAGCACTGGTAGTCATTACAAGTCATAAGGCAATATGGCAATTGTGTCTGGAAACCGCAAGCTGGAATCTCAATTACCTAGGGAACTCCTTAATATCAAAGGATTTGGCTGCAATGTACTTTTATTTCAGTTACAAAATGCTAATCAGCAATTTTATGACCAAACGATCATGTAGGTCCCTGAGGACACAACACCCTGCAATCTTATGTTCTGGGTTTGTTCATAATAATGAAGCATTTAGTCAATTGAATTCCAGTGCTTTGAAGATTGGCGCTCTTTTTATGAAGTATAATTACTTTAGTCCAATAAAACAATTCCATTTACTTGCAGAACCTGAACTCTTACACTGTATTATTTATCTATCTGTATATAGGAAACAACTCTGCCTTTGATTCAGTTGATTTTTAAGCATTTCTGTAGGCCCACACATGTTCTACAGTTCAGTGAATATGTTGGTTATCTATAAGCTATAGGTAGAGAAAAGATTTGAGTTCTTTTGCTTTTATGTGACAAGCCCAATATTTCTGTTCTACAATCATAGTGTTGAAATGAAACCCTGTGATATGCCTTGTGGCCAAGGGTGATGCCGAAAACTAATCCTAAAGGAAACATGAGATTGCATATCAACAAGAGCAGATGGTTCACCTATTTATAGAGAGTATCAATAAGAACTAAGTGCAATTATGGATTAGCGAGATGTTTATTTACAGAGAGTATCAATAAGTATTCATTACAATTATGGATTAGCTAGAGGTTTGATTATTTTCCTTCCAGTTTTGGGCTAATGCTGAATGTCGTACCCCAACCTTCGCTTTGAGGCTGGGAAGGTTCCATTTTAGGGTTCTTCATCAAGTGTGTGTATGCAACATCAAATTTTATGACCTTTATATATTTTTTAAGAAAGGAAACATATTTCAAAGTAGGAAAGCCATTAGGAATGATATTAGCATTGCTAACGTCTGAAATTTACATAGGGTTTACATTACATATTTATCTTCCACATGATTGGATTCTATCTAATAATAGTTAAGATTTAAAGTACCCTTAAATTAAAAACTTAAATGCTTCTTAATATCTTCATAATATCTTCAGAAGCATCATGAGAGCCTTGAAAAGCAATGACACTTTGACTTTTGCCAACAATATAAACACATTAAATAGACTCTAACATGGTACATAGAATCAATTCATTATGTTGGAAATTATGTCTGAATTTTAAATAATAATCAAATGAAATGTCGATTTGCAATCCATTTAATATAGTGTTTCAAAAGAACCTAATTTCCCTATTCACAATAGTCACAAGTACATAATGCGTAGCAAAACAACTAAAGTACATAAATATTGCCATTTAATATAGTGTTTCAAAAGAACCTAATTTCCCTATTCACAATAGTCACAAGTACATAATGCGTAGCAAAACAACTAAAGTACAAAAATATTGCCACTGTATGAATAATGGCAAGACTGAAAACTTTTGTTGTTGTTAATCTCACAAACTAAAATGTAGAAGAGATTTGTTCATTTGACGCAGGGACGTCATTCCTGGTTGCATTTGTATTGCTAACCAAATTGGATATGCTTCGTCTCCATCCCCTAGAAACAACCACATTTGTCACTAAATCCTCTCTAATACTTTCCAACATCCTTGTCACAACTCTCATAGTTGGTCTTTCTTCTGGTGAATATTTTGAACAAAGCAAACCAACATGCAACAAAGAAAGTAGACATTTGTATATATTGTTTTCTTCAAATTCATTTCCATCTACCTCGATAAAAAGACTATTGTCAATTATTTCCTTCACTTTGTTTGGGAATGCACAATTCACCCAATTGTGCAAGTTTATGTCTCCAACAAACATGTCACTAGTTGGTTTTTTTTTGGTAAGCATTTCCAATAATAGAATGCCATAGCTGTAAACATCTCCTTTGGTGGAAACTATCCCACCCAATCCATACTCTGCAATAAAGGAAACTTTCTTTAAAATGTATTCAACCAATCTATACAATATTGTGAATGAGAAAAGACAAGTGAAAGTAATGTTTTAAAAAGCCATACCTGGAGCAATGTAGCCCACTGATCCTCTCAAAGTAAGTATTGAAGTAAGTGAATTAGTAGTGCTTTCACCAATTAATCTTGCAATACCAAAATCTGTTAGATGGCCTAACATTTTTTGATCCAAAAGTACATTGCTAGGTTTTATATCACAATGGACTATTTGCACAAAAGAATCATGATGAAGATATTCTATGGCATGGGCCACATCTATGACAATGTCTAATCGTGTTTCCAATCCCAATTCACACATATCCTTGCCATCATTGCCATCTATATTAGGATATAAATGCTTCTCTAAGCTTCCATTAGACATAAGCTCGAACACTAAACCTTTGAAATGGAGGTTGGAACATGTGGTTATGATTTTCACCAGATTTCGATGTCGAACCTTTTGCAAGACATTGCATTCTGCTTTAAAACTCTTCTCACCCTGGTTATTTTGCAAGTGGAGAACCTTCACAGCAACAAGTGTGCCATCACTCAAAATTCCTTTATAAACTAGCCCAAAGCTACCTGTTCCTAGCAAGTTGGCCTCCGAAAATCCATTAGTCGCTATCTGAAGCTCTTCATATGAGATCCTTTGGTGCGCTAATTTTTGGAAAATAGCTCTTGAGACATCAATCTTTTGCATATGCATATTCCCTCTCCAAAGGAATCTTATAAACAGACAAGATAGTATAAAAGCAATAACTCCACTAACTAGCAATAGTACTTTTTTCTTGATTGTAGGATGACCTCTTGGTGTTGGATAGGTAGTTGGACAAGGAGATAACTGGAATACTTGTGGTCCACAAAGGTCAGGATTTCCATTAAAGTACATGTCATTTGATTGGTTTGAAGAAAAGCCTCCTTTTGGAATTTCCCCAGTGAGCTTGTTAAATGACAAATTCAGATATTGAAGCATTTTCAACTTGTTGAGAGTAGTTGGTATTGTACCTGATAAGGAGTTCGAAGAGAGATCTAAGCTTATTAGACTTTGTAAATTTTCAAGTGAATCTGGAATAGATCCTTGGAAGGAATTTCGAGATAAATTCAATGAAAATAGTTCAACGCAGCTTCCAAGAGTAGATGGAATGACTCCAGTCAAGTGATTGGCAGAGATGTCTATAGCTTGAGCCATTGTGATTTTGCCAATCTCCCTGGGTAGGGAGCCTTCTAATAAATTCCATGACAAATTCAAATAGAAATGTAGGTTATAAAGTTCAACAATTTCTCGTGGTATGCTTCCAGAGAGCATATTGTGTGACAAGTCGAGCTTTTCCAAATTTGTATAATTTCCTAAGTTGGGAGGTATGCTTCCTGATAATTGGTTGTGATGAAGGAGGAGATCTCTTAGTTGTTTAAGGGGTCCAAGGGAATTGGGAATCTTTCCAGAGAGCATGTTTTTGCTAATGTCCAAGAGACCGAGTCGTTGTAATTGTTCAAAGTCATTAGGTATGTTTCCTTCTAATTTGTTGTTTCCTAAACATAATCTTTCTAAATTTTTAAGGTTTCTTAAAGAAGGAATGCTACCATTTAAAATATTTCCAGATAAATTTAGATAGGTTAAGCTGATGAGATTGCCTATATATGGAGGGATATTTCCTTCTATCATGTTGTTTGCTAATATCAAGTAAGACAAAGTGGAGATATTTGACAAAGAAGTGGGAATTGTGCCTGATAACTCATTATCACAGAGGTAAAGAATTTGGAGATTGGTGAGGATGCCCAATTCTTGTGGAATTCTCCCACTGAGTTTGTTTTTGAGAATTTGCAAGTCTATCAAAGTGGAGATATTTGACAAAGAAGTGGGAATTGTGCCAGATAACTCATTCTCATAGAGGTGAAGACTTTGGAGATTGGTGAGGATGCCCAATTCTTGTGGAATTCTCCCACTGAGTTTGTTTGTGGAAATGGACAAGTAGATCAAAGAGGAGATATTTGACAAAGAAGTGGGAATTGTGCCAGATAACTCATTCCGATATAGGTAAATAATTTGGAGATTGGTGAGGAAGCCGAATTCTTGTGGAATTCTCCCAGTGAGTTTGTTTTTGTAAATCCCCAACTCAATCAAAGTAGAGATATTTGACCAAAAAGTGGGAATATTACCTGAAAATTCACAATGTCTCTCGTTATACGATTTTAACGATTTTTACAGTAGTCAACGCCAAAAGCTTTTTAAACAAAGAGGGAATAGTACCTGTGAGGCTGTTTGCTCCTAAGAAAAGCTGCTGCAGATGTGTGAGGGAACCCAACCCGCGGGGAATAGTTCCAGTGAGATTGTTGTAGGAGAGCGCCAAGTAAACCAAATTTGTGCAGTTGCCGAGATCGCTCGGGATGCTTTCCTCCAAGTGATTGTTGTCTAACGCGAGCGTCTTCAAACGAAAGAGGCGTCCCAGTTGACGTGGGATATAACTGTGGAGCAGATTGTTACTAAGATCAAGCGTATGGAGAAAGGACAAATTGCCGAGGGAAGGAGAGATGGAGCCCCCCAGATCCATGTGACTGAGGTTGAGAGAGATGACTCTGTCCATGTGACGGCGGCTGCAGGTGACGGCAGTCCAGTTGCAGAAGGGGAGTGCGGGAGTCCAGTTGGCCATGGAAGCATGAGGATCGGAGGTGATCTCGTTCTTGAATGCCAAGAGCGATTGTCCATCGTGGTGAGACGAATGCGTAGAGGCGGAGGAGAAGTCGAAGGTAACAAAAATGAAGAGGAAATTGAGAGGAAAATAAAAAGAGAGGAACGGCATAGTGCTTGAAATGCTGAGCAGAAAATGCAAGTGTTCTGAAAAGGGAGAAGTGCAGAGGTATGTATGAAAGAGGGACTCCCACGACAATTTATAAAGGGAGAGAGAGAGTGTCGTAATTACTCGTCTGCATAAGTGAATGTATGGACCAGTGTGTCAGAAGGTTTCGCCGTGCTGTAATTAGTGGAGATATGGACCACTGTGCTATCTCCAAGTTGTTGATTTGATTTGTTTGTAATTATTGGTCCGCTCGTCATATGGACCACTGTGCTATCTCCAAGTTGTTGATTTGATTTGATTTGATTTGTTTGTAATTATTGGTTCGGTATCTCCAAGTCATATGGACTTTCTGATTTGATTTGTTTGTAATTATTGGTCCGCTATCTCCAAGTAATTATTGGTTCGCTATCTCCAAGTCATATTGGACCACTGTGCTATCTCCAAGTTGTTGATTTGATTTGTTTGTAATTATTGGTCCGCTCGTCATATGGACTACGACGCAGAACATAAACTTGGTGGAACCCTTTCAACTTACTGATTTGGATATTTTTGCAATTATTATGGCCTTTCAACTTTCTGATTTGGTTATTTTAACAAATACTATGCCCTTTCAACTTACTGATACTGATTTGGATATTTTAGCAAATACTATGGAGAAGAGTATTCCAAATACATTATTTTTACATTTCATTTTTATTGTTTACATTTTAGTTTTTTTTCTTTCTTTCTTACAGTTCCAGTATGTAACAGAGGAAGACCATGGTTACCCGTGGCTTTGAATCTTTATATTAAATTGTTGTTTATATTTAAGTGAGTAATATTTAAACAAATATTATCAACAAAATTATTAATAATATTTTAATTAGTAATATTTGAACAAATATTATGTAAAAATAAGTATAATTATTTTTTAAAAAATATTTATTTAATTTGTAATTCTTTATATTTTAATTTATTTATAATCATTATCATTATTGTGTTTTATTTTTATCGGCATTCCAAATTAAGCTTTAAATGGTTTAATTTATTAATGACTTTTTATAATTTATAATAATAATGTCACTAGTGAATGTTTCATGATGTATCATTAAAGGTGTGTTGAAAAATCGTATTAATGTATTTGGAAGTAACGATATTTATTTTCATGAAATCTTAATGGATATCTTTGTGGTAAAGTTTAGGATATTATTTATAAGCTCATATTATTTAGTTATTTGAAGGGAGATGTCATGGTTAGATTTTCTTGTTCATATTATTAAAAATTGAAGATAACCGTGAATTTTTAGAAACGTATATTTGGTGTGATATTTTTTTAAAAATTATTTTTATATGGATGAAAGAGATTGTTTTCCATATTGTTATTTTTTCAATTTTATAAAAAGATTCAATTTAATATGTACATACTGATTTAAAAGTTTTTGTGATTCAATATTTTGATAAACAATTATTTTTTATGACACTCAAGTGACATCCTACTACAATATCTTTAAAAGATTCAAGATTCATTTTATGAATGATAATATTCAAACTTTTATCATAATATATATAAATTCATATAAACTACATATTTAATTAACTCCAAGAGTTAACTCAATAGGTTGAACCATTCACCCAAGATATATTATAAAAAAAAACCCATAAATCACAAACTTATATCAAATATCACGAGAAGAAGAAAAAATACACACAATCTCATCAAACAAATAACATATAAACAATTACTTTATTAAATTTGCTAAACACAATATTATTTAATAATAATCATAATAAATAACGAAATTTTGAACTTATATTTTTTCTTTAACCACATATCTTTTAAATATTCGAGGTGATAGTTGCATTTGCTTCTTATCTTTAATAATAATGTAAAGTTTACCATTTCTAACTTGAAACCAACCCAATTTATAATGGGTAAAGTTTATATTTAAATTAATTATATCAAAACATGTAAATACATTAAATCCTGTAAAAGAACATGTGGATAAATACAAACAAGGTTGAAGAGAACATGATTTAGATATCTTATACAATCCAGTGCAAGCTTTTGAGTCAACATTATATAAATTAAATGTTTATTATATATTAATGATAAAAGAATAATTTAATATTTTATTTTTATTTTTTCAAATTATATATAAGTTAGAAGGTTTCTTAATACAGGGCACGACGTCAGTAGGAATTTCCATCATCCTCTTTAATGTTGGTGATATTGTTCTTCTAACAAGATGTCCCTCTAATATTTATAAGCAATTGAGAATTTTCAAGAATGTTTGCTCTAGTATGAGCATGAGTGTTAATACCGACAAAACCAAAGTTATGTTTATAAAATCTAATAAAGTCACTTACACTCATTTTTTGTATGATAATAGCAATTTGGAGAAAATCACTTCCTACAAATATCTTAGGATTGATATCCATCACAAGCTTAATTGGAACTACAACATTGAGAAAATGATTAATGGAGGGTGGAAAGCTTATTTTGGTCTTGAAAACAATTGTAAGTCAGCAAAACTTGTGATGTGGGATAAAAAGGCATTCCTCTTTGAAACTCTTGTCACTCCCATTCTCCTATATGGGTGTGAAGTTTGGGGCTGCAACATCTCTAGAGAATCTTGGAGAAGGATTGAGCAAATCCAGAAGCATAAGTTATAAATTACAATCTTAAACTTAAAAGCAATACACCATATCCTATTCTCCTTATTGAAGTGGTTATTTCCCCCTCTAGGTTAAAGATGCAACAGACTGACGAAAATGTCATTTTGCAAAATATAGATGATATCAAAAATATTATTACTTCGAAGTTCAAAGAGAAGCTGTGGTGTTATGAAAATTTAGAGGATAAAAGAAAATTAAGATATTACAAGGCGGTCATTAACCCTAATATTGGAGATCAAAATTATCTCTCTATTTTAAATAGCATAAAGAAGAAGATCCACATAGCTAAAATACGAACAAACTCTCTTGAGATGCATACTAAAACAAGGCACTAGACCTTTCGTAAAAATTCGTGGGATGGAAGGATATGTCATCTTCGTGAGACTATGAGTGTTGAGGATGAAAAGCACTTCCTCTTAGATCGCCCTGCGTACACCCAAATAAGATCTCAGTTTAAAATTTTTTGTTACAATATGAACCTGTTAAACATTCTATCTCATCAAAATTATAATAATTTAGAAATGCTCGTCTCCAAGCTTTTTTAGCACATAAATAAAACTCTAATGCGAACCAAGCAGTTCCTTACTTTTATTTGTTGAGGTCCGATAAACCAAAATTTATTTAAGTGAACATTAACAATCAACCTCATTTTCATATATATATTTAAAAACATTATTTATTAATTATCACACTAAAAATAAAATTATTCAAATATAAGTTATAATCTATTATATATTTATATAATTTATAATCTTTTATATATTTATATAAAAACAATCCATATATAAAATTCCCTTAAATATTTAACTAAACTTTAGTTTGAGAAACAATACACTTCTCCATCATCATAATCTTATATAAAATAAATTTACATAAAATAATAAAATAAATTAATTTTAATATAAATTAATAATATTAAATAATTATATAATATAAATTAATGATTATCACATTATAAACAAAATTATTATGTCTGTGACAGGGGATATATATACATTGTTGATGCCCTATTAATTTGGTCCAAGGTTTATAAATTTTTGTTGTGGTCTATAGTTTTGGGTGGTCTATTATTGTGTATTAAACCATATTTTGGGGGAAAAAATTAAAATATTTGAGTAGGTTGCGACGAGGTGACATCGTCCTCAGTTTTCCCTCCCCGAGAGGGGGCGACGGGTTGATGCTATCCTCTTTTAACTGTTCCCTGCATTGGCATGAGTATTTTTAATGGCCATTTCCAAGCGAGTGTAGAGTCTTCTTCCTTTATCATTTAATGACAGTATTCTCCTTCTGGCTTCGCATGGGTGTGGTAAATGTGCCCTGGCTTCAAGGGGCCAACGTTGGATGGAAGTACAATAAGCTAGTTTGGTTTACTCCTCTAGCTCCCATGTAGCCTTATCGGAACCAAAGTGCTTCCATTACAGCTTTACCTTTCCGATGGCTTAGTTCCAGAGCAATGTTACCTTCTTGTCAAGAATGTGCATAGGTTCCAATTGGAACTCTCCTTTGGGTTCCACCTGAATCACATTCTAATCAATTATGTGATTAGGATCATGTACATACATCTTAAGCAAAGAAACACGAAAAGCATTATGACCTCTCATGTTAGCAGGAAATGCAATCCTCTATGCAACTGGTCTTATCCTATCAAGGACTTCAAATAGCCCACAATATCTTGGTTCCAACTTAGCACAACTTCCCAACGTTAGGGAACTTTTGCTTGGCTTTACTCTATAATAGACATGATCCCTAACTTTAAATTCTCCGTGCATTATTTTTAAATTTGCATATCTCTTCTGCATGTCTTGGGCTTCCTTTAAATTTTGCATGATCTTAACAATTTCCTGTTCCATTTCCTTGAGCATTTCTGGCTCAAGTACTACTATGTTTATTGGGATATCCCAAATCACTGGAGTTCTGCATCTTTTGCCATACAATGCCATGTTCCCAATGATGCTTGATGTCCATTATTGTAAGCAAGTTCTACCAAGTGTAGGTAATCCTCCAACTTGTATGGCGTATCCATCACATACATCCTCAACATATCCTCAAAAACTTGATTCACCCTCTCGGTTTGACCATTTGTTTGGGGATTACACAATGTACTGAAATTTACTTGAGTCCCCAATTCTTGGAATAATACTTTCCAAAAATTGGATGTGAATTTTGCATCTCGATCTGAGTCTATTGCTTTGGGTAACCCATGCAATCTGAATATCTCTTTCATGAATATATTTTCTATGTCACTTGTTTTATGAGCGGACTTGACTGGAATAAAATGAGTTTCCTTTGATAGATTTTCCACCACAAACATGATTTAATCATGTTGCCTTGATTTCATTGGAAAACCTATTATAAAATCCATAGAAATTACTTCCCACTGAATCCATTCAAGAATGGGCAAAGGCTGCAATAGTCTTGCTGGATGTTGATGCACTGCCTTGACTTGTTGGCATTTTTTACATTGGGAAATGTATTACATTACATCCTTTTTCATCCCATGCCAAAGTATTGTTTCCTTGTTGTTGTAATTGTCCTTTGATATCCTGGATGTATGGAGTATGGAATTTGATGAATTTCATCCATTACCATCTTCTTCAAATATGCACAATTTGGAATATACAATCTACCTTTATAAATACAAAGATCATTTTCCCCAAGTTGATTTCCTTCACACTTTTCATCTAAATTCCTTTGCTAAAATTTATCTTTTATTTGAAGATAAGTTTCATCTTTATTTTGGGCTTCGAGAACTCTTCTTCTTAAATTGGATTTTCACATACTCAAGGCTGCTACATGAAATTTTCTACTAAGGGTGTCTGCAACATTGTTCTCTTTTCCTTTCACATGTTTGATTTCAAAATCAAAATCACACAAAAATTAAAGCCATCTAGCTTATTTGGCATTTAAGTTTGGTTGATCAAACAAATATTTTAAGCTCATGTGATATGTCCTAAGCTCGGATCTTCTTCCCAACAAATAATGTCTCCACATATTAAGGGCATGTACTATGGCTGCTAGTTCTAAATCATGAGTTGCATAATTCTTTTCATGCTCTTTAATTTCCTGGACTCAGAACAAATCACAAAGCCTTATTTCATAATCACCCCACCTAATCCTTCAATGCAAGCATCCATGCATACTACGAAATATTTCTTTGGATTTGCAATCTTCAAAATAGGGGAACTAGTAAGTAACTTCTTTAATCGCTGAAAGATTTCTTCACATTTTTCAGACCATACAAATTTCACATTCTTTCTTTGCAGTGATGTAATTGGATGAGCCATCTTGGAGGACCCCTCAATGTTCTATAATATCCTACAAGACCCATAAAATATCTAACATCTATAGCATTCTTTGGACTAGACCATTTCATTACGGCTTCAATTTTTTCTAGATCAACTACAATTCCTTCCTCTAAAATAATATGACCTAAATATTGTACCCTTCCTTGATAGAAGTCACACTTGATAAGATTTGCATATAATCTGTGCTCTCTAAGAACTTGCAATACCATTCTTGTGTGTTTCTCGTGCTCTTCTTCACTCTTTGAGTAAACAAGAATGTTATCCAAGAACAATAACACGAACTTATCCAAATACTTGTTGAAGATGATATTCATGAGACACATGAATGTGGTGGTTGCATTGGTAAGACCAAATGGCACCACTGTGAACTCATAATGGCCATATCTTGTCTGGAAATATGTCTTGGGTATGCCTTCTTCTTTTATTCTCACTTGATGATAACCGGATATCAATTCAATATTTGAAAACACTTTGGTTCCCTTCATTTGATCAAACAAATCATCAATTCTGGGAAATGGGTACTTATTCTTGACTATCACTTTATTTAGCTTCCTGTAATCAATACATAGCCTTAAATTCCCATCTTTCTTCTTGACAAACAACACCGGTGCTCACCAAGGAGACACAAATTGTCTAATATACTTCTTGTCCATTAATTCTTGTAGTTGCATCTTTAAATCTACCAATTCTGGCGTGCTCATTTTATAAGGATCTTTAGAAATTGGGGCTGCCCCTAGAACAAGATTGATTGTAAAATCAATGTCCCTTTTTGGTAGCAATCCTGGCACTTCAACTAGAAACACATCTTTGAACGCTTGCAAGAATTGATAATCCTCTATCTTTGGGTCTCTGTCCTCTAATGAATTTGATATATGGACCTCATATAGGTGGCAACCTTTCTTGTAGAATTTTCCCAACTGCATGGCTAAGATTTGTTTTACTAGAACTTGCTTGGGAATCCCTTTCACCACTCTCAGCCTTCCTTATTCATTAATGCAATAAATGACCTTTTCACAGCAGTTTATCTTGGCTCTATGCTTTTTCAACCAATCCATACCAATAAGAGAGTCATACAATAATGGTAGGACATTCAAATTTACTTGCATGAGGAGTCCATTCAACTCTATGGGGAACTCCATCACTACTTCACTCAATTTTGTTTTCATTCCCGTGGATAATTGAACTAGCCAAGACTTATCATGCTTGATTTTTATAAGGGTGAATCCACGAATATCGTTCACCATTTTTGGCGGATTGCATGGGGAATTTTTTTTTTTCAGACCCTCGATCGAGGTTTTAAATGCTCAATCAAGGGTTTTAAAAGCTCGATTGAGGGTTTTAAAATACCTTGATCGAGGGTTTTAAAAAACCTCGATCGAGGGTTGAAACAAGACCTCGATCTAGATTTTCAAAAGCTCGATCTAGCTTTTGAAAAGCTCGATCTATCTTTTCAAAAGCTTGATCTAGCTTTTGAAAAGCTCAATCTAGCTTTTGAAAAACATAAAAAGGCCCATTTTAGGCCCTCGATCGAGCAAATACCTCGACCGAGGGTTTTAAAATACCTCGATCGAGGTGTTGTTAAACCCTCGATCAAGGTGTTGTTAAACCCTCGATCGAGGTATTTTAAAACCCTCGATCGAGCAAATAGCTCGATCGAGGGCTTAAAAAACAGGCAAATAGCTCGATCGAGGGCTTAAAAAATAGGCCGAGAGCCCTTTTCACTGCAGAATGAAAGTTTTGTCTTCCTTCCATAGAGATAAACCATGTCATTAAATACTCATTAATGAGCGGAATTGATACCATTGGATTCGTCAACGAATCCTCTATCCAAATACATAAAATTTACGAATTTTTATCTTCATATGTCCTTTGTTTTTAAATTTCTACTAAGACTTGCCCTAAAAAACCCTGCCGACAACTTCGATTGAGCTCAAAGATAAATCCACGACATCCAAAAAATTTGAAAAAATACACAAGCCCTAGATAAACACGTCCTCTTTAAAAGGGTATTTTAGTTTTGCAAATTATGTAAAAATTCAAAAGATTTGGTGTATGAACACACATGTGTGCAAAATGTGATTGAAATATTCATTGGTCATTTTTGAAAAATAATAATAAATATATTTTTTCGAGAAAAATTAAAAGAAAAATATGTAAGCCCTAGTGCATTCTATCTAGATCATGTTCACATGTTTCGTTTTTTTTTATTATTACTTTAACATTAAATTATCGTGCACGAACACAAACTACTTGTTAATTGTTCTTCAAATTTTTAAGTACACACATTTCATTAAATGAAAATTCGACATGATAAATGACATTGGTATATTTTGAAAAAAATATCATTGGAAAGCCAACATAATTCTCTACATTTTGTTTTTCAACCGCATGTCAAAATTCATTTGGCAAATATGAGTTTCAAGGGCTTCAATTTAATACATGGATAAAATTTTCGTTTTTCACCATCATATTTGGCCAAAAAGAGTTACCCATCTTCATGGAATCACCCATGAGAACAACTTTCGGCCAATTTTGGAGTAACATAACTATGAGTAGATCCTGGATCAGTCAAAACTAAAATAGATTTCGTAGCAATCTTACCTTCAACTTCCATTGTTGTTGATTGATGGTCTGCTTGGTGGTTATCCAACACTGCATAAATTCGAGGAGTTTCTCTTGTCATATCCTCCACTGTAACTGATTATTCTAAGTTATGCAAGCTTCGAGGGTTCTCTCTTCGATGTGGCTAGTCTTTAAGCATGTGGTTTTCTCCACATCCCCAACACTGAAGTGGTCCTTTCACTCCTTTTTCTACTGCTACTACCGGATTAATTCCACTTCGCACTTGCTGGCCTTGTTGGAAATTTCTTGGTTGATTTCTAAATGGAGGTTTGAATGCACTTCTCCTTTGGTCAAATCTTCCCTTTGGTTTTCCTTTCCATGCTAGATGAACTTCTGATTGTCCTTTGATTTTCTCATAACAATGCATTTCCATTCCAATGGATTCATCAAGAGTTGGTGGATTAACAAACTCAATCTTATCTCTGTAAATTAGGGCAGACTCCCAAATAAGATTTGAATTTTTACTCTTTCATCTTTGATGTAATCTACATACCTCAGCAATTCCAAAAACTTTTGGACATGTTCTTCCATAGACTTATGTCCCAATTTTATGTCATTGAACTCCTTTATCTTATTATCATAATACCTAGAAGAAAGGTATTTTTCCTTGAAATACTTCGTAAATCGCTCCCAGTTGATCCTTCTCTCCTTGGTTCCTTTTACTTGCATGAGATGCTCCTACCAAATTGAAGCTCGGCCATTGATATTGTAAATAAAAATTATGGCCTTTTCATTTCCTAAGTAATCATGAATCCTAAAATATTTCTTCATCCCAATAATTCATTCCTCTACTTCTTGACCTGTCTTACTTTCTCCATCAAATGTGGGTGGCATTGCCTTTCTAAATTCTCCTTGTGGGATCCTTTTAAAATTTCTTCTTATCTCAAGTCTGCTAGAAACATGCTTTGGGATGCTTTGAGAACCTTAAGAATCACATGATTTTCTAGAAGGAGATCTTGAAAAATATGCCTTATGTGCACTGCTCAAAGAACCATTTCTTGGGCTTGGAGTCCTCCTCCTAGTGCAACGTCTAGAGCGGCTTCCCGTGCTTCTTATTTCTTGACCAAAATTGCTTGGATTAGATCCAAGATGTGCCCTCTACTGAATATCAGTGAGACTCTGAAGGATGATCGCATTAATTTGGTTCTGCTCTTCTTGAGATTTGATCAACCTCTCATCAAAACTCCTCATTGTTTCAACCAAATTTTGGGGAGTGATTTGCTCTCTTCTCCCATTTGATTCAATCTCAGCATCGTACTCTTGCATGTTTTCTCCTAGGACATCCTCATCATGTTCATAGGGTTCCTGGGCATCATTCATGGTTACCATTTTCTCTTGGAGACTCTTTCTCTTATGCTTGATTCCCTCTGCTACAATTGTTCAAAGATTTTCAACTCCAAGCACTGTGCATCATAGATATATTTATTAGACACATTACTAATATATGCAATGACAAATAAAAAAATTATTTTTTAATATAATTAGTCTCATGGAGTAATTCATAGGGTTCTTGAATCATCATTTTTTGGTTCCATTTATGCATTTTTGGAAACTACCATTTATTGACAAATTTTGTCAAATTAAGGTTATAGGCACTTTTCTGTTATGATCTCCGAGACATCTAAATCCCTTACTCAGAGTCTAACCGTGCACCTCTATTCCCCTATGAATAATATTTCCAACTCCTATATTCATGCTTCATTCTAATCTCAGAGATGAAAGTTACATACTCCCAAAAATGCTAATTATGTCCAATTATGCATTGTTTTTACAAGTACAATTAATTTCAGAGACCAACTTCAGCTACCTGTAGAAGAACATATAGAAATAACTAGAATTTTTTTTTCTATTTGGAACAGTTAGTACATATAACAAGGACCACTCATCAAATTTAATATCTCTTATCCGATGCTCCAATCAACTTCTACAAAATTCCGTGTTTGACTAGTTTTAACTTTTGCACTTTTTCCTAGACTTGGAATTTTTACCAAAACTGACTATCTCATAAACTAAACATTTCTGAAAAAAATTGTCTAACGAAATTTGTCCATCTTAATGAGTAGGTAAAATTTTGAGTTCAATAATTTTTCTGGTTTTGACATCTAGAGTCACTTTTACCTCCTACAAGTTTTCCACAATCCCTAAAAAGTGATCTAGAATAGTGAATTTTGGCCTTCTTTCGCACACCATCCTCACACATTTTAGAATTTGTCTCCAATATTTTGGATTTATTTGTGTTCCTAGTCAATAACCGCACCATATCAATTTCATCCCAAATCGAGTAACCATCAAGTCTCCCCGCAGATGCACACCCACGACCGACGACCGACTGACGATCGTCGTGGATCCATACTCGGTGATTCATGCAAAATGTGGATGTTTTCCACCTGCATGGCTTTTGATGCAACTGGTCCACGTCATCCCCCTCTTGCCCACATGGCACATATGGGGTCCACCTCAAGTTTTCCCAATTTGCCATTTTCAAGAGTAGTAACAACTCACTAAGAAAGTAGTTTTGGAAAAGATATTGTTGAAGATGTTGCTGGTTAAAATTGAATACGTGGATATATGGTATCTACGCAACAGATTTCCCACTCTCCATTATCCAGTGTTCAATTTACAGATGCGTTGTGAACCATAACCATTGATCATGATTCCTTCTCTCTGCTAATAAATCATCTGTAATTTTAAACTCACGATTTTAACCAACACATTATTATCACTTATTATGCACCTAATTTCCTACGTGTGTGTGAATTCTATCCCAAACAACCCCAGTGATGCAACTATTCACTATGATACCACTATGTCACGTCCCCACATATCAATATGACCAATGGAGGGGACATGATGAATATGTGGGGTTCTAAATTTCGCCCCTGCAGGAATATTATGACATTCAAAAGCATTTAAATGCGTGTGCATATGCATAGTAAAAATACAAAATGGAAGATAAATTCATTCCACACACACATCATGCATATACCAACATTTTCATTACATGCATAACAATAAAAGTCAAACATGGTTAACACATTAATAAATTAACAATAAACCACAACAACAAATTAACAATAAACACTTATCTTTTAAATGAAGTCGTCCAAGCAACTGGATATGGAAGAGCAACGTTCCACCCAACCATAGGCAATCTGTCCATAAATTTATCTCTCTACTGAGAGGCCACCCCCGAGCTAGGCTATGTATCCACTAAGTAGGAACTACACATTCTCACTCAAAGCAATATGAACACACTCTTCTGCTAAGCCAACGCACAACTGGGTTTATCAAGCATACAGAGAGGAGATGAAGGTGAATGTTAAGTTAATGAACTCATCCACAGAGCTACAGGAATATCAATTGGTCTCATCCAGACTTGGAACCCACAATACCTACCACAACCAAAACAAGGAAGGTCCCTTTCTCTGCTACACAGTACCTCAGGTGCCCCTTCCCCCTAGTGCTGACAGGCCAGCCCCGAGCTAGGTTATGTATCCACTAAGGAGGAACTACACAAACTCACTCACATCCATAGGAACACACTCTCCTGCTAAGCCAACGAACAACTAGGTTTATCAAGCATATAGAGAGGAAATGAAGGTGAATGCTAAGTTAGTGAGCTCATCCATAGAGCTACAGGCATCTCAATTGGCCTCAGACAGCCTTGGCACCCGCAATACCTACCACACCTAACACAAGGAAGGTCCCCTTCTCTGATACACAGTACCTCAAGTGCCCCTTCCCTCCAGTGCTATTCAAGGTGGGCATAGAAAGGTCCAAGCTGCTAGAATTTCATAGATATCTTTCCTTCACTAGGTTTATCAAGCCATTCCAACCTATCATCTCTCTCACACTTCAATGGTCTCTTGGATTTTCTAATTCCTGGCAACACTAATTTGCAACCATGAAATTCAATTTTTGGGCTTCCGTATCTAGGTTCTCCCACGTATTTTTTTTTATCTTCTGGCACTCTCAAATTCACCCCAGGGTTCGGTTCTATGGATCCCCCACTCAATTTCACGACTAAAAGGATTTTTTGGGTGTTTTTGACACTTTAAAACATGGTTTCTTCTCAGGTTTCGATTTCTGCAATTTCTCTTACTGGGAATGCATAACATGCTTAGAATATGTGTCTGGTTTCCAAACAATGGAATGGAAGTGATGGGAAATGAATTCCCATGAGGGAAATTGACCTATGGGTACCAAAAAATGAGCCCATACTCATCCATGTGAATTTATGGGTTTTGCCCATGCTCCATTAAATTCATGAGCTGATATCTCAGTTGCTTTCTTACAATAGAAGTAAATATCATCATGGAACTCCACTTAGGTATTTGTTTACCATTTATGGCACAAGGGGTTCTCAAGATGACACTTGGAAACAAAGGATTGGATCCCCACACACCCCTCACCTCTCCCTAGTGGATAAATAGATCCCCCTCATTTTAGTTTCCTCCATGGTCAGCTCTTGGGAATTTTATTTGTATTATAAATATTTACATGTTGTTACATTTTTCCATGGCCAACTGGCACATGTCCACAATATATAAAATACTAGCCTTTATAAGCCGAGCATTCACTAGCGGTGCCTTGGCCTTGAGCTCCATGCTAGGAATCATACACCACATATTTACATTATTTACATATCGAGCCAATAATTCCAAGGGTCAAAATGGGGGTATTATAGGTATATTTGTTGGATATGGTGAGACATCAAAGGCATACAGAGTCTACATCCATGGTTACAGACAGATTGATATTATAATAGATGTTACCTTTGATGAAGATGCAACTTTCAACAGATCCAAACATAATCATTCAAATGAAGTCCATGATGAGGAGCTTGAAGCTCCTAGAGTTACAGCTATAGGAAGAAATGATGATGTTATGCTAGAAGAGTATGTACCGAAGGATCATGACATGATAGAAACTCAGATACCTATAGAGCCACATCGAGAGATGATTACACATAAGAGGAGACTAGTTTGGGCTCATGATATTATTCAGGATGTTGAAAAGTATGGTGCTCTAGATGGAACTTCCAGAGTAAGCAATAAATTGAGAACATACTCCAGCTATGTGGCATTGTTATGTGATATCATTGATGATAATCCTACCTGTTATGAATATACTGCATAAAAGAAAGTGGAAGGTTGCCATGATTATAAAGAATGATGTTTGGGATGTGGTGCCAAGACCAAAATATAAGTCAGTGGTATCTTCAAATTGTATCTTTAAGATGGAGCATTCAACAGATGGAAGTATCAAGAAGTATAAGGCAAGATTCGTGGCACACGACTTCTCCTAGAAAGAAGGAATATATTATGATGAGAATTTTTCTCTAGTAGCAAGATACATTTCGATTAGAGCTATAGTTTTGATAGATGCAAAGATGAAGTGGAAGGTACATTAAATGGACGTGAAGACATCTTTTCTGAATCGTGTAGTGGAAGAGGAAGTGTATGTGGAGTAGCCACAAGGATTTGAGACACATGACTAACAGACACATGTGTGCAGCTTGAAGAAGGCCATGCATGGATTGAATCAAGCACCCAGAGCATGCTATGGGAGAATTGATAGTTTCCTGATGAGCTTGGGATTTACCAAGAGTAAAGCATATTCCAATCTTTACTACAAGGTGTGGATGATGTACCAGTGATATTATTGTTATATGTGGATGACCTGTTTCTAACAAGGGGTGAGAATTTCATTAGTGAATGTGAGAAGAAGCTTCTTGCGGAGTTTGAGATGAAAGACCTAGGTACGATGAACTATTTCTTGGGTCTAGAGGTGTGGTAGAAACTGGATGAGATTTTCCTTAACCAAGGAAAATATGTTGTATAGATCCTGAAGAGATTTGGGATGATGGATTGTAAATCCATGTCTACACTGATGGTGACAAACCTAAAGTTATTAAGTGATAATTCTTCAAAGACAATGGATGCCACCATGTATAGACAGATGATTGGTTCGTTGATTTATTTGATGAACACAAGACCAGATATATGCTTTGATGTGAACACCTTGAGTCAGTACATGGTTGATCCGAGACATGTTCACTTGGTTGGGGAAAAGCATGTGTTGAGGTACCTCAAAGGTACAATAGATCATGGAATCATATTTGTTTATGATTGTGATATAAGACTACATGGCTATACTGATTCAAATTGGGATGGTAGTATCGCAAAATAGAAGAGTACACCAGGATCTTGCTTCAGTCTGGGGTCATCTATGATTTCATGGATCAGTAGGAAGTAGACTAGTGCGGCACTCAATACGACTGAGGTAGAGTATATTGTAGCATGTTCAGCTAGTAGTGAAGCTATGTGGCTTCGAAAGTTGCTTACAGGGCTGTTTGATCTTGAGTTAGAGGTGACTTGTATATTTTGTGACAACTAGAGTTGCATAAAGTTGTCATAGAACCTTGTGTTTCATGACAAGTCCAAGCATGACGAGATCAAGTACGATTACATTCGTGATATGGTACAGAAGGGAGCCGTGAAGCTCCAGTATGTTGCGACAAGCGAGAAGATAGTAGATGTGTTGACCAAGCCTCTGTCAAGGGTAAAGTTTGAATACTTCAGGGAAAATCTTGGAGTGTTCCAAATGGAATTCCCTCGTGAGAGGGAGTGATGAGTTACATATGCAATTTTAGGACTAGGAAGTAGCACACTGAGTGTTGTGGAAGCGAGTATTCATTCACAGACTAGTTGACTAGATTGTGTGTGAATTAGGTGAAGTCGCATAATGACATAAGGTCCAATGGGATGATGAGACCCATAATTTTTTAACAGACGATGAGGATGCACCCCACTAGTGAGATGCTATGCTGATATATTGACTTCATGATGTGATCAAAGGGATTTCTCGTACAAAACTTCTAGTGATATAGAGATTCGTCAACAAGTAAATGGTCAAGTACAAGTCAGCAGAAGCAGTGTTGAAGATTATGTCAGAAGAATACATTCCTTGCTGAGAGGGAGTGTTGAAATAATATGTAGCTGCGAAAGATATTCTTATTTTATTTGTCATATATTTTATCATGTAAAAACCCTAAAAGAAAAATGTTATATTGTACTTGTAAAACATGTAATGCCGGCTTAAGAAGATTCCAAAAGAAATAATAAATAGACAATATTATGTTGCTCCCTAGACAAGTCGTCCCAGTCAAGTATACAAGTAGACCCAACAGTGAAGAAGGTCACACAAGACAAGTATAAATAAGGTGTGATTCCTCCTCATTTGTACACCAAGAAAGTGAAGTGATATCTGCTCCATAAGTGAACATGGGAGAGTAACTGTAGTTGGAGGAACACTTATATTTCGGGTTCTATCTTATCTTGTCTTTGTATCTTCTTTTCTTGGGGAATATTTGTATGAGAGAGATTTAGCTCTTTGTTGTATTGACATTGTACTTTGTTGACGAATCTATACTGAGAAGTTTTGTTGGGTTTTTCCTGTGAAAGGGTTTTCCCAGGATAAAAATTTGATTCTATTGTTGAATGTATTTATTTTAGTGATCCTTATGCATGCAATTATTATGATGTGATATGATAAATTGAATTAAATTCTAACCTAATTGTTGTTAAGTAAAATTCTAACATCATTAACATAAGTAACTCTTTAAACTTTGAGTATACATTTGTACTAAGCTAACTCTGAGTATAGGTTCAATGGATTTAAAGTATACATAGTGAACAAAGGATGATTCAAATCACAAAGGAATAAAAGGAATAGAGATTGAGAGATATGTGGAGTTTTGGGAATTTGAAGCTTCAGAGAAGTTGAATATTCCTCCATGATCCACACTCGACAAAGGATAAGGATTATGCGAAGCAAAAGGTATGTGGAAGAATGAGCAACTCAGTTCTTGAGTATTACCTCCTTCATTCACACTCTAGAACAAAGAAAGGGATTTTGAAAAGGATAAGATAGCTTCTATATAGGTACTACGATGATACAAGGATTTGGTTATAAGGAAAGGAAGTGAAGCTTAGCCTAGTACTTCTTGGTATGCTAAAAAATCAAGGCATGCGAAATTAAACAAAAGAGGCTTGTATACCTGACCAAACACGAATATCAACATTTCCTTGATAAACAATGTGGCCATACAAGATGACAATGCGTGCACTATCCAAATAATGAAGAAGTTCCATGATACAAGATATTTTATTCGATGACCATCACATGAATTGCATTAAAGAGAATGAATGAATCTTATGTGCAACATAAATGAAGAAACATAAAAGAAAAGCACACGCATTGATACAAGAGAACACAATTACACCAGATGTGATAACGGAGTTTGTCCCAATGATGGACTATGTCTCTCGGCCCACTTCTCAGTGGAGAGGCCTTTATATTATCTCAACAAAAATACATTGAAAAATGCATGTCAATACCTCAAGTCTGGAGATGGAGAAAATCTGGTTACTGCATCCAACTTTTGACTACACCAATGAACTCGACTCGAAAAATTGTGCTACAACAATCTCTCTCTGCAATTAATGAAGGTCACCATATAGCAGTTTCATTCCCATGGAATGTGGATTATCCCCTTTGCAATGAAATATAATGGGCTTAAATAATTGTGGGTAGGAGGACCTACCAAGGCCTCCAACTTGGTGTATTGGAAATTTGTCCTGGTTGTTAGGAGGGAGACCTGGGGTCAAATCCGCGGGCTCCCCCTTTTGGACATATGCTACAAAAAATATATAATTAGCATTTGCCCCTAGAGGGGCAAAATAAATGCCAAAGGTATGAAAGTCAAATGAAGGTTTAGGTTTGATTGTATTGTAACGCTACTGGATTTCGCATTTATGTTTATGTTGAAAATAGGTTGTGGCAAAAGATGATGTTTTGCTGATGCCTTGAAATGCGTAGCATCAAGCAGCACAGGATTCTCCTTGAGAAGCAATCGCAATTAGATTGCTCACTATTTGTTGTGAGGAATCCGACTGGTGAACAGTCCAGCCACCGTGTAAGATTTAAAGAATGATATGAAAGTGCTTTAATCTAAATGCATGCAATTAAACAATATGTTCTAAGCTATTTAACTTAAATAAACCTATTGTTGAAAGGAGCAGAGATTTGATAACTTTGATTTTAATTACAGTATTTCATTACTCATGAGGCATAGAAATTTTTCCAAAGAAAATAAAATGATTCACAACATAGAATTAATTCATATAAGATAAGAAAGATGTCATTGAATATAGATGAAGATTGCTGAAATAGTTCCAAAAACATCCATGATGACTCCATACAAAAGAATGTATCAGCATTCACAGGCCAAAATTGTTTTCTCCATTCATGAAGTGCAACTAGTTCTTTAACATAAGAGAAACATTATTTCATTTTCCAAAAGTCCTTCTTGCTAACCTAGCTATATATAGCTTTACAAAATGGCTAATTTACAAAAAAGGATAAATATCCGAATTATTTACAAAACAACGAGAAACAAATTTAGAATGTTCTATTGATGTCCCAAAGTATAAAATCAAAATTAGAAACTTAGAAGGGTGCATTGGCTTTTTTAAAATGTGGTCAAAGTACTTCATCCTTGGGTTGGTGCTTCTGGGGATGTAGGCACCTCTATGGCTGCTGGTATTGCTGATTCTGATTGTGAGGCTACTGGAGTTACTGGTATTAGTGGAGCAGCTGATGCTTCTAATGGGGCTTGTGATGCTTCTAGTTTCCTCTCTTCCTCTTCTATATAACTTATCCACTGATTTGCATCTCTTATAATAATGTTTCCAGCTAAGGGAACCAAAAATTTGAAGGACACTTCTTGTTTAACAAGCTCTTCCTCAAGGATGAGTATTTATTCCATTGTAGCTTGATGACTCTTTTCAAGGAGGTGTGCGTGAATGGATGCTCTTCCGATGAACTGGTCTAGGTCTTCTGGGGTTACAAAGGCTATCTTCTTCACATAGTCAGTTTCCTCTTGCAAGTTTTTCTTATCTCAGATAAGCGTTGCGTTTTATTTGGAAAATATTCTATACTTTGGGGCATGATCATTTTGCAAGACTCATGAGTAGCTCATATTTTGAGGTACAAGTTCTTACATTGTTCATAGGTATGTAAGGCCACACTGTTCAACTTTACTCCGCAATCTTTAGAATAGGTCAAAGTGCGTATATCCGCCATGTATTCAGAAACAGACTTAAGGGGGAGAGTTTTTGGGAATCCTGATTTCCCTTTTCTCCATTCAATGTGCTTGTTAATATCTCCAGCAATACGAGTGTGTTTCTTTTTGATATTGTTGGTGTTGGCACTAATTTGTTTCATCCTGGCAATCATTGCTTTCAATTTGTAGATTTGTTATGATATGAGTGTCTGGAAATCACATGTCCTTGTCAATATTTCACAAGCTTGTTCATGAAAAGGGGTCATGTCACCTACTTTGTTGTTTGCAATATTTTCTTTTAACTCGTCAATCAGCTGGATGAAATCAAGTTTCTTGGATTCCAGCTTCAATTTCTTATCTTCAAGTTGTGTTTTTTCTACCTCTAATGCTCTTGCTTGGATTAACAAAGCTCTTCGTTCAGCTTCCAGATGTTGAATTTTCCTATTAAGATCCTCCTTTTGAGACATAAGAGCATCATTCTTTTCAATCATTAAATTTGTATAATTTTGCTAGTTGACTAAGGATTCTTGTAGCTGGTGGGTTTTGTCCTTTTCTTCTGTCAATTTGTCTTCCAATATGTTGACATTGTCAGCAGTTGCGAGAACAGCTGACACAGAAACAGATGCCATGAAGGCAGGGTCATTCTGGGTACCCTTCATGACAGTAGTCTCATGCCTAGTGATGACATCTGCGTGACAAGGCCTTTTGATACTTGTAATGGTTTCCTTAATGATGGATTTCCTTTTCTTTTGAAAGCAAACCTATCATATGTGGTCACCTTGCTACCCTTAGATGGTGTGAAAGGAACAAGTGGAAGATTCTCAATAGGGATGTTCATATCGAGGTCTTGTATGCTTGGACTCATAGAACCGGCATCTTCCTTTTGTATTTTCTCTTCTTCAGCCTTTTTGAGTGCCTCTTCTTCTGCTTCCTTTTTCAATCTTTCATTTTCTTGTTGCTTGGAAGCTTCGTACAGCCTAGTTTGTTCTTCTTGTTGAATTCTACGGTCTTCATACTTAGCTTCTTGAATTTTCTGGGCTTCTTCTTCATCCCTTTTCAGTGCCTCTTCTTCTGCTTCCTTTCTTAATCTTTCATTTTCTTGTTGCTTGGCAGCTATCTCTTGCTTAGTTGTTTCTTCTTGTTGAATTGTACGGGCTTCATCTTGAGCTTCTTGAAGTTTCTGGGCTTCTTCCTCTCTATGTTTAACTTCTTGTGCTTTCCTTGCCTTTTCCTCGGTCCTTTTTTTGATCTGCTCAACTTGTTGCAGAAGTATTTGTTCTTCTATTGAGAAATTCTCAGTTGTTCCTAAGGCTTCTTTATCTTGATGATGTTTTGATCCATTGGGAGCATTGGAACTGGAGGTAGGTTCACTTTTGATATTTTGGAAAATTAGAAACTCAGTGATGTTGCTGATTCCCCGGTATGACTCTTCCTCAGAATCATAATAGTGGGCATACTTGAAATGACCATGTACAGCTTTGCAATGCTGGGAAACCTTGCCCTGTTTGTCATTTCTCTGATATATTCTCTGTCCAAAATGAAAACTTGTTAGCTCTGCTATAAAATCTTCTGCTGACGCGATCTTGGAAAATTTATAAGCTCCCAAATAGAAGGGCAAAGGAGGAAATGTGGCTTTGTTTGCTTTATTCATTGCACTGCCAATTCCATCTAGGAAAACTTGTCGCACGGCTTCCTTATGAACTATATAGTCCGTGGCGTAGTTTGATAGGATATAGGGGGGTTTTGTGCCTCCATACATTCTTATGTAAGTGCCATCCTTTGAAAAGAAGAAGTCACCATATTCTTCCAGAACTGCCACGTTGTTTTCTAATAGGAAAATGGGCTCTTTATTGAACATTAGCTCGTAGAGGGGCATGATGAAATTTTCACAAATGTTTTTGTAATTGCTCTTGTAAGTTTGAGGCCATAAGATTTTGTATGCGGTGAAAACCGGTCCTCCTGCCTGATTCCATATGCATTGTAGTTTTGGGAAGAGCTGCTTCGCCACAATAAAATCTATCAAATAGGAGGGCATGCAGAACTCTGCCTTTTTGACTTATAAACCTTCTTTGGCCGTAGTTATGGCTGATGCCAGGATTTCTGAAATCATTTCATCCCAATTAAAGATAGTTCCTTTGACAGCCACATAGTGAATAATGGGTACCCATTGAAGCATAAACATGGTCCCATCAGGTCTTCCAAATATTCTGCTCAACATGAGAGCAACCATTCTGAATGGAGGTCTCAAGTTTTGAATCTTATACTCTTCATTATCATTCTTCCTGAACTGTTTTCCTGTGATGAGCAGCTTTCTTGCTAATTCCAGGTTATCCAGTTTGACCTCTGCTAACCAGTCATCATTCAGGTACTGAGTTGGACAAGGTAACTGTATGCTGATGAGATATAAAGTGGGTTAAAGGATGTGAAGGATTTTTTCTTGCTATCAGTTAAAATTCGCACCTGGGCATCTGCGTGTTGAAAAATCAATCCGATGACCTCTGCACAAGAAAAAAGTTCAGGGCGAGTAGCTGCTTTTGAAATGCAGGACGCTCTGATGTTTTGATATAGATATCCTTCTTCCAACAGAGCATCTGGGATATCCTGGTCTCTTATAATCCGGTAAATGTCACTCCATTGGGCTTCTGGTAGTGCACCTGTGATGCATTTAGTATCGTGATAAATGGTCTCAATCCTCACTTCTTCAGTGGATTCTGTAACAACTCCCTTTGACCTTTTTCTGGCACCTTTAGTCATTTTTAAGTATTCCTGCCTCAATACATGTCGTCAGTCATAAGAAATTAGAATGTGAGATGAGTGACCTACATGCAAACATGTCAAACAATTTTCATAGGTGTTTCTATATATATTTATAGAAATGTTAAAAAATGCTTTCTTTCGCTTTAAAATATTGTTTCTTAAAGGCGCAAGAATCAACTTTGAACAATAGTGTTTGCAATTCATATGGTTTCATATCAAAAAATGAATTAAAGTCAACCACTTTGGACTGTTATAAATATTTGGCGAGTTCCTCCGCCGTTTCGGAAAAAGAACAGTAACTATTCCGTTGTTCCATACTTGTTCATAAAAAAGGGCGTTGCGGTAGACTTAGTTGAGTTCCTCCACAGTTTCGGAAAAATAACAGTAACTATTCCGTCGTGCCAAACTTGTTCGTCAAAAAATGGCGTTGTGGTAGACTTAGGCGAGTTTCTCTGTTGTTGCGGAAAAATTTGGCGAGTTTCTCGGCTGTTTCGGAAAAAGAAGGCTAACTCTTCCGTCGTGCCTGACTTGTTCGTCAAAAAAGGGCGTGGCGATAGACTTAAGCGAGTTTGTCCGCCGTCGCGTCGTGGCATACTTAGACGAGTTTCTCCGCCGTTGCGGTAGACTTAGGCGAGTTTTTCCGCCGTTGCAGAGGATTTTAATTAAAACTTTGCACGATTTCAGAGAGATCTAGGTAGGACGTTCAAGCTTTTCAAATCTTTAAATTTCAACACACACTTTAACCTTTCAAATTTTAAATTAAGGATATCTATGAACTTTTTTTTTAAAGAATTTCATAAATTAACTACGTCATTGCTTGTTTACTTACATAAAATTAAGTCAAGGGCCATACTTTTTTTGAGGAATTTTATAAATTAACTAGGTCATTACTTGAGTAAAATTAAGTCGCAAAATTAAGTCAAGGGCCATACGGAAAATGCTTTAGAGCTTAATGTGCTCCATATGTTGTATACATAAAGTATATGACAACATAAAATTTAAATAAAGTTATTCAAGAAATTATCTTAGAGCGATTACATTATGCTAATTTTGAATGCTATTGTACACAAAAGCAATGAGACATACCTAAAGTTTTAATCTAACAACTGCACCAATTGAATTGTTTTGCAGGCAATATGCTACCAAGTAGCCTTGCAATTTCATTGAAATTTGACTTTTATTTCAATTGTGCACAACATATAAATACTTTTATAGAATTATAAACTAAATCTAAATACCAATTCAATTTTCGATTCAAATATTGAAACCTATCAATAAATTTTTTAAAATAATAAACGAAATATAAATACCATTTATTTTTCATTTTGAATATTCAAAACATATTAGTAATTTTATAAGATTATGAACTGAGTCTAAACACAATTTAATTACAAATATATCGAACATATGCATTCTTTTATAAGATGTAAAAATGGGTCAGGTTACTTTTCAAATTATTTAAGAATGTGGACCTTCTATTTATATACAGGTGTGATGAAAAACTAAGCCATATACTTTACAGGCGACTCATTCAATGGTAACGCTGTCAAACTTTTTCACAGGAATACCAAATATCAAAGTTATAGGGTTGCGGTAAGTTTCTGGCTGGAAAAATGGTTGTGGGCATAACATATTTTGAATTAAGACGATGATACATTTGAAAATTTTAAAGCAAGAGAGCGTAAGAAACCTGCGTTGCAAAGTCATTTGGCACCAGTCATAATCCCCACATGTAAAGTTGGGTATCTATACAACCAGTTTTGTACGTATAACATCACTAAACTTCCTAGTTTTGAAAAGCTTTATTTCCGTGGTATCAATTCCAGATTCATTTTTGCGTGAGAAAGTATTGTACAAAGGGGCCAGTTCCCTGGGGTATATCAATCTAAGGCTAAATCAATTTAACATAATTCCTTTCTTAAAAAGAAGAAGCAGGGCATGTTGGTAGAATAAACAAAAGCAATGTGCTGCATGACCCAATGAAAATGAAAATTACGGGCACAGATGTCATGAAAGAGCTAACAGGAAATAGTAATGTACCAACCTATTAAGATGAGGATGGTGACTAGTGCGACTGTGCCGAAGTCCTGGAGCAAGTATGCGTAAATTGTGACTGGTGCAACTGTAACAAAGTCCCGGAGCAGGTGCGCGTGCATTCAAACAGAAACGGAAAAAAACCTTCAACGAATGAAAACAATGAAATTGTTCAACAGGGTTATCGCCTATATAAAGGATCTCATGCGTGCGGGGCATTAATAGGGCACGTGCGAAAATTAAAAATGGGGTTAAGTGATCCGTATGGACAAGTCAAATCGATTCTTTCAGTATTAAATGCGACCGTAAAAAAAAAAAGGGAAAATGGTTCCGCCGTTGTGGAAAGGATAGGTGGATTTGACCGCCTCTACGGAAAGTGAACGCAAGGCGGGCAAGTATGCGTATCTTTTCCGCAACAACGGAACGAGTTGGCTAAATTTTTTGCCTCATGCTTTCGCTTCTATCCATGGAGGGAAAAATTGGGTTCTATTTCCGTAGAGGCGGGCAAGTCCGCGTAGCTTTTCCGCAATGGCGGGCAAGTTCGTGTATCCTTTCCACAATGGCGGGAGCATTTGGCCGTCGATTCTTTGCTGTTCCGTTTCTGGTTTCTGCAATGGCGGGAAAGTTTTCGTATCTTTTACGCAACGACGGGTAAGTGCACGTATCTTTTCTGCAACGGCGGTACCAGTTGGCTAAATTTGTCGCTTTACGCTTTCGCGCCTTTCCACGGCGGGCAAACTTGGGTTCTTTTTCCGCAAGGGTGGAAAAGATAATTGAAATTAGTTGGTGTTGTGGGTGATTCTATGTAACTTAAGCGAAACAATTCATGTTAGATGAAGGAAGGGTTCATCTGTCCTTTTGCGGATGGGTTGATTGGAAATGACCACCGTTGCGGGAAAGATAAGCGAGTTCCTCCGATGTTTCGGGAAGAGAACGTTAACTTTTCTATATGGAAATATTTTTTCGTCGGAAAGGATGTTGCGGTTGACTTATGCAAGATCCTCCGTTGTTGCGGAGGAATTTAAAGGAAACTTTCTGCGATTTTGGAGACATTTAAACTATTTCCTCCGACAAAGCGGACATAATGTTTTAAACCTTTCGGCGTTGCAACTCAAGTAAAATCGAATCTTTCACTATTAAATGTGACTGTTAAAATGGAAAGATAAGGCCAAAAGGTTCGGCAGTTGCGGAAAAGATAGGTCGACTTGCTTGTAATTGCGGAAAGAGAACCAGAGTTTTTGCACTATGGAAAGGCGCGAAAGGGTAAGGCGGGAAAGGTTTAGTTTCCCTCTTGCGGAAGGGTTAATGGGAAATGTCCGCTGTTGCGGTAAACATAGGCGATTTTCTTCGCGTTTTCGGGAAAAGAAGCTTAACTCTTCCATGGGGAAAAGAACCTTAACTATTCGAATCCCCATCAATTTACGAAGCAATGGTCCTCTTCAGGAGGCAAAGCTTTTTGTTTTGTATTCAAAATCAGGGTTTTCTCTCTTCAACCCCAAGGGTTAGCTCAATTGGTAAGACGTGCGAACACTCTCTCGGTACGGGGGAGGTCACGAGTTCGAGCCTTGAGTCCTTCGGGGTTAGGCCAGCCGTTTATCTCTAGCCGACGATTTAGCATCCTTACCATCCATGAAATGTGGGGAAGTATTGGTGGGTTTCCCGTGCATTGTTTCCGCAGGAAGAAAAAGGTTTTCCTCTCAAACCAAACTCATATTTGTTGTTATAACAACCAAGAAGGTTCTGATGTATTTGTTTTTGTTTTTTCCTGGAAGGTATAGGATGTTCATGTCATTTGTTGGAGAGAACTTCCGCAGCACTTAGGAAGCTGCTAATTTTGGGAAGGATAACTAATTTTGGAGAGAAAGTACCAATTTTGGCGGTAAGACAAAGATATCGCCGTAGCGCAAATTCCGGCGGGAATCACGGCGATAGGTACAGAAAAGTTAAGCAGATGGTACAAAGAAGAGGCCGAAGGGAGAGCTCAACCACCGCAATAAAGGCGCCGAAGATGAAGAGAGGGTTCAGCTACCCTCATAAAGACGAAGGACTACAGTCAGCGTTGCGTGAACCAAGAAGAAGCGACGGGCCGATGCATTAAAGACTAAGGACTACAGGAAGCGGCGACAAGACAGAAGGCGGCCATGGAAGTACAGCCAGTTGACTGTAAGTGGTTAGGGTTGAGTCACTGTTGGGATAAGGCCCACAGTTTTGTAACTGCGATGAGACCTTCGGGCCATCTATATATAGGAGTCTTTTTATATGATAAGGGGTTGGCCACTTAGTGATAGAGACATCAGGTAGAGGCTAGCCAAGTATTTTGTAGTTGCAGAGTCTGGACATACCTGAGAGAACATAGGGTTGACCTGTTGAGAGATAGTGCAATCCGCAGGGATTGTGGAAGAGAAAAGCGGTCTATAGAGAAGGGCTCCCACTAGGGTGGAGTTTCCCAGAAGACCCTTGTTGTAAAGAGTGGAACTGAACTGTGTTTATTCTTCAGAGTTGTAAACAAGAACCGCAGTTCCCCTGGGCGCAGTCTCGCCCTGGGAATAACAGCGGGCTTATCTAAGTTGCACTATTGTATTTGTGTAGCTACTGCTTTCATTCACTTGTCTGTGTTATATATGAATGCTTCATTCTGATTATAAGTAATGTACATGGTCGTCAGTTCAACTTCTGAGTGATGTATAACTAGTGTGATAATCATAGCTAACCTCATAGCAAACTAGATAATTGCTGACAGAAGATAATGTGCGAGTATGAACTGAATGTAAGTCGTGAATGGTCTGCTTAGATATTGATCAAAGTGATATTCTACTTAGTTACGTTGTTGCGAGATATCAAGGATCAGATCCATTAGCAAGGGCTATGCTGGAGACTGAATAGGTTGCTAACTGCAGTACCAAGATAAGGATAGCTAAGACCACCCATGAATCCAGGAAGCAGTTAAAGTTCACTTACCGCAGGAACTAGAAGGGGGAGATACTGCGCCCACGATATTGTAGGTATCGCTAGACGGGTCACATAAGGGGAAGACTTATCGCATCCCCTGCGTAATGCGATAAGACAAAGGCGTAGCCCGAGTAAAGGAATGAGATAGACAGCTTCTGCGAAAGGGGTTAAGGTGGGTTTGAGCACCCTGGATGCCTCGGAACTTGGCTGGGGACACTTGAGTCTTCTGCCTCCCATTAGAATCACTTCGGGTGAGACCTCAGGTCGCTTCTGCGACCTGTTGCCGAAAGGGCCAGTGAGCTAAGGGTTCTGTTGGTCTAAAAGATTACCGCACGCCCGGGTCTGTCTAAGAGAAATTAAAAGATCAACAAATGGTGAACACATTGAGCTGATGTTCTGTTGGCATCCTACCAAGCAAGAACTTAACCAGTGGGTTGAGTCAAAAGAAAGAGAGTTTGCTGCAAAAGAAAACAAGAATCCCAGACTGAGCACTGAGGCTTGGCTGCAGAAGCACATTTTTACAGATCTCCATGAGGTATTCTTCGTAACTTATGCTATTGAGTTATATGGTTGGTTATCAAAGCTTGCTGACAACAGCGGTGTCAAGAAGAATCGAGAAGTTGTCTGGACAGCAGAGCTGATTCAGACCTTGAAAGGTGTCGATAACCCCATCTCACGCACAGTAGACTTCTGGCTTGCGAGTCTGCTGGAAGGCTTCATCACAGAGTTCGCGGTTGATCATATAAAGAGTTTCAGCGCAGCAGAACGGTACTTCTTCAAGGGTTATCGCGGTAAGTACCTAAATTCTCTAAGTCTGTCCATTAAGCAATTACTATATGAAAAAGGAGTACTGGATATACTCTCAGATGAATAGTAGCAGGATATTGTAATGTCAGTAGACTCTGAAAGTGATTACGAGTATCTTGGACATACACGTAGTGGTAAAAGATATAGAGTCAACGATTCATCTTCTTCTGAAGAAGACAGCTCAGACCCCCCGAGACAGCAGATTCAGAACCCTAGGACTCCTCAAAAGCCAGTCGGAACTCAGAATAATCCTGCAGGAACCCCATCCAGTAGCTCTTACACAGCAAATACTACCGCTACACCCTCCACATCTACACAGCCGAGTGGTAGTCATACAGCAAACCAGAACCCACCACCTAGAAACAGAATGGGAGATGATATGAAGCTACGAACATTCAAAGGTACAGGGTCGGAGGACCCTGAGCAACACTGGTTCTTATGCGAAGCCATATGGACCATTAAGCAAATACAAGATGATAATGTCAAGCTTGTCCAGCTAGCCACCACATTTAGAGAAAGAGCATTAACTTGGTATATGAAGTATACCACTGGCCATAACAGAACGCTTGCACAGGTTAGAACTGCTATGATTAAAGAGTTTAAAAAACCTAAATCCGAGTCACAATGCATAGCAGAACTTAAAGATATTAAACAATTGCCTACAGAAACGGTTTGGGATTTTGACCAGAGATTCAAGACCCTCATCGATCAGGTAAGCTTTGAGCTTGCGCCTCAACAGCATAAAGAATGGTTTATCGCAGCAATATTACCACACATCCGACTTCCGCTAATGCAACAGAAATTAAATACACAAGATGAAGCATTAGAAATGGCAATGAAACTAGAGGCTTCACCTCTAGCAGAAACTAGCACCGGTATCACTAATCTGCAAAATCAGCTAGCTAACCTCACCTTACAGCTGCATGAAATTAAGAAAGGAAAGGAGGTTGCGCATGAAATTTGGTGCACTAAGTGTAAAGCGCAGGGACACAGTAAGGACAACTGCCCTGTCTTTGCTGACTATATCGCCAGTGGAGCTCCTAACCTGTTGATGCAGAACCAGGGGCCATGGTGCGAGATTTGTAGAACCAGAGGACACAGTCCTCAGGAATGCCCTCTCCTTCAGAAATATGTGCAGACACCAAAGAACCTATATTGCAATTTCTGTAAATCTGTGGGACATGACGAAAACAACTGTAGAGCTTATGAGTTAATGATAGAAAGGAAGCATGACCTCTACAGAGTTCAGTCAGAAGCATCCGGACCAGCAGTACGTGCACAAACTGATCCGAATCAGGGAGGCCGTGGAGGAAATTTCAGAGGCCGAGGACGCGGAGGAGGCTATGAACCTGGCCGTGGCCGTGGAACTATCACCTGTTATAACTGTGGAGGAACAGGACATTACGCTAGGGACTGTCAGAACCCTACTACAACGTGCAAGTATTGTAAATCTTATGACCACACAATAGAGGAATGTCCCATACTGATAGCTAAGATCAAGGACGCCAAGCCAGCACCTAATCAGACTATCCAGTTTATCGCTGCTGAGCAGAATGAAACCGAACCACGGGTCAATATTGTAACTCGCAGTGGTCTCTCCACAAGCAACATATCGCAGGACGTGGAAAAAACGACAGGAACGCAGTGGGTGCACAAAGCTCCAGGAAAACCTATCCCACTTGATCTACAGAAGAATAAGGAGGCATTTCAACAAACTAAGACTTCCTTTGCTGAACAGACACCGTCCAGATCACTATTAATACCATCTCAGGGTATACCACGGAAACCACCGCAGGATGTTAGTACTGCGCAGATACCGCAGGCTAGCACATCTGGAAGATGTGACGAAGAGGAATTGACAGGGAGTGTACAGTCCTTCTTGCAGAGCTGTTTGAAACTTCTAAGAAATGGGAAAGCTGTAGAGGAACTTCAGAAAGTCATTGACCAATGTCAACAGAGCCCTTCTGTGAGCAATACACAGCGCACCATTCACCATATAATGAGCCATACAAGGACAGGAAGAGAGATGAGGCTCACAGTGCAGATCGGACTATTTGAAATGGATGAGGTTATCCTAGACTTAGGATCAGAAGTAAATGTCTTGACTAAGCAGACATGGGAACAGATGGGAAGTCCAAAACTAAGCAGATCCCCTATCCATCTTAGACTAGCTAATCAGCAGAGAATATCACCGATGGGTCGTCTATCGCATGTCCCAGTGGACATCGACGGAGTTCACACTTATGCCGACTTTGAGATCATAGAAATTATTGGTGACACCAAACCCTATCCAGCTCTATTAGGTATTGATTGGGCTTTTGATAACAAGGCTGTTATTAACTTGAAGAAAAGGCAGATGACATTTGAAGATGCTCAAGTCCGGGTTATCGCACCATTAGACCCCTTACAGGGTCCTCGCTACATTGAGCCAATCAAAGCAGAAGAGGAGGTGCATAACATGGAAAACTTGTACCAAATGACTTCTAATCAGACAGACTACATTGACCCTACGGCTGATGGACATATTAGCTGGAGATGTGATAGTTCATGCACATCAGATTCAGATGTTGGCTTAGAGAATTGGCAAAATAGACTCCACGAAGTTTCTATCCGCAGATGCGCATTCATGACTAAATCACTGCGATGGATTGGGACAGAAAACAGGTATGTTCCAACTTTTGATGGATTAGCAGATGTCAATGATTTTTTGCAGCAGTTTGAATAAGAGATTCCTCAAGAGCAGAGGATGGAGGTTTTTGACCTTGCAGTTCGAGCCACACCTGCAAGATGGTGGTACACACACAAGGAACATATCGCATCATGGTATGATTGTAAGAGATTGATGCGCATTAGATTCTCTAAAGAAAGAGACTGCACACAGCGGAAATATACAGGGGAGAGTGATCCCAGAACACACATTATGAACTGTGAACAGAGTTGGCTAGAAATTCCAGCAGAAGAATGGGTTCATTTGTTTATCCACACACTGGATACAGTTCCACGAAACTGGTATACAGAAACAGAGCTAAGAAAAGGAACTATCTCATGGCCTATAATGATCGAAAACTTCTTGGTCACGTTCAGTTTCGAATCTGAGCATCCAAGCATTGATCGGGCCTTGAAGATCATAAAGACTAAAATATTTGAGGATTGCCCATTACCAGCGGATTCGCAACCCGAGTGGGCTATTCAGATGGAACATGCACTGGAATGTTACAACTGTGCACAAGACTCAAGCGATGAGGATGAAGATCCTCGCAGTATCAATATCGCAGAAACAGAAGGTACGCGTGAAGTTGAAGGTCCACACTTAGAAATCCCAGCTGTAACAGAACCAATCAAGATTAGAAAGAGCAATATTGGCACAGAAGCAGACCCTAAGTTTGCCTCTATTGGAGATTATTGGGATGATGAGACAATTGGCCAAATCACAGACCTATTACACGAGTATCAGGACCTATTTCCTACCAACTTTACAGAAATGAAGGGAATAGTGGGTGACCTCGGAGTCATGAAAATACCGCTTAAGGAGGACGCTAAGCCGATTAAGCAACGCCCATACAGGTTGAACCCGCGGTATAAAGCAAAAGTAAAAGATGAAATAGATAAGATGCTAGCAGCAGGCATCATTGAACCTGTTGAAGAAAGTGAGTGGGTTAGTCCCATGGTAGTACAAGAAAAGAAAACAAAAGGAGACATCAGGATCTGTGTCGACTTGCGCAAACTGAATGATGCATCGCTGCATGACCCATTTCCGACACCATTCACTGATGAAGTCTTAGACAATGTTGGAGGACAAGAAATCTATTCATTTACTGATGGCTTTTCAGGCTATCATCAGATAAGAATCCATCCAGACGACAGGCACAAGACCACATTTGCGACAGAATGGGGCTCCTTTCAGTATACGGTAATGCCCTTTGGTCTTAAAAATGCCCCAGCAATTTTTTCTAGAGTAGTTGTTGCTGTCTTTAAGGAATACATCCATCAATTTCTAGAAGTTTATTTTGATGATTGGACTGTATTTGGACTAGTCAAGAAGCACATAGGAAACCTGCGATTAATGTTTGAAAAATGTAGACAACACCAGATTTCCCTTAATTTAAAAAAATGTATATTTTGTGCGCCTTTTGGTACGTTGTTGGGTCACATTGTGTGCAGACAAGGCTTGATGGTAGATCCTGCGAAGATCGCCATCATTGTCAATTTACCAGCACCTAACTCAGTAAAGCAGCTGAGAACTACACTTGGTCATACCGGGTATTACAGAAAGTTTATCAAAGGTTATGCCAAGATTACCGCACCAATGGAGAAATTATTGAAGAAGGATATCAAATTCCAGTGGAATGAGGAATGTCAGAAGAGCCTTGACGCCCTAAAAGAAAAAATGGTTACAGCACCTATTCTGGTATTTCCAGATTGGAACAAGCCTTTTCATGTTCACGTGGATGCATCTGGCATCGCACTGGGCATTATCCTCACACAACCAGGCGAAGGGGGTATTGACCACCCTATCGCATATTCGAGCAGGAGACTATCGACAGCTGAGAAGAATTACACCACCACAGAGAGAGAAGGGTTAGCAATGGTGTATGCTCTACAGAAATTTCGGCACTACCTGTTGGGTGCCCCGTTCAAGATGTTCACCGACCATTCTGCATTAAATTACTTGGTCAATAAACCAGTGTTAGGGGGAAGAATATGCAGATGGCTATTGTTGTTCCAGGAATATGATTTCGAAATCATTGTTAAGCCAGGAAGACTAAATGCAGGACCTGATCACCTGTCAAGGCTAGACTCAGGCGAAGAACCAAGTAATTTAGAGGACAACTTGCCGGATGCGCAATTGTTCTCCATTCAGGTCGCGGATGAATATTATGGAGACATAATTCAATTCCTTACTACAGGGTGGGCACCACCTGAGTTTACCAAGCAACAAAAGAAACAATTAGTGGTGAAAGCAGCAGACTTCACCCTGATTGCAGGACACCTCTATAAGTTAGGACCAGATGAAATCTTGCGCAGATGCGTTATGCCCCACGAGAAACAGACCATTCTTAAGGAAGCACATTCGGGCATCGCAGGAGGCCATTTCGCAGGGAAGCCGACCGCTCAGAAGATCCTAGCAGCCGGACTATGGTGGCCTACATTATATAAAGACAGTAAAGAGTTTTGCAGATCATGCGATATCTGCCAAAGGACAGGAAAGCCCTCCAGAAGAGATGAAATGCCGTTGCGACCACAGATAACGCTACGCGCATTCGATAAGTGGGCCATAGACTTCGTGGGTCCTATTAACCCCCCAGGAAAACGAACTGGTGCGAGATATATAATTACAGCAACAGAATACCTCACCAGGTGGGCTGAGGCAAAACCAGTCAGGAATTGTGATGCTGCTACAGCAACACAATTTATTTTTGAAAATATCATCACTAGATTTGGATGCCCAGTGACTTTGATGAGTGATCAAGGCACACACTTTTTGAATAGCACCATAGAAGCCTTGACAGAGGAATTTGAAATACAGCACCATAAGAGTACACCTTACCACCCTCAAGCTAATGGTACGGTGGAAGCTTTCAATAAGATATTAGAACATGCTCTTACAAAGATTTGTAACAGTCAAAGGGATGGCTGGGACCTCAGAGTTAATGCTGTATTATGGGCTTACAGGACCACGTGTAAAAAACTAACAGGGCACACACCTTTCAGCCTGGTATATGGACAAGAGGCTGTTATGCCTATGGAATACATCTTACCCAGCCTAAGGATTGCTCAGCTTACAGAGATGGCTGATTCTGATACTTTAGAAGAGAGATTGGCACAGCTGCTCAATCTGGAGGAAGACAGATTTATCGCAGGATTCCATCAAAAAGTGCAGAAAGCACGAGAAAAAGCTTGGCATGATAGGCATATCAAGAACAAAACCTTTCAGCTTGGAGACTTGGTACTCCTTTATGACAGTAAGTTTATAAAGTTCCCTGGAAAATTCAAAACTCATTGGTTAGGACCATATCAAATCCAGCAAATAACAGATGGAGGTGCTATACAGCTTTGTACTATGAGTGGGGAGTTTCTTCCTACCCTGATCAATGGCAGTCGGCTTAAGCTGTATCGCGAAGGCCATGCCACCTCCTAGCCCTAGCCCAGAAAGGAAGCAAATGGTGCAGATGTTCAGTGTAGTTGAAATGAAGCATCGCACCCTAAGGAGTCTACACCGGGAAACAATTTAGGTAAGAATTCGCAGCCAGTTTTCCTGGTGGTTGCGATAATTTTGATAAGAGGCGAGTTTTGGCACTTTCCATCTCCAGACGATGCGATATCTTATCGCAGAGGACAGAAAACAGATTGATGCGATATCAAATTTTGAATTGTTCAGAGGGCTAGTCACTTCGCCATCTGACAAGCATTAACTGCACGACTGACAAGTATCTGTTGTACTAAGATTTGGCAGCAGTACGACGATTCTTCTAGATTCGGAAAATCCGATGCGACACCACTCCGGCGCACAGTTTCCCAGCAAAATTTCAAACGGCGTTTGCAATAAATAGGCGCGGGGTGCTGTCTTGTCTATACATTAAATGCCGCCAACGGGTCCAGTTACTGGTCCGTTGCCATTTGAAATTCCGCCGTAGGATAAATACACGTTCTATTCAAAGCACGGGGCTACTTAGTCATTTTCACCAAAAGAGTCGAGCGCAGCTGAGCCGAGCCAAGCGTATTCTTAGCAGAGTCTGAGCAGGGAAACCAAAAACAGTTGCAGACTCCGATTTGCATTAAGATTAGCAATCATAGGAAGTCCAGAGTACCACAGGGGAAGGCGCCTCGCGCCAGACGAGCCTCTCGAAGACGTGTTGCAGAGATTCCAAAGGGGTGGAATTGAGTGCGCTATGACTTCAGTTGTGGCGGAGAAAGGAAAGAAAATTGCTGCTGGCTCTTCGACCATACGCCATTCGCCGAGAACCTTAGCTAATATGGAGCGTAGCGAGACCCTGAATAGCACAGAGTCAGAGGAACCGGAGCAGGAACTTCCGGAAGAAGTTACAGTCACTACCCTATACTTCCCACCAAGAGTAGAGAATGCGCCAGCCATTGTTCTTCCACGAGACTTTAAGTATGAACTCATACTCCCACCGCTGGATAACCGAGTGAAGGAAGAAGGTAACTTGTGGGGGAATATGCATGCTGTTAAGTTTACTGATTATAATCTGAGAGATTATACGCTGTACCCACAATTCCGCCGTGATCGTTATATGACGATTCAGAGGAACCCAAGGACACAGCACGATGAGTTCGTCCCCATGGACCATGTAAGCCATTTAGTACCGTCGGGACTGCTCAATCTCCTGGAGATCCCACACTTTGGACGGGGCCCGGAGGTCAATGCTGTGGTGCGGACGCTACTTTCATGTGTGCATGGTGGTTACTTATGGTTGGGTAACCGAATAGATGTTAATGTTGACCTCATTCACCGCATTACCGGTCTGTCGAAGACTGGTTTCGACCCACAGATAAATATTGATGGCGCCACAAAGGATACCAGGCTCTCAACCAAGCAGGTTGCGGAGTATAAACTGCAAAGAGGAGGTCGCGCCTACGATGTCAATTCAATACAGGATGACGCCTTGCGGTTTACTGTTAGTCTGTTGGCCGGAAAACTCCTCCTCAAGGTGAGGCCGAAGGAGGTCACAGGCTCAGTTATCCGCCTCGCGATTGAAGTCATACAAGGTAAACCTTACAACTGGAGCTTATTTTTGTTAAATAGTTTCTTTCAAGACTGTGCGCAGGCGCAGCAGGATCCACTTCACAGCTTCCACTTCTCGTGGCTGCTGATACTTATGGCTTTCATTGGATGGAAAGAGCCGCCCAATTCGCAGTTTCCACAACTGGCACCAGGGGCGTGCAGAGGGGCGAGGTACTCAAATCTTTGGGCGAGTAATCACCCAGAGAAGCACAAGAATAACGCAATGGTATTCCATGATTATTATACGCTATTGCTTGAATCCGTCGCAACGATTCCGCGTGTCGACTCGCCGGTCGTTGATCTTTATCAGTCCAAGCTGGAATTTAAAGTCGACAGGGATAAAACCTACATCAGACCCAAAGGGTTCAGGAAACATAACGAATGGGCCCCCGGCCCATATCGCATGGAAATCCAGCAGGTTGAAGATACCATTAAGAATTGTTTTGATGAAGACATGAAACAAGCGTATGATGATCTATCCTCTGGCCTAGTTCCAGTTGATCCCCCAGCTGAGGATCCAGAAGATGTTCAGGAGGTAGATCCTAAAGACAAAGAGAAAGAACCAACAGGTTCTAAGAGAAAGGCTATTGAAGGCCCTTCTCCGGTGCGAGCAAAGAAGAAGAGAACAAAGGCGGGTACTTCCGATGAACCGCAGGCACCAATCATGACAGAGGATGAGTATGATCTCATCGCCAGCCGAATACAGGAGAAGATGCGGGATAAATTCGCTGCGATTCAGTCGTCGCAGGATCGTATGCGCATCAGCCTTGACAACAAATTGCGAGAGTTGAAGGAAATCACTGAGAAGACTGCTTCCATGCAGATTCAACTAGCTCCAACTACAGTCGCAGAAAGTTCGCAGCCCCCTTCACGGAGCAGAGAAGAAAGTACTGCAAGGGACCGCACGAACAGTGTTCGTATACCGCCGGGAAGCATTAAGTTCCCTGTACCTATGGAAGTGCAGATGGTTCATCCTCTTGAGGTGAACCTACCAGAAGTACCTGTTGATCAGTTGTATGAAATTTTCCAGCAGATAGGCACGGAGCTGAGGCACAGAGAACAAGTCACATATGAGCAAAATGTTTTGCTGTCTAACGACAATGTGCAGCTCATTGCGCAGCATGAGGCAGAAAGTGCCCAGTTGACGCAATATGTTCAGCGAGAGCAGGATGTCTCTCTTGTTTTAAAGAATATCGCAGCAGAGCTTCTGCAGTGCGATATCAGGCCTGAGTTAGAAATAACTCAAAAGATCAGAAAAATAGCGGAAAGAGCAAAGGCTCTAGATGAAGAGAAGAAAAAGATGGAGGAAGAATACGAAGCAAGGATTGCTGCACTTGAAGCAAATAAGCCACCTACTCCAGAGGAAATCCAAGAAGCACGAGTGCAAGCTTTCAGAGTTGTACAGACACAGATGCACTGTCGGGTGGAAGCAGCAGAGGCCATCCTGGAGGATGCATCAAAGACATGGCTGGAGCTAGAGGAGCTCCCACAGAAAGCCGAGCTAGATCAGCACATTAAGCACTGTGAAGATGCGATAGCAAAAGCTGAAGAAGAATACAAGGGCTTGAGTGCTCTTGCGAAGATAAGAAAGAAAGGAGAAATCACACAAATTCAGCAGCAGGTGCAGAAATACAGAGCACAGCAGATCAACCTGGCTAACGAAGTTATCCCGCATGAAAGCAAAGTCGCACATCTGGTTGATGAACTGGAGCAAAAGGTGAAAAGCTTCACCTCAAGTAAAGGAGTCATTGAGGGCACAGAGGACTCCTTGGTAACTGCTGAGCTGCTCAGCGCAGCGCAGGAAGAAGTAACACACATGGATGAAAGTATCAAAGCGCTTAAGGAACAATTTGCAGCAATCTCACGAGCAGCAAAGGATAAGCTTAGGCAGATGAATCAGGCTGTTGTTGCGAGTGGCTCGGGGACGAGCCACAAGTAAGTGTTAGGGGAGTTGTTGGAGAGAACTTCCGCAGCACTTAGGAAGCTGCTAATTTTGGGAAGGATAACTAATTTTGGAGAGAAAGTACCAATTTTGGCGGTAAGACAAAGATATCGCCGTAGCGCAAATTCCGGCGGGAATCACGGCGATAGGTACAGAAAAGTTAAGCAGATGGTACAAAGAAGAGGCCGAAGGGAGAGCTCAACCACCGCAATAAAGGCGCCGAAGATGAAGAGAGGGTTCAGCTACCCTCATAAAGACAAAGGACTACAGTCAGCGTTGCGTGAACCAAGAAGAAGCGACGGGCCGATGCATTAAAGACTAAGGACTACAGGAAGCGGCGACAAGACAGAAGGCGGCCATGGAAGTACAGCCAGTTGACTGTAAGTGGTTAGGGTTGAGTCACTGTTGGGATAAGGCCCACAGTTTTGTAACTGCGATGAGACCTTCGGGCCATCTATATATAGGAGTCTTTTTATATGATAAGGGGTTGGCCACTTAGTGATAGAGACATCAGGTAGAGGCTAGCCAAGTATTTTGTAGTTGCAGAGTCTGGACATACCTGAGAGAACATAGGGTTGACCTGTTGAGAGATAGTGCAATCCGCAGGGATTGTGGAAGAGAAAAGCGGTCTATAGAGAAGGGCTCCCACTAGGGTGGAGTTTCCCAGAAGACCCTTGTTGTAAAGAGTGGAACTGAACTGTGTTTATTCTTCAGAGTTGTAAACAAGAACCGCAGTTCCCCTGGGCGCAGTCTCGCCCTGGGAATAGCAGCGGGCTTATCTAAGTTGCACTATTGTATTTGTGTAGCTACTGCTTTCATTCACTTGTCTGTGTTATATATGAATGCTTCATTCTGATTATAAGTAATGTACATGGTCGTCAGTTCAACTTCTGAGTGATGTATAACTAGTGTGATAATCATAGCTAACCTCATAGCAAACTAGATAATTGCTGACAGAAGATAATGTGCGAGTATGAACTGAATGTAAGTCGTGAATGGTCTGCTTAGATATTGATCAAAGTGATATTCTACTTAGTTACGTTGTTGCGAGATATCAAGGATCAGATCCATTAGCAAGGGCTATGCTGGAGACTGAATAGGTTGCTAACTGCAGTACCAAGATAAGGATAGCTAAGACCACCCATGAATCCAGGAAGCAGTTAAAGTTCACTTACCGCAGGAACTAGAAGGGGGAGATACTGCGCCCACGATATTGTAGGTATCGCTAGACGGGTCACATAAGGGGAAGACTTATCGCATCCCCTGCGTAATGCGATAAGACAAAGGCGTAGCCCGAGTAAAGGAATGAGATAGACAGCTTCTGCGAAAGGGGTTAAGGTGGGTTTGAGCACCCTGGATGCCTCGGAACTTGGCTGGGGACACTTGAGTCTTCTGCCTCCCATTAGAATCACTTCGGGTGAGACCTCAGGTCGCTTCTGCGACCTGTTGCCGAAAGGGCCAGTGAGCTAAGGGTTCTGTTGGTCTAAAAGATTACCGCACGCCCGGGTCTGTCTAAGAGAAATTAAAAGATCAACATCATTGCACTATAATTTATTTACTTGTTCACTTGTATGTTCAACTTTTAAATTTAGAATTCAATCATGTATGTGATTTGTTTACTCGTTTCACATGCAACTGTGCTTGATTGATATATATTCAATTCCTTGTGTTTACCAATATATGTTTCTACTAACTTGGGAAAATATACTTGCACTGTAATACATTTTGTCTCCTACAAAAGTTGCCACTTTTGAAAAGTTGATCTTTTATTTCTCAGAATTTTCTTGTTTCTTGGTTCTGCAATAAACTATTCGTGCTACTGACCCCCTGTTGAAATTCCTTGTTGGTTCTGTTCCTTTTGTCCCGTTTGGTTCAAATTTATTTTTCACATCTTCTGTTCTACACCACAAATTATTTTTACCAAGATACTCTTTACTCATTCCAAATTCATTTAAACCTGCTTCTTATAACTTTCTATCATTTGGATCAAGTTGTTTTCCCACATTTGCAGCGTTACCGAGATAAAAAAAACCATATATGCATTAGCTTTATATTTGCTGCAACAACCACAGGTGCTTGAACTTCTATTGAGCTGCCACTACAACAGAGTCAAAAGGTGTTGTAGTTCCTATGCACACACCCAGATTGTTCTTAGTTTCTTCAACTATGCATATGTTTTTTTCTTTCATTCTGCATTGTCAAATCATAAATATGAATATCAGATTGGATACCAACACTGCAGATTATAACATGTTTCCAAGCAAAGCATATTTTGTAACACAATATAGAATATATAAAATACATCAATTGTACATTATTACCAGGTTACTAACAAGGCCTAGGTTCCAAGCAAAGAGCATCAAGTATTGCTCCGAAGTCACTACCCAACTGTTACTCATCTGTTTCAAAACTACCAGGCCCCAAGATATATCACAAAACAAGACCTAGAAAGATATCTAGCTATAACAACTGCCACCTTTCTATGGAAGCAGCTACCCTTCCATTTTAAGAGTGTTTACTTTCATGTTCCCCATTGTCAGTTGAATTTCCATCTTGTAAAAAAAACTGCCTTAGTGCGATACATGACCACTAGAGATTGTTCCTATCAGTCAAAGATCCTAAAAGGATCCATCTATTTCCATCAAGCAATGAAGGATACCACTACAGCCGAATTAAATACAAGGTTGATTGCCTTGCCATCAAAGTCTATTGTTCTGATTTTCTGTTCACCATACCAAGTATTCTATGTAAACTCTGTAACTCTATTTTCAAAAGATATTTGTTCTAAGAATGAAAAAGGCATTTCAAAGCACAGGTTTCCACTTCATTGATTCACAAGAGATGTGTTTTCTATATATGTATACCCTGTTTCATTTTCAGCAGATTCATTCCAAGTTCGGTTAAAGTGCGATACTGTTAGAACAAATTGTCATAGATTTTTATATGAGAATTCCCAAGACTGTAATTCACATTCTACACCATCAAATTGATATTTATATCTATTGTGCCCTTTTTCTTATGTTCTTAAACTGCTAACTTGAACCCAACACCTTTTTTTCTTCTTTTTACATGCCAACTACTCCAAGCAGGTTCAATCATCAAAGTGATTAAATGTACATGCAACATTTTGCACAATACCATGTATGATTTGATTTCTACCTCTTGTTTTAACTTGTTTTAGATTGTACTCCCAATCAATCTACAGTTTTTTTACCTATACTTACTTAGCTGAATGCTTATTGCCAGGATTGTCGGATTGGACACATTTGAAATTGTCACTTTAGAAGCAACAATAGTCGGACAGCCATTACGTTTCAACTTTAACCCCAACTCGACCTCCCCTAACAGTTCATCTGTTCCAGAAATGAACACCGTTGATCCCCAAAACCCTTCACTTGTTATGCCTTGCTCACAAAACGCAACCACAAACCCTATTGCAACTTCTGTTCAGCAAAGGAGTAGGATGGAACTTTATGGATTATGTGGCTGCAAAGACTTGGAAAAAAGAAAAGTCTCTCCTTGTATTTTGTGGTGCACATATGGACTATCTTTCATCCGTGAATACCTATAGAAGGAAAAAGGTGGTGATATGCGAAGCCCTGACAAAGATTTAACTCTTTATATTGCAGTGAATGTAAGGCCTTAGCTGTCAATGTTGCATTTTGCAGAGTCATCCCTTGTGCTTTATGGATTGTCAAACCCCATGCCATTCGAAGTGGTACTTGCCTCCATGTACCCCTTGTGATAGGAGGGATGGGGACATAATTTGGATTGGAAGAATACCACGGGGGTCCTTTGTAGTGTAGAAAGTTGATCACAACATAAGATGGTAATCTAGGAGGTTGATCATTGGAGTTGTAGACAATTGCAATAACTTTCCCAACTGAGCCATTTACAAGTCCTGTAGATACACACAAGTTTGATGTCAACATGACTTCTTGACCAATTGCTAGTAGAACCTTGAATGGAAGTTGTACATCATCTATTGAGGTTTGCACATGTTGTTTCTTTTGCTCTGCAAAGCAATTTGCAATTGGCATGTTTAGGTATTTCAACATTTGCTTGTTGTGCAACTCAACAGACTTATTAGTTGCGTACAAATGAGTGGAACTATAAAATGCATTATTCTATTCATGTGAAAGGGATGACGTTGTCCTTGACATGAGGAGGGCCCAATCTTCAAGAGTTGGTGTTGCATTTCGGAGATTGAGTAGGATTTGATGGAAGGAAACTTGAGAAGGGTTGTTGCCTTGTTGTCGAAAGATGGTTGAAAGAGTGACAAAAGTGTCAAATGTGCGCCAAAGAGCATTGCCTCGAGATGTGCCAGCATACATGGGGATGTCCTTTACAAGGGGTAGTTGTCCAAAATCACCAAGGAAGATGATGGAGCAACCACCAAAGGGGGTTGTACATTGTGAAGGGAAGGCTTGACGTAAGCGAGAGTCAATTTGGGATAGGATTTTTGGGCCAACAAAACTCATTTTGTCAATGATGATGTATCGGACATGGCGAAATTGTTCTTGGAAATTTGAAAGGGATTGGCCTTCAAGAGGATGCATGTCAAAAATGGGTATGCGAAGGGCAGCATGTATTGTAAGTGCATTTATGTTAAAGGAAATAATACCGGTGGGAGCAAGGAGGAGTAAGGGGGAAGGGTTGTTGCTCGCAAGATGTTGGAGTGTGGATCGAAGGCAAGAAATCAAAAAAGACTTTCCTGTTCCTGCTGTTCCTTGAATAACCATTTTGAGTGGGGGAAGATTTGTAGCATTTGTGGAGTGTGCAAGGATAAGGTCAAAGGCCATGCGTTGTGTGGGAGACAAAGAGGCAGAAGAACACGAAGTTGAGAAGCTATCTTGGGGTATTTGGGAGGACAATCGCGCATAATCAATGAATGATATGGCTATTGCATGCATGTGTGAGGGGATATGGTTTTCAGACCAATTATGTTCTTTATCAAAGTCACGATGGCCAAGCATGTCAAGGTCATCAACAAAGAGGTTGTTTCCCGAGCGAAGTTGAGAAAGGAGTTCCCATTCATCGATGGTAGGCGCTAAGGGAATGTGGTTGGAAGCAGAAATAGAATCATCAGAGGGAGGTGTATTGGGTGTTTCTAGAAAATGATCAACATGCCATGCAGTGTATGTGTCTTTAATGCGAAGCCAATTAGAAGTTATGGCCAATTCTGTGGAACCAATGTGATCGTGGACGTTGCGAAATGGTTTTTATAAGAGGAGCTCACTCCAACAAAAGGAAACAAAGAAATCTGTAGTAAAGGGTGGAATGGTAGTGAAGCGAGGAAAGACATGTACAATTTTGGCAGGGATGTTTGGTTTCCATTGGGAATGCTTTCTACGAGACGAGTATGACCAAGAACGTGAAACTTCAAGAAGGGTAAGATGTTCGAGTGCAGTGGGTCGTTGCATGTATGCAAAAATGAAGCTTGGTGTTGGTGGGGTATCGAGAGAGTCATTGGAAATACGTCGGAAAACACTCTGGCTAACATTCAAGGATAAAAATGAACGGCTACAAAGACAAAGAGGGAGATTTTGGAGCATGTGGCAAGTCTCTTGTGTGCCAATGTATCGATCTGCAACAGTTTCAGAAAGGAAGCATCTTATTGGTTGAAGGACTGGTGCATCATGTGGACTTGCATGTGCAAACCGAGAAAGAAGTGCATGGTAGATTTCTGATTTCGGCTCTGCCTTTGCTGCATATTTTGAAATATATTTGAGTACAACATGTCTAGAGAGAACAGGTTGGCAATCAACATTAGCTCGCCAAATTGAGAGCATGGTAGGGTTGTGAATATTTAGGAGGGAATCGTTCCTTGCAAGGTTGTATGTTTTTCTCCCATTTGCATCAATGAATAAGGAAGAGGTAGGTTGTAGCTAAAATGGAAATCCGTAACGACATTGAAGAGATGGTCCTTTTTTGTGGAGGCAAGAAGATTCAGAACATTTTGTGTTCCTTTGGACACAGTTAACAAGTTCTTCATAGTCATCGAGGTGATTTGTTGCAAGTATGGAGTCTGATGCAATGGCGCATGGATAATTTATAGTAGAGGCTTGCAAAGATGGCGTTTGAGAATGGTTGATGCGAGGATTCCATGCTGTAAAAAACTTTTCAAAGTATTGTTTTGCATCTTCGACCTTTGCAACATTTGCCCAATCTAACGTGTCCATATTTGGTGCATTGTCTAACCATAGGAAGCCATGTATATGTGTTGATCCCCTATGTTTCCATTCATACTTGCATGAAAAATACAAGTGTTAGGAACAAATATTTGAGGTTTTGAATATATTGAAAATCCATCAGACTATGGTTTGTTATCAACCTGCACCAGTAGTCTTTTGTAGAAAGGCCTTTTTGAAGAACTTCTTCCAGGAATATTTTGAATCGTTTGTCCATGTATTGAGATGCAATGTGTGGATTGGATATAAGGTTGCGAATTCTCCATTGGTACTGTTAATGTGAATTAGTTGGATCTTGTCCAGGTATCAAAGAGTGCAAGTCTGGCCACTTCGTGTCAGCTACGCTGAGTGTGAAGAAGAATGTTGGTGTCCCTTGTTGTGTGATCATGTGAGTTAGTTCACCTCTGCTTTTGTTCTAGTATGAGTGCGTTCCGCAGAGGGTGGAGCCAAACCGCATGACTTGCTCAACTATTTTAGCATTGGGAACATCTTTTAATTGTTGTTGAAGTTCTGCGACTGTTGGAGGCAACGTATCTTCAATGTTACGTTTTACAAACACGGAAGCAGTAGCATGGCTACGGTGGTGCATCATGATATTATATATGTAATAACGAAAGCGAGGATGTTGGACAAATCTATTGTCGTGGTATAGAAGTAGGTGTAGTGCATAATCGTCGATACCAACCTCTTGAATGTGTGGTTGTTTAAGCATTGCAACTCCAGTGGGAAACAAGGTTGGGAAGGCCATTGAGAGGAGGCCAATTGTGTTGTATTCATTGATAGGGGAAGTATCTATTGGGGGCCAGTCAATGCAAGGCGGAGTGGGTGTATTGTTTGTGCTTAAGAAGCGTTTGATTTCATCAACCTCAGTTCTACAATTTGTTTGTGTAGATATAAATGAGGAGGATTGTTCTTCATGGGGTTCAAGGAAGGCGAGTGATTGAATAGTAGCATTTGAGGCATTTGCAACAAGTGGGGTTTCTTCGGCTCTGACATGCCAAAGTAGGGAGGAAATGTCGGTTGGTTCAAGAGGCAAAGAAGACAATGCAATTGAGTTAACTTGAACATCCTTGTAGTAGGGGTCATTGGAAAGCTTGTATTCAAGAGTAGCAAGAACACATGTTCGGCTAACAAAGAATTCATAAGGCTTCTTGTTAGGATTGGATTTACAAACAATTAGGATGTCAATGTCTGAGAGCAAGCGAGGGAGGAAATTGGCAATGCTTGAAATGTTTTGTGGGAAGCTAATAGTGTGTCCAAAATATGTATATTGACCCCCACGAGCATGAGTGACCTGTAAAATTGGGTTAACACGAGAAATGAGCATTTCTTCAACTTGAGTAAGGATAGCTAGAACAGTTGGTTGTATCCCTGGGTCCATGTTGTTTGCTAAGGAGTAGCGATGGACATTTTTTTTTGCAATACAACGAGAGCATGCAGATGCACAAGAAGAGTGCTTTGTTTTAATTCCACAATAAGACTCCATGCATATAGAGCATACATCCATGCTAGATAATTTGTCAACCCTTTTACGGAATTGATGTTGCACACTATCTAGGTGGATATTTGTTGGATGTGTTGGGGTGGTTGTGCATGGTGTTGAGGGTGGTAAGGAAGCTTGAACAATGTGAAATGGAGAAGGGATATGAACAAGTTGGCGAGCAGCTCTATATAGAAGGCGTTGAAGTTTGTTGTTTTGTTTTTTCATTTCATGATAAACAATTATTCTACGTGCATTGATTTGATCATTGACATCATTGGTTGACATGGCTACAAAAAAATTGTTTTGTGGTTATCAACTTTATTGTGCCTTTGTTGGAAGACAAACATAGTATATATTGAATAATTGAACAACTAAACAAAGATAGAGTGTAGAAGATAAATGGAGCATGGATAATATATGCCAAGTTATTGCAAGAAGTATAAAGTTGACAAAGTTAGCATCATTTTAAGTATAAATGTGAAATTGGAAAGATAGGTTGCAATGAATATGTACTTTGACAAAATGTTACAACAAAAGTAAATCATATAATATTTAAAACTACGGATTGATGGTTACAAGTAGTAGTTAAACAATGTTCATTTTAAGCAAAAATTTGTTTATAAACAAAGAAGTATAAAGTTGACAAAGTAATCTTTATTAAAAGTATAAATTTGAAAGTGGCAAGATAGGTTGCAATGAATATGTAATTTGACAAAATGTTACAACAAAACTAAATCATATAATATTGAAGGCTGCTCATTGATGGTTACAAGTATTAATTACATAGCATTGTCTATACAAAAAGTATGTAGTGGATAAGTATAAAGCAGGAAGAGAAAAAAGCTACATTTGAATTGCCCAAAATTGTGTGACAAAGGATTATCCAAGGTAGATTTCAAAGCCTGCGAACAATTGAGCGTGTATTAAGCATAGTGGCTTCGTTTGGATCAACTGAAGCAATAGGTGGTGATGATGATGAAGCATCTTCAGACATAACAAGAAGCACCTTCAAGCGAGCATTTGAATTAAAAGTCTCTGTCTTCACTAATAAGGTTAGAAGGTATTTGTGAGCACAAACACGTTGAACAATTTCCGACATAGATGCTGGATCACTTGAGAGAAGGCATAAATCCTATGCAGATATGCCCATTAGTTGTTGCGCATAATCATCGAAAGCTATGACACCATACATTTGTCCAGTGGGATCAAGTAGATCAAGTTTTAGGATGTATCGATAATCACATTCTGTAAACTCCCCATCACATTTTGCACAATGCCATACATTACCAAATTTGTGGGAAATTTTTTTCATGCATTGTATTCCATCGACAAATAGAGGACATGCAAGGAAATAGAAGTCATCGATGTTAATATGGGTGATTGTAGCAATAAGTGAATACCAAGTTGTTTTTTCAGACAGTTGCAGAGATTGAAGCGCAGAGATGGAAATGCGTTTGCAAGAGCTAGAAGAAGGTGAGGTTGATTTTCTGCTCAAAGATGGCGAGGCTGAACGAAAGCCATTGTCATTAAACCATGTTTGGAGAAGATGAGCTTCCTCAATATTTGGGTTTATAATGAGGTTGGTGTTTGAGAGGGTGCCAATGGTTTTTCCATTGAAGTTTGTAACATGAACACCTTTAATTGCAAGGATAGGGGGAGTAGGAAAACCTCGAAGGCTTCCAAGGTGGGAACCCTCGATTGTGCAGTGATCATTCCAAAGTGTTACGTCTATGCTATACCTCGACATGTTCCTCAACCCAATTGTTCATCGAATGGTTTCAGAGCCATCCCTTTTGCGTATAGTTGATGCAGGGGAAACATAAATCACAATTCCAATAAGGTCAACCATGGAATTGATAGGTGTAGTTTTGATGTCATGGATAGATTTAAAGTGGAAGCAATGAAAAAGGATTAATGGGTACTCTTCCAAACATGGTTCAATGGTTGAGGAGGGAGTAAGAAAAACCTCAAAATAACTTGTCAAATGGTTGTATGTTGGGTTGACTACTTTAACTGTGCCATTTGAGATAGTGTAGACTGTGCCAACTTGTATTTTTTTATATAATGAGTTGGCTAGTTCATTGAAAGCAGAGACATGAATCTCATCTTTGATAGCACTAACAAGGTCAAAGCCAAAAAGTTGACCATGCCCTTTTTGATTGGTGTAGGTTGTCATACTAGTCTTTGCAGTAACGCGACCTTGAATCAACCAACTTTTATTGGAAGGGTTGAGCGATGTGAATTGAAGAGAAGGTGCAATAGGGTTTGTGGTTGCGTTTTGAGAGCAAGGCATGTCAAGTGAAGGGTTTTGGGGACCAATGGTGTTCATTTATGGAACAGATAAACTGCTAGGGGAGGTAAAGCTGGGGGTAAAGTTGAAAGGTGATGGGTCTCTGACTATTGCTGCTTCCGAAGTGACAATTTCAAATGTGTCCAATGCGACAATCTTGGCAATAAGCATTAAGCTAAGTAAGTGTAAGTAAAAAAACTGTAAAATGATTGGGTGTGAAACCTAAAACAAGTTAAAACAAGAGGTAGAAATCAAATCATACATGGTATTGTGCAATATGTTGCATGTACATTTGATGACTTTGATGATTGAACCTGCTTGGAGCTGGTGGTTTTCCACAACGTTGTTGTAGCTAGTTGGAAGCAATGTATTATGGCAATGAATTCCATCAGAGATACAAATTCGGAAGTGGGCAGTTGTTGAGTGAAGAGATTTTACTTGTTTGAGAGCAACAACTTGTACAAGCGGGCAGAGGTCAACAACACCATTCATCAAAAGAGAAATAGCGTTTTCAGTTAATAGAGTCTCCATACAAGCGTACTGAAAATAGTGGAACTACAAAAGCAACCTGGAAAAGGGCAAGATTGCTATTCGCAATCAATGTTTCTATTCGAGTAATAAGGAAACAAGTAGAAACAACATCATAGATTATTTAGTTAATTTTGCAACTTAAACTGTACATTATTGAAATACTTAAGATTTGGTAGAAGGTTAGGAGAGTAGTTGGCATGTAAAAAGAAGAAAAAAAGGTGTTGGGTTCAAGTTAGCAGTTTAAGAACATAAGAAAAAGGGCACAATAGATAGAAATATCAGTTTGATGGTGTAGAATGTGAATTACAGTCTTGGGAATTCTCATATAAAAATCTATGACAATTTGTTCTAACAGTATCGCACTTTAATCGAACTTGGAACGAATCTGTTGAAAATGAAACAGGGTATACATATGTAGCAAACACATATCTTGTGAATCAATGAAGTGGAAACCTATGCTTTGAAATGCCTTTTTAATTCTTAGAACAAATATCTTTTGAAAATAGAGTTACAGAGTTTACATAGAATACTTGGTATGGTGAACAGAAAATCAGAACAACAGACTTTGATGGCAAGGCAATCAACCTTGTATTTAATTTGGCGGTAGTGGTATCCTTCATTGCTTGATGGAAATAGATGGATCCTTTTAGGATCTTTGATTGATAGGAACAATCTCTAGTGGTCATGTATCGCACTAAGGAATTTTTTTTTACAAGATGGCAAGTCAAGTTACAGTGGGTAACATGAAAGTAAACACTCTTGAAATGGAAGGGTAGCTGCTTCCATAGAAAGGTGGAAGTTGTTATAGCTAGATATCTTTCTAGGTCTTGTTTTGTGATATATCTTGGGGCCTTGTAGTTTTGAAACAGATGAGTAACAGTTGAGTAGTGACTTGGGAGCAATACTTGATGCTCTTTGCTTGGAACCTAGGCCTTGTTAGTAACCTGGTAACAATGTACAATTGATGTATTTTATATATTCTATATTGTGTTACAAAATATGCTCTGCTTGGAAACATGTTCTAATCTACAGTGTTGGTATCCAATATGATATTCATATTTATGATTTGAGAATGCAGAATGAAAGAAAAAAACATATGCATAGTTGAAGAAACTAAGAACAATCTGGGTGTGTGCATAGGAACTACAACACCTTTTGACTCTGTTGTAGTGGCAGCTCAATAGAAGTTCAAGCACCTGTGGTTGTTGCAGCAAATATAAAGCCAATGCATATATGTTTTTTTTTTTTATCTCGGTAAAGCTACAAATGTGGGAAAACAACTTGATCCAGATGATAGAAAGTTATAAGAAGCAAGTTTAAATGAGGTTGGAACGAGTAAAGAGTATCTTGGTAAAAATAATCTGTGGTGCAGAACAGAAGATGCGAAAAATAAATTTGAACCAAACAGGACAAAAGAAACAGAACCAATAAGGAATTTCAACAGGGGGTCAGTAGCACGAATAGGTTATTGCAGAACCAGGAAACAAGAAAATTCTGAGAAATAAAAGATCAACTTTTCAAAAGTGGCAACTTTTGTAGGAGACAAAATGTATTGCAATGCAAGTATATTTTCCCAAGTTAGTAGAAACATATATTGGTAAACACAAGGAACTGAATATATATCCATCAAGCACGGTTGCATGTGAAACCAGTAAACAAATCACATACATGTTTAAATTCTAAACAACAAATATGAGTTTGGTTTGAGAGGAAAACCTTGATTTTGAATACAAAACAAAAAGCTTTGCTTCCTGAAGAGGACCGTTGCTTCGTAAATTGATAGGGATTCGAATAAGTGAGCTGATGTCACAATAATAGTAGCAAAAAACAATACAATGACAGAGGCTTGACCCATTGAATTTTATAAAGGATTACAAGGAAAGGCGGTGGTGCATTGGTGTCTGAGCACATTTAAGCATTCTTGCATTGAAATCTGTTCTTGTATTTGCAGAAGATACAATGTACAACAGGTCCAATCCGTTAACTTTTGGTCTGCGTCAATAGGAAAAGATCTGTATGACTCAAGTGATATTCATAACTTCGTCATGGATTAAACCCAAGGAAATAAATGTTGATGTGGGAAACCTTACAGAAGATTGTTCCATGTCCAATCAATAATTGAATGTTCAAGTTTAGAAAAAGAAAATTTATACCTGGTAAGCTTTTTCCATGTAGAGATGGATCGAAGTCTTACACTGGGAATATGATTATTTTTGAAAACTAAATGCATAGAAAAAATATTTGATCTATGGGATATGGATGATTCAATCGAAGCAATGTAGAGGCCCATCTCAGAAAACCAAAATAAAACTGCATTTTTCTGTGCAGGGGGGGTTTGCTCATTCGGTCACCGGATCGAATCACATGCCCGTAGGAACTCGCCCATTTTTTCCGCAAAGGTGGACATATTCGATCAACTCTTCCGCAAAGGAGGACATATTGTTTCTCTTAAGTTACATAAAATTGCCCGCAGGCTCGGAAAAATTCGCTTATCTTTTCCACAAAAGAGGATAAAACTCGGCTAAATTTTTCGCTTTATGCTTTCGCGCCTGTCCACGACGGGAAAACTTGAATTCTCTTTCCGCAAATGCGGGAAAACCTGAATTCTCTTTCCACAAATGAAGCTTTCCTTCTTCTCTGATGAATTGTTTCGCTTAAGTTACGTAAAATTGCCCGTAGGCTCGGAAAAATTCGCTTATATTTTCCACAAAAGCGGATAAAACTCGGCTAAATTTCCCGCTTTATGCTTTTGCGCCTCTCCACGAAAGGAAAACTTGAATTCTCTTTCCGCAAAGGCGGGAAAGTCCATGTATCTTTTCCGCAATGGCGGAACCATTTGGCTAAATTTCATGCCTTACGCTTCCGCGCCTGTCCACGGTGGGCAAACTTGGGTTCTCTTTCCGCAAAGGTGGGAAAGGCCATGTATCTTTTCCTTAACGGCGGGCAAGTCCGTGTATCTTTCCCGCAACGGTGGAATCATTTGGCCGTCGATTCCTTGCCCTTCCGTTCCATGTTTTGGCAAAGGCGGGCAAGTCCGCGTATCTTTTCCGCAACGGTGGGCAAGTGCGCGTATCTTTTCCGCAACAACGGGCAAGTCTTGAGGTTTTCTGGATGTGAACGCGCAAGATGTGCAGGCCTATATCATAGGAGAGCACGGAGACAGGTCCGTGGCTCTCTGGTTGAGCATCAACGTGGCTAACAAAAGACCTCGAAGCCAGAGCAAGCTAGCAGAGGGAACCAGGCAAAACCAGGAAAAACCCGGAGAAGACTAAATCGACGGCCAGTTCGCGAGCAGTTGATCCAACGGACCGAGAGCAACCTCAACGTGGCAGGATTGCATTTTCTCCATGAGTGAGGAATCTAGCCGACGTGGAGGTCATGGACCTCCGTGGTGAAACTCCTACGGCGTAAATATATAAAACGTTGGTTGCAATATATAAATATATGGTTTTTGTTTGAACCATGTGTAACCTCCTGCCAATTATCATTCTGGTGCAACTATATAACATATATATAAACATATATGTGCATTGTTGGTTGAAACTCTTACCACATTTGTGTTGACCAGTGTATATTTAGGGCTTGGATGGTCTTGTCGCTAGATTTGGTGCTAGTTGGTCCAGACCTTTTCCCAAACCACATAACCATTCAAACTTAAATAATATTTTTGTCATATGGTTGATAAGCACCATGGTTAGGCGGATTGGTGAGTGCGTATTCGGGTTGTTTGGGAGGTCACAGGTTCAACCCTCATCACCTTCACCCTTATTTTTATATGTGTTGAAAACAACCATCCAATGAGGGGTTGACACATGGTGGCCCTATATTGATCCACCCATGCACAAATGCCATGTGTCGAAACATCACTGGTACACCTTATGCCGACTCAACGCCCAGTCACCTACCATGCAAACTACCACATCATCAATCCTACCATGTGGAACTATGAGGGCCTACCATATCAACACTGTACACCTATATAGATGCCACATATCACCCTTTGATTGGTGCCACATGGCACCCCCTTTTTTCCATTCTGCACCCTCAAATCACTATTTTGCTGAAACTTTAGATCGCGATATCTTATCCATCTAGAGTCTGTTCGACGTGATTCCTCGACGTCAACAAGTCCTTGGATGGGAAGTGTTATAGAGCTTTGTTGCTGGAAAGCATTGAAAAGAAAGCTTGTCGTTTTTTCTAGCTCCTGTGCCCATTTTCATATTGATATTACCCACTAAGGAAATTCAAGTGAGTCAGTCTCTAGTGTATGGTTTTGTGTATTGATTTTGATACGCATGAATGGACTGGTGAGATAATGCTCTTGTCCATTACCTCCTCAAGAAAATGGTGAAGTTCTCAAAGTAGTTTGAGGTTCAGTCGGTCCCGGGGTGGAAGGATGATTTTGTGAATTATAGGCGATTGAAAGAGGAAGTGAAGAATATTCATAAGTAGAGGCTTCTGTAGGTTTCCAATTATAAAGATGAACGAAAATTCTGAACTCTCTCATTGCATTGGGGATACAATTATCAATCTATAAATGGTTTTAATGCATCATTCTCGATTTAGAAAGGGATTCTACATTCAGATGGATGCTTGGATACTACACATGTAATCTTCTGCAGGATCTTAGGAGATTTTATTGCTTGGATGGTGAAGGGACTTTCAAACTTAGAAATTGGTGAAGTCTTATATGCTACTCTATAGGGATTGTTGTGGAGTTCAAATGGTAAAAGGTTTCAAGAAAGTTCCTGGAATGTCAAATTGGAGTGGTAGTTTAGAATGATATGACAAATGTCGCTAAAAACCTATTGAAATACACCATAACTTCTCACTAAACTACATGGTTGGAAACTGAAGTTCGAATGAGTGGATGATTAGCCTTTCTTAATAAGGATGGAGCCCATGGCTAGTTGAACCAAATATATATATAATTTGGAATATCATTGGCAAAGATCTATTTACATGAAAAATGAAAGGAAAGTAGGGCAGATGTGATAGCCCCTGATGTATCATGCCACAGTCAAGAAGATAATGAATATCAATCGACGTTACCTAAAGCACGTAGACCATAAGTGGAATCACGGGAGGATGGAAAAGTCGGTTATAGGTAGAATAGTGTATAGGCACACTAGAATAGGATTACTAAATAAAAACAATTGCAGGTTTGTAGGCATGCAATGATTCTCTTACAAATATTTATGGCAACAATGGGTGGTGGAAAAAGAGCATCTCCCATCATAATCTCAACACTGAATGATAGGATGCAATAGGTATGCAGATACGGTGGTCACCTTCCATAACATATTTACTAATGTCATATAGAGGAAATAGATCTGCAATTTCATGCTCAAAGGGTTGGAGATTTCTTGAATGTTGTCAACAAAAGGATAATTTGGACCTCAGTTGAAGAGGTCAATGATTTAGTGCCTACCTTATGTTATCAACATTGGTGAATATCTTCTTACTCTACCTCAACAACTAGAGCCTCTTGCATTGGGTGCTAGAAAACTAGATCAAATGCCAATGTAGAAGTGAACACAGAAGGTGCCATGGCACTTTACATTAAATAAATTGTGAGTTTTGGATACTTCCCAGACTTTTATCAACACTTCTAAAGAGAAACATTAAGATCTTGTGATGATAGATGCAGGTTAACTCAACTTACAAACTACTCAACTTATCTGTAAAATTCACCATGAAAAATTGGATTAGTGCGATTATTCTTGTTGGTCCAAGAGCATATCTTTCCATTTGCATGAATATGAAGTTTCCAGACTATAAGGATTGTAGGATTCAAACAATGTTATAGTAGATGATAGTCGAAAAGGATGTCAAAGTGTTCAAAGAGGGAAAAAACATAAAGGAGTTTTGAATTCATGAATGGAGAATTTTTCCTCCATGATCCAAAAGATAGAGCTATTAATGTATTCATAATATCATTTCCACCAAAACCTATACCTTTGTAAGTTTCTACATGAGTAATTGACAACTTCCTAGTGATCGGGCCAACCTAGGCAGCCGGAGGATGGTATAAAGGCAACGGCAACACATGTACTTTTATAGTTGACATTTGTATGAGAAAATGTGAAAGTTGCATTGTCTCTTCCTCATCTTGAGAGGGAATACCTAACCATTGCACAATCAAGAGCATATAATTCTTTAGGTTTGTGCCCTTTTGGTCTTCATTAATGGAAAGGTATTAACTATTGAAGAGGTTATGATGTGGTTAGTTTTTTTTTATGAAATTAAGAAAGTAAATTAGTCTATATTTATCTCATATTTGGAAAGGTATTAATTACTGAAGAGGTTATGTCAACACTCAAGAAATTAGTAACAAAAATGCAAGTGACTCCACGGAGTTAATGTGCCCAACAAATAAATTGGCCTATTAGGATGCAAACCAACAAAGATAATATTGTCGTCTACAGAAATGATTACAATTGTTATGGTACATTTCTATAGAAATTTGAAGACCATGTACAAAAATTACATCATGCGAAGAATGAAACAATAGAATGAAAAGGAAATGTATGGCCAAAAAATCGAGTAGACCAAAGCCAACAAAGAAATCATTGTTTGAAGTTCTTTTCTAGCCTTCGATCACCAGGAAGTGGCAGACTACGACATAACATAATGAAATGAATGTCAAGTTGGTCATAATGAAGTTCCATTTCCATCATGTATGTTTTACAATGGGTAGGACAAACAACAATTTATGTTGTTAAATGGCACCTTTTGTTCTAACTAGGAGAAATTGCCAGTACATAATAAGTTGAATACACAAGAGAACTGGAAAACAAAAATTACAGGATGATTCTCTTTAATATATCGCTGAAGACAATTTAGTAGATATTCAAAAAGAGTTCCAAAAGACTTTTGCAAAAACTTTCTGGTAACAACTAGCCTAAAAAAAAACTAGTGGCAATGTCGGACATTGCCACCACTTGGCTCTTGTTATAAATAGGTAAGTATCAAATTTAATAGTATTCATCATCATCATCATCATCATCATCATCAAGTATCAAATTTAATAGTAGTATTCATCATCATCATCATCATCATAATCTAAAATATATCAATTTATTATTTCAATATTAAAACTTTGTATCTTTAAAAAAATATTTTCTTTACATTACTCTTCAGTAATCACTTAAAGTATTAAATTTAATATGCCCTTAAATAATAATCATCATCATCATCTAAAATAAATCAATTTATTATTTCAATATTAAAACTTTGTATCTTTAAAAAAATATTTTCTTTACATTACTCTAATTGCTTAAAGTATTAAATTTAATATGCCCTTAAATTATCTACTATTTTCTTCAAGATGGTGGAGCTTTAAGGATAATATTATAAAAACTATACCAGATATTTTTATTATATTAGTTTTACATAGATATTTATATTATATTATTTTTGCATTGTCCTTGTACAAAGGGATTTAAGTTACATGCTTCTTTTGTTTGTCTTTATTAGTATTAAGTTATTTTTATTTTTTCTTTCATTTAAAAGAGCTTGCCCTTCTTGGGTTGGGTGAGTAATTCTTTCATTCATGTTCTTTGAGGATCTTAAAAGACCTATTGTTCACGATCTATCTAACTTTCCCGGATATCATAAATCTAACCTTATCCGTTATTAGAGTTAACATCCATGTTATTTAAGATGGTGGAGCCTTTGGGTCATATGCATTTCTTAATTGTCTTTATAAGTATTAATATTAATATTTATTTTTCGTTTAAAGTTAGCTAGCTTGAGATGTTCATGATTAACATTTTCCCCACTCAACAGTGAATCTTTAAAGTTTGAGTTACATCTTTCTTTTACTTGTCTTTATCGATATTAAAGTTATTATTTTTTTTTCAATGTAGTTAACTTGTGTTATCTTTAATTAACACCTTAAAATATTAAAACCAAGATGTCCTACCACTTTTAATGTCTGATTTAAAATGGTGAATCATTTAAACTAATTGATTTAAAAGAATCACATAAATATTATTACTTGGAAAACATAATTATTTCTATTATATTGCTTTTGCACAAAAGTAGTTATTTTTGTTACATTATTTTTGCATAAAAGTGGATTGGGTTATGTGCTTCCCTTGATTGTCTTTATAGGTATTAGACTCATTGTTATTTTTATTTTCAAGTAAGTTAGTTAGGTGGTTTGTCTTTATAAGTATTAGACTCATTGTTATTTTATTTTCAAGTAAGTTAGTTAGGTGGTTTGGGTTTGTAAGTATTTAAATCCATTCTTATTTTTCTTTTCAAGTTAGTTAGTTTGTGCTATCCATGATTAGTCCTTCCCAACCAAGAGTGAGTATTCATGGTTTGTGTTTCATGCTTCCCTAACTTGTCTTTAGAGTTACATGCTTCCCTTGCTTGTTTTTATTTGTCTTTATTGATATTAGTCATTCTTATTTTTCCTTTCAAAGTAATTTACCTTGTGTTTCCCTAACACCTTCAAGTATTAAAGTCACTGATGTGCTACTACTTTAATGTTCTATTTAAGATGGTGGAGCCCTTATACTCATTGATTTGGAGGAATCATGCATACTATTCCTTGGAAAATATCATTATTTCTATTGCATTGCTTTTGCACGAAGGTAGTTGTTTCTATTTCATTATTTTGGGAGGAAAGTGATTTAGATTACATACTTCATTTTCTTGTCTTTATAAGCATTAAATTCATTCTTACTTTTCTTTTCAAGTTAGCTAGCTTGCACTATCCTTGATTAACCCCTTCCCACTCAACATTAATTCCTTAAGGTTTAGGTTACATGCTTATCTTTAAAGTTTGAGTTACATCTTTCTTTTACTTGTCTTTATCGATATTAAAGTTATTATTATTTTTTCATTCAATGTAGTTAACTTGTGTTATCTTTAATTAACCCCTTCAAATATTAAAATCAAGATGTACTACCACTTTTAATGTCTAATTTAAGTTGGTGAATAATTTAAACTAATTGATTTAAAAGATTCACATAAATATTATTACTTGGAAAACATAATTATTTCTATTATATTGCTTTTGCACAAAAATATTTATTTATGTTACATTATTTTTGCATAAAGGTGGTTTGGGTTACCTGCTTCCCTTGCTTGTATTTATAAGTATTAGACTCGTTGTTATTTTTCTTTTCAAGTAATTAAGTTAGTTAGATGGTTTGGGTTTGAAAGTATTAAATCCATTCTTATTTTTCTTTTCAAGTTAGTTAGCTTGTGCTATCCATCATTAATTCTTCCCACCCAAGAGTGACTCTTCATGGTTTGTGTTTCATACTTCCCTAACTTGTCTTTAGAGTTACATGCTTCCATTACTTGTTTTTATTTTTCTTTATTGATATTAGTCATTCTTACTTTTCCTTTCAAAGTAGTTTACCTTGTGCTTCCCTAACCCCTTCAAGTATTAAAGTCAAGATGTGCTACTACTTTAATGTTCTATTTAAGATAGTGGATCCCTTATACTCATTGATTTGGAGGAATCATGCATACTATTCGTTGGAAAATATCATTATTTCTATTACATTGCTTTTGCATGAAGGTAGTTGTTTCTATTTCATTATTTCAGGAGAAAAGTGATTTAGATTACATGCTTCCTTTGCTTGTCTTTATAAGCATTAAATTCATTCTTACTTTTATTTTCAAGTTAGTTAGCTTGCATTGTCCTTGATTAACCCCTTCCCACTCAACATTAAGTCCTTAAGGTTTGGGTTACATGCTTATCTTTAATGTTTGAGTTACATCTTTGTTTTACTTGTCTTTATCGATATTAAAGTTATTATTATTTTTTCTTTCAATGTAGTTAACTTGTGTTATCTTTAATTAACCCCTTCAAATATTAAAATCAATATTTACTACCACTTTTAATGTCTGATTTAAGATGGTGAATCATTTAAACTAATTGATTTAAAATATTCACATAAATATTATTACTTAGAAAACATAATTATTTCTATTATATTGCTTTTGCACAAAAGTAGTTATTTATGTTACATTATTTTTGCATAAAGGTGGTTTGGGTTATGTGCTTCCCTTGATTGTCTTTATAGGTATTAGACTCATTGTTGTTTTTATTTTCAAGTAAGTTAGTTAGGTGGTTTGTCTTTATAAGTATTAGACTCATTGTTGTTTTTCCTTTCAAAGTAATTTACCTTGTGTTTCCCTAACACCTTCAAGTATTAAAGTCACTGATATGCTACTACTTTAATGTTCTATTTAAGATGGTGGAGCCCTTATACTCATTGATTTGGAGGAATCATGCATACTTTTCCTTGGAAAATATTATTATTTCTATTGCATTGCTTTTGCACGAACGTAGTTGTTTCTATTTCATTATTTTGGGAGGAAAGTGATTTAGATTACATACTTCATTTGCTTGTCTTTATAAGCATTAAATTCATTCTTACTTTTCTTTTCAAGTTAGCTAGCTTGCACTATCCTTGATTAACCCCTTCCCACTCAACATTAATTCCTTAAGGTTTAGGTTACATGCTTATCTTTAAAATTTGAGTTACATCTTTCTTTTACTTGTCTTTATCGATATTAAAGTTATTATTATTTTTTCATTCAATGTAGTTAACTTGTGTTATCTTTAATTAACCCCTTCAAATATTAAAATCAAGATGTACTACCACTTTTAATGTCTGATTTAAGATGGTGAATAGTTTAAACTAATTGATTTAAAAGATTCACATAAATATTATTACTTGGAAAACATAATTATTTCTATTATATTGCTTTTGCACAAAAGTATTTATTTATGTTGCATTATTTTTGCATAAAGGTGGTTTGGGTTACCTGCTTCCCTTGCTTGTATTTATAAGTATTAGACTCGTTGTTATTTTTCTTTTCAAGTAATTAAGTTAGTTAGATGGTTTGGGTTTGCAAGTATTAAATCCATTCTTATTTTTCTTTTCAAGTTAGTTAGCTTGTGTTATCCATTATTAATCCTTCCCACCCAAGAGTGACTCTTCATGGTTTGTGTTTCATACTTCCCTAACTTGTCTTTAGAGTTACATGCGTCCATTACTTGTTTTTATTTTTCTTTATTGATATTAGGCATTCTTACTTTTCCTTTCAAAGTAGTTTACCTTGTGCTTCCCTAACCCCTTCAAGTATTAAAGTGAAGATGTGCTACTACTTTAATGTTCTATTTAAGATAGTGGATCCCTTATACTCATTGATTTGGAGGAATCATGCATACTATTCGTTGGAAAATATCATTATTTCTATTACATTGCTTTTGCATGAAGGTAGTTGTTTCTATTTCATTATTTCGGGAGAAAAGTGATTTAGATAACATGCTTCCTTTGCTTGTCTTTATAAGCATTAAATTCATTCTTACTTTTATTTTCAAGTTAGTTAGCTTGCATTGTCCTTGATTAACCCCTTCCCACTCAACATTAAGTCCTTAAGGTTTGGGTTACATGCTTATCTTTAATGTTTGAGTTACATCTTTCTTTTACTTGTCTTTATCGATATTAAAGTTATTATTATTTTTTCTTTCAATGTAGTTAACTTGTGTTATCTTTAATTAACCCCTTCAAATATTAAAATCAAGATTTACTACCACTTTTAATGTGTGATTTAAGATGGTGAATCATTTAAACTAATTGATTTAAAATATTCACATAAATATTATTACTTAGAAAACATAATTATTTCTATTATATTGCTTTTGCACAAAAGTAGTTATTTATGTTACATTATTTTTGCATAAAGGTGGTTTGGGTTATGTGCTTCCCTTGATTGTCTTTATAGGTATTAGACTCATTGTTATTTTTATTTTCAAGTAAGTTAGTTAGGTGGTTTGTCTTTATAAGTATTAGACTCATTGTTATTTTTCCTTTCAAAGTAATTTACCTTGTGTTTCCCTAACACCTTCAAGTATTAAAGTCACTGATGTGCTACTACTTTAATGTTCTATTTAAGATGGTGGAGCCCTTATACTCATTGATTTGGAGGAATCATGCATACTATTCCTTGGAAAATATCATTATTTCTATTGCATTGCTTTTGCACGAAGGTAGTTGTTTCTATTTCATTATTTTTGGAGGAAAGTGATTTAGATTACATACTTCATTTGCTTGTCTTTATAAGCATTAAATTCATTCTTACTTTTCTTTTCAAGTTAGCTAGCTTGCACTATCCTTGATTAACCCCTTCCCACTCAACATTAATTCCTTAAGGTTTAGGTTACATGCTTATCTTTTAAGTTTGAGTTACACCTTTCTTTTACTTGTCTTTATCCATATTAAAGTTATTATTATTTTTTCTTTCAATGTAGTTAACTTGTGTTATCTTTAATTAACCCCTTCAAATATTAAACTCAAGACGTACTACCACTTTTAATCTCTGATTTAAGATGGTGAATAATTTAAACTAATTGATTTAAAAGATTCACATAAATATTATTACTTGGAAAACATAATTATTTCTATTATATTGCTTTTGCACAAACTATTTATTTATGTTACATTATTTTTGCATAATGGTGGTTTGGGTTACCTGCTTCCCTTGCTTGTATTTATAAGTATTAGACTCGTTGTTATTTTTCTTTTCAAGTAATTAAGTTAGTTAGATGGTTTGGGTTTGCAAGTATTAAATCCATTCTTATTTTTCTTTTCAAGTTAGTTAGCTTGTGCTATCCGTCATTAATCCTTCCCACCCAAGAGTGACTCTTCATGGTTTGTGTTTCATACTTTCCTAACTTGTCTTTAGAGTTACATGCTTCCATTACTTGTTTTTATTTTTCTTTATTGATATTAGTCATTCTTACTTTTCCTTTCAAAGTAGTTTACCTTGTGCTTCCCTAACCCCTTCAAGTATTAAAGTCAATATGTGCTACTACTTTAATGTTCTATTTAAGATAGTGGATCCCTTATACTCATTGATTTGGAGGAATCATGCATACTATTCGTTGGAAAATATCATTATTTCTATTACATTGCTTTTGCATGAAGGTAGTTGTTTCTATTTCATTATTTCGGGAGAAAAGTGATTTAGATTACATGCTTCCTTTGCTTGTCTTTATAAGCATTAAATTCATTCTTACTTTTATTTTCAAGTTAGTTAGCTTGCATTGTCCTTGATTAACCCCTTCCCACTCAACATTAAGTCCTTAAGGTTTGGGTTACATGCTTATCTTTAATGTTTGAGTTACATCTTTATTTTACTTGTCTTTATCGATATTAAAGTTATTATTATTTTTTCTTTCAATGTAGTTAACTTGTGTTATCTTTAATTAACCCCTTCAAATATTAAAATCAAGATTTACTACCACTTTTAATGTCTGATTTAAGATGGTGAATCATTTTAACTAATTGATTTAAAATATTCACATAAATATTATTACTTGAGAACATAATTATTTCTATTATATTGCTTTTGCACAAAAGTAGTTATTTATGTTACATTATTTTTGCATAAAGGTGGTTTGGGTTACCTGCTTCCCTTGCTTGTCTTTATAAGTATTAGACTCATTGTTATTTTTGTTTTCAAGTAATTAAGTTAGTTAGATGGCTTGGGTTTGTAAGTATTAAATCGATTCTTATTTTTATTTTCAAGTTAGTTCGTTTCTGCTATCCATGATTAATCCGTCCCACCCAAGAGTGAGTCTTCATGGTTTATGTTTCATACTTCCCTAATTTTTCTTTAGAGTTACATGCTTCCATTACTTGTTTTTATTTGTCTTTATTGATATTAGTCATTCTTATTTTTCCTTTCAAAGTAGTTTACCTTGTGTTGCCCTAACCCTTTGAAGCATTAAAGTCAAGATGTGCGTAACTACTTTAATGTTCTATTTAAGATGGTGAATCCCCTATACTCATTGATTTGGAGGAATCATGCATACTATTCCTTGGAAAATATCATTATTTCTATTACATTTCTTTTTCCATGAAGGTAGTTGTTTCTATTTCATTATTTCGGGAGAAACGTTATTTAGATTACATGCTTCCTTTGCTTGTCTTTATAAGCATTAAATTCATTCTTATTTTTCTTTTCAAATTAGTTAGCTTGCATTATCCTTGGTTAACCCTTCCCACTCAATATTAAGTCCTTAAGGTTTGGGTTACATGCTTACCTTACTTATCTTTATTGGTATTAAAGTCATTCTTATTTTTTATTTCAAGGTAGTTAGCTTTAGCTGTCCTTGATTAACCCCTTCAAGTATTCAATTCAAGATGTGCTACCACTTTTGTTGTGATTTTTGAGATAGTAAAACCCTTAAACTCATTGATTTGGAGGAATCTCACAAATACAATTCCTTGGAAAATGTAGTACTTATTTCCATTACATTACATTTACATAAAGATAAATATTACTATTACATTATTTTTGCATAAAGGTGGTTTTTGTTACATACTTTCCTTGCTTGTCTTTATAAGTATTAAATCGATGTCTATTTTTCATTTCAAGTTATTTAGCTTGCATTGTCCCTTATTAACCCTTTCCCACCCAACGCTAAGTCTTTAAGGTTTGTGTTACATGCTTCCCTTGCTTATCTTAATCAATATTAATGTCATTCTTATTTTTTTCTTTCAGGGTAGTTAGCTTGCATTGTCTTGCGTAACCCCTTCCCACCCAACATTGAGCTTTTAGAGCTTTTAGGGTTCAGACTACAAGATTTCCTTACTATTCTTATTTTTTTCTTTAAGGTTAGCTAGCTAGCGGTCATTTTTTACTCCCCACTAGGTTTCTAGGTGCTTATTAATGACATATCAAGCTTAATAATGTATTATTTGATTTTCTTAGATTTATGGTAATTCATAACAATGTTGTGACTATTAATTGCAAACATTATGATATTAATTTAAAAGTTTTTTGAAAAAATATTTTAATAATTTATTACCATCAACAAAAAAGGATCAAAATCTTAAGTATAAATCTTTTGATAATTTAAAATAGATTTATAAAGGTTACGCATAACACGTAGAACTCAAAAACTCATAACTTGTATATATACTAAAATAAAATTCCATTATCATAAAAATAGTATATCTTTTTATATAGTAGTATTTCTATATATTATGGAAATATTTATATTTAAATCTCACATCTCATATTTGTATCTATATTTGGTGACTATATAATATTTTTATTATTACTTGCTATAAGTATTGTTACTATTTCCCAAAGAGGTTAGATCCATTAGTGAAAAGCGATGATTTTTTCACCAGTAGGAAAAATTCAATTCAAATGAGGGCCGAACAGCCATGGTCTTGCATGAACTTACACCTGATGTAAAGCTTCAAGTCGTACCTTTCCAAGATACCCGACAAATTCAATGTTATCCAAGATACTAATAGACATCATAAAGGGAGCGACTATAGCGATGCAAAAAATCAAGTTGGCGGAGAGCCATAAATAAAATCACGGTGTAGCTTCCTCTTGAATTGCCACTTGTCACTATACCAGGACTGCACTTATGTCTGATGTGAAGTTTCACGTGCTACCTTTCAATGATACCAGACAACTTCAATTGCCACTTGTCACTATACTAGGACTGCACTTATGTCTGATGTGAAGTTTCATGTGCTACCTTTCGAAGATACTTGACAACTTCAATTGCCACTTGTCATTGTACCAGGACTGCACTTATGTCTGATGTGAAGTTTCAAGTGCTACCTTTCGAAGATACTCGACAACTTCAATATTATTCAGGATAGTCGTCAAGACATCCTAAAGGAAACAACTTTGTAGCGATGCAAAAGTTGGCAGAGAGCCATAAACAAATTAGTCTCAAACTCTCGGTGGAGCTTGCTCTTGAATTGCCACTGTACCATTGTCCTGCATGCACTTACGTCTGATGTGAAATTTCCCATGCTACCTTCCGAAGATACCTGACAAATTCAATGTTATCCCTATGTAACACCTGTGAAATACTATTGAGGTTTTTGGAGCTTGACCCACTAGCTTTCGGGGATGATGCAATCATACAACCATAACGAAATAGCAGTTGATTATACCACCAAATTTCCAACCGTAACACTGTACAATACTGTGGATGGACCGAGTAATAAAAAAATAATGATGGTTATTAAAATTTGCTAAATGTAAAAAATAAGTGTAATCAAAATGTTTTCCCGTTCGGTTTGACGTGTTCGTAAAAAATTTAAGCACATTTGAAGGGAAAAATGCTCGTCAAATTCCAACCCTGATTGGCAATGAGAAGAATCACGGTTTTCTAAGTGGAAGAGAGTTTCCAAAGCCCAAAATTTAATTACCTGATCTTGCAGGCGATACGAACAACAACATGTAAGGAGGTAGTTATACTGGTAGTAGACAGGTGCTGAATGTTGTAATAAACTCTAGCCACAGCAGTAGATGAGTGTTTAATGCTATAATAAACTCTAGCCATAGTACCACCTACTACCACTTTAATCATTACTTGTTATTGCTTAATGTTGTGGTTAATGCATTAGGTTGGAATTAACTTCGCATCCTGAAGACCATAGTTGTTACTTGTTACCTGCGGCTATTGGTAGTAGTTACCTATTCCTGGACCATTTGTAAAAACTGTGGCGGCTTATTATAGAATTTTAAACTTGACATTTTAGAACTAAGCTTGGTTGAAGGAATTTAAACTCCCATTTTCGTTATGGTGTAGTAAGTTAGTACCAAGTTCCAACTCCCATGGTAAAGATTGATGATCAATTTCAAACATTGATTTATGTAGATGTCTCCGAGTCTGAATTTCAAGATGATCTCCTCCAATGTCGAAGGGGTTGATTTATCTCATGTTACCCATTTGGGATCTATTTAGTGACTCCAAGACGTTGCAAGCTACAAGATATATTTTGAGGGAATACACATCCATTTTCAACGTTATAGTGGGAATGATTTTGCGGTTTATGAAGGTTGTAAGTTCAAGTTCAAGTCTACTGGTGACTATATCTCCTAGCCAGGCCTTTCAATCCATGTTTATAAACTATCTACTCCACTAAATAGGCTATTTGTGGAAACCATTTGAATGTGCATCATTAAAAAGGGGGTGACTATTTATTATCTCAAAAAACAGGTAAAGAAAATTGCTTATATTCAGACCTTTCTCCTTTCTTGTAATCATTGTCGTTCCATTAATAAATTTATAGATATATCTTATTTTTTACTAAATTTAAAATTGATTTGTTTTTTTTTTAGAATTTTTTGTTTGTTTTATATTAGTTTATTCCCTTTAGATCTCAAGGGATAGCATTTCATTCTTATACATGAATTGGGAATGCTTGGTAGCAATTTTATTATTAAAATAAAAAAATTCCTCGTGAAATACTATAAACCTTATTAGTATTTGTAAACTTCTGTATTCAGTATCCCAATTTGTATCCTTATCCTTACCTTAATAGAGAAATTATCAATCATCTGTCTCCGCACTGACTGGTAAGAAGGAAACGCAATGCGTACTCTAGCCATCCCGTTATGCGGCCCTTCCTACTAACTATCCATAACAAAGCTAATGAGTATGCTATCTTCCCTGGCATAGAAATATTTATATTGACTGTCTTTCTGAAGAGACTGACGTCTAAATCACATAAACTGTCCTTTTATTTTTCTTTTAGGCAGGTTAATTTAAAGCTCCATAAATTGAGTGTTTGCGGCATAAGACTTTGTTACTCATGCACGAGCCAGTAAGAATTTCTAGTTAGGAAAGATATATAATTCCATCATTTCATCCAATAGATAGCTGGTTGGGTTTCTATCCAATTATATATATCGATGGTATGGAAGGAAGAAATCGTTATGTTATGCATATTCGCATAATATCTGTTCTGCATATGTGGATCCTTAGTGGCCTGTTTTGTCAATTCTTCTTCAAAAATCACAACAGTCACCATTGGTTAGAGGAATACGAGCTACATTAAATGTTACTTGTCTTGTCTTAATTTTTCATTAGCTACTTTTGCATTAGCTACATCATCGAGACAATACCCATAAGTTACATTATCAAGAAAATATAATAGAAAGAAGGTGTGTTCCAATATAACTAAATATTTATTGATATTCATTGGTTCTTTCTACATGCTTATTGATATACCAAGAGAAGAAGATGACCATATCTAACCTACCAAAAACATAAGAAGATGAACTACAGGCATGTTAGAGAGAATAAGCAGGTTCCCTAGTCTTTATAAGCACTAGTCATGAAGATAAGTATTAAGTAGCCAAATCCACCTCCCACCATCAATGGGAGTACAAATAATTCACAGTGGCCTACTATTGAAGCTTTAAATATTCATGTTAATCTTGAATTCACTCTAGTTATATGAAACATTGTTAGTTCTTATTTTATTTTTGTAGTTTTAAGGAAAAGTTATTGTTTTTGTAGTTTCATGAAAGATTTATTGTATTTTGTAATTTGAAACTAAAATAGTAGATCTTATACTGTAGGTAAAGACTTTTCTACATTTTAAGATTTCAACAGATGATTTTCACAAAAAAGTCATAAAAACAAAACCAGATTATGAAGGTTGAACACAAAATGGTATGTAGAATATAAATGTTTTAGTTTATGCGTGTGTGCATACAAAAATTTCATGATGAATGGAGGAAATTTCAAAATAACCATTCACATAGTCAAAGTTGTTTTTAATTTCAAACTTTATTAGAGAAGAATATTTTTTTTAATTAAAGCTTTATTATTGAAGGGTTAATTTCTCATACAAACTTCATTGTTGAAAGTCAAAAGTTTAGACAAAATGTTTTTTGATGGGGAGTATAAGGACACAAAACGTAAAAATAATAATTATATGATGGGTGTTAGCACTCAAATTGACCCTAAGGTTGTGGGAAAGGTCTCTTCAAGATAACACACAAAACCAACTTTAGGAAAGATAGTTGGCTTCTACCTTTCCAAAGAGGGATATCTCAATGTTTGTTTATCAAGGACAAATATATGAATTAAAATTAAGATTAGATTGTTGTTTGGTTGAGGCAAGGCAAACATTCATTGGGCAATGGAGTCAAAATACTTAAGATGGTAAAGGGGCAATGCTTTCCATAAGAATTCTTAACAGAGGTAGGCTAGTCACTCATTTACAATCAAAGAGATGTTTGTCTGGTGATAGAGAAGAAAATAAGAACAGTCCATTAACATAGAGCATTATAAGCTGAATTCTACATTAACTTTAGTAGAAAAAGGTTTGTGGATGCTTAGAATCAAAGAAACACAGCATAAACATATGAATTCTGCCTCAATACACACTTATCCAAACATGAAAAGAAAACAATATGGCATAGATAACAAGGAAACATTCACATGAAGAAAAGGAGGTACATACTGTAAAACAAATAACACAAGAATCTCTGCTTTAAATGACTTGCTCGGCTCTAGCCATTTTATTAAAGAAGTATCTCAAATTTACACAGCACAAAGACTCAAGGGTTCCAACCAACAACCCTTTACTCTTCATTACATATGAATATATATAGGAGGTGATAACCTCAGTTCTCCAGCTCGAGATATTCTACTCTAGATTCCAAACATAAAGTTGTTACAAAATTCGATGACACCTATGCAGACAGCTTCATCCTCTTCGAGAATCAGTTACAACATAAAACAACAAATGCTGACAGGTAGGCTTAACATCCTTTACAAGTGCCCTCGAGAATTTACTAGCTAGCAACAAACTCTAGTAAATAAACAAAAATCCTTGGTAACTACTTTCTTAGGCTGCAAATCTTCATGACCCTCGAATCTTTATGGATGCAATGTTAGTTTGGCCTTTCCATACTTCTCAACGGTCTTCCACTGGTCCAGAGCTGGCAAGTCTGACATGGCCACCTCCTTCAACAATACTTGCATATCTGTATGATCCCTGTATGAATATTTTTGAAGGTGTGTACATGCTTCTTTGAAGACTAAAACTAGCTCAAATTCCTTTGCCAATTTATCCACCACTATTTTTCCTGACAATGACTAGTACATTCCAACAATGTTTGTATAATCCAACTTGCACCCCATCAACCTGCTTTTATATTCTTCTTGTGCCAGCATGGTGCCATCTTCTTCCCAAAAGAGGGGAATTCCCTTCTTGAATAGTGGATCAAACATCTATTTGAAGAGTTTTACTTGATGTGCTAAAATGTCTATCCTTTTCTGAATTGTGTCCAACTGGTGATGCTTGTTCACCACCTTCCTTGCCCAAATGATTGTAGACAATCTGTCCTTGATGTTAGCATCCTTCAACTCATCCTCAGTCAACCCATTCAGAAAATCAATGGCATTTTCAACACACTCCATAGGCTTCTTGTTCAATTTCTCCTTTACTGTTGTTATGCTTTGCTTAGCCAACTTAATTACATTTTCTTTGTCTAAACCAAAGTCAAGGTAAGGCCTTAAATTGTCTACCTCGGCAATGATGTCATCCCAAATGAACTGCTTGGCCTCCTGTAATGTAGCTTGACCTGTAGTTTTCTTTTCCAATTCGTCATACTTAACCTGTAGCTCTAGGTACTTGGCTTCCCATGTCTTCCTCTCTTGCTCTTCCTCTATAAATATGCTTTCTGCTTCTACAACTTTTCTACTTCCAAATCCCTTAGACTTGCCTATGCCATGGCTTGCACAATCTAGCTTTGCAGTCTATCAACTCATTCTTCATCTCTTCCCTCTTCTCTTCCAGCTCTGTCAATTCATAGGCTTCTACCAGCTGGGTGGATGGGATATTTAGCTTCTTTTTTAATGTCTGAATGGTATTTTCTTTGTCATTTAGCAGATTTTGAATACTAGCTCTCTTGTCTTCCTAGCCCTAAGTAGCCACTATTTCATTTTGCAGCTTTTTGATTTGGGCCTTGTGGGCTTTGTTTTCCACTCTTTCTTGCCTGAGTTGATTTCCAACCTTGTTCTTACTTACTTGCAGTTTGGACAATTCTAGTACAGCCTATAACAATTTGGCATAGATAACCTCCCCAATTTCTTTGTGCAAGTGGATCACATTGGGAACAATAATATATTCCAAGTTCATTTTTAGTTCAGTGGCTTTGTTTTTGGTAGCTAAGGCCAAGCTCAAGGTGTTCTAGGCATGACTTTTGCTAGCTACCAAAGACACATCTTTATGGGAAATATGCCTCACCTCTGTATACAGCTTAGACTCCTCTAATGTTGATTCTGCACTCTCTTTATACTCATCTAGCAACTCTGCTATGCTTTTGTCTTGTGGGGAAGAATCAGTAGCTGCTCTGTTGAAAAAATATTCCTTGACCTCGAAGGAAGGAACCTTAACCTTCAACTGTTTCTTCTTGCCTTGACCAATTGTCACTGGTACCATCTGCTACCCAGGTTCTTCTACTTTCTTCCTTTTTGAAGCTCTCTCTATGTCCTCATCTTCCACATCCATGGGATCAATGATTTCCAATTTGTTGGATCCTCCAGAGCCACTGGCAAGGGGTATATCTTCTCCAATTGTTGGGACCAAGCTGGAGGAGCTAGGTAGTGGGGATATGGTTTTCTGCACCATAGAGGTGGATTCATCCTGAACATCTACATCCATCTTCCCTTTGTTGGGATATTCTAACTAGTTGGCATCCTCTGCCATACTTGCAAGCTCAAAATGTATAAATCCTTTTCTGTAGCTTTCTTTTCTTCTGTCTGAGATGATGTGGTGGGGGTCATAATTTATGGATTCCTTTGTTCTGAATCCCATCTCTCTTACCATACACTTAATGGCTGGAATGACAGCATTACTCTTGACGATGAGTGGGACCACAGCCCATGGGAACGCAAAATCCGAGGCTTTCTTATGGTCCCAAACTGTTTAGCTTCTACTCTTAGCTTCTGCTTGATAAATTCCAGCGTAAATACTCTGGGGGTTAAAAACGCTGGCAGCACATAGGGTGAATGAGAAAACCCATAAACTCTTATTGTTGCACTGTGCTCTGAGAGAAACCAATCCCCTATCTTCTTCTAAGGAGAATTTTGCAACAATTCCTTCATTTATGTTAACACTCTGGGTAGTTTCTTCTAAAAGAAAACATTATAAACCTCATACATGAGGTTGTTCATGAATTTACTGTAGTCTGTGAGCATCTCCTCTGTAAGCATCAACTCAGGAAGCTGCAAGTTCACTTCATTAAAGGACATGAACATTCTCAGCAGATATGACTAGAATTTGAAGCTTCTAGTTTTTTGGAAATCCACTAGTTGAGAATGGATTTTCTCATCTAGGGACTCATCAAATTTAAGGTAGGCACACTGGATGGACTGACTGGGCTCATCAGACTCAAGTGGACATGTGCTGAGGACAAACAAAAGGCTCATTAAAGGCTTAGTGACATACATGTTTGTATCTAGTCCTAGGAACTGACTTAACATAGTTATAACACATTTGGATTCTTCAATGAAGAGACGGATTTCAACTAGGAAGGCATGGCACTGCAATGGGACATTAGGTTGTAGGCAGGCCCTGTAAAAACTCTGCTTCGATTTGACTGTGGACTGTCTAAAATACTGAATTAGGTATTCTTCCCTATATTCTTTGGATTTTTGGAAGAACTCATCTAAAATTGACAGGGCTTTCCTAATAGTGAGGGGATTGTGTTAACACCCAAAAAGTGCTCACTAGCTCATTTCCTTATTCACATGATCCATTTGTCCACTTTTTCACCATTTGAGCCTCTAAAGCCATCAAAAGGTCACCAAAAGACCTTAATACCCCTCTTTTTCCACTCAAAATGAACATTTTTCCTCAAAAAGCATAAAAAACCCTAAAAAAGGGTCCAGAATTCCCAAAAATATTAAAAAGGGAATAAAAATATTAAAAATATTCAAAAGAGGAAAAAGGAGGGAAAAAGTACCTAAACCATGTTGGTCAATACCATTGGTTTCCACAAAACCACAATGGTATTCCCCACCACCAAAAACTATAAAAAGGTGGTAGGGGTTCCTCACTTTCCATCCATCCATCATCCTATCCTCATGCTGCCAAAATCCCCTTTGAGCATTGCCCACCTTTTGAGCCTTGCACAAACCAGGAAGCATTGGAGAAGAAGAGACCTTTGGAGCTTGGAGCTGCTCACCCTTGGAGCTACTCAACAACCTTCATCACTTGGAGGTATTACTATTGCAAGCACTTGCTTGCCCTTATTTTTCAATACAAAAATCTTTTTTATATATTGTAAATCGTTTTTACTTTTCATAATATTCCCATTATTTGCTTCATAGATCCATGGTTAATGTAGTTTAGATTAGTTTGTTGTTTATTTCTATTGAAATTGCTGCTACTAGTTAGCAGGTGCCCATTGCACTAAGCTTGGTTGCAAAACCAAGCCAACAGTTTTTGGTGACTCCACTGGCTTCGAATTCTTAGATCTCAAACTTATCCTCCAAACAACAACAACGCTACCTCCGCCAACCAAAACCCTAATCGACCACCAAAACAGGGTAAGAACCCCAATTTACGAACAAACCACCCATGTTCCATATGCGGGGTATACGGCCATTATACACACACTTGCCCCCATTTGGGGCGAGCACGCCAACTATGGTTTGATGACGCCCAACACCAAGGGCACGCGGCACAACCAGTGCCACCTCCTCAACCACAACCCATGGTGCTACTGAATCCTTTGCCCACACAAGGAGTGGTGAACACTCGTCTGTTGGATCCTCCTCAAGGAACCACAACACCACAACAACAAATCACATATGCTGCACACACAAACCAACCAATGGATTCAAATACTCATCATCTCCTTATGATGTCATCATCCGACATGAATCTCCAAATGTGTCGAAACCCATACGCTCCCATTGCACCTACAAATGTTCTCCCTATGATTGAACAACCAATTCAGAATGCACCTACATCGCTCATCTCCATAGTCAAACCTGGATTACACTCGGAATCACCTATTACTTCCACATTCCAATCCATTCCACCCCCATCACCCGCGACCCACGTCTCTGACCTCTGTACTCTTTCCCACAATACACAAACACCCAACAATCAACCACCTTTGTTACCCAAACCACAATTGGTACCTAGTCACATTGGTGTTACACCCACCCACACAATCCCCTTTCTATTCCCTCCCTCAGGAGTAGTAAGCGCCCCGGTTATGGCTACCCTCAGCCTCCCCGGGTTAACCTTAGGCTTACCCGTGTGGTATATTTCGTCTCCCATTCCCCCGCCGACACCAAATGTCGTCCTACAACCGGTGCAACCCATTGTCACTACTAGTCAACCACCTCCCGGTGTCACTACCACTTCGTCATCTACGAATCCCCCTCCTCTTATCAATCCCACTGGGACAGAGGCCCATAACCATACATTGCTGTACCCCTCCCAAGAAATTTAAACCCCCCCCGGTGTTTCGTGCTCCCCCCCAAATGCTCGTTGTGTGATGAGTTAGGCCATCCAACTCATCAATGTCCACAATTACCTACATTACAGGAACACATGCAAATGCTTGACGACGACCCCAACATCTCGGTTGTCGAACTAGATCCAACCCCTAAGCGTCGTGATAAATCATTGCGCACAAACCATCCTTGTGCAATATGCAGAATCTACGGCCATTATTCACATCACTTCCCTGATCTCCCAGATTACAGAGCAGCCTTGTACGAGATGAATAACATCGACCTCGAGATATCCCCTCTTCTCATTGAGGAAATTCATCCCCCACCATCTTCCTCCTCGGAATAAATTAACACCATTCACACGATTTCCACTGGATACCCCTCTATCCAGTTGACCCCTTCCATTGATCCCTTTGACACACATGTTCAACCCTTTCAAATCAATGAGGAAACCACATGTCCACAACATGGGGGCAGGCCCAAAACCTTGCCTACTCATGATCATTGTGATTCTCGTCGGAGATACTGGGGGAATCCACCCCACAAAGGGAATCCCCCATCATCATATCATCACTTCAGTATGCCACCACAGCCCACAGCCTCATGGTATAACACCCCGCCAGCAGTTGCTCAATGCCCTATTGATCTCTCTCTGAGACAACATATGCACCACATTGACACCTCTGAGTTAGGGGGCATAATAGATTACCTCGACCCCGGGATAGGGGGCATGATCAATCATTTTGAACCTTCCCCATCATCTTTATCTCAACACCTCAATGAGCCCATCGTTCAAACCAACACGTATGTGATCCACAATCACAAACCCCATGCACATAGCATGGGGGCAGGTCATTAACCCTGCTGACTTCTTCACATGCATGATCTCAACCATTTTTTGAGGTCACATATCACTTGTATATTCGATTTGATTTGATACACCTAGTATTCGCCCCCCACAGGTCATCATTTCTCCCCACCACTGCATCCTTGGCTTGGTGGGCTCACCTTTATTTGTAGCCATTTTTTAACCTAGTTATTTGCTTTGACCATTCCGAAGTCCTTATGACCTCCGTTTTTTGCACCATTTGCATCGCCGGATTCAGTTTTCCGCGCTCGTGATGACGCTTGAGATCATTTCTCGCTCTCACGCCCATATTTTTTGGGCATTTTTTCCATGCCCCCTCATCACCTCGGTTTGCGTGCCACATTGGCCATCGTCCATTTTTTATGAATCTTATATCGTCGGATTCAGTTTTCCGCGCTCGTGATGATGCTTGAGATCATTTCTCGCTCTCACCTCCAGTTTGTTCGGGCATTTTTCCCATGCCCCCTCATCGCCTCGGTTTGCATGCCACATCGGCCGTCGTCCATTTTTTGTGAGTTTCATATCGCCGGATTCAGTTTTCTGCGCTCGTGATGACGCTTGATATCATTTCTCGCTCTCACGCCCATATTTTTTGGGCACTTTTTCAAAATGCCCTCTCATCGCCCCGGTTTGCCTGCCACATTGGTTGTGGCACCCTTTTGACAATCTTTATGTCACCGGAACCAGTTTTCCGCACACATGATGATGTTTGAGACCTTTTCTCACTCTCATCAGCCCCTTTTTGTTCGGTATAATTTTACCCCTTTTTCAGGCCGAGCAATCCCTTTTACGAAAAAGGCACTTAGGAAGTTTCTGTTAAGCTCTTTTCTGACTCCTAAAACAATGAAAAGATCGCCGAGCAACCGTGCTTCCTTTCATGCTCGCTAAACATATTTGAAAGGGCGTCTACCTGGTATAAGTTTACCCCTTTTCCGTACCTTGTAGACTAATTACGAAAAAGGAATACTCTAGTCACATCGTCTAGAAGAGTTCTCCATTTGCATCATTTTATGCTTTTTCGGGCCTTTGAGACTAACTTACGAAAAAGAACACCAATGGAGTCCCCTTACCGCTTTCAGACTCTCTAAACATGAAAGCGACCACAAGAAATCACCATCCTGGGCTCGTAAAAACCAACAGGACGGTACTCACAACCACTGCAGAGTCTTCTTATCATTTTCAGACTCCTTAAAAATGAAAGCACCAATGAGCATGAACAGTCCTGGGCTCACAAAATCCACAGGACAGTACCATTTCAGAGCACACTTTTATCCCTTCTTGGAGCTCATTAAAAATACGAAGAAGGACCCAATGGTGCTTCTCGGCGCCACAACAGATCACGTCTTTTCATATGGCAGCTTCCCCCATTTTGGTCACCTTTGTTCAGAGTATTCTGCAGTATGTCACCATGAGAATCCCTCGACAGCACCCATCAGCTCATCCCCCCCCCCAGAGTTAATACATACCCTTCAGTCCTTAAAAGCTATGATCCCCACACCTACAAGTCAGTTCCCTATGCTGCCAGGTCAACCATGTCATAATGCTCTGAACAAAGGAAGTTTGAGTCTACCCACTATATGACCCCAGTTACTTCCCATCCCCACAAGCATGTCAGTACTACCACACTTCAGTTCTACACCTCGCGCTCCTATCAAGGAAACATCATTGCCTTGTTAGTTGCTGGTCTCCCTCTGTCGACGACAACCAAGTTTATTCCAGAGGATAGACCTAGAGGTCCCTGTGTCTTGGACTCATCACCATTTATGATGAGTGACTACGAATCATTTCGAGAAGAGTCCTCAGTGCCTCTCCAAATGTTTGTTTCTCACATGCTCGACTTCAACACCTTGATCGCATCATTGAGACTCGCACAGGGTATTGATCCTTTCAGTTTTTAGTCGAAGACCCCCGGATACCTCCTGACTCTTCCACATTTGAGAGTCTACTTATGGAAACAACCAGTTACATTTTTTCTCTAGATATCCGGGTTGCGCATGGCGACAGTATTCAGATGTACCCCAATTTTACACTCCCTTGAGTATATAGTTACATGTACATGTACTTCTCAGAGATGACTCTCAGTCATTGAGTCCCTACAGATGTTGGACACCTTCAGTTTCAGCAGTTCATCAACCCTTCTGAGACCTTTGTCAGAACGGTTGTTGCTCTATTCCAGTGTATCAGTTATTGAGATCAGTCATGTTATGATCATGAGTACATCCCAAAATAATGTCCCCTCTGGACCATTACGATGTACCAGCAGATTTTTTATGTATTTTTCAAGTCCCCCTTCTTGGGACTAATTGTTATGTATATGTCTTGATACGAGCATGGGTATGCCCACCTCGTCCATTATTCGAGATTATTCCTCATTCATATTGAGGCCATGTAATATTTTTTGTTTTTTGCAGCTTCCAAGGGCCGTGGATCCAATCTCCAAACGGTCTCCTCTCCTCCCCAAACCCAGAAAAAAGACAAAAGAACTATGATGTCTATCGGCCATACGATGAGCTCCTGCCCTCACACATCAGGGGGCAATCTGTTAACACCCAAAAAGTGCTCACTAGCTCATTTCCTTATTCACATGACCCATTTGTCCACTTTTTCACCATTTGAGCCTCTAAAGCCATCAAAAGGTCACCAAAAGACCTTAATACCCCCCTTTTTCCACTCAAAATGAATATTTTTCCTCAAAAAGCATAAAAAACCCTAAAAAAGGGTCCAGAATTCCCAAAAATATTAAAAAGGGAATAAAAATATTAAAAATATTCAAAAAAGGAAAAAGGAGGGAAAAAGTACCTAAACCATGTTGGACAATACCATTGGTTTCCACAAAACCATAATGGTATTCCCCACCACCAAAAACTATAAAAAGGTGGTAGGGGCTCCTCACTTTCCATCCATCCATCATCCTATCCTCATGCTGCCAAAATCCCCTTTGAGCATTGCCCACCTTTTGAGCCTTGCACAAACCAGGAAGCATTGGAGAAGAAGAGACCTTTGGAGCTTGGAGTTTCTCACCCTTGGAGCTACTCAATAACCTTCATCACTTGGAGGTATTACTATTGCAAGCACTTGCTTGCCCTTATTTTTCAATACAAAAATCTTTTTTATATATTGTAAATCGTTTTTACTTTTCATAATACTGCCATTATTTGCTTCATAGATCCATGGTTAATGTAGTTTAGATTAGTTTGTTGTTTATTTCTATTGAAACTGCTGCTACTAGTTAGCAGGTGCCCATTGCACTAAGCTTGGTTGCAAAACCAAGCCAACAGATTGACTTGGCATAGGATCTTTGAACGGGATGCGTCCATAATTACCCTCTTAGAGGAGGAGTAATTGGTGGCGCACTAGTCGACGAACTCGGGACAGTTCATGGTTTGGTTGGCCGCAAATAAATGGAAAAATGACTAGTAAACCTTATGCAGATCTATATTCCGCTCCCTAATTAGCTTCAATATACCCTTTTCTATCTCAATGGGGCCATTTTTCAAAATTGTATCATAAACCTCGGCATCTTTATCCTCTAACAATGCCTCTAATTTCTGGAGCTCAAAACCTGGGGGCTCTATCGCTCCTAACTCAGCCATTTAAATAGTTTTGTATGGGACATAAGGTCTACTTGGTTACTGATAACTGGTCTGAGATCCTGGCTGAGTTGTTTGCTTCTGCACAGTCATCGTCTTTCATTTTCCAATGCAACCGAATCAAACAGTACTCAGGTCCCCGTGCATTCCATTTTTATATTATTTATCCCTTTCTTATCCATATTGCACCTCTAGTGATAAAGGGATTCTTTGGGCCGTCCATTGTGCATGATTGATTTGGTAACGTTGATCTCTTTCCATGCTTAGCCTCACAGCCTTCCACAATTTCCATCCTTTGAGCTATTTCCTTCCTCGCACCTTCAATCTACGAATCTAATGGTGACCGTTGATCTGGGTCTGATCTGCATCTCATCCGTCCAAAGATGTGGCCCCTACAAAGGTTCGCAGATTTATAAAGTGTAAATAACCCGTGCATGTTAAATCTACGAACTACACATCCACCGTCGATGCCTTTCCTCGCCAGATTTGCACCGTTGAAACATGCGGTCCCTACCAAAAATTCACTGATTTGGAAAGTTTGTTTCTCCGTGCATTTTGAAATCATGAACAAAACGATGATCGTAGATCTATCCTTCCGCCCGTTGATATGATTTCCAACTTGCTCGCGGGCTAGCAACACTCTGCCTATGCTTAAACACCTCCATCTTACTTTGTGAAGAGAACTCTCGGCCAACGATCTCCATCGCCGCAGATCTAGTCCGTCCATTTATGCCCTCATATAACCTTGAGCGGGTTTTCATAGTCCATTTTCATTGCAATGTTAAAACTTAGGATTATTGATCATGTTCATTCCGAACATAGGAATAAACGTTCAGGGATCTTATTTGCAGCCTCTAGGTCGCATGACTTAAAACTCTAGGGCCTTACTCATTATTTTTGGGGATCTAAACCCTTCCAACCCTTGAAACCAAAATTGGTGCTAACAACTGGATCCAATTGGAGATGCCATCCTCCCTGTGAGCTATCAAAGAACCCCGCAGACCTAGTGCCTAATCCATTGGGCTACTCTCCAAAACTTCAAACCACTGTTCCTGGTTTTCTGCATGTAAAAACAAAACAAAAGAAATGGCTATCCCTCTAGATCTCAGGTCCTTCTCCTCGGGCTTCCAATCTCTTGGTTCACCATCAATATTGATAAAATGCAAAGAAATATATACATCTATGATACAAGGGTTACTTGTCATCCTCAGGAAAAGTAGTGTTTCAGAAATCTTCCATTCACTGGGCCACTATTCAGCTGAGACCCATCCTGATGCTCCAAAATGAATGAATTTGTGCCTCTATATGCTACAATGATGTATGGAACTACCCACATATGATCAAAATTTCCATGCTTATCCTCCTTGGGAGCATCCCATTTTAAGACCAAATCATCAATCTGGAATTGTTCTTCTTTCACCTCCCTATCAAAAGTATTCTTCATTTTCTCTTGATGCACTTGTACCTTGTCATAGGCCTTGTCTCTGATCTGATTCAACTCTATCATCTGATTTATCCTTCTCTGCATATGATTTGGTTCATCCTCATGCCCTTGCAATAGCTTCATGTCTAGAAGTCCTAAATATGTTGGAAAAACAACTTCAGCTCCATATACTAACTGGAATGGTGACATTCCAATTTCCCTTTTTGTGCTAATCCTGTCAGTCCACAAAGCATATTTCATCTTTGTATGCCAAGCTCTTTTGTTCTCATCTAACAACTTTTTAATGATTCTTACCGGGCTTTTGTTGGAAGACTCAGCCAATCCATTCCCTTGTGGATAATAGGTAGTAGAATGGTTCAGGTTTATGTGGTACTTATGGCAGAAACTTATCATTTTCTTAGATTTGAAGGCAACTGCATTATCTGTCACAATTCTTCTAGGGCATCCAAACCTAGCCAAAATGTTATTCTCTAGAAATTCCATGATCACAGCATCAATTGATCTCCTTGTGGGTACGAGTTCAATCCATTTTGTGAAATAATGTGTTGCTGTCAGAATCCATTTGTGTTGACTTGAGGAATTTAGTTTGATTTCTCCAATGAAGTCTAACCCCCACTACTGGAAGGGTGCCTCTACTGAAATTGGATTAAGAGGAAGTGAAACCAGCTTCCTCTTGCCATCGAAGATCTAACACTAATGACATGTGGTAGTCTCTTTATAAACATCAGAAAACTGTTGATGTATATGTAACTTCGGAATGTATTTCACATATATGTATATTGTATTCCTATAGAGATGGTATTATTCCTCTATAAGGAAGTGTCGTCATTTATATTGTAAGTGTCGTAACTTATACTTGATGGGTTATTAGACCACCTTATTTGGGGTCGGCCCTGTATAAGTCATGTGGGTCAAAGGGTTATTAGACCACCCTATTGGGGGTCGGCCATGTGGGTCAAAGGGTCATTAGACCACCCTATTGGGGGTCGGCCCACTCAGCATTATGTTATGTGGTAAAGTTCGAGCCTACATGAGTTAGGTAAAAAGGCAAGTCAAGTCAAGTATAAATAGAGTGCGGGAGGCACTCTATTTACTCACTCACTTCTCACACATGCTCTCAAGGAGGAGAGGCGCACTTATGGAGGAGGATTTGCTGCTAGGTTATGGCTATCTCTCTTGGTTGGTTGTATCATTGCTCTATCTATCTCTGAGGAAGTTATTGGGGTTTTTCACCTTTATGGTTTTCCCCAAGTAAATCTTTGTGTCACTTGTGTGCTTGCATTATTGTCTCCATGATTGATATGCTGTAGATATGATGTACATGTTGTTCTCTCAGTTAAGATCCTAGATCATATTGAAGTAAATTCTGAAAATTTAACATGGTATCAGAGCTAGCCTGAAAGAAGGCATGATATGGCATGTATGACACTTGTTGCACTTATGATGCTAGGGCTTGATATAGCAAAAACCAGTCATCGTAGCACTTTCGCTATAAATCCGTTTTGGAGAATCTTTCGGATCTGAAATTGTTACAGGACGAAGCTACGATCTCCAGGTATCTTGTTTCCAAAGGACAACCTCTAATTCGTTGTACTTTGTGATTTATGATCTGTACAATATAGGGTTTCTGCCTCTTCCAGATCTGAGTCAAAATCAGGTGACCTTGGGAAAAAGGTCATATCTTGGGCTAGGAAGCTCCAAATGAAATTTCGTAAAAAGTGATAGGTAGTAAATAGTCTGTACTATCTCAGAAAACGTTTTCAGAGGCCGAAGTTGAACCAGTGACACGTGGCACACCGTACAAGTGCGCTCTCCTGTATTATCCCATAAACAGGTCACGTTGAGACATTTGGCATAACTCTCTCTCAGAGAGTCCAATTGAGGTAAGACCTATCAGGATGGAAAGTTAACAAGCCGAGATATCTCAGAAAAATTTTTCAGCGGCCGAAGTTAAAACAGTGACACGTGGCACTCCGTACAAGTTCGCTCTCCTGTTTTATCCCAAAACAGGTCACGTTGCGACATTTGGCATAACTCTCTCTCAGAGAATCCAATTGAGGTCAGACCTGTCAGGATGGAAAGATAACAGGTCAGGATATCTTAGGAAACTTTTTCAGACCCTGTGGATCAAAAATTTCGGAGTTACACCAGAAACAATCAGGTACATATTTCTGTCAAAACAGAATTATTTTTTGGTACCTTCATTCATGGCTTCCGGAATTTAGGGCTTTGAAGAAAGTTGGAATTTTTGTAATCAGAGACCACGGCTGGATGCTACTCATCAAAATAGAAATTTAGAGACCAAGATCAGAATTTTTAGTTGGGCAGAAGGCCGGGCTTGATTAGACCCTAGTTCGGGACTTTGATCAGAAAAGTGGAAAATTAGGGCTTCTGTAAAAATGGGAATTTTTGAAATCTGTGACCACGGCTGGAAGCTCCTCAGAAAAATAGAAGCTTAGAGATTTGGATCAAACATTTTGATGGGGAAAAAGAGTGGTCTTCATCAAACCCCAGTTCAGGGTCATGTCCAGTGAATCCAGAAGTTTCAAAAGCAAAATTGAGGAGTGAAACTTTGCAGTTTTCAAATTCTGAATATACCAACTTGATCAGCTCATCAAGGCACTTATTTCTATCCTGTCAGAAGTTTGAAATTCAAAGTTTGAATTTTTGGGGTTTCTCTGACAAACCCATATCCAGCTCAAGGTCCAGTTCGTGCAAATCAAGTGGATTGGGTTAATCCTAGAAGAAGATGGATTGATCACCTGCATAAGTGAAGAAGTTCCTGTCTCAGAGGGAGATGAGGATAAGGCCTTACATAAGAAGATTACAAGCAATCTCGACAGGTATGAATCATCGAGGTATGTTTCGATATTTGTCCATGATTAAGTTTATGGTATGTTTGTCTTCATGTTATTACGGTTAGTACAATTTTTATTTTAGATTTGTCATATAACCTTAACAAAATTATGAATGCATGATAGAAGATATTCACTGGTTAGGGTGTTGACACTTATGATTGTACTAATGCATTATGGTGTTGTATGAGGTGTATGTTGTCTACTAACATGAAAGGTACACCAAGAAAGACAAATCATGTTCTGGTCCAAGAACATATGAGCATGATAACATGAGGACAAAGATTCATCCATTGTCATGGATCTCATAGAAGATCCATTTGCGAGGTATGTATAACTTGGTTTTGTAATAGTTAACCTATGAGATATACAGGTTACTAGCACAAGTCATTGAAGAAGAACAAGAAGACATCATGTGAGTATGTTAGACATAAATAGCTAGCATGCTAATCCAGGTATGTTTTTCCTATATCAAGATAGAATCCTACCTTGTGTTAGGATCTTATACTGTTGTTGATAATGATTATTCCTGAAGAGTCATAGGTTTGAATAATCGTGATTGTATGCATATTATGTTTCTTACCATAATTGATGATATGACTAACCAGAAGAATCATGATGGTATAGGTTTGAATAATCACAGGTTTTATGCATTTTATATCTCTTATCTTGGTTGATGATTCAACTAACCTGAAGAGTCATAGGTTTGAGTAATTACAGGTTTAGACATGTTATGTTTCTTATGATTTGACTAACCATAAGAATCCTACATAAACCTTGAATGCTAATGATTATTATTTCTGTTTGAAATGATCATGACTATACATGCTTGAGATTATTGTGTTTTAATAGTATACTAATGAATGTATGATTTTATATGAGATCACAACGATAACACATTCATGATACTAATAAGCATGCATAGGGACCAAGGATGAATATGAGATTCAAGAACAGGTAATCCAGGAAGCAAAGATCAAGAGGGAGTACACTCCAGTGGTTTATGCAAGGATGCAGATATTCAAAGGGAGTTGACCATCTCTCTACATCCCACAACAGAAAGGTGTAGAAGAAGCTACTTCAGATTAGGACTCCAGCAGCTCCTGCAAGGAAGCGAAGACTCAGAGGGAGTCCACCCAACAAACAAACAAAGATAAGTATTTGAATTGTCATTTCTTAAATAATACTGTTCAATAATGTATATACTGATGTTCCTAGAATTAGGTTGTGTATTATGCATATTAGAATAATTGCATTGATGAATAGTATACTCCTAATATGCATGGGTAAGTGGCCTATGGCACTGTACAACATTCCACTGCTACTTATCTAGAATGAAACCTCTTTGCTGACATGTTGGGAGTTGTGCACACTCTGAACAATGTTCTGGTAGAGATTGGAAGGCATCTAGAAAGTTACGGGATATGGATAAATGTTGTATTGAAGCATTGGCTAAGATAATTGCATGACTGTATGACATATTTATTTATGTGTAAGAATTTGTTCTGAAAACTATGAGATGTTTTCTAATCATGCAATTTAACTTGTTGTGTAGGAAAGATCGTATGCCATCTCCTACAAAAGAAGAACTACAACATTTGTTCCAGCAACAAAGATATCTATTGAAGATATTGAAGATATTGAAGTTCCCAGGATCTGGGATGAAGAAATGAAATGCCATGATCCGTCGATCATGAAGAATGATGTTTGGGATGTAATCCCAAGACATGAAGGGAAGTTTGCTATGACTTCCAAATAGAACTATCAGATCAAGCATGTTGCAGATGGCAGCATTGAGAAATACAAAAGTGATGAAATAGAAGATGCACCAGATGGATTTCAAGACAGCATGGTGCAGAACTTGATATGGTAGGATAGACAGCTTTCTATCCATCTTGGGCTTTACCAAGAATAAAGCGGATTCAAACCTTTATTACAAGGTTGAGGAAGGCAATCCAGTGATACTACTTTTGTATGCGGATAACCTGTTTGTTACAGGTGAAGATAGATTGATTGCCGACACGCCGCGGAAGCTTACTACCGAGTTCGAGATGAAGAACTTGGGGATGATGCACTATTTGTTTTTGGCATGGAGGTGTGGCAGAGTGTACATGGAATCTTCCTTGGACAAGGGAAGTATGCAGTAGAGATCCCGAAGAGGTTTTGGATGATGGATTGCAAGGCCATGGCCACACCTATGGCATCAAATCTGAAGCTTCTATGTGATGCTTCATCTGAGCCGATTGATGTCTCTATGTATCGCCAGATGATTGGGTCCTTGATGTACCTGACGAACACGAGACCAGACATTTGCTTTGCTGTGAACACATTGAGCCAGTTCCTGATGGATCCGAGGAGTGTTCACCTGATTGCTGTAAAGCATATTCTGAGGTACCTGAAGGGTACAGTGGATTATGGGCTTAGGTATGAGGCGAATCAAAAGTTTAACCTGCAGGGTTATGTTGATTCAGATTGGGATGGCAGTGCTGCAGACAGGAAGAGCACATCTAGGTGTTGCTTCAGTATGGGATCAGGTGTGATCTCTTGGTTTAGCAGGAAGAAGTCCTGTGTAGCACTGAGTACAGCTGAGGCAGAGTATGTTGTAGCCTGTTCAGCTAGTTGTGAGGCAGTATGACTACGGAAGCTACTGTCTGAGTTATTTGATCTCCCGCTGGAAGCTACTGGTATCTTCTGTGATAACCAGAGTTGTGTGAAGCTGTCCGAGAACCCAGTGTTTCATGACAGGTCGAAACACATAGAGATCAAATATCACTATATCAGGGATATGGTGCAGAAAGGAGCTGTGAAGCTCCTGTATGTTGCGATGGACGAGCAGATTGCAGATGTGCTGACGAAGCCACTAGACAGAGTGAAGTTCGAGTACTTCAGAGAGAGGCTTGGCGTTCTTCAGATCGAGGACACTTCGAGGAAGAAGTGATGGAGACATTTGATGAAGCCATTCCAAGCATGTTGGAAGGAGGATCCTTCACATGGCTGTGGATGTAAGCGCTGGATGATGAACATCAAGATGATGTTCTAGTTTCTGCTTGATATGATCAGTTGGATCATTTTATGTATGTATGTACGCATCATGTTGGATGCTGGATATGATCAGTTGGATCATTTTATGTATGTATGTACGCATCATGTTGGATGCTGGATATGATCAATTGGATCATTTTATGTATGTATGTACGCATCATGTTGGATGCTGGATATGATCCGCTGGATCATGTGTATGTATTTTATATGCATCATGTTGGATGCTTGGACCATGTATCTGTATATGTATCAGGTGGATACATTGTATGATCAGGTGGATCATGTATGGTGATATATATCATATGTTTTGTATTTGTATCAGGTGGATACATTGATGATCAGGAGGATCATGTATGATGATATGTATCAGGTAGATACTTGGCATGCAACAGGATGTTGCATTGATGATCAGGAAGATCATGTATGATGATATGTATCAGGTAGATACTTGGTATGCAGCAGGATGTTGCATTGATGATCAGGATGATCGTAGATGACGAGCTTCAGGATGTTGCTCCAGATGACATGCAGCAGGATGTTGCAGTGATGATCAGGATGATCATAGATGACGAGCTTCAGGATGTTGCTCCAGATGACATGCAGCAGGATGTTGCAGTGATGATCAGGATGATCATAGATGACGAGCTTCAGGATGTTGCTCCAGATGACATGCAGCAGGACGTTGCAGTGATGATGATCAGGATGATCATGGATACATCAGGATGATGTATGGTGAGTATCAGGTTGATACTCTGTGGCCGTGGATCAGGTTGTGCAGATGAGCATGTAATTCGTTGCCCTGGGAGATTTGCAGATGGTCTTGCGAGGTTTTTCCTATGGCATGTAATTCGTTGCCCTGGGACATCTGGAAAATGCTCTTTCGAGGTTTTGCTCTGGGAGGACATGTAATTCGTTGCCCTGGGAGATCTACAGATAGTCTTTCGAGGTTTTGCCTATGGCATATAATAGCGCCGTGGGATATCTGGCAGATGCTCTTGCGAGGTTTTGTCCTATGGCATGTAATTCGTTTCCCTGGGAGATCCGATAGGTTGGGCTGTGTGCCCGTAATCAGTCCTGGGATGCTCTTGCGAGGTTTTGCCATGACCACATGTAATTCGTTGCCCTGGGAGATCCTATAGGTAGAGCTGTGTGCTCGTAACAGCCTGGGATGCTCTTGCGAGGTTTTGTGGTGAGGTCACATATAATTTGTGCCCTGGGAGATTTGCAGATGGTCTTTCGAGGTTTTGCCTATGGCATGTAATATGTGCCCTGGGACATCTGGCAAATGCTCTTTCGAGGTTTTGTGACGCACGTAAAAGTCCTGAGGATTCCACAGTATGGCCAGTGATGACGAAGACCTGCAGGTGGTGGGCCTACATCCAGTATGAAAAAGGACTGGCTCTGTAGAACTTCCTATGACGAGTAGATTCAGAGATTGATTAAGATAGAAGCAGCAGTGACGATGATGATGACTCGATGACGATTATCCAGTGATGATGATCTAGAGAAGATGACTTGTGCTAGAGGAACTGTGCTGAGAAATACCTTCCTAGTTAAGAGGGAGTGTTGATGTATATGTAACTTCGGAATGTATTTCACATATATGTATATTGTATTCCTATAGAGATGGTATTATTCCTCTATAAGGAAGTGTCGTCATTTATATTGTAAGTGTCGTAACTTATACTTGATGGGTTATTAGACCACCTTATTTGGGGTCGGCCCTGTATAAGTCATGTGGGTCAAAGGGTTATTAGACCACCCTATTGGGGGTCGGCCATGTGGGTCAAAGGGTTATTAGACCACCCTATTGGGGGTCGGCCCACTCAGCATTATGTTATGTGGTAAAGTTCGAGCCTACATGAGTTAGGTAAGAAGGCAAGTCAAGTCAAGTATAAATAGAGTGCGGGAGGCACTCTATTTACTCACTCACTTCTCACACATGCTCTCAAGGAGGAGAGGCGCACTTATGGAGGAGTATTTGCTGCTAGGTTATGGCTATCTCTCTTGGTTGGTTGTATCATTGCTCTATCTATCTCTGAGGAAGTTATTGGGTTTTTTCACCTTTATGGTTTTCCCCAAGTAAATCTTTGTGTCTCTTGTGTGCTTGCATTATTGTCTCCATGATTGATATGCTGTAGATATGCTGTACATGTTGTTCTCTCAGTTAAGATCCTAGATCATATTGAAGTAAATTCTGAAAATTTAACAAAAACATAGTGGGCCAATAAAAACCAACCCTTAGAATTTTATTCACTGTTACCTTCCATGAGTGGTGCCCTCCATAGTCTCCTTTATGAAAATCCTTCATTGTTTTCTGTGCTTCATTTTTCAACAAGAAATTCAACAATACACTACCAAGGTCTTTCCAATATAAGTATTGATTCATGATGCAGAACTTTGCAGCCTTTAGATTTACAGATCTAGCTCTTGTTTTACTCAATCCTGCAGGAGCTTGTAGATTCTGTAACACATATACAATATCAACGTACCATGGAGACATATAAAACTCTGGCATTACCTGCATCCCCATGTCTAGCTGGTTTGCATGACCGCTCAGGAAATTGATTTGTAAAGATTCACAATTAGCGCCTGTCATCATTTTGGCAAGTCCTTGCCCTTTAATCAACCTGGTAGGCTTGATCTCAAGATCATACTCCAACAATACAGCAATCCAATTTTCCCTCTTCCCTTCTGGATCTGGTTGGGTAAGAATTCTCTTTACTGCATTATTGGGAACATGTGCAACAATGTGTGAATGAAGAATGTATACCCTGAAATCTTTCAAATATTTTACCAAAGCATAGGCCTTCTTTTCCATGATATCATATTTCAACTCCCCCTCTCTCAATACCCTACTGAAGAATGCTATAGGCTGCTCAACATTTTGGTTATTCTTCTGCAATAGGACTCCAGCTATTGTATGCTCAGATGCATAAGAGAAAACTAGGAAATCTCTAGTGAAATCTAGACTTGCCAAAATTGGAGCTTCAGTGATGGCCTTCTTAATACCCTTGAAAGATTCTCTAGCACCCTCTGTCCATTTTATTTGATTCTCCTTCTTTAGCATGTTAGTAATATTTCTCAATATCTCTGTAAAGCTGGGAATGAATCTCCTTAGGAAACCTACCTGTCCAATAAAGGACTGAACCTCCTTCTTTCTCCTAGGCTCTTCCACCTTTAAAATTGCCTTGACCCTTTCTGGATCAATCTTAATACCATCCTTCGAAATAATATGCCCAAGCAATTTAGCTTCTTCTAGTGCAAAGTTATATTTTTTGGGGTTTAGTGAAATACCATACTTCCTGCACTTCAAAAATACCTTCCCCAAGTGCTTGATGTGTTCCCTATCATACCTGGAATACATAGTGATATCATCCATGCAAACAACCACAAATTTGTCGTTTTCTTCTGCAAAAGCAATGTCCATAGCACGCTGAAATGTAGCTCCTGCATTCATCAGCCCAAAGGGCATCTTGGCATACATGAATGTACCCTAGGGTGTAGTAAAAGCAATCTTCTCTTGGTCCTCTGGGAGCACTTTGATCTGGTTATAGCCGGAGAACCCATCCATATTTGAAATCCTTTTAGACCCTACCACCCTTTGCAGAATGTGCTCCATCTTAGGCAGTGGGTAATTGTCTTTCAATGAAACCCTGTTGAGGTTTCTGAATTCAATACAGAGCCTAATCTCACCATTTTTCTTTCTAACAGGAACCAAGTTAGCCACCCATTTTGAAAACATCAAAGTTACAATAATCTTAGCATTGAACAATATTCTAATCTCCTTTTCTATCACAGACACCAACTTGGGGTTTACTCTTCTTAACTTTTGTTTGAAAGGATTCTCCCCAGGATTTATTGGAATGACATGCTGTATGATAGAGGTATCAAACTCTTTCAGGTCTTCATAGATCCAAGGAAAGAAATCTGTGTATTTCTTCATCAAATTGATGTATTCTTCCTTCTCTTTTGCAGGTAAATTCTTGGACAACTTTACAACTCGTGGTGCTTCTTCAGTACCTAAGCTCTTCTCTTCAATGGCATCATCAGTAGGTTTCACTTTAGGGTCTTTGGCCACATCGTTATGATCAGACAACTTCTCTAGAGGAATCAGGCCTCGTGGAATAAAATTACTCTTCAACTGGATTATGTCCTTTCCTCCCAACGTATTCTGCCAATCTTTGTTTTTAGCTTCTTCATCTTCAACCAATTCACCATCTTGGAAGCACTCTAAATTTTCATTTTCTGAATCTATCTGGGTGTTCACAAACTCATCAGACATTTCCAAAAATCTCTTTGTTTGCATATCATCATAAAAAACTTGCCAATATTTGCAGTTTTCTGGTATTGAGGGAGTGTTTACAACTTCAACTTCATACTTTTTTCTAAGAATAGATAGGATCCTTGAAACCACCAGCAGTTGTATCCAAAGAGTCTGCTACTTGATTTTCAATTCTGGGTACCACTATGATTTTATGCTCTGTAAAACAATTGCGAAACATGTCCCAAACTTCATTTCTATAAGCTCTCATTCTGGGATGTTTAGTTTGGTAACTATCATTCACTTGGTTTACCACAACTTCAGAGTCCCCGAACACTTCTATTCTTTTAGCCCCCATATCTTTCAAAGCCTGCAAACCCAGCAACAGAGCCTCATACTTAGCCACATTATTAGTGCATTCAAAGGTCAATTTATAAGACAAAGCTTTAAATTCTCTATCTGGAGATATAATCCAGACACCTGCCCCAGCTCCATTTTTACTCAGAGACCCATCAAAGTACATGGTCCACAAGCCTTATTCATTTGGTTTCTTTTCTAAGGCTTCTTGCCTCTGTGCAAACTCCTCATTCTCCTTAACATAAATCTGTATAGGAACTTCAGGATCAGTGGGTGGTCCATCATTGAAAAATGTAGAGGATCCCAAATCAGTGTTAACAACATAAATAGGATTATTTTCAGGCTTATCCTGACTGCTAACCACATAGGATAATGTCTTTTCTCTGTATAACCTTCTATTGCTTCCAAACAGGGGTATAGTGGCATATGACAAATCCATTTGCATGGTTCCTCTTAATTTTGATTGCCAATATATTGATAACATCATACCAAACTTTGCAGGAATATCAGCTACTACAACATCCATCACAATGCTTTTAGCTGGGAGCTGTGCAAGAGTCACCACCATATCCTTTATTAATCCTAGACACCTGACCTTTCTAGAATCAAAAGAAAACAGGTCTTTATAAGGCCTAGTAACCTCCAAACCCAAACTTTCCACTACTGTTTTCGGCATTAGATTATGAGATGCACCATAATCTAGCATTGCATTGTGCAAAATTATATCATGGATATTCAGACTTAGATAAAATGTGGGAACTTTTTCATCATATGTATCTTCAATTTTAGGTCCAAAGAAAATAGTGGGAGCATCATCTGTTACTTCTAAAATATCTGGTTGACACTCACCTTGATTCTTGACCATTTTGGTAATTTCTTCTTTGTACTCATTGTTCCTCAAGAGCTCATTAAAGGGGATAGAAATCTTAACCTTTGATAGCTCTAACTTCAAATTGAAAGATGAATTTGGTCTATCTACTTCAATTGGATTTGACTGTTTACTTTCCTTTGGACGTTGTTCCTAATTTTATGGGTTCTCTTGTATAATAGCCTCCTTCTACTTTTCTTTCTGTTTTTTCTGAATTCTACTGAGTGGTTGAAAGTCGGTTTGGATTGGACTTCTCTTTATTTGTTACTACATCATGATTTCTCAGCTTTATTTTTCTCTGAAAATCATCAATGGAATTCTGATACCCTCTTTGATATTGGTCTGAATCTAGCTCTGAAATATGACAGACATTTTCTTGAGTGAAAATATTATGCTCTTCTTTAGTTAAATGTATTTCAGAATCAGTGTCATCAAGTGATGAATCTAGTCATCCATTAGATCTTCTTGTCCTTCTTCATCAACCAAATTTTCAGGGAATGATGGTCTTATCTGCTGATCTTCAGGGTTTCTTTGAGTCCTTTGAGGAAATGGTCTTCTAAAATTTCGATTCCTCACTTGATTTTCAGGTTGCTCTCTATTAGGTGGTCTGTTATCTAGGGCCAACCTATCCATCAATTTCTCCATAGTCTTCATCATCATTTCAAACTTAACATCACTTGCAGAGGAAGAAGCATACCTGGTTGGTTGGTTTTCTTGTCTTTTCTTATCAATCTCTACTTTACTTTTCAATTTCCCCGAAGTCATCATATTTGCTTCCACTTCTAGAGCATCTTTCAACATAGCTGACAACGTGGCTGACTTCCTCTCTCTCAACATACAAGAAAAGTCCCCATTAAAGGCATATGCATAATGAAGCTTAGCAGCACCTACCAAGGGTTTAATATTAGCTGGGATGGAATTGTACACCCTCATAAATGGTCATATAGAGATAATATTTGTAAGGGACTCTTTTCTGCCTCCCACCTATCTAAAAAAAACATTTGAAAAGCTTCAAAGGTAGGGATAGATGCCGCTGGAAAATCTTTAAACCATCTCTTAGCTTCCCCAGACAAACTATGTGCAAACAACCTCATCTTTGCATCATCATGATCCACCTCCTCTAAATCAATAAAATATTCAAATCTATTTATATATTGTCTTGCTATAAAATTTCCATCTCCATCATATAGAGAAATTCTCTGTGAGTAATTTTGGGGGAGATCATGCCAAATAGCTGGCAAAGCTAAGGGTGCAAACCTAGCTGCCATTGGTCTAGGTGGATTCTTTGGTATAGGAGGGTTCTAAGGAGGATTATTAGCAAGGTTTGTAATATGTGGCTGAGAGGTTAGAGAATGAGGGTTACTTTCTTCAACCTTTACAATGTTTTGCAAATTATACCACAAGGGATCTAGCAAGTTTGACTCAAACCTATTTGGATTTACTTCTATTTTCCTTAGGTATGACTCTGATTGGGATCTAAATAAAGAATTTCCAACACTTACTTATGAATCCAAATCTTGAAAACCATGAAACGTTTCTTGAGATAAAGAGCTTTCAATATTAGAAGTGCTAGATTTTTCTTTTTCACTTCACTATCTAAGCAAACATTCTGGGTTTTCTACACTTAGTAAAATTTCAGAATTTGGATTACCTCTTGTATGGATCCTTCTAGGGGCCAGGATGCCTTCTGAAACCTTCTTTGGAAATCAATGTGGAGTTGCCAATCTCCCCAATGGAGCTACTTTCAAACTGAAATCCTGATGAGTGGAGTCGCGAGGGAAAATGTACAACCTTCTTCAAATGCATAAATATATGTTTTCTCACATAAATCCCTTCTTTTATGATAACTTGAAATATTTGTCATTTCTCCCAGGGACCATACAACTTTCGCTCCCTGGAAACGATGCCAATTATGTTAGCACTCAAATTGACCCTAAGGTTTTGGGAAAGGTCTCTTCAAGGTAACACACAAAACCAACTTTAGGAAAGAGAGTTGGCTTCTATCTTTCCCAGAGAGGGATCTCTTAATGTTTGTTTATCAAGTCCATATATATGAATTAAAATTAAGATCAGATCATTGCTTGGTTGAGGCAGGGTGAAAATTCATTGGGAAATGGAGTCAAAATACTTAAGATGGTAAAGGGGCAATGCTTTGCATAAGAATTCTTAACAGAGGAAGGGTAGTCACTCATTTACAGTCAAAGAGATGTTTGTCTGGTGATAGAGAAGAAAATAAGAACAGTACATTAACACAGAGCATTATAAGATGAATTTTGCATTAACTTTAGTAGAAAAAGGTTTGTGGATGCTTGGATCAAAGAAATAGAGCATAAACATATGAATTTTGCCTCAATATACACTTATCCAAACATGAAAAGAAAACAATTTGGCATAGATAACAAGGAAACATTCACATGAAGAAAAGGAGGTAGAGACTATAAAAAAAATAACACAAGAATCTCTGCTTTAAATCACTTGCTCGGCTCTACCCATTTTATTAAAGAAGTATCTCAAATTTACACAACACAAGGACTCACGGGTTCCAACCAACAACCCTTTAATCTCCATTACATATGAATATATATAGGAGGTGATAACCTTAGTTATCCAGCTCGATATATTCTACTTTAGCTTCCAAACAGAAAGTTGTTACAAAATTCGATGACAGCTATGCAGACAGCGTCATCCTCTTCGAGAATCAATTACAACAAAAAATAGCAAATGTTGACAGGTAGGCTTAACAGCCTTTACAAGTGCCCTCGAGCATTTACTAGCTAGTAACAAACTCTAGTAAATAAACAAAAATCCTTGGTAACTACTTTCTTAGGATTCAAATCTTCATGATCCTCGAATATTTATCGATGCAGTGTTAGTTTGGCCTTTCCATACTTCTCAATGGTCTTCCACTGGTCTGGAGATGGAAAGTCTGATGTGGCCACCTCCTTTAACAATACTCGCATCTCTGTATGATCCCTGTATAAATATTTTTGAAGGTGTGTACATGGTTCTTTGAAGACTAAAACTAGCTCAAATTCCTTTGCCAATTTATCCACCAATGCTTTTCCTGACAATGACTGGTTCATGCCAGCAAAGTCTGTATAATCCAACTTGCACCCCATCAACCTACTTTGATATTCTTCTTGTGCCAACATGGTGCCATCTTCTTCCCAAAAGAGAGGAATTCCCTTCCTAAATAGTGGATCAAACATCTCTTTGAAGAGTTTTACTTGATGTGCTAAAATGTCTATCCTTTCCTGAATTGTGTCCAGCTAGTGATGCTTGTTCACCACCTTCCTTGCCCAAATGATTGTATACAATCTGTCCTTGACATTAGCATCCTTCAACTCGTCCTCAGTCAACCTGTTCAAAAACTCAATGGCATTTTCAACACACTCCATAGGCTTCTTGTTCAATTTCTCCTTTATTGTTGTTATGCTTTTCTTAGACAACTTAATTACCTTTTCTTTGTCTAAAACAAAGTCAAGGTAAGGCATTAATTTGTCTGTCTTAGCAATTATGTCATCCCAAGTGACCTGCTTGGCCTCCTGTAATGCAGCTTAAACTGTATCCTTCTTTTCCAATTCATCATACTTAACCTGTAGCTCTAGGTACTTGGCTTCCCATGTCTTCCTCTCCTACTCTTCCTATGTAACTCTGCTTTCCAGGTCTACTTTTTGCTTATGCAACTTTTCTACTTCTAAATCCCTTATACTTTCCTGTGCCATGGCTTGCACAATGGATAAGTCACCGGATTCAATGGAGGAGGGGGTGATCATGTTCTCCAATTCTTTGCCTTTCTCCCACAATTTCCATTCAAGGTATTTGGCTTTGGATTTCAAACCTTTCTCACTTTCCACCATGAGAGATATATCCACCTGCCACTTCTTTTCCTTCTCTTCAAACTTCAACAATCTAGCTTTGCAATCTGTCAACTCATTCTTCAGCTCTTCCCTCTTCTCTTCCAGCTCCGTCAATTCAGAGGCTGCTACCAGCTGGGTGGAGTGGATCTTTAGCTTCTTTTTTAATGTCTGAATGATATTGTCTTTTTCATTTATAAGATTTTGAATACTAGCTCTCTTGTCTTCCTGGCCCTCAGTAGCCACTCTTTCATTTTGTAGCTTTTTTATTTGGGCCTTGTGGGATTTGTTTTCCACTCTTTCTTGCTTGAGCTGATTTCCAACCTTGTTCTTACTGACTTGTAGTTTGGAAAATTCTAGTGAAGCCTTTAATAGTTTGGAATAGATAACCTCCCCAATTTCTTTGTTCAAGTGGATCATATCGGGAACATGAATATCTTCCAAGTTCATTTTCAGATCAGTGGATTTGTTTTTTGTAGCTAAGGCCAAGCTCAAGGTGTTCTGGGCACGGATTTTGCTAGCTATCAAAGACACATATTTATTGGAAATATGCCTCACCTCTACATACATCTTAGACTCCTATGATGCTGCTTCTGCACTCTCTTTATACTCATCCAGCAAATCTGCTTTGCTTTTGTCTTGTGGGAAAGGCTCAATAGTTGTTCTGTTGAACACATATTCCTTGACCTCGAAGGAAGGAACCTTAACCTTCACCTATTTATTCTTTCCATGACCAGTTGTCACCGGTACCATCTGATGCCCAGGTTCTTCTACTTTCTTCCATTTTTAAGCTCTCTCTGCGTCCTCATCTTCCACATCCATGGGATCAATGATTTCCAATTTGTTGGATCCTCTAGAGTCACTGGCAAGGGGTATATCTTCTCCAACTGTTGGGACCAAGATGGAGGAGCTAGGCAGTGGGGATATGGTTTTCTACACCAAATAGGTGGATTCATCCTATACATCTACATCCATGTAATGTACCTTTTTAAAATTTTATTAAAATTCCCAATTTTTCACTTTTTCCCCAATTTTGACCTTTGACTAGTTTTGATGTCTAGGTCTCCAAATTGACCCAAATGATCCAAAATATTCTGAGGAGGTATATGAATGATATTAATACTTGAATATTATGTTCAAGGATGAATTATGGCCCTCCAAATACTTCTTCAAACTTGCTTAATATTTTGGACCAAGTATGGAATTTTACTAGCAATTTGAGGTTCAAATCCCCCTAGGGTATGTTCTGAAAATGGCTCTCCAAATGCCTCCAAACCCACTCTAAATTATGAAAAGAGGTAAGGGATGTCTAAATTACATTATTTAGGTCTCATGTGCACCATTAATAAATTATAAATCATGTTCTAACCTTCTCCCAAACAACAGCAAAAATCACTAGTTTGACCTTGGGGGAAATGGCATTAAATCTTCTCCAAATGTAATGAAACTTCACAAAATGACTTCAAATGATTATATAATGAACATGAAACTTGTATAATACATAAATAAAATTCCATCCATCAATAAAAAATCATTATTTTACTTATCCATTTGAATCCATCAACATTACATGGGTTCACAACAAGGTAGTGGGGAAATGGCATTGTTTGTCCATTAATGAGCAATTTAACATAGTTTTTCTTGGAATATCGACTTGTGGATATTATGATATTGTTATTACACATATATATATCATATTACATGTACATTAATTCTAAATGTCATTCCTTCACTACTATATGCAACCACAAGAGCGCTATGCACTAGCTATCGGGAAAATGGCACCATTTCTTCTTTAAAAATCACATTTATACATTTCCACTTGGAATTTCGACCTGAAAATTTCTGTAGATTAATAAAAGAGTATTTAATTAATATTATAAAATAAATGGGTCATTAGAAGCTCCCCCAAAGATTACAATATCTCACAAAAAACGCCCTCCCTCAAGGAGTAAGAATATGCCATCAAAACTGGAAATGGTTGAGAGAAAGTGTTGCACAAGAAGGAAACATGATATTCCCTATAGCTTACACCTGCAACAAATGAATCCATTAAATCTCCAAATGATAGTTCTAAATGGCCTTTCCAATTACCAACTTGGATGGGAATCTTTCACCCTTGAAATGGGCTAAGGTAAGAAACTAGTAATCCAGTAGCTTTACCTCTTCACAAATGCAATTGAAAATTCTAAAAATGATCAAAACATGCTCTTCTTCTTTGTTCATGACTTTTATAAACTTCTAATGTCCTCCATGGGTCAAATTCCTTCCAAGAGATTCATTCCAACTCAAGTTGGGAAGAGATTCCCAAGTATGCCACTTGTCCTTCCAATTCTAGCTCTCTCCTTCTCCAAATTCGAATTGGTGTCTCTTTGGATGCCCTAACTCACTTGAGAACCCTGTTGGAGGATATTTTTATCCCTGACATGTCATAAATGTCATATGTCATCCCTCATGTCTGATTTGTGTCATAGGTGTGATAGCATCTTCATCATTGTTTTCATAGAGCTAGGGAATCTAGCCCAAATGTCTCACTAGCTCCAAGTTGCCTCTTCCTCTTCCATGGGAGTTATTATTCCACTTCAATTCGACCTTACATGACTTATTCCAAGTATATTGACCTTATAAATCATCCCAAGAACATTGGGCTTCGTATGAATTCGAAATGACAAGAGTAGGATGCCATGTGGCATGGCAAATCTACCTTGTGTGGGTCCCACATCCTGCATGTGTCTTCATGATCAATTGCCACTTTGATTTTCCCTTGTATTTGTTTATTTAGCTCCTTTATTAAATATTTATTCCATTCTAATGTGAAAACATCATTTATTATCCTCCTTATTTAAAATCCCAAAGCTTCCACCCTCAACCTAGGAAACTAGTAATTTTCCTCCTTAGCAATATTTTGACCCTTAACATCAATTTGACAAACTCTCATGAATATGGTCATTGAGATTATGACATTGTGACCCAATGCCAAATTTGGGACATGACAAATCCTCCCTTCCCAATATTTCTTGTCCTCAAGCAATTTCAAACATGGGTGTTGAAGAACCTGCTTTTTGTATAATTCTTTGAAGTTGCCACTGAGTTGCCCAACTTTGAGTCTTCGAGATTCCATGAATATTTTAGAGAGGAACCACCATGCTTGCTGCTGCACTACTCTGATAAAAATCAGTTTATTAAGTGGGAAATCCATATCCCATACTGCTTTTTCCCCCCAAAAAAAATTAAACCAATGAAACAAAAATGATTCCAGGGTCCCATTGCTTGTATTGCACCCCAACAATTAAGAGTGCTTTCCAACCCATACCATCAGATAAGAGGATTATTGGATCTCATTTTCTTGTATTCATTCTTCCAAACATCATGAGTACAAAATATATATCATCAAAGTACATAACAACATAATGAAAATGTACACCAAGAAAATGCTTCATCAAAGAGTCATGAAAGTGTTTATACCTCCAAGCAAGTAGACCACCATTTTCCAAGTGCATGCAATCAGCAAGTAACCAATAAAATTTGCTCCAATGACATAGGTGAGGATCCCATGTCCTATAATGCTTCTCCAAAAGGATATGATATGCATCAAAATAATAAGCCATGTATTCTTTCATCCAAGAAGTGAATGGAGAATCTCCACTAAAATCTAAACCAAATAGTGAGCAGAAAAAACAAGGAGACTTCAAATGACTCAAAGAAGTTTCACCCATACATCCATTAATGTGAGAATCATAAATATTCTTCAATCATAAATCTATTCACCCAAGTGTTGGATGAAGTACCTCCAACATCAAATGAACCAAGTGTTGAGCAAGAAAAACCACGAGTCTTCAAGTGACTCAAATGCATATCATAGGTGCATCCATGTGGATGTGCATCATCATAAAGTAACAAATGATATTGCTTCAAATGTGAATAAGATTGTTCTCCAACCATGTCATCATAAAAGGTAAATCTAGGAGTTCCATACTCCTCATGTGGCACCATTAAAAAGAACCCTTTCACCCATACTTCATTGAGACTAATGCTGCAAAACATGGAATTGTAGGAGGTAGGAGAATGAACTAACTCACCCAAATGATCAAAAAGTGCAGAATTTTCATCATGGGAAGGATCCATATGGGTAGTATCATGCATCTCCTCAAGAGTGTGAAAACTGTGTCATATATTGGTTCCAATGTAGAGGAATCATGCACTTCTTTAAAAATTGCATAAGCTTCATCAAGAGACAATTCAAGTTCCTCTTCCACCACATCAAGTGTTTGGATCTCTTCAAGTTCATATTCAAACACATCAAGCAAATTCAAATTTCCATATTTCTCATGATCCACCATGTCATGAGAATCCATCAAACAATCTATCATTTGACAATCTGAAACATGGGAGGAAAAACAAGTATCTTGCAACTTTTCAAGAAGTTGTCCATTTTGAATTGTGAGCTTATGATTATCCTCATTATTCTTCAAGTATGCATCATGTAAAAATTCATTAAGCTCAAAAAAATGTTTTCTATAAAAAAGCAAAGACATGAAATTACCTTTGATGTGGCACATTGCTCTTTGAATCTTCTCCATGTCTTCAAGGAAGGATGTTTCCTCCAATGAAGTAGCTCTCCAACAAGAATTTGACACCAGTGCTTGAGTGTCATGGAGAATGTTGAGAGAATATTGGATATTATTTTCATTCATCTTTAAGGACCCTTCAAGAAAATGAGGATCTTGCAAATGAACCTCCTCATCTTCTTCCTTCTTGCTTGGACCAACTTCATGAAGCTCAAGTGGTGATGGGGAAGTTGATCTTGTTTCTTCTTCAACTGCTACAAGGTCTTCATTTTCATGTTTAATGGAAGGTTGGCTTGCAGAAACACTTTCAAAAGTGATCTCTATGTCACCAACATAGAGGTGTGAGCACTGATCAATAGGTACTCCTTCATAGTTCAAGCATCCATCAGTAGATGCTCCCTGATTCATGTCCAAGGTAGAATGTGTCTCGAAATGATCTTCAGTATTTTCAATAGGCTTTTCTTAAAGTTTGAGTGTAGCATCTTAAAGCATCTGCATATCAACATGTATCTCATGTTCCACTATTACATGAGGTTCCTCCTTTGTGACATAAATGATTTCATCCATTTCCTTCTTTTCCTTGTAAAGAGAACCATTGCTCCTTCTTTTTGCCACTTGGCTTTCGAATCGACTAACCAACAATTCAAACCCTTCCAGTAGTTCTTTTTTCATGTCTTCAAAGGATGGTTTCAGTAATTTTCTAAACTCCTCATTCTTCTCTAAGGTTCCTTTCTCATCCTCACTCATGGTCACCAAGGAATGCACTTCTTCTCCTACTTCTTCCCTTTCACCAAAGTACTTTCAGTTTCAGTTTCTAAGGGTGGTGGATTATTTATTTGACTCATGATCTTCATTAATGGTCTACCACATCAGGTTCCAAGACCATGCTCTGATACCACTATAATGTCCCTTTTTAAATTTTTATTAAAATGCCCAATTTTTCACTTTTTCCCCAATTTTGACCGTTGACTAGTTTTGATGTCTAGGTCTCCAAATTGACCCAAATGATCCCAAATAATATGAGCAGGTATATGAAGGATATTAATACTTGAATTTGATGTTCAGGGATGAATTATTTCCCTCCAAATACTTATGAAAGCTTGTTTAAGATTCTGGACCAAGTATGGAATTTTACTAGCAATTTGAGGTTCAAATCCCCCCAGGGTAAGTTCTGAAAATGGCTCTCCAAATGTCTCCAAACCCACTCTAAATTATGAATAGAGGTAGGGGATTTCTAAATTACATTATTTATGTCTCATTTGCACCATTAATAAATTATTATGTCTATTCTAACCTTATCCCAAACAACATAAAATATCACTAGTTCAACATTGGGGGAAATGGCATCAAATCTTCTCCAAATGTAATGAAACTTCACAAAATGACTTCAAATGCTTATATAATGAACATGAAACTTGTATAATACATCAATAAAAGTCCATCCATCAATAAACCATCATTATTTTACTTATCCATTTGAATCCATCAACATTACATGGGTTCACAACAAGGTAGTGGGGAAATGGCACTGTTTGTCCATTAATGATCAATTTAACTTAGTTTTTCTTGGAATATCTACTTGTGGATATTATGATATGGTTATTACAGATATATATATCATATTACATGTACATGAACTATAAATGGAATTCCTTCACTACTATATGCAACCACAAGAGCGCTATGCAAGAGCTATGGGGAAAATGGCACCAGTTCTTCATTAAAAATCACATTTATAAATTTCCACTTGGAATTTCAACCTGAAAATTTCTAGAGATGAATAAAAGAGTATTTAATTCATATTATAAAATAAATGGGCAATTAGAATCTCCCACAAAGAGTACAATAGCTCACCAAAAATGCCCTCCCTCAAGGAGCAAGAATATGCCATCAAAACTGGAAATGGTTGAGAGAAAGTGCTCCACTAGAAGGAACCATGATATTCCCTGTAGATTAAATCTGCAACAAATGAATCCTTTAAATCTCCAAATGAAAGGTCTGAATGGCCTTTCCAATTACTGTAGCTAGGGTTTTACCCCTAGCTTGTGCAAATGAGCACCTACTAAGGAGAAGGGACTCCTTAGTAGCAGTTCAGTAAATGTAAATTATTAAGCTAAAACAGAAATAAAAACTAATCTAAAACACATGCATGAAAAATAAACAACAATTTGTAAACAAGGGTTTTGTGTTAATATTACCTTCAATGTGAAGGTTGATGAAGCTCTTTGCAATGTCCAAGAGGGTTGCTCCAAGCTCCAATGTGCTCCTTCTCTTTCTCCAATGGTGGAAATGGGCCAAAAGGGGCTCTCAAGGTGAAAGTAGTTCAATGGTGAACTAGGGTTTCGAGAGAGATTTTGGCAGAGTAAGGGTATACTTGATTGTGGATATGGAATAAGGGATCTCCATCACCTATTTATAGTTTTTTGGTGGTGGAGTGCTGACCCATGGTTTTGGGAAACACATGGTTTAGGGCAGCTGTATAGGGTTTTTTCCTCCTTTTCCTCATTATTTTATATTTTTCTTCCCTTTTTAGGGGGTTTTTGCTATTTTTAGAGGAATTTTGGATATTTTTGGAGGAAAAATGGGTTTTTTAACCTTTTTGAGGCTATTTTAATGGTTTTGTGGCCTTTTGGAGGAATTTTAGGCCTTTTGGAGGCTTTTTAGTGGGCTTTTTTGGGTTTTTAAGGGAAATATGGTAGGAAAATGGACGAATGAGTCATATAATGTGGTAGATGAGGTAGTGAACACTTTTTGGGTGTTAACAGATTTCCCCCTGATGTGCGAGGGCAGGAGCTCATCGTATGGCCGATGGACATCATAAGTCATGAATGGTTTTTCCTGGGTGTGGAGAGAAGAGAAAAAACAAACCGAAGCCCGGAACGACGATCCCGAACAACTGCAAGAACTAAAAGTACATATCCTCAATAATGGATGAGGAATCATCTGATCATATGGACGAGGCGGGCATTCCCATGCTCGTATCAGGATATAACATAACAATAACAATGGGGTCCAAAAAATGGGGACCTGACATATACATGACCTCAAATACTGACTGAGGAATAATCTCAATGTATGGACGAGGCGGGCATACCGATGCTCGTATCAAGATACATAAAATAACTGTGAGGCCCGAAAAGAGGGACCTGAAAGATACATAGAGAACCACTGTGTACATCATAAGTGTCCAGAGGGGACACAAAATCTGGGACATACTGCTGGGATGACCATGTCTGAGCTGAAGAACTGATAGACTGGAACAATCAACAGTGCTACTGAATGTGGTACCAAAGGAAATAATGAGCTGCTGGATCAGAGTGACAAGGGGTACACTCGCAATGGTACACTGAACTGGAACTGATCTGGGACTGAAACTGGGTACTCAAGGAAGCATGTAACTGGATGGCTTCCGAATACAAACGCCAACGCAGCCCGGACATCCATAGGAACAAGTAACTGGTTGTTCCGAAGGGACTCACCAATGTGCTAGAGTCGGGGGAAATCCGGGGTCTTCGACACATAATGTAAAGGATATAACCCTACGCGATTCTAGACGATGCGATCAAGGTGCTGAAGTCAAGCATGTGAGAAACAACGACTCGGAGAGGCAATGATGACTCCTCTCAGAATGGTCCGTAGGAACTTACCACAGATGGTGATAAGTCCAAGGTGTAGGGACCTCTGGGCCTATCCTATGGAATAGAGGGGCTTTCGTCGACAGAGGGAGACCTGCAACTATCAAGGCAATGATGTTTCCTTGACAGGAGCGCGAGGCGAAGAACCGAAATGTGATAGTACGGATGGTAGGACTGACAAACTGGGAGGGAAAAACTGGGCAAGTAGAGTAGGTGGACTCAAACTTCCTTTGTTCAGAGTATGATAATGGGAGTGATCGGGCAGCATATGAAACTGACTGAGGGGAAAGGGATCATAGCTGTATGGGATCTGGGAAGGGTGACTGGTCCGAGGGAGAGTCAAGTTGGGGTAAAATGGTAGGAGACTGCAGAATACTCTGAACAAAGGCGACCTGATTGGGGGTGCTGCCGAGATGATCAATCATAGTGCAAGGAGGCACAGGAGGAGACTTCTTCATGGGTTAATGAACTAGAAGAAGTGTGTGTAAAATGGTACTGTCGTGTGGATTTTACGAGCCCAGGACAGTTCATGCTCGTGGTTGCTTTCAATTTTAAGGAGTCTGAAAGCGATAAGAAGACTCTGAAGTAATGGAATGGTACTGTCGTGTGGATTTTACGAGCCCAGGACAGTTTGTGCTCGTGGTTGCTTTCAATTTTAGAGAGTCTGAAAGCAAATAAGAAGACTCCAGGGGGTTGCTTTTTCGTATATTTAGTCTCCAAGGCCCAAAGAAGCATAAAAGGATACAATGAAGAACTCTTCTAGCCGGTGTGACTAGAGTATTCCTTTTTCGTAATTAGTCTACTAGGTCCGGAAAAGGGTTAAACTTATACCAGATAGACGCCCTTTCAGGTACTTTAACGAGCATGAAAGGAAGCAAGATTGCTCGACGATCTTTTCATTGTTTTAGGAGTCAGAAAAGAGCTTAACAGAAACTCCCTAAGTGCCTTTTTCGTAAAGGAGTTGTCCGGCCCGAAAAAGGGATAAAATTATATCGAACAAAAGGAACGGCAGGCAAGGAGGAAGTGTTCAATCAAGGAGCATGTATGATGACCAAGAACAAGGGTGGGGGGGAACACTGGTGGGTCTCCTTGCGGGGTGAATGAAATGGTGGCAAAATAACGAAACATTTGCAGTATGACAGGAGTGAATGGCTCATGTAAAAGTGTGGAACAATCCGATGGCGGCCGATGTGGCACGCAAACCGAGGCAGCAAGGTGTCGGGACACAATGTTGAAATTGTACCAGGTGAGAGCGAGAAATGGTCTCAAGCATCATCATGAGCTCGGAAAAATGAATCCGACGATATAAAGGATGTCAAAAATGGGTAACGGCCGATGTGGCACGCACACCGAGGCGATGAGGGCATTTTGGAAAAATACCCGAAAAATCAGGGAGTGAGAGCGAGAAATGATCTCAAGCATCATCACCAGCTCGAAAAAATGAATCCGATGATATAAAATATGTGAAAAACGGAGAACGGCCGATGTGGCACACAAATCGAGGCGACTAGTGGCGTCTGAAAAATGGGCAAAAAATGACGGGTAAAAAATAATGCAACGAGGTCACCATCATGACGATCTCGTCGTGCTGATTCCAGTGGTGGAAATGGTTCGAAAAATGGACTCCGTATGGGGTCAGAATGGCCAAAACAAGAAAAAGTCAACTGACTATAAATAGTGGTGGGTCCAACATGACATGTGTCATTTGTACTTGTTTGACTTTGACTTGTGATCAGAGTGGACAAGAGCTTAGGTGGCATTTCTGGATGATCCGACCGGCCAATTTCAGATCCGGGAGATACAGGTATTCCGTCAAACTCATACCTGCATGTTTTTTAGGGTTGGGGGTTGGGTAGTGGGTCCCAGGGCTGATTTGTACGATCCACGTGGGGTGGACCGCGGGTTAGGGGGTCGAAGCCGCGGTTGGCAACCGTGTGTTTCGGGGTGAACCACGCGGTTGGCGACCGCGTGTTTCCTGGATGGACACGTGGTCTAGTACCGCGAGTTCCAAGGAGGAACACGCGGTTCCGAACCGCGGGGTTAGGCCTGACAGGCACGGTTAAGCACCGTGACTATAGGCCGGACAGCCGGGGTTGGAAACCGCGGCAGGAAGCCCGAAAGCCGCAGTTTTGGGCCGAGCTATTAGGGTCTTCCGGGAGAGGGAAAAGGACTTATTTATGGGACATCAGTCTAATGAGTTGACTTTGTGTGATTGACAGGATGCCGCAGGTTCTATGGAGAGAGCGGGAGATTCCCGACGAGATCATGGCCGTCATCCGAGAGGATGACAATGTACGGTCGGTACTGGGGCTATTTGGACTTCTAAAGTTCGCCCAGATACCCATGATAAGGTCAGCAGCGTTGCTGCTGAACCGACTGATTAGTTTCTGGGAGCCAAACATACAGGCTTTCCGAGTACAGGGTGAGAGGGTGGACCTCACCTTGACTGATGTATACTTTTTGATGGGGTTTCCCTGCCTGGGCAGGGTGGCAGACACACAGCCGCGGGTCGCCGCGGACGCAGACATGGAGGACATGCTAGAGAGATACTGTAGGCCCGAGGCGAGGGTGCATAGGAATGCACTCTTGGTGAGGGATCTAGAGGAGCCATCAGTGCAGGCCTTGGCGGCATGTGTGGTGCGAGTACTGGGGTCTCAGTCACCTGAGAAGGTGTCTGGGGGTCAGATGCAGATGATAGAGCGCGTACTGGATGGGGTGTACTACGCGTGGGGCCAGATGTTCCTGACTTGCGTTCAGCGGTAGCTGACAGCAGCGAAGGAGGTTGGCAAGGGTTTTTGTTATGGTTCATTCTTGTGTGCCTTCTTTATGGAGAAGGTACCCACACTGCGGCCGCGGGTGCCGATTAGAGCAGGAGGTTTGAGGGAGCCGCGGATGGTGCGGTGGGGCGAGATGATGCGCCGCCATGGGCAGATATTTCACGCAGGAGTTGTACCTGCAGTGGCTCCAGATACCATTAACACTGGACGACTTCCCGTATCGGGACATGGACTTCACGGGAGATCCGTAGGCACCACGAGCGCCAGGACAGGCATGGGGTCCCGACGGTACGTATGTGTTTTTGCTTGCATGCTATGTATGTCAAGTTTTATTTATATGATAGTAGATTGATATACTGTGACTGACATATGGGTGATCTTGCAGATGTGGGCCCGAGGCCGCCTCCAGGACATGTGGCACGGAGGGGTATTGTGGCCGTCCCAGCTCTGCCTGGGCGAGGTGAGGTCCATCGCCGTGATGCGGAGGGGACACTGGAGTCGGTGTGGGAACTACTAGATCGGTTGTTGATAGGGGTGACCGACGAGGGATGGCGAGATGTCGATCCTGATGTAGTTCAGGATTGCATGAGGGCACCCCGAGAGTTCAGATCCATCGCGATCCGGGTGGCGATCTTGGTGGACCGGGCACGGGCACAAGAGACCATAGGAGATGAGGACTTGCCGGAGGAGGAGCGAGGGGAGGACTCAGAGGCAGCCGGTGTAGGCAGTGATGCAGGATACGACTCCCATTAGGGAGTGCAGGGGACTCCCCCCGAGTTTTGTAGCTACGGCATGTATGTTGATGAGGCTGTTAGGGATGTATAGCCATTTTTTGTATAGCTGAGTACAGGGGTACTCAGGACATGTATAGCACTGAACATGTATATTTTTTGATATATATATATATGCACGTGGATGCACCTTTTTGTATGATGTTGTTTTATTTGTACGCACGTGGATGCGCTTTATGAGTTGTGATATGTTTGCATTGCACGTGGATGCAAGTAGGTTAGGACGTTAGGCACGTGGATGCCCCTTGTGTATTTTATGTGATGCGACATGATATATGTAGATTTAGGCATGTGGGTGCCCCTATGGATATGAATGTGGTGTATGTACATGGATGCAAATGCGGATGCGATGCAATCTTTTTGGGTTTTTTATTATTATATATTTTTATGAGATGTTATAGGATGATGATGCCTGATGTTACATGGTGTGGTTGATATGCCAACCTAGGATTTTGTTGGCCATTTGGTCTGCGACACTATTTTGGGCTCTGGGGACGTGTGAATGTTATGGATTCAAACTGTCGACTGAGTTGTTTTGCGCGCAGGAATTTTCTAAAAAGGAAGGGATCACACACCTGGTAGCAGTTGTTGAGCTGGGAGACAAGTAGCTGGGAGTCGAGGAACACATGAAGGTGACATATGCCCATATGGAGGGCGGCAGTTAAGAGACCGGTCACAACATCATACTCGGCCTGGTTATTGGTAGCAGCGCCTATACATATTCCGTCAAGGTGAATCATCTTGTTGGAAGGGGAGTGCAAGACCCATGCTGCAGAAGCCAGGTTGGGAGACCAGCGGCTTGCGCCGTCAGCAAAGCCAGTGTAACAAGGTGGAAGGTGGTCCATCTGTGATCATGCAAAAAGGATGAATGTAAGATGATGGTAAAAAATGGGAAAAACAAAAAGAGAGCAAACTGTACAATACGGACCAACGAAGTCGCGGTGTCATTTATGGGTAAAAACGCTTAAGATACAACCCATTATGGGGGTTGCGCAAAGGTTGGCCTTCGGAGTCAGCTAAGATGTATGCCCCCTTGCTGAGGCAGGTCTGCACGATGTAAGGGCCTTGCCACATGGATTCAAACTTCCCTTTCCCAGTCTTGTCATGGGCTTGGTCATAGGCGAGGACGAGGTCCCCTTCATGGAAAGTTCGAGGGTGAACATGTTTGTCATAACCGGCATTGGAGCGGTTCTTGGCAGCTTCGATGTTCTGAAGAGTAGCACGACGGTCTTCATCAGCTTGTTCAAGTGTCAGCAAACGCTACTCGAGGGGGGAAGTGAAGATATCACGGAACTCGTGGAAGAGTTGTTTGTAGTCCTTAATCTCCTGCTCGGTGCAGGAGGCTCCTAAAGTGATGAGTTCAAGGGTCTCAATCGTAGCTTTACCAGCTGAGAGCTTTGAGGGCTGAATGGGACGCTGTTTTTGACAAACGAGGGGTACATCAGGCCATGTGTTAATGTGGTGCTCTATAATGGCGGGGTCAAGACCGGGAATTTCGGTATAGGACCAGGCAAAGACATCACAGAATTCTCTAAAAAGGGTTTGGTAGTCTTCAATCTCTTGCTTACTGCAGAAGGCTCCTAAAGTGATGAGTTCAGGGGAACGTCCTGGGGCAACGATATCAACTTGGATGACGGGTGAGATGTTGGCCATGTTACCCTCCTCGAAGGCGTCAGGAGCAGGAATAGGGTCCTTGAACCAGTCGACCTGAGTGGGAAGGAAGTCTTTGGATTCAACCGCAAATTGGGTAGCGGTGCTAGAGGAAGATGCTTCAAGGATGAAGTAGGAACGATGATGCATATCATCCCCGGGATAATCCGGGGCGGTAAGGGCCTCAAGAATCTCCTCATCGGTACCGAAAGTTTGCGTCGTCAAATCGGTTGACGAAGGAGTAGTGGTGGAAGAGATCATATAAATGGTGTTAACCTCTCCTGAAGGTGAAGAGTCTAGGGGGTAGATCTCCTCAATGGTAGGTGGTGCCGTTTCAAGATCTAGATTGTTCATCTCATAGAGAGCCGCTCTGTAATCGGGTAGATCGGGACAATGATGTGAGTAATGCCCGTAAACACCGCATATGGCACAGGGGTGGTTGGTACGCAGGGATTTGTCTTTAGGCTTGGGAGTGGGGTTGAGTTTGACAGTTGGGATGTTGGGGTCGTCGTCGAGCATCTGCATGTGCTTCTGTAATGCTGGTAACTGTGGACACTGATGAGTCGCATGGACTAACGCGTCGCACAATGAGCATTTGGGAGGAGCACGAAATACTGGGGGGTTTTTGACTGTCTTGGGAGGTGGTACAGCAGTGTAAGGTTGTGGACCTCTGCCCCCAGTGGGTTTGGGAGTAGGAGGGGGAGTCGTGGAGGACAAAGGGGTAGAGACACCGGGAGGTGGCTGGGTGGTAGTAGCCATGGGTTGCACTGGTTGGAGGACGACGTCCGGTGTCGGCGGGCGAACGGGAGGCGAAAGATACCATACGGGTAATCCCAAAGTTAACCCAGGGAGGCTAAGGGTAGCCATGACCGGGGCGCTTACTACTCCTGACGGAGGGACTAAGAAGGGGATCGTATGGATAGATGTAACACCAATGTGGCTAGGTACCAATGGTGGTTTAGGCAACAAGGGTGGTTGATTATTAGGTGGTTGGTTATCGTGGGACAAGGTACATTAGTCAGACACGTCCGTGGGGGCTGATGGAGACGGAATAGATTGGAAGGTGGAGGTCATCGGCGCGTCTGCGTAGACTCCAGGCCCCGTAGAGGAAACAAACGAGGTGGTGGCATGAGAAACAGGTTGTTCAACCATGGGGAGAACATTTTCAGGTGCCGCAGGAGCACTGGGATCATAGTAGGTGAGCTGGTCAACCTCGACCACGCGTCCCTCATGGGGGAACATCATGGTGCGAAAAACGGAAGAGGCAACCGCCCTCATGGCATACATGTAACTGCGGCCAAGTAAAAGGTTATAATCCAATTGGGCATTGATTACCTCGATGTCGATAAGGACAGTTTTACCACCTAACTGGACGGGGACATTGGCTAGGAGGCCTTGGGGCTGAGCCGAACGACCGTCGTAGGCACGTAATGCAGTGGTGGACTGCTGGAGAGTGGGGTATCCCAACTTCTGCCACACGAATGTAGACATAACGCATGTGGAGGCACCTTCATCGATGATGCATCGATGGATGACAAGATTCCGAATGGAAACAGAAACTTGGAATGCTAGGGTGGAAGGCAGGCGAGGTTCAGACTGGTCTAAATCAAATGCCATCAAATTCGAATCATTTGGATCAATCCCCCCAATGGCGGAGAGTAAAGTATTGCGCTGGGAAGGGCAGTTCTTCAAGACTTCTAACGCAGACATGGCTACGGGAGATTGGGCTAGGTCGTCTACAATGTTGTAGTTTGACGCAGCACGTGCATTGTGGTTATTGTTGATACGGAGAAGTGGGAAACGAGGGGCTTTGGGAGCGCCATCTAGTGGAGGTGGAGGAATACGTAACGCTTGATCGGTAGGATGAGTGTTAGTAGGTTTATCAGTGGGAGATGCTTCAGTGGTGGAGCCATATTGGTTCCGACGGGTCTGAAGGTTGACGTCAGCGGATGACATCATCAACAAGTGGTGAGTTCCCGAGTCAAACATGGGTTGATCAGGAGCGGCATATGTGATCTGTTGTTGTTGGGGTTGCGCGTTAGCTTGAGGGGCCATCGGCTGAGTGTTCACCACGCCTTGGGTTGGTAAGGGGTTTTGCAGCACCAAAGGTGGCTGCTAAGGTTGAGGGGGGTTAGGTGGCGCCTGAGGAGCCGCATGCCCTTGGCGGTGGGCATCGTCAACCCAGAGCTGCCGAGCTCGCTCTAAGTGTGGGAAAGCATGCGTGTAGTGTCCATAGACCCCGCAAATAGAACAAGGGTGGTTTGTTTGCAAATTGGGGATTTTAGCCTGCTTGGGCAGACGATCAAGGTTTTGATTAGCGGGGGCTGCATTGTTGTTGTCTGGGGGATTAGCTGGTTGACCAGCTTGGTCTGCAGGTTGGTTGTTCCCACGATTACGGCCTTTGCCGCGGTTCTGTTGGCCCTGGTTGCGTTGGTTGTTCTGGTTTTGCTGCGGGTTTTGTTGGGCGTAAACTTGCCCTTGGGCAGCCGGTGGGTTCTGAGGTTGCACAGGTGCGGGAGCAGGCTGCGGGGGATGGTATGCAGGTTGAGGTTGAGCAGGTGCAGCAACTTGAGGGGGTTGCTAATATGGCTGCGGAGCAGGTTGTGGATTTGCCGTAGGGGCTACCTGTGGCGGATAATAAGCAGGTTGGGCCTGTGAAGGCGCAGGAGCTGGGGTAGCCTGCTGATGGTAGTAAGGCTGAGGTGCGACTGGGGGGGCATAAGCGGGAGTCGCATGACCGAAGCACTGAGGAGGACATGAGGGTCCATGGTGATGGTGATGTGCCATGGGAGCATATGAGTTGGTTGATCCAGACTGTGAGGTAGCCCGTGAAAGGTCGGGGCCAGGGGAATGGCGTGCAATGGAAAATGGTTGAGGATGCGAAGAAACACGGCCAATGATACCGTCTGCAGCGTGGGATTCCCCCGGCGCATCGTGCTGGGAGGACTCGCCGCGAGGGGCGTCAGGTATAATGGTATAAAGGTAACCCGACTGGGCGTAAATGAGGTCGAACTGTTGGGCCTTAAGGATGGCCTCTTCTTCAGACTGGGGTCTTTCTAATGCCACATCCTTAGCAATGACAGGTAGAAGGGATTTGAGGAACCAATCTAGGAAGATACGGTCGTCTAGTTTGATCTTGCATAAGCTACGGTGTCGACGCCACTCATGGATGTGGTCCGTGATGTGGGTAGCCGTGTTTTGTCTACAAGATAGAAGGATCTCAATGCCCGCGTCATAGCGGACAGGCAACTGGAAGAAATGTAGGAAGGTCGAGGCAAGGGAAGCAAAGGTGGCATGGGTCCCATGGGGTTGCTCGATATACCACTTGGCTGCAGAGCCAGTGAAGGTGCGCTGTAAGATACGGAGGCGAACAGAGTCGTCCACTATGGAGTTAGAGGAACACCATAGGTGGAAAGACATGATATGGTTTTGTGGGTCCTCACCGGCCTTGCCCTCGAACTTAGGGATGTCAGAGGGGAGCTTGGTAGGCATATGAGGCCACGCAGGGTCGTGTCGGATAGGGTCGTTGGTCAGTCTGGCTAGGTCAGGTAGGTTGAGGCTAGCCATGAATGGAAAACTGGAAGAAGTATGTGACACAGTAGTGGGTTGGACCAAGTTGGGGCCAATGCCCCCAAGTGGAGGGGTAGGATTTGGGATGGTCCCCCCAAGTGGGGGAACTAAGGTGGTGGAGGATGGTCCAGCACCACCATGGGTAGTGTGATCCACTGATGTAGTGGGGATAGGGATTCCCGCTTCGGGAATAGGTACCGTGAGGGGAACGGTATATGGGGGTCCCATGGAGGGCATACCCAAAACAGGTGTAGTAACTGGTGTAGTGGTGGATGTGCCACCAATGGTTCCTATAACAAAAGGAGTGGAAGTCGTGCCAGCCATGTGGCCAGTAGGGGCAGTGTAAATAGGGTTCTCAGACTCTTCGTCAGAATCAGAGGTAAAGTAAGGAGCGTTAATATCTGGTGACGGAGTCCTATGTCGCTGACGAGTGGAGTCAAGTGACAAGGATCTAGATCTGTGATGAGTGGTATCAACGGATGATGATCAGAATCTATGACGTGTGGTGTCAAGTGGACCGTGCTGTGGGTGCTCGCCCCTGAGGCGCCGAGAATGTCTCGGGGACTCAATGGTGACAGATGGTGTGAAATCTCTGTGGGTTGAGGTGAGTAGAAAAACAGCTCAAAAATCCTAATGCAACCGAGTGTGCAGAAGGAGAGCTCAAAAACAAGGCACTCAGGCCAACAACCAACTCAAAACACTCACTGCAACAGCTGTTCTACAATAGGTGGAGTAACAACAAAGATGGTCAGAATACCAACAAGCAGCAGGTTTCCTAAAAATGAAAAAAAATGGTGGACTCACTAGACCAAAGGGAGGTAAAGGAGCATGCAAACACCTAACTAAAAAGTATTCTGACTCAACTAAACATATCCTCTGCAAGGTGATGAAATCCAAGTCAGACAATATGAGTAGGAAATCCAAGTGGCTATGATATCCCCCTACCGGGAGGGATACCGGGTAGTCAATCCTAGAAGAATGGCAACTAAGATACCCCGTTCATGACACGTCCAGAAAGGTGAATCTGCCGTTTAGTCCGTTTACCGCAATACCCCTATACAGGGATATCCCGCGAACCGCGAAAGGTAGCCCTTCAGTTACTGAATGGAGTGCGGTATTCCACTCAGGCCTTTGGAACCAGTCTCCCGACTTCAACCCTCCTAAGGGAGAGGCCCTCTGATAAACTGGTCGTGACCGTGCCAAAAAGTACTAGGGGATTTTGGTTCCCTATTTGGACAACAACTATGTCTCAAGTGTAAGTGACCGAGGGGTGTTATTGGAAGCCTATCCCCCCGACCCTAGCTAACTACAAAGATTCTTTTGTGTTCCCCAAGTGGGGTTAGAATGTTGGTTTAGTTAGGTACTTTTTAAGGCTCACTTGAATTATGTGACAGAGTGTGTGCTTGTGAGGTGATGAACCCAAAATAGAAGTGCCACAAGGGGGGCAACTTCCAACTGTTAATAATACTGAAATTGAAACTTTAACTTGCAAAATTTTCTGATTTAAAAATACTGAAATTTTAAAAGATTTCTGTAAAGGGAATAGAAATTATGTTGCAGAAAGGCTGTAGGGAAGTGAGGCTGCAAGTAGGACAGGTGGCTGTTCAGATGCAGAAAATATTGCAGCAAAAGGGGCTGGGCTCAAAACAGGAAAAATGCAGAAATCAGACCGCGGGTCTGTGGCGAATCAGAACAGGAAGACCGCGGGTTTGAGGGAAACAGATGCGGTCATGTCGTGGCTTTTGGGCCAACAGACGCAGTCGGGACGCAGGAAATAGGGAAAAAGACGCAGTCGGGTCATGGCAAAAAGGCTAACAGACGCAGTCGGGACGCGGGAAAGAGGCTGAAAGCCGATGTCGGGACGCAGGAAAATGGCCGACATGCGCAGTTAGATCGCAGTAAACAGGCTGATTAGCCGCGGTCGGATCGCAGGTAACAGACTTGAATCCGCCGGCAGGGCATCGGAAACCGTCTGAGAGCCGCGGTCGGGTCGCAGGTAAAGGCCTGAAAGACGCGGTCAGGACGCGACTGCAGAGGGAAAAAACGCGATGTAAGGCGGCCGAAAGGGAAAAATTTTTAAACGGAAACCAGAAATTCAAAATCTAGGGGAGTCGCCAAAGCTGTAGCTAGGGTTTTACCCCTAGCTTGTGCAAATGAGCACCTACTAAGAAGAAGGGAATCCTTAGTAGCAGTTCAGTAAATGTAAATTATTAAGCTAAAACAGAAATAAAAACTAATCTAAAACACATGCATGAAAAATAAACAACAATTTGTAAACAAGGGTTTTGTATTAATATTACCTTCAATGTGAAGGTTGATGAAGCTCTTTGCAATGTCCAAGAGGGTTGCTCCAAGCTCCAATGTGCTCCTTCTCTTTCTCCAATGGTGGAAATGGGCCAAAAGGGGCTCTCAAGGTGAAAGTAGCTCAATGGTGAACTAGGGTTTCGAGAGAGATTTTGGCAGAGTAAGGGTATACTTGATTGTGGATATGGAATAAGGGATCTCCATCACCTATTTATAGTTTTTTGGTGGTGGAGTGCTGACCCATGGTTTTGGGAAACACATGGTTTAGGGCAGCTGTATAGGGTTTTTTCCTCCTTTTTCTCATTATTTTATATTTTTCTTCCCTTTTTAGGGGGTTTTTGCTATTTTTAGAGGAATTTTGGATATTTTTGGAGGAAAAATGGGTTTTTTAACCTTTTTGAGGCTATTTTAATGGTTTTGTGGCCTTTTGGAGGCTTTTTAGTGGAATTTTTTGGGTTTTTAAGGGAAATATGGTAGGAAAATGGACGAATGAGTCATATAATGTGGTAGATGAGGTAGTGAACACTTTTTGGGTGTTAACAATTACCAACTTGGATGGGAATCTTTCACCCTTGAAATTGGCTAAGGCAAGAACCTAGTCATCCACTAGCTCTCTCTCTTCACATATGCAATTGAAAATTCTAAAAATGATAAAAAGCTGTTATTCTTATTTGTTTGTGACTTTTATAAACTTATAATGTCCTCCATGGGTCGAATTCCTTCCACGAGATTCATGGAAACTCAAGTTGGGAAGAGATTCCCAAGTATGCCACTTGTCCTTCGAATTCTAGCTCTCTCCTTCTCCAAATTCGAATTGGTGTCTCGTTGGCTATCCTAACTCACTTGAGCGCCCTCTTGGAGGTTATTTTTAGCCCTGACATGTCATAAATTTCATATGTTAGACATCATGTCTAATTTGTGTCATAGGTGTCATAGCATCTTCGTCATTGTTTTCATAGAGCTAGGATATCTAGCCCAAGTGTCTCACTAGCTCCAAATTGCCTCTTCCTCTTCCATGGGAGTTATTATTCCACTCCAATTCGACCTTACATGAATTATACCAAGTATATTGACTTTATAACTCATACCAAGAACATTGGGCTTCTTATGAATTCGAAACAAGAGTAGGATGACATGTGGCATGGCAAATCTAACTTGTGTGGGTCCCACATCCTCCATGTGTCTCATGATCAATTTTCCCTTTGATTTTATTTTTTATTTATTTATTTAGCTCCTTTATTAAATATTTATGCCATTCTAATAATTAAAACATCATTTATTACCCTCATTTAAAATCCCAAAGCCTCCACCCTCAACCTAGGAAACTAGTAATTTTCCTCCTTGGCAATATTTTGACCCTTAACATCAATTTGACAAAATATCATGAATATGGTCATTGGGATTAGGCCATTGTGACCCAATTCCAAATTTGGGACATGAAAATCCATCTTCCCTTTGTTGGGATATTCTAACTAGTTGGCAGTCTATGCCATACCCGCAAGCTCAAAATGTATAAATCATTTTCTCTTGCTTTCTTTTCCTGTCTGACATGATGTGGTGGGGGTCATAATTGATGGCTTCCTTTGTTTTGAATCCCATATCTCTTACCATACACTCAATGGTTGGAATGGAATATTTACTCTTGATGATGAGTGGGCCCACAACCCATGGGAATGCAATATCTGAGGCTTTCTTATGGTCCAAAAAGTGTTCAGCTTCTACTCTTAGCTTCTACTTGATAAATTCCAGCGTAAATACTCTGGGGGTTAAAAAAGATGGCAGCACATAGGGTGAATGAGAAAACCCATAAACTCTTATTGTTGTACTATGCTCTAAGAGAAACCATTCCTCTATCTTCTTCTAAGGAGAAGGTTGCAACAATTCCTTCATTTCTGTTAACACTTTGGGAAGTTTTTTCTGAAAGAAAACATTATAAACCTTAGACATGAGGTTGTTCATGAATTTACTGTAGTCTATGAGCATGTCCTTTGTAAGCATCAGCTTAGGACGCTGCAAGTTCACTGCATTAAAGGAACGGAACATTCTCAGCAGATATGACTAGAATCTGAAGCTTCTAGTTTTGTGGAAATCCACTAGTTGAGAATGGATATTCTCAGCTAGGGAATCATCAAATTTAAGGCAGGCACACTGGATGGACTGACTAGGATCATCAGACTCAAGTGGACATGTGCTGAGGACAAACAAAAGGCTCATTAAAGGCTCAGTGACATACATGTCTGTATCTAGTCCTAGGAACTGGCTTAACATAGTTATAACACATTTGGATTCTTCAGTGAAGAGACGGATTTCAACGGGGAGGCATGGCTCTGCAATGGGACATTCAGTTGTAGGCAGGCCCTGTAAAATCTCTGCTTTGATTCGACTGTGGACTGTCTGAAATACTGAATTAGGTATTCTTCCCTGTATTCTTTGTATTTTTGGCAGAACTCATCTAGGATTGACAGGGATTTCCTAATAGTGAGGGGATTGAGTTGGCACAGGATCTTTGAACGGGATGCGTCCATAATAACACTCTCAGAGGAGGAGTAATTGGTGGCGCACCAATCGATGAACTCGGGACAGTTCAGGGTTTGGTCGACCACAAATAAATGGAAAAATGACTGGTAAACCTTATGCAGATATATATTCTGCTCCCTAATTAGCTTAAATATACCCTTTTCTATCTCAATGGGGCCATTTTTCAAAATTTTATCATAAACCTCGGCATCTTTATCCTCTAACAATGCCTCTAATTTCTGGAGCTCAAAACCTGGCGGCTCTATCTCTCCTAACTCAGCCATTAAAATAATTTTGTATGGGACAAAAGGCCTACTTGGTTACTGACAGCTAGTATGAGCTCCTAACTGAGTTTTTTGCTTCTGCACAGTGGTCGTTTATCATTTTCCAATGCAACTGAATCAAATAGTACTCAGATCCCCGTGCATTCCATTTTTATATTATTTATCCCTTTCTTATCAATCTTGCACCTCTAGTGATAAAGGGATTTTTTGGGCCGTCCATTGTGCATGATAGATCTGGTACTGTCAATCTCTTTCCATGCTTAGCCTCACAGCCTTCCACAGTTTCCATCCTTTCAACTGTTTCGTTCCTCGCACCTTCAATCTGCGAATCTAATGGTGACCGTTGATCTGGGTCTGATATGCATCTCAGCCGTCCAAAGATGCGGCCCCTACCAAGGTTCACAGATTTGAAAGTGTAAATAACCCATACATGTTAAATTTGCAAACTACACATCCACCGTCGATGCCTTTCCCCGCCAGATCTGCACTGTCGAAACATGCGGTCCCTACCAAAACTTTGCTGATTTAGAAAGTTCGTTTCTCCGCGCATTTTAAAATCATCAACAAAACGATGACCATAGATCTGTCCTTCCGCCCGTTGTTCTGATTTCCAACTCGCTCATGAGCTAGCAACATTCCATCTACGCTTAAACCCCTCCATCTTACTTTTCTAAGAGCGCTTGCGGTCATCGATCTCCATCGCCGCATATCTAGTTCGCCCATTTGTGCCCTCATATAACCTTGAGTGGGTTTTCATGGTCCATTTTCATTGCAATGTTAAAACTTAGGATTATTGATCATTTTCATTCCGAACTTAGGAATAAACGTTTAGGGCTCTTAATTGCAGCCTCTAGGTCACATGACTTAAAACTCTGTGTCCTTACTCATTATTTTCAGGGATCTAAACCCTTCCAAGCCTTCAAACCAAAACTGGTGCTAACAACGGGAAAAGGTGAATCCAAATTCCAACCCTGATACCACCCACTAGAAGGATCCACCCAGGAGAATGGAATGCGAGTTTCAACATTGATCCATTTCTATTGAGAAATATTGTACATTGTATTACATTTTTTTAGAGTAGAACATTTTTCTAGATAGAGATGCTTCCGAGAGCCTATCACAGAAACTAGATCCGAAGCAACTTACAAATTATATGGTTTTCTTAACTGTGAATTAATTAATAATTCTTATATGGATGATGAAGAGTATGTGATTTGAGAGCGAGAGAAATAACATTGAAGTTGTTGGGTATCTTGGAAAGGTATCACGTGAAGCTTCACATCAGGCGTAAGTGCATGCAGGACCATGGTACGGTGGCAATTCCAGGAGAAGATCCACGGACACTTTTTTTATGGGTCTCTTCCACCTTTTGTGCATCTCTATCAATGTCGCTATCAATTCAACGACCTCCTTTACCCTGTATGTATTGGTGTTTGAAATTTGTGTTCTCCAGCCCATTCCTCAGTCGCTGCAAAGTCATATCAATTAAATACAATATCGTAAAAACACCATGCATTTACAGTGCAATGTCCACGTCATGATTTTACGTTGTCTTCAAAGTAATTGCTGGAAAACTGACAAATTGACCCGGCACCTCATGTTGTGGATAACTTCAACTTCACATATTAAACAATTTCGAATATGTCAACAACCTTGAAATTATTTGATATGTTCATGTGAAGCTTCGATTTTAATATTCTCTTTTTCCTTACACTTATATTACTAGAAATTTCCCGATGAGGCGCAAAGGAACTCCTAAAAAAAAATTGGGAAGTAAACTAGATTTCATGAATTCAAAAAGAGAATAGTAAATGAAGTTCCATGAAGAGTATTTTGTGTGGTTTCCTTTGAGTGGTATAAGGATGGTTCAATTAATGTGGAATTTCAGACTCTAGAAAATATCCTCTTTGTTATCTGGGCCCTTATGTGGAAGTTATATCTCATTTTGACTTAGAGGATCAATGGTTCCTTTTTAATTGGCAAGTTTGTAGTTGTGATATATCCATCTCCATATATATGTCAAAGCTTAAAATATGTGAAAAATTCAAATATGTCGTCGAAGTTAAGTGAACTATCCATGAGTTCCAACAAAATATGATATGTTTCACAGATATGATACAAACCTTGCAAGAAACACTGAGTGTGTACAAGTTTCTCAGTTGATTCAGTACTGGAGCACCCAATTTTGAGTGTCAACTTGCCAAATGGCACAATTTAACCCAAAGAAAAACATACTCGAGTTGTAAATGGCTCATAAAAGTGAGTTGATGAGAAAAAATATGAGTTGCTTGAAAAAGGAAATGTGGTTGGCATGTATCAAGAGCCCATCAATCATGAACTTACCCCACATATCAAACTAAACCAAGCCCGCACAATCTGAAAATGAGGCTAACAATTACAACATCAAGTTTTATGTTTCCTAGATGATGAGCCAATGCAAAAACAAGTGTTGATAATAATTTTATCAGGCCAAAACATTGCATATCTTAACCACTAGTAGTAAATTTGCACTAATGCACTAGAGAGAGAGAGAGAGAGCATTGGTGCACTAGAGAGAGATCCATGGCACATTCATAAGAGATGATCCAAAACCCTAGTTATGTAAATTGTCAGTGATTGTCACTAGTTAAATTATTTAGAACATGTATTGAAATAATTCCTTGGTAGAGGGTTTAAACCCTAGAAGAAACCTTAGGAAGCCTAAGTAAAGAGAAAAAAACTGTAAACCATAGATCGAAAACCCTTAGGGTAATGCCTCTAGATAGAATTATTTGGATCAGTCGTTTGATAGAGTAAGGGAGGTTGACACATGCTCTGAAACCATGTTGAGATTCAAAAGAGAGAGAAATGATTGAATGAAACCTCCAAAAATCCCTAAATATGCACAAAGAGAAGATAAATAAGCACTAGTTGCACAATAGAAAGAAATCAACATGTGCGATCTACCTTAGAAAGAAATCACCAAAGAACAATAGAACACAATGCTAGATATCATGCCCATAATGAATGAATAAATTGTATACTGAATGATGTTACAAATAAGATGTGTGTTGTGTATTTATACAAAAGTCAAGGGATATGGCTCTTTTTCCAAGAGAACCATGGGCCCACTATGTTAAATAAGCCAATATTAACAATATAGGAATATAATATAGGAGTGTTGAAGAGGTTAGATTTAAGCTATACCTAGAAACACAACATTGCACAATAATAATGATTACAACATCAACATTGGATTCAAGTAAATCTAACACCATCATCTCAACATTACTATAGCTAATTATCTTTCTTTTATAGATTTAACTTTATTATTTTCTCTTCTAGCTACAGTGATGGCTTTTTCCAAATAAGATAATATAATTTTATTAATGTCCATGAATGACCAAAATGTAGGTCAATGGGACTCAAAAGTACAATCCAATGGATACATGAGTAAGGGTTTCCAAAACAGTTTAAATGCTCTCACCTTGGTCTGGATTTCTAACCTAAAATTTGAGATGTAGATATTTTTCACGAAATCTATAGAGACCTTAGCCTTTAACTCCAATATTTGTAACTTCATAGTGTAGTCCTCAATTGTCAAGCCTTTTGGGAAGAGAAGCATGAGATGAACATCATAGGGATTTCTCCAATCACAATAAACTCTTTGAGTTAATGCATCTATAGACTCACCAAATTCCCTATAGGGGTTTTATGATTTAGAGATCTGTATTTCAAACCGCATGTGTGTGTTTCCTATCCAAATGTTGTAGGGCCACATTACTATATCATCCTATTTGTAAATGCATTACACCTTGAGATCTAACTTGATCTTGCAAAATGAAATGCACACCTCCACCTCACCTCCAAAATCCTTTTACAAGGTCATCTAGAGATTCAAAGTGGGTCTATGTGAATTTTGTGTAGACAACAATTTCAAAGGGATGTTATCTTTTTTCCATTAGGTTTTACATCATCCCTCTTCTCCTCAAATATTTTGGTATTGTGGATTAAGGTATCCAATGTTGGGTCCATGGTCCTTTTGCATAGGGTTTGCATCTCACACATTATTTCTTCTACAAATATTGCAATGCTTTTGCTCAAATTCCTCTTAGTCACACACTAATAACTTCCCCTTAGCATTTTTTTCAATGGGTTAGGGATCTATTCATGCAACAAGAGCACAAATAGATTGATTCTTTTACTCTAGTTATGCAACAAGAGAACAAATAGCTTGATTTTTGTATATTGATATCCAATAGACATGCATCCAAAATGGTATGAACATAGAAACTACAAGAGTAACTTAAACTAGCAACAAAAGGTTAATAAAATTGAGCTCAAACAACAACACAAAAAGGGTTTGGACCACTTCCACACCTAGGTGGATTGCACCTACAAATATGAATTACATGGAGGGAGAATTCTCCAATGAAACATGTTTATTTTACTAAAATGATAAGAGATATACAAATTAGAGGGAGAACATCCTACTTATACCAAAAATAGGTAGTAATCTAACTTAAATTTTAAGTTACTAATACAAGTGATTAGGCCCTAATTACATAAAAGCAGTGTTCCACCAAGTTTGTAGGAATAGGGGATAAAGGAAAGGGGATACGCATTCAGGGAATGTGTGAACACATCCCCCAAATTTTAGGAAACGCCATAGGATATGTCTAGATCTAAAAGATAGAGGACCTTGACCAAAATCCGAACTAAAGTTCAAAAATATATATAGAAAAATATGAATGATACATCTAGTTGTTAAATCTTATCATATGAAAAACAATGTATTTATGATTCGATTCAATCAAACTTGAAGGATGGAAACATGGTATAAATCTTCACATTGGCATGTAAGTTGTAAGTGTAACAATCATAATTCATCAATCACCATTGTATCTTTAATTGAATTTATAATATAATATTAAAAAATATTTATCGGTGGCTCTAATTCGTATAGTTCAATAATTGCGTCTCATTGTTGATCTCCAACAACACTCTCCCAAACAAATTCTAATGCATGCAAATGAGAATTGGTTATGGGTTGAACTTATGTGGTTTTACAAGGTGTCAATATGGTATAGGGGGATAGTCGAATTTGGATTGTTTTTTGTTTTATTTTTTATGACCTTTTCCAAAGGTTGATTGGAAACTTTTTGAGAGACAGAGTGCCCTACAGTTCCCCTTGTTATCTAATACATAGTAGCTGGAGCTACCATGATGTAGATGTCCATATTTTGCTTGTAGTTATTGCTAGTCCCGTACAAGTTGAGAATATTTTTCATCCAGTCAAGTGTTGGATTTTTTCAGAGTTTCCAGAGACTACATAGCATCCCAGTAGTGTCCAATGTCATGAATTGGCCTTGCATGACCCCATTGAGAGGACTTGGTTCAGCTATGGTTCACCTATAAGACCAAGCAACTGATATGTTCTCCCTTTCCCATGATCATTCAAAGTTGATCTTCATTACAAAGACAAGTATATGATTGAGTAGGTATTTAGGTTGCATTTGGGTATTATTATTTGTCTCTCTTACTGATATTATTAGCTTTGACTTAACGTAGTGACTGGAAATGGTGATCTTATCATGTGTTGCTATTATGAACTTGTGGAAAATGAAGGTATGATCTTGAATGCATGAAATTTTCATGTGATCACTCGTATTTCGTACCTAATGCAGACTTAGACTCGCCTTTGTTATGTGTGGAATCACTTTTCATGTCTCCATCCATACAAGATCTTCCATCCTTTGATTCAATCCCTGAATTGGGACTTTGAATTGTGATATTGAGGAGCTTTCCCCCACTTTGAATTATCTATTTTATAGACTCCATGTTGTTTTGTGTCTCGAACCTGAGTTGTATGATAAATCTTGCCAAAGACTTGATCCTTATGGGACAAAGGAACCCATCGATGTTGGGTCTTAAGCCAATGTGAGTTGGGATTCTAAATCCTTGACCTCTCTTATCGGTTAACCCCAATGTTTGGTCCTGATTGTGAATGTTTCCCGCTAGTTAACCCCATGCTTCACTTCTAGGCTAGGAGTACCCGTTGGTGTTGTGACATGAGCTAAGACTGTCTAGTTTCTCAAGTAGTGTCAGCTAGAATTGAAGAAAGTGATCGTATCATAATTACATGCATCACTATAATTTGTTATATCCAAAGAAGTGCAAGAAATCCTAATGAAATTAAATGAAAAGACCCCTGATGAAAGATGCGAATAGTTGTGATTTTCAACACATGTAAAATCGTAAGAGGGTCATGTTATGAAATTGGCCAAATAAAAGAAGATGTGCATTTATTGAAAATCTAAATGATTGCTGGCCATGTTTTTATGTAATGATTATTCCTCATGGATCTCAAGGACGTGGATGTGGGATGGAGTAAGGGACTGCTAATTCTAAGTGTCCACAGAACCTCAGAGTTATGGTTGATTGTGCACCTAGCACAATGCTTCTAGAAAATATCCCCACGGAGCCTGAATCATGCTTGGATGTGAGACATAGGACACTTGTTAGAGTTGAAGGGACACTTCTTAATCAACTTATTACATTTGTAAGACACCTCCTTTCCCTAATGTTATCTATCATGTACATGTCACTGTGGATCCCCTCTTGTCCCTTATTCTCCAAGAGATCACTGTGTTGAAGTCAAAATTAAACTCCCCTTGTCCTAGCCTTTTTTTATTCACCTCACCCATCATAACAACCTGGTTAAATTTTTAATTGAGCATATGTAAAGGGCTTCATGAAAGATCATGCATCCTAATTTAACACAAGTTATATTATTTCTATTATTTGATCGATATATCACCATTGACATGTTACTAATGTATAGATGGGATAATAATATGAATAAGAGAGTGGCTTGGACCACTTATGCATTGTAGGATCATCCAAATTCCAGTTCAGTAATCAATTTGACTATCTTTGACTTGGTCAACCTAGTTTGACCTAGTCAACGCTGGTACTGAGGAAGATATGACTACAATTGTTCGAGATTTCTTATTTGTCACCTATATGGGTTCTGTACACCATTCCATGTTTCAATTGGTCATTATTGGCAATTATCCAATTATTATGGTTTATTATTATTATTATGGCCATATTTTTACTATTGGACATGACGTTGGATTCCATATACATATTCAGATGGATTCATGAGGTTCTAGTAGTCATTATTAGTGGATTTGAGGTATCTAAATCCATTGGCGTACTCAGGTTGTTGATACGAGCAAGGGAAATGGAAATACTAGCACATTTATTCTACAACAATAAAATCAACATTTTAATTCATTAAAAAGGTGACCATGACTATTCAAGGAATTTGATTTGGTTAGTGTATCGCTTGGAAGTGATGTGGGATGACTTGATATGATGTCTAGAGGCTCTATGTACCATTCTTCATGTGTTTCTCTCAGCGATTGGATCATCACTTATTTATTTACTTGCCTAGGGATGACGTCCTCCATGAGGGTTGCACTTCACCATGGCATCTTATGATATTATTGATGTATCTTTGTTATTAGTGTATTGATGATGCTCTAGGGTGAATTGAGACCCTAGGAATCCCCCCACATCATGTGTCACATGTTATATTAATTCATTATGATGTATTTCTCCTAGCTTGGGATTTAGAGGAAAAAGTGTGCCCCCATTTATGAGCTTGATCCATGTATTAATGTAAAATTAGATCTCCACCGTTGATGATGTTCTAATCTTATCCGTTAGATGGAAATTAGTTAGAAAGTGGACACCACTCTTCTCCTATTTAAGAGAGGTGATCCCCTCATTGTAAGGGATCGCGAATTTTGGCTATTGGACTATTGATAATAAAGAGAGAACTTTCTGGAGAAATATTGTGTCTTTGTAAAATGTTGTTCTCGTGCTTGATTGTGAATCTATTCTCTTAGATGTTCTAGCTATTGGTCATGTTCCCATATATTATTTCGTAGAGAGAGTGTGTGCTTGCAGGGGGTGATTTGTCTTGGGGTGATTTTGTAGGGTTTCTCCATATATCTCCATTTGAAAGAGTTTGATAATCAGGGAGTTATTGCATTGTATCTTTGATCAATGTTATTCTCAATGATTTTCTTTGTATCACTAGTCTTTTCTCATTGTGAATCAAATATCATTCATAGTTTGTATTTGCAGGAGAGAGGGAAGATTGCTCCATTGGGCCAGGGTATTTTTTAAGGTTTAATATAGTATACTTAAGTATAGTATTCTAGGCGATTTTATTGGATTGAAAACAACATATATATATAGTTAGGTAGGAAAATATTAAATTTGAAACATACATTTTACTACTAAAACTTGTGAATTTTGGCGAATATTATGATAAAAAAACATATTTAATGTAAATATAGACGATATTAGAGACTAAAAATAACTAAATAACAAATTTAGTTTTTGAAAAAAATCCCCAAAAATAGCCAATTGGCGAAATTTTACCCCGAAAAAGTTCCATGCATTGGGAAAATCGATTTCACTTGGGATCTCATCAAATCGGTTTGAAATTGATACGATGAGGGTAGAACGTCATTGCACTTGGAATATTCAAGACATATGGGTATTATCCTCTCTGTTTTCTCTTGCTTCATATTCCATACCATTTGTCACTCTTTAAAATCAACAATAAAATCTTATAAAAATTACCGGGGTCACACTTCTTGAAATTCCAACAAATCCTTTCTGGGTATTCTTCCTTACCCCTAGACCACACTAGCCTCCGTGAGGTGTCATCATATATGTAATGTCCCCATTTTGACCCCTTTGCATTAAATCATAAATGATGTAAATATTGTAATTTAATCATGGTGAGGAGCTCAAGGCCAAGGCCCCACCATTGATTTAGCGTTTATGTATCGGCAATTAAAGAAATAGATGCCTATAGTTCTTGTGCTAGATAGGCACGATGTAAATAAGACATCATGTAGATACGAATTTTAATGAAAAAAAAAATACCCACAACTAGCTATGCTATGCAACAAAGAGATGGGGCATGATTCTACAAGGAATAGGGAGGGAAATTATTCAAACCCTTGAGCCAATGGTGTTAATCCATGTGTCAATGAGAAAACCCATAAACCACCAACTACCCATTTTGGGTTATGGACCCAATCATTTAATTCTTCCAGAAATTGGTTGAGGCAGTTAATCCCTTGGGAATGAAGAGGTATGGTAGCCAATTTCGTGTATGGGAAAGCCATCAACCTGGGAAATCGTATTTTGTCTCCTTGGGCAAGAAAACACCCACGAAATGGTGCCCAAATCCATTCTGAAGAGATAGTTTTTGCTCTCTCACGCAGTCTGAACTACTGGGTCTTTCCCTATCACGTTTTTCACCATTTTTCCTGTATTTTCCATGCCTGGGAGCTCGTTTTTGCATTGTACAGCAGCTGGGAGAGAGGGGCCATGATTTGGGACTGTTATGGAGGCCGTTTTTGCCCCAGAATGTCCATGAACATTTTTCTGAAAATGGATTTGGCTTCCCAGGGTTGTTCCCCATCTTCCAGTTTTGTTTTTGGGTTTCCCACGTTTTTCTGAAGCTAATGAAAACCCCATCTTTGGGAATCTCACTGTAAAAACGTTTTATCATGCCCAATAAGTGTGGCTCTGCTGTTATGTGCATCTCGGTTTTTGATTTGAACCTATGAGCAAGAAACTTGGACTAGTAGTGGACAGAATTGGCTTGATAAACCTAGTGGAGGGAGTAACCTCTCAAGAAGATCAAGAGGGCTTTGGCTACTTTTCTATGCACACCCTGAGAGCACTAGAAAGGAAGGTATGTCTTGAGGGACTGTGTGGCAGTGAAGAGAATACTTCCTTGTGTTGGGTGTGTAGGCATTGTGAGTGCCAAGCTAAATAGATCTGGGAGGGGTATCCATAGCTCTGTGGTTGAGCTCACTAGCTTAGCAATTCTTCCTTTCCATTTCCTAGCAACCTGATAAACCCAATTGCGGATTGGCTTGGCTCATCTTGGTGTATGCTTGGCTATGTGTGAGTCTTATGTTCCTTGATTCCTTATAGAGATCATGCCCAGCTCGGGGGGTGGCAGTTGTATCAAGAGGTTGATAATCACAACTGGCCTATGGTTGGGTGGAATGTTTTAGATGCATAGCTGGTTGCTTGGGACTACTTGTTAAGATAAGTATTCTCTTGTGATAACTTTGCAATTATTTATTTGATGAATATCTTGAATGTATGATAGAAGTGTAATTGAAATTACTTCCGCTATGTATTCCTATAATTATACATTTCCATATGTTCTTTTATATTATGAGAATGCTTATATAAAGAATTCATGGGGCTAGATGCCCAGTTTTAGTGTCACGTCCTCTCTATCATGCTGGTATGATGGAAGGGGACATTACATTTTGGTATTAGAGCTGCTGGTTGCAGCATTGGACCTCTATGGGCCAAATCCAATTATAGTCACAAGGGAAGGTCCCTCCCTAATCACCTCAGATAGCAGCATAAGGCCTAAACTGGCTAAGTTGGATAGTTTGCAGAGGTAAGATCACCTCCTGCTGAGCAGTAGTCATCACAGGAAGAAGAAAAGAAGGAACTCGGAAATTGTTTAAGTGTTTAAAATAAAATAAAATTTGTTTAAAGTCTGTTTCGAGAAGTCGCCCTGCAATTGCGGAAGGATTCCGTGAATTGTTCCGCAACGCGGAAGAGTTCGGGAAATCGTTCCAAAATTTGCGGAAGAGTTCCGCGAACCGCCCCGAAATTATGGAAGGAATTCTCTTCCGAAATTGTGGAAGGATTCCGCGAATTGTCCCGCAACGCGGAAAATTTTTCTAAGTGTTTGGCGTTGAAGGGAAATTTTCGGAAGGAATTCTCTTCCAAAATTGCAGAAGGAATTCTCTTCCGAAACTGCGGAAGGATTCCGCAAGTCATCCCGAAATTTCGGAAGAGTTCGGCGAATTGTTCTGAAATTGTGAAAGAGTTCGGCGAATCGTTTCGAAATTGCGGAAGAGTTCGACGAATCGTTCCGCAACTGCGGAAGACTTCGGCGAATCGTCCAGCAATTGTGGAAGACTTCGGTGAATCATCCCGCAATTGCAGAAGACTTTGGTGAATCATTCCGAAACTACGGAAAGATTTCTGGAATGTCTTCCGAAACTGTGGAAGGAATTCTCTTCCGAAACTGCGGAAAGAATTCCGGAATGTCTTCCGAAACTGTGGAAAGAAATTCCAAATGTCTCCGAAACTGCGGAAAGAATTCTGAAATGTCTTCCGAAACTGTGGAAAGAAATTCCAAATGTCTCCACAACTGCGGAAGCATTCAGCAAACCGCCCCGCAACTGCGGAAGAATTTGGTGAATTGCTCCGCAACTGCGGAATCATTCGACGAATTGCTCCGCAACTGCGAAAGCGTTCGGTGAATTCCTCCGCAACTGCAGAATCATTCGGCGAATTGCTCCACAACTCTGCGGAAGCATTCGGAAAATTGCTCTGCAACTGTGGAAAGATTTACTTAAACAAAAAAACAAAAAAAAATGAGGGCGCTGCCCTCGACCCGTCCTGCAGTGGCAGAAGCCGTAAGGGGGCAAGCCCCCTTGACCCCCTTTGCTTCCCCCCCCTCATATGTTGTTGTTTGTGAGAAAATTCTATGATTTGACAAATTGTCAATATAACCTTTTCCCATGTGCATGAAAGTAAGTTATGAATTCTGAGAATATAATGCAGCTAACAATTATGTAGATGAACACATTCTGCAGAATCATAGTTACATCAGGGCAGCACTCTAGATAGTATAGTTGGAAAGTTTAGGATCTTGGTTGGGCCAAGAAAATGAACATCATGGATGATGCACAGGATCCCTATGAGCCTGAGACAGATGCCATGGGGGAGAACATACATGTTGAAAATGCTAAAACATAATCTAATGGGAGAAGAAATCAAGAGACTCCTCTAGGTATTGCAGCCACCATGAGAAGCCTAAGGGTGGAGTTGCAAAGTTGCAGAGAAGATAATGAAAGGATGATTAAAGCTCAGGAATAACAAAATCACTTGAATGCAGCCATGCTGCAGAGTTTGACAGACATCCAAAGGCAAATAAACACTGGGCATCAAAGATCAAATCCAGAAAGGGGTGGGAGTAGTTCTAGAAGAAATTCCCGTAAGAGGGCCAGTAGCTCAAGAAGAGTTTCTACAGACAGAACATATACTCCGGAAATATCTTCTAATGAATCATCTGACTCTAAAGAATCGATTGAGGGTTCAAGCTCTTCATCTCGAGGAAGTAAGAGGAAGAAGCACTACTAGAACAATTCACATGGGGAATTTAAGAAGGTGAAACCTCCTACATTTGATGGAGAGATAAAGTCTGGTCAAGAAGCTGAAGCTTGGCTTCTTGGGATGAGAAAGTATTTCCAAGTCCAAGATTACTCGGGAAATATGAAGGCAAGGGTACCCATCTTCAACTTGAATGGAAGAGCATCTATATGGTGGGAACACATCAAGCAAGTGAAGAAGATCAATGAAAGGAAGATCGTGTGGAAGCAGTTCAAGAAATACTTCAAGCAGAAGTACCTTTCTGATAGGTACTATGATGATAAGATCAAAGAGTTCCATGAGCTGAGATTGGGACAATTGACCATGGAAGAATATGCAAACAAATTCTTGGAGCTGCTGAGGTATGTCAAGTACATTCGAGACGATAAGGTGAAAATTCAGCGTTTCCTAAGTGGACTGTCCCAGTCATATAAAGACAGAATTGAGTTCGATGAACCTCGAACTCTAGAGGAGGCCATAAGAAAGGCCAAGTATTGCTCTGATCAAAATAGAAGCAAACCAGAATTCCATAAGGCATGGAAGGATAAGAAAAATGAGAAGTTTGATCAAAGGAAGAAGGGGTTCAAGCCTCCTCAATTCCGGAATCAGCCAAGGCAGCCATCATAAGTTGTGACTAAGGCAACTAGGATGATGGGAGACAAGCAAAGAGATCCAAAGGAGCCAAGAGAAGCACTTCAATGTTGGGGTTGTGGAGGAGACCACATGCTTAGGAACTGTCCACATCGGAATGGGAATCCAAATCAAGTTCACAACATCCAAAGAGCTGAAACTGTGGGTCAAGTGGCAAGGACAATCCCTAGAATCTATGCAGTAGTAGAAGACCGCCAGGAAGATCATCATTCCACTGTGGTTGAAGTTGAAGGTAAGATTGCTAAGCAATCTGTTTCTATTTTGACTGATCCTGGATCTACTCACAGTTATGTCACTCCTAGAATTGTTGATATTTGTGCTTTCAAGAAATTAAAGCATGGTAAATCATGGTTAGTTCAACTAGCCACTGGAACCAAGAGAAAAGTTAGTGAAATAGTAGAGAAATGTCCATTAGAGATGGATGGGCTATTCACTTATGTAGATCTGAATATTTTGCCACTTGGTTCCTATGATATTCTCATTGAAATGGATTGGTTAGAGGCACACAGGGTTAAACTTGACTGCTACAATAAGACATTTGAATGCATGGACAAAGAAGGAAACCCGAGGGTTGTAAAAGGCATTCCAAAGGTGACTTCTGTTAGACAGGTTTCAGCCATGCAGCTGAATAAGTTCTGTAGGAAAGGATGTCAATTGTATGCAGCCCACATTTTAGAGGCAACAGAGAATGAAACTCTTAAATTGGAGGACTATCAGGTATTGCAAGAATCAGGGATGTTTTTCCTGATGAGATTCCAGGACTCCCTCCAAAGAGAGACATTGACTTTACAATTGAGCTTGTGCCAGGAGTGGCACCAGTGTCTAAGACACCCTACAGGATGAGTACACCGGAACTGCTAGAATTGAAGATGCAATTACAAGAGTTGCTGGAAAAGAAATATATTAGTCCAAGTGTGTCCCCGTGGGGAGCACCTGTTCTATTTGTGAAAAAGAAAGATGGATTATGTATTGACTACAGGCAGTTGAACAAAGTCACTGTGAAGAACAAATACCCATTGCCGCGGATTGATGTCCTTTTTGACCAAATGAGAGGAGCAAAGGTATTTTCAAAAATTGACTTGAGGTCTGGTTACCATCAAGTAAGAATCAAAGAAGAAGATATTCATAAGACAACCTTTAGAACGAGGTATGGACACTATGAGTTTGTAGTGGTACCATTCGGTCTCACCAATGCACTAGCTACATTCATGTGTCTCATGAATAATGTTTTTAGCAAGTATTTGGACAAGTTTGTTCTTGTATTCCTAGACGACATTCTCATCTATTCTAAGAATGAAGAAGAGCATGCAGAACATTTGAGAATGACAATGCAATTACTAAGAGAGCATAAGGTGTATGCAAAGTTGAGCAAATGTGACTTTTATAAAGATAGAATTCATTATTTGGGTCACATCATCTCCGACAAAGGGATATCTGTAGACCCTGAGAAGATTGAAACCATTATGAATTGGACAACTCCAAGGAATGTGACTGATGTGAGATCTTTTATGGGCCTTGCTGGTTACTACAAGAGTTTTATTGAAGGATTCTCCAAGGTTGCAAACCCGATCACTTCTTTGCAAAAGAAGGGGATAAAGTTTGAATGGTCACCAAGATGTGAGGAAAGTTTTCAACAGTTGAAGAATCTTCTTACAAGTGCACCAATTTTGAAAATTGCAGACCCAGAAAAATACTTTGTGGTATGTACCGATGCATGCAATCAAGGACTTGGAGGGGTTCTTATGCAAGACAACCACGTGATATGCTATGAGTCAAGAAAGTTGAAGGAGAATGAGAAGAACTATGCTACTCATGATATAGAACTTGCAGCCATAATACATGCTTTAAAGATGTGGAGGCATTACTTAATGGGAAGAAAATTTGAGTTAAGGACAGACCATTGTGGTCTGAAATACTTGTTTGATCAGCCAACTTTAAATGCTAGGCAAGCTAGATGGTTGGAATTTTTGTGTGAATTTGATTTTGAAATCAAACACATAAAAGGGAAAGAAAACAAGGTGGCTGATGCACTCAGCAGGAAGGTACATGAATTGTATGTGGCAGCACTTAGTACTTGCCAACCAGATTTGAGGCAGCAGATTGTTAACCATATGGTTGAAGATGAAGTGTATGAGCAGTTAAAGGGCAAATTGCAGCAGCAAAACCTCGAAAAGAAGTATGAAGGCTATCATTTGGAAGAAGGCGGACTTCTTACTTATAAGAATAGAGTCTATATTCCCAATGTGGCAGATTTGAGGAGGATTGTTATGGATGAAATCCATAAAGCTCCATCCTCTGGTCACCCAGGATATCAAAAAACAATTTCTACAGCAAGAAAATATTATTTCTATCTAGGCATGAAGAAGGACGTCGCTGAATACATTTCTAAGTACATGGAATGTCAGCAAGTGAAGAGTGAACACCAACATCCAACAGGTTTATTACTTCCAGTGCCAATTCCAGAATGGAAATGGGAAGTAATATCCATGGACTTTATTACAAGATTGCCAATGACTGGGAGACAACATGATTCCATCATGGTTGTGGTGGACAAGTTAACAAAGGAAGCACATTTTATACCGGTTAAGTCCACACATAAAGCCGATGCCATTGCAAATATTTTCATGAAGGAAATTTAAAGATTACATGGGTTACCTAAGGCAATAATTTCTGACAGGGATACCAAGTTCACTTCCAATTTTTGGAAAGGTCTCTTTGCAGATTTGGGTACACAGCTAAGCTTTAGTACCGCATACCATCCTCAAATAGATGGGAAAACAGAAAGAGTAAATCGGCTGCTTGAAGACATGCTCCGCATGTATGTAATGGACAAACAATCCAAGTGGGAGGATTATCTACACTTGGTAGAATTTGCATATAACAATGGGCAACAAGCATCGTTGGGAATGAGTCCTTATGAGGCTTTGTATGGAAGAAGGTGTAGGACACCAGTGACATGGGACAATCCAGTAAACAGAATTGTACTTGGGCCCGAATTGCTTAAGGAAATGGAACAAGAGGTTGCCAAGATCCGTCAAAATTTAAAAGTAGCCAAGGATAGACAGAAAAGCTATGCAGATAAACATAGAGTGCATAGGAAATTCAGTGTTGGGGATCATGTGTATCTTAGAGTGAGATCAAGGAAGAGTTCCTTGAAGCTTGGGAGTTGTGCCAAGCTATCACCTAGATATTGTGGGCCATTTGAAGTGCTTGAAAGAATAGGGCCAGTTGCATATAGACTTGCATTGCCTGCTAGTACTAAAGCTCATAATGTTTTTCATGTCTCTTTACTTAAGAAATATGTACATGATCCTAACCATGTGATTAATTGGGATGTGATCCAGGTGGAACCAGAAGGAGAATTCCAAACCGATCCGTTGTGCATCCTAGACAAGAAGGTAACATTGCTCCAGAACCGAGCCATCAGACAGGTAAAGGTGCAATGGAAGCACTACAGTCCCGATGAGGCTACATGGGAGCTGGAGGATGCCATGAGGGTGGCATATCCATTTTTGTTCAATTTTGATGAGCACTGAGGATAGTGGTAATGTAAGGGGAGGGGAATGTAATGTCCCCATTTTGACCCCTTTGCATTAAATCGTAAATGATGTAAATATTGTAATTTAATCATGGTGAGGAGCTCAAGGTGTCACGTCCCCTCCCATCCTACCAGATAGATGGATAGGATCGTGAGGTTAAACCGGGCATCCAGCCCCATACATTATAAAGAAACATTCAAATTAAAATGAAAATATACATATACATATGAAAGTGCAGAATGGACGTGATACTAAACTGGGCATCTAGCCCCATGAACTTATTACATAAGCATTCACACAATATAAATAGAGATATGTAGATGCATAACTATTTTTATAACACAGCGGAAGTAATATCATTTACACCTTCACCATACATTCAAATATCCATCAATTAAATAATTTCAAGAATATACAGGAAAATACTTATCTTATAACAGTAGCCCCAAGTAAGTGGCTATGCAACTGCAACGTTCCACCCAACCGTAGGCTAGTTGTGCTTATCAACCTCTTGATGCAACTGCCACCCCTGATATGGGCATGATCTCTACAAGGAATCGGGAATAGAAGACTCACACATAGCCAAGCATACACCAATATGAGCCAAGCCAATCTGCAATTGGGTTTATCAGGCTGCTAGGAGATGGAAAGGAAGAGTTGCTAAGCTAGTGAGCTCAAGCACAGAGCCAGGGATAACCTTGCAAGATCTATCTAGCTTGGAACCCACAATACCTACACACCCAGCACAAGGAAGTATTCTTTTCACTGTTGTATAGTCCCTCAAGCCATACCTTCCCTATCTAGTGCTCTTAGGGTATGCATAGAAAAGTAGCTAGCCCTCTTGATCTTCTTGAGAGGTTACTCCCTACACTAGGTTTATCAAGCCACTTCTATCCACTACCACTCCAAAACTTCAGCTCACAGGTTCAAACCAAAAACGAGATGCACTTAACAACAACCACAATTGCTGGGCATGAGGAAAACGTTTTCCACAGTGGGATGCATGAGATGGGGTTTCTTGAGCTTTAGAAAAACGTGGGTAGACTCAAAACGTATTGGCACTTGGAAAAATTCGACTGGGAGAGAAAAACCCATTCCAGAAAAATGCCCCAGGGGCAAAAATGACCACTCCCTCAGTCCCAATTCGCGTCCCTCCTTCCCCAGCTGTTGCACAATACCAAAAAAATGAATTCCTGGGCATGGAAAAACGCAGGGTTATGGTGAAAAACGTGAGGATAAATTCCAGTGAGCTCAGTCTGTGTGAGAGGAAGAATGTAATGCATGAGGAATTGCCTTAGGCAACATTTTGTGAGGATTTTCTTGCCCAGCAAGCCAAAAATACGATTTTCAGGTTGATGGCTTGCCCATGCACGAAATTGGCTGCCATACTTCTTCATTCCCAAGGCATTAACTACCTCAACCAATTTCTGGAAGGATTAAATGATTGGGTCCATAACCCAAAAATGGGTAGTTGAGAGTTCTTGGGTTTCCTTATTGACACATGGATTAAAACCATTGGCTCAAGGGTTTGAATAATTTCCCTACGTATTCCTTGTAGAACCATGCCCCATCTCTTTGTTGCATTGCATAGCTAGTTGTGGGTATTTCCATTAAAATTCGTATTTACATGATGTCTTATTTACATCGTGCCTATCTAGCACAAGAACCATAGGCATCTATTTCTTCACTTGCCGATACATAAAACGCTAAATAAATGGTGGGGCCTTGGCCTTGAGCTCCTCACCATGATTGAATTACAATATTTACATCATTTACGATTTAATGTGAAGGGGGTCAAAATGGGGATGTGACATACCCCTCCCCTTACATTAGCACTGTCCTCAGTGCTCATCAAAACTGAACAAAAATGGATATGCCACTCTCATGGCATCCTCCAGCTCCCATGTAGCCTCATCGGGACTGTAGTGCTTCCATTGCACCTTTACCTGTCCGATGGCTCGGTTCCGGAGCAGTGTCACCTTCTTTTCTATAATGCGCAATGGATCGGTTTGGAATTCTCCCTCGGGTTCCACCTGGATCACATCCCAATTTATCACACGGTTAGGATCATGTACATATTTCTTGAGCAAAGAGACATGAAAAACATTATGAGCTTTAATGCTAGCAGGCAATGCAAGTCTATATGCAACTGGCCCTATTCTTTCAAGCACTTCAAATGGCCCACAATATCTAGGTGATAGCTTGGCACAACTCCCAAGATTCAAGGAACTCTTCCTTGATCTTACTCTAAGATACACATGATCCCCCACATTGAATTCCCTATGCATTCTATGTTTATCTGCATAGCTCTTGCGTCTATCCTGGGCTGCTTTTAAATTTTGCCAGATCTTTTCAACCTCTTGTTCCATTTCCTCAAGCAATTTTGGCCCAAGTACAATTATGTTCACTGGATTGTCCCAAGTCACCGGTGTCCTACACCTTCTACCGTACAAAGCCTCATATGGACTCATTCCCAGTGATTCTTGCTGCCCATTATTATATGCAAACTCTACCAGGTGTAGATAATCCTCCCACTTGGATGGTTTGTCCATTACATACATGAGAAGCATGTCTTCAAGTACCTGATTTACTCTTTTTGTTTGCCCGTCTGTTTGAGGATGGTACGCGGTGCTAAAGTTCAACTGTGTACCCAAATCGGCAAAGAGACCTTTCCAAAAATTGGAAGTGAACTTGGTATCCCTGTCAGAAATTATTGCCTTAGGCAACCCATGTAATCTGAAAATTTCCTTCATGAAAATATCTGCAATGGCATCGGCTTTATGTGTGGACTTAACCGGTATAAAATGTGCTTCCTTTGTTAACTTGTCCACCACAACCATGATGGAATCATGTTGTTTTTTAGTCATTGGCAATCCTGTAATAAAATCCATGGAAATTATTTCCCATTTCATTTCTGGAATTGGAACTGGGTGCAATAAACCTGCTGGGTGTTGGTGTTCAACCTTCACCTGCTAACATTCCATGTACTTAGAAATGTATTCAGCGATGTCCTTCTTCATGCCTGGCCAGAAATAATATTTTCTTGCTGTAGCAATTGTTTTCTGATATCCTGGGTGACCACAGTATGGAGCTTTATGGATTTCATCCATAACAATCCTCCTCAAATATGCCACATTTGGAATATAGACTCTATTCTTATAGGTAAGAAGTCCGTCTTCCTCCAAATGATAACCCTCATACTTCTTTTCTAGCTTTTGCTGCTGCAATTTGTCCTTTATCTGCTCATACACTTCATCCTCAACCATATGGTTAACAATCTGCTACTTCAAATCTGGTTGGCAAGTACTAAGTGCTGCCACATACATTTCATGTACCTTCCTGCTGAGTGCATCAGCCACCTTGTTTTCCTTCCCTTTTATGTGTTTGATTTCAAAATCAAATTCACACAAAAATTCCAACCATCTAGCTTGCCTAGCATTTAAAGTTGGCTGATCAAATAAGTATTTCAAACCACAATGGTCTGTCCTTAACTCAAATTTTCTTCCCATTAAGTAATGCCTCCACATCTTTAACGCATGTACGATGGCTGCAAGTTCTATATCATGAGTAGCATAGTTCTTCTCATGCTCCTTCAACTTTCTTGACTCATAGCATATCACGTGGTTGTCTTGCATAAGAACTCCTCCAAGTCCTTGATTGCATGCATCGGTACACACCACAAAGTATTTTTTCGGGTCTGCAATCTTCAAAATTGGTGCACTTGTAAGAAGATTCTTCAACCGTTGAAAACTTTCCTCACATCTTGGTGACCATTCAAACTTTATCCCCTTCTTTTGCAAAGAAGTGATCGGGTTTTCAACCTTAGGGAATCCCTCGATAAACCTCCTGTAGTAACCAGCAAGGCCCATAAAAGATCTCACATCAGTCACATTCCTTAGAGTTGGCCAATTCATAATGGTTTCAATCTTCTCAGGGTCTACAGATATTCCTTCGTCGGAGATTATGTGACCCAAATAATGAATTCTATCTTTATAAAAGTCACATTTGCTCAACTTTGCATACAGCTTATGCTCCCTTAGTAACTGCATTGTCATTCTCAAATGTTCTTCATGCTCTTCTTCATTCTTAGAATATATGAGAATGTCATTTAGGAACACAAGAACAAACTTGTCCAAATATTTGCTAAAAACATTATTCATGAGAGACATGAATGTAGCTGGTGCATTTGTGAGACCGAATGGTACCACTACAAACTCATAGTGTCCTGTTGGAGCCTAGGCCGCAGCTATAGTAAAGCTGCAAATTTTGAGGAAAAAACATAAGTGTTGAAGGGAAAGTGCTAATTTTGAGTAAGCACCAATTTTGGGCAGAAGCAGACAGTGCACAGTACGGCGCCAGATGGACGAGCTCAGCGCAGATTATGGGCCGGAAATCGCGGAGCTCGCGCGCACACATCAAAGAAGAGTGAAGGTGGCCGAGTAGAAAGCTCAGCTACCACAATAAATGAAGCAACAGAGTAGAGGGCTCAGCTACCCTCATTAAAGTTAAGTACAGAAGTTATGGTTGCTCTAACCAAGGAAGAGAAATGGAACAAGGCATTGAAGGCGAAGGACAAGGAGCAAAGAACGATGAAGCGGCACCCATACCCGCAAGTTGCGCCGGAAATCAGGGAGTCTGCAGGAAGCGGTGACATGACTGCAAGCGGCGCCTACAGTACACCTAGCCATGTCCACGGTTAAGGTTTTTGGGGATTACCGATGGGAAAGGCCCACAGTATTGTAAAGGTGCGACCTTCAAAGCCACCTATATATATGTATAATTGATAAGGGAGAAGGGTTGATTGTTTTCTATTGTATTGTTAGAAGACAAGAGTTAGAACTGGATAGCTGTGAAGCTAATCCCTAAGTTGCCAGACAGTCTGAGTCGACGTCTGAGTCATTGTAATCTCTGTAGAAGAAGAGAATAGATCTAAGAGAAGGGCTCCCAGCTGTGTGCGTGGATTTTCCCAGAAAGATCTAAGGCCGCAGCTATGTGCGCAGCATATTGTGTAATTTCCCTTTGAGTAATATAAGATACAGTTCTCGTGAATGTGATTTCCCCGTGGAGGCGAACTACATAATTCTCGTTGTTATGATGCTGTGTTGTGTGAATGCATGTTTTAGTCCACTATCTATGTTTACATGAATGTTTCGTTGTGTTTATGAATGAGCATATAAAGCAAGTCCTTGAAGCTCCCTTAGAAGTTATTCTCGCGTACTATCGAAAGAGTCGATAAGAGCACCATCGTTGTAGCGCTTAAGGAATGCGTCACTGCACTGGGTGCGCAAGCAAAGACGATAAGTAGTGTATCGGACGCCGTGGGAAAGCGCCTCATGCGTAGGTGCGGGTATACCGCAACGCTCGGCTGGCGAGCGTGGGTTTCGGCGCTGTTGCACTAAGAAGTCTGCGGAATAGTAAGACAGTCAGCTTTGAGGAATCCTCCCGGGGGAGAGGGAGAAGATTGCAGTCTCCGCGTCGCCTCGGTTAAGGAAGCCTAATTCCTTAGCCCCCCATAGCCACTTCGGGTGAGACTTCGGGCTGCTGCACAGCTCGTTGCCGAGAGGGCCAGTGCGCCAAGGGGTTTTTGTTGTTGCACCTCATTAAAACCCGGGTCTGACCAAAAAGCAGCCAACAAATGGTTCCATTGCCTTGAGACTTATTATTACGGCGACGTGCGAGATTGATGCACAACCTAGAGAAAGAGCGAGCCAACAAATGGTTCCGTTGCCTTGAGACTTATTATTCCGGCGACGTGCGAGATTGATGCGCAACCTAGAGAAAGAGCGAGCCAACAAATGGTTCCATTGCCGACCGAAACCCTAGTATTTTGAAGACAATGTGCTACTGGAATCCTACAGCTAAAGAAATTCAAGACTGGTTTGATTCAAAGGCTAGAGAGTTCGCTGAACGAGAAAATAGAAGCTTTAGGCTTCAGACAGAAGACTGGTTGCAGAAGCATATCTATACTGACCTTCATGAAATTTTCTTTGTCACATTTGCACTTGAGTTGCATGCGTGGGTAGCCAAGTTAGCAGATACTAGACCCACTGTGCATGTTGATCAACCCATCGCTTGGACATTGATCAACCTGTCGCTTGGATGCCTGAGCTAGTTAGCATTTTGAAGCGGGTAGATAATTCTGTGTCCCGCGCAGTAGACTTTTGGTTGAACAGTCTGCTGGAAGGCTTCATCACCGAGTTTGCAGTAGATACGAGAAAGAGCTTCAGCGAAGCCGAGAGGAGCTTCTTCCAAGCACACAGGGGTAAGTTCTTAAATTCTCTGAACTTATGCATTAAAATGCTTCTGTATGAAAAAGGAAAACTATGCATAGCTTCTGATGAATAGCATAGACAAGTAATGTCCGCAGATTTTGATAGTGATCTTGAACTTATTGGTTGCACTCGTAGTGGAAAATGGTATAAAGTAGGCCTTGACCAACATTCTGTCGAGTCTAGCCCAGAAGATAGTCAAGCTCCTAGAGCGAGCCATATAGAGAGAGAAGGGAGTGCTCGTATCCCTTATCACCCCTTTACACCTCAAAATCCGGACGGGGCTCAGTATAACCCCACAGTAACACCTTCTAGTAGCCCGCACGGTACTTCTAGTACCTCAGCACCACCTTTGTTTAACCATCCTGGAGGCAGTGCTACAGCACCTCCGCATCAACCTCGTGCAAGAAGGATGGGTGATGACATGAAGCTACCAACTTTTAGAGGAACAGGGCTAGAATACCCTGAGCAGCATTGCTTCCTATGTGAAGCCATTTGGACGATTAAGCAAATTAATGATGATGTTGTTAGACTGGTTCAGTTAGCAACCACACTAAGAGAAAGAGCCTTAACCTGGTTCATGAAATACTCAGCAGCACAGAATAGGACGCTTGCTGATGTCAGAAATGCTATGATTCGAGAATTCAAGAAACCTAAATCAGAATCACAGTGCATAACCGAACTCAAAGACATAAAACAGTTACCCACAGAGTCAGTATGGGACTTTGACCAGAAGTTCAAAGCCTTGATAGATCAAGTAAGCTTTGAGTTTGCATTGCAGCAGCATAAGGAATGGTTCATTGCTGCGCTGCTTCCTCATATTAGACTTCCTCTTATGCAACAGAATCTCACTACTCAGGAACAAGCTTTGGAGATGGCTATGAAACTTGAAGCTTCAACAATTGCTGGAACAAGCAACGATGTTGTGCAGTTGCAGAATTAGCTAGCAAACTTAACCTTGCAAGTACATGATATTAAGAAGGGAAATGATGTTAAAGAAGAAATTTGGTGTACAAAATGTAGAGCGCAAGGTCATTCAAAGGATCATTGTCCTATTTTCATAGAGTATATTGCGACTGGAGCACCTAACCCTTTACCATAGGCTCAAGGGCCTTGGTGTGAAATCTGTAAAACTAGAGGCCACAGACCGCAAGAATGCCACTTGTTACAAAAATATGTACAAACTCCAAAGAATCTATATTGCAATTTCTGCAAATCAGTAGGCCATGATGAGAATAACTGCAGAGCATATGACCTTATGATAGAGAGGAAACATGATGTTTATAGAGTACAGTCAGAGGCACAAGGACCCACAGCAGGTCCGCAGTATGAACCAGCTCGGGAAGGCCGAGGAGGAAATTATAGGGGCCATGGACGCGCAGCAGGATTTGCTCGTGGAAGAGGATAGATAACTTGTTACAACTGCAGAGCTCAAGGCCATTATACAAGGGATTGTCAAAATCCTACAACCATATGCAGATACTGTAAATCTTATGATCATGTCATTGAAGAATGCCCTCAGTTGATGGCTAAGATGCAAGCAAAGACGCCACAGGTTAATCATAATATTCAGTTGATTGCAGCAGAAAAAAGAGAACCAGATCCTACGGTTAATATAGTGACGCGCAGTGGAGCAACTACTGGTGCGCCAGAGCTGAGAACTGGAAAGCAAACGATGCAATGGGTGCGCTGCACTAATATTAAACCATCTCCGCTCGACCTGCAGAATAAAAAAGAAGCATTCAAGCAAGCTCAAGAGTACTTCTCAGATCCGAGAGCTTCAAGTCCTGTCGCAATTCCGCATAATGATATCAGATCACAAGTGCTAAGACAAGACAACCTGGTACAAGAATAGGCCACTACATCTGGAAGGCCTGACGATGAGGAGGATGCACTAGGCAGTGTCCATGCTTTCCTAAGAAACTGCTTAAGGTTGTTGCGCAATGAAAAAGCAACTACAGAACTCCAACACCTATTGGATCAGTGTCAACAATCTGCGTCGATGAATACACCGCAGCGTGCTGTTCACCAAATTGGAAGTCATATTAGAACTGGAAAAGAGATGAGGCTCACAGCGCAGATTGGAGCATTTGAAATGGAAAAAGTCATTCTGGATTTAGGCTCAGAAGTTAATGTTCTCACGATGCAGTCACGGGAACAGATGGGGAGTCCTCAGCTTACAAGATATCCTATCCAGCTAAGACTTGCGAATCAGCAACGAGTTTCTCCATTGGGAAGACTACCCAATGTACCTATTGATATTGAGGGAGTAAGAAGTTCTGCAGACTTTGAAGTAATCAAGATTCTGGATGACAGTCGACCTTATCCAGCACTTTTAGGCGTAGATTGGGCATTTGATAATTTGGTTGTCATTAATTTGAAGAAAAGACAGATGACCTTTGAGGATGCCCAGATCAGGGTCATCGCACCGCTTGATCCACTTCAAGGACCACGGTATATTGAACCCATTCGAGCAGAAGAAGAAGTGCGCCACATGGAAAGTTTGTATCAGATGACTGCTAGTCATAGTGACTATGTCAATCCCACAGCGGACGACCATATCGCTGGCGATGCGATAGCTCGTGCACATCAGATTCAGAAGCAGGACTGGAAAACTGGCAGAATCGCTTACATGAGGTTTCTGCAAGGCATTGCGTCATGATGACTAAATCAATTCGATGGATTGGCACAGAATTGAATAACACTCCAATTTTTGATGGTTTAACTGAATTCAGTGAATTCATACATACATATGAACAACAAATCCCAGATGAGCAGCGCATACAAGCATTGGATGTAGCATTGCGCGCTACACCTGCAAGATGGTGGGGTGCACATAAAGAGAATATTGACACATGGCAAGACTGTCACAGACTGATACTACGCAGATTTCAGGAAACTACAGCAGAAGTGTTGCACAAATATGATGGACAGAGTGACCCCAGGTCACACGTTGAAGCATGTATTCAGTAATGGTCAGATATTCCAGAGGATGAGTGGGTTCACCTATTCATCCACACGTTGGATACAGTTCCAAGAAACTGGTACACTGAAACAGAATTGCGTAGAGGCACTATCACTTGGCCTCTTATGATGGAAATTTTTCAACTTACCTTCAGCTTTGAGTCAGAACATCCAAGTATCGATCAGGCTTTGAAGTGTATTAAAAAGAAGGTATTTGAACAATATCCTTTACCAGAATATTCTCAACCAGATTGGGCTGTCCAGATAGAACATGCCCTGGAATGCTATAATTTCACCACTGGTGAAGAGGAAGATGATCCTCGCAACATCAATATTCCTGAATCACAAGGGACGCGCAAGGTCGAAGGTCCTCATCTTGATATCCCTACCATCACACAACACATCAAGCTCAAGAAGATTAACATTGGTACAGAAGCCGAACCCAAGTTTGCTTCTATAGGAGATTATTGGGACGATGAAACTGTTAGCCACATTGCAGATTTACTGCGTGACTACCAGGATATTTTTCCCACCAAGTTTACAGAAATGAAAGGCATATTAGGAGATCTAGGAGTTATGCGCATACCTCTGAAAGCAGATGCCAAGCCAGTAAAACAGCGCCTGTACAGGTTGAACCCGCGATATAAAGAAAAGGTTAGAGAAGAAATTGATAAGATGCTCGCAGCATGTATTATTGAGCCAGTAGAGGAAAGTGATTGGATTAGTCCTATGGTGGTACAAGAGAAGAAGAAAAAAGGTGAAATAAGAATCTGCGTGGACTTGCGCAAACTCAACGATGCATCAGCACATGATCCATTCCCTACACCCTTTACAGACGAAGTGCTTGATAATGTTGGAGGACAAGAGGCTTACTCCTTCACGGATGGCTTCTCGGGATACCATCAGATCAGAATTCATCTAGAAGACCGCCATAAGACCACTTTTGCGACTGAATGGGGCTCATTCCAGTATACGGTAATGCCCTTCGGTCTTAAAAACGCTCCTGCTATCTTCTCTAGAGTCGTGGTTGCTGTTTTTAAAGAATTCATTCATAAGTTTCTAGAAGTCTATTTTGATGACTGGACTGTGTTTGGTTTACTAAAAAACCATATACGGAATCTGCGGATGATGTTAGAAAAATGTAGACAGTATCAGATTTCCCTTAACTTGAAAAAATGTATTTTTTGTGCTCCCTTTGGTATTTTGTTGGGTCATATTGTATGCAGACAAGGACTCCTAATGGATCCTGCGAAGGTTGCCATCATTGCTAACTTACCTGCACCCAACTCAGTTAAACAATTGCACACTACATTGGGACATACAGGATACTACAGGAAATTTAGCAAGGGTTATGAAAAGATAACTGCGCCTATGGAAAGGTTGCTGAAAAAGGATTCGAAATTCCAATGGACAGAAGAATGCCAACAGAGCTTGGATACACTGAAAGAAAAGATGATCACTGCGCCTATTCTAGTTTTCCCAGACTGGAGAAAACCCTTTCACGTTCATGTAGATGCGTCTTCCATAGCATTGGGGGTTGTGCTGACACAACCGGGAGAAGGAGGTATTGACCACCCCATTGCTTACTCTAGCAGAAAGCTGTCTACAGCTGAGAAGAACTACACCACTACAGAAAGAGAAGGACTAGCTATGGTGTATGCCTTACAGAAGTTCAGAAACTATCTATTGGGCGCTCATTTTAAAATGTATACTGACCATTCTGCTTTGAAATACTTCGTCAATAAGCCAGTGTTAGGGGGAAGAATTTGCAGATGGCTACTGCTCTTCCAGGAGTATGATTTTGAGGTTATTGTGAAACCAGGAAAATTGAATGCAGGACCTGACCATTTATCTAGGATAGAGTCAGGGGAGGAACCTACAAATCTGGAAGACAACCTGCCTGATGCACAACTGTTTTCTGTTCAAGCAGCCGATGAGTATTATTCCGATATTCTTGAGTTTCTCACTACCGGGCAAGCGCCAGTTGAGTTTACAATCCAGCAGAAAAAAGCAACTTGTTGTCAAAGCCACAGACTTCACTTTGATAGCCGGCCAACTTTATAAGTTGGGCCCCGATGAAGTCTTGCGCAGATGCATCTTACCGCATGAGAAGAACTCCATAATCGCAGAAGCGCACTCAGGAACAGCAGGAGGCCATTTCGCAGGAAAGCCAACTGCGCAGAAGATCTTAGCCGCAGGTCTTTGGTGGCCAACATTGCACAAGGATACCAAGGAATTCTGCAAATGTTGCGATGTGTGCCAGCGAACAGGAAAACCTTCAAGAAGAGATGAAATGCCACTAAGACCCCAGATAACACTGTGTGCTTTTGATAAATGGGCCATTGATTTTGTGGGACCTATCAACCCACCAGGAAAGAGAACCGGCACAAGATATATCATCACAGCTATTGAATACCTCACCAGATGGGCTGAGGCGAAGCCAGTTAAGAACTGCGACGCTGCCACTGCCGCGCAGTTCATTTTTGAGAACATTGTCACTAAATTTGGATGTCCACTGATTCTAATGAGTGATCAGGGCACACATTTCCTGAATGAAACTATAGAGGCCCTTACCGAGGAATTCCACGTTAGTCACCATAAGAGTACACCCTACCATCCTCAAGCTAATGGTATGGTGGAGGCATTCAATAAGATTCTCGAGAATGCCCTGATGAAAATCTGTAACCAACAAAGAGATGATTGGGACCTTAGAGTCACAGCTGTGTTATGGGCTTACAGAACCACATGCAAGAAACTAACAGGTCACACACCTTTTAGTTTAATGTATGGACAAGAAGCAGTTATTCCCATGGAATACATTGTTCCCAGCTTCAGAATTGCGCAAATGAAAGAAATGGCAGATATTGATACTATGAGTGAAAGACTCTCACAATTGCCTGCCTTAGAAGAAGACAGACTCTTAGCCGGATTCCATCAACAAGTACAGAAGGCAAGACAGAAAGCTTGGCATGACAGGCATATTAAGAATAAATTATTTCAAGAAGGAGACTTGGTACTCCTCTATGATAGCAAATTCATCAAGTTTCCAGGCAAGTTTCGTGTACATTGGTTAGGCCCTTTTCAGGTGATAAAGATAACAGAAGGAGGAGTAGTTCAGCTTGCGAAGCTTAATGGAGAATTGCTGCCCACAATGATCAACGGGAGTCGGCTCAAGCTTTACCGCGACGGCCACTCCTCCCTGTCGACTTAATTAGTTGCTAAAGAAGTGCAGATGTCCAGTGTAGTTGAAAGAGGCATCGCATTATCACAATATACACGGAAGTCGTGAGACACTTTCAGTCTCTGGCTTCCCACGCAGTTCCTTGAAGCATCCGCGCATGTCAATAAAGTCTGTGTGGAGCGACCCTATTTGCGCTCTTGCAAAAGTTTTCCACGCAGTATCAAACCGTCGCTCTTGCGGAGCTCCTTGTTGTCTAGTTGTCGGTTGAGGAGTTCTCGCCGTGGACCCCTCCATGTGCACAGTTACCTATGCTGAAGTGACCCACTGGAAAATTGAATTACGGTAGTTATGTAGCCACGTCTCAATATTAATGCAGGATAAGATCGCCATTTAATTGTATTTACTCTAACAGATTTGGTCGGATTTCCCTAAGATTTGCATTTAGATAAGGATCTGAAGGACTTGGCACATCTTTCGAAGGTTGTCAGAGCCCATCCTTCGCAATTAATGCACCGTAGAAGCGTGTGGGTATGGGGGTTGTCAACTCATGCATAGGAACCTATGGCTATTAGCCCCACTTGTCTGCATTTACTATCGCCTTTATCTATAAATACCCCGCACTCGTATATCTTCGGGTTACTTTTCTCGAAGTTGCACAGTGTCTTGTTTGAGAATCTAAGTTATTATTTTCAGAACCATGTCGTGCAGACTGCTCCCTTTGTTTCAGCATTCGTATCCTACGATGTTCCGACAATTGTTTGTTCAAGTGCTTGTTGCCTATACTAGTTCACGACGGAGAACCTGTCAACTGAAGAAATTGTTCGTCAATTTAAGCGCAGAGGCTTAGATTTCGGCATGACTACCCCGGTGACGACCTCAGCTTACACGCATCCTTGTTGGACTGATCCTAGACAATCTCCGGGCACAAGGGCGTCTCAGCCGCAGCAGCCGGATGAACCCGTTCCAGAGCCCTTGGCCACTATGGTCAATTACATTCCTCTGCGTCCAGATGATGCACCCGAGGTGCATATTCCGAAGAATGCGAAGTATCTGATTCCGTTGCCACCAATGGCGAAAGTCGTGCGACAAGAAGGGCCCCTGCTTGGATACCTTCCAATGGTTAAGTTTTTCGACTTCAACTTGGGAGACTACAGAACATATCCTCAGTTCGCGCCAGATCGCTATATGCCGATAGTCCATAATCCTGTTAGAAAAGCTGATGAATTTGTCCCAAAAGAATTTGTAGCAAATCTGGAGAGGCCTGGACTTTTGAACCTGTTGAAGCTGCCGCACTTTGGGCGTAGCAATGAAGTCAATGCAGTTGTTAAGGCACTGCTATCCTACGTTCATGGTGGCTATCTTTGGATGGGGAGGCCAATCGATTTGAATGTCGACTTGATTCATCGCATTATCGGCCTATCTAAGGTTGGTAAGGACCCCAATATTCATTTTGTTGGAAAAGATAAGGACAGAAAGTTGGCTGCACAGCTGGTGCAGAAATATAAATTGTTTTGAGGAGGCCGGGCTTATGACCTCACTATAGTGGAAGACGAAGCACTTAGATTCACAGGTAGTCTGCTCGCAGGAAGACTTCTAACAAAGTGCAGACCTAAAGAAGTCACTGGAGCTGTCGTGGAGCTTGCTATCGCAGCTGCGGAGGGAGAGCAGTATAACTGGTCTCTCTTCCTCCTCAATTCTTTCCTGGATGACTGCCAGAACGTCCAGGACACCGCTGGTCATTTGTTCCATTTTTCTTGGCTTTTAATTTTATGTGCTTTTGTTGGGTGGAAGGAGCCCCCCAACACCCAGTTCCTTCTGCGCTGCACAGGAGAGGTTGCGGGAATGCGCTATGTCAACCTCTGGGATTCTAGTAATCCCACGAAGCACAAGATGAACCGCACTGTGTTTTGTGAATATTACTATCTCCTCAAGGATACCATTCAGGAAATGCCAAGGCTGAGTGAGGAGACAGCACAAATATATGCAACCAAGTTGGTCTTCTCTGCCAACTTGCATCAAATTTACTTTCTCCCTTGCGGAATTCAGGAAGAATGGGCCGTCGGCCTTTACCGGATGACTACTGAAGATGTCAAAGAAACTGTGAAATCTTGGACGGATGAATGGAGACAGGCCGCTGAAGTCGCTGCCGCGATGCCACCCCCTGCTGTGCAAGAGAAGGATAAGGGTAAGGAAGCGACCGAGCAGAGAGATGATGAAGGTTTGCCAGAACCAGCGGCCAAGAAGCAGAAGGTGTCGCACCCCTCTGAGACCATTGCCTCGGGGATCGACCAGTACCTGAAGGAGCAATTTCGCGAGCTGCAGACCTTGCATGCTCACATCAGAAGTGCTTTGGACCTACAGTTCATGGAGTCAAAAGGTCTCGCAGGAAGAATTGCGCAGACCCATGCGCCAGCATCCACTTCGCAGGCGCTGCAGGAATTTACAAGCACCGAGCGAGTTGATGTACTTGCAGAGAGGCATACTGTCGTTCACATCCTACCTACAAGCATGACACTTATGGATCCTTTGGCCGCACTACAGGTAAGCGCAGTTGGTCCGTTGAAATAAATTTGTCCTTAATTTCGATGGAAACTTTGCAGTTAGTGCAAGAGAAGGTCTCTATTGAGCTGAGAGCTAGAGAGCTCTCCACATTCCATACAAACCAAAGACTGCAATCGCAGGAAATAGAGCTGAAGACAGGCTATAAGAACATCTATGAGAAGCTTGCACTCTACGAGGCACAAGACACTGGGATAAGAAATGTAGTTGATGAAATCGCCCAGGAGATGCCGGCCTGCGAGATTCAACCAGACCTTCCTCTGGTTGAGAAAGTTCAAATTATTGGTGGAAGGGTGAAAGCCCTAGAGCAGGAAATCGTTGCTATGGCTGAGGACCATAGAACGCAGATCGCCGAGTTGGAAGCTCGTGTTGCAGGGCATCCTACAGATGATAGGAAGGAACAATTTGAAGCACTGCGTAGAGCTTCCACACAAATGAAGTCCAGAGCAGATGAAGCCGAGAACTTGATGACACAAGCTATGGAGGCTTGGGCTGAGCTTGAGAAGCTCCCTTTCAAAGTCAGCCTTTTGGAACAAGTACAAGTAGCAGAATAGTCCCTAACTGTTCTGAGTGAAAAAGCTAAGGCCTTAGAAGGCTTAGCAAAAATGAGGAAAATGAGCGAAGTGCGCAAAGTACAACAACAGCTGTACAAGCTCAGAAATGAAGATGCTAATCTCACCAACAGCATTCAGCCATTTATGGATGAGTATGCTGAACTTGCTACCTAAGTCGAGGCAAAGATCAAAGAATTTGCTGAATCTCAACAGTTGGTTGATGGCATAACTGAAGAAGAAGCCAGTTCAGACATGGTACACACAGCTGCAGAGTGCGTCGATGAAATGGACTCCGCTATCGCGCAATGGAAGCAAACCTTTGCTGCGACGCAAGAAACGACAGAGGCGCAACTAAAGCATCCACATGCTAGTGTGAGTGGCTCAGGGACGAGCCATAAGTAAGTGTTAGGGGCCTGTTGGAGCCTAGGCCGCAGCTATAGTAAAGCTACAAATTTTGAGGAAAAAGCATAAGTGTTGAAGGGAAAGTGCTAATTTTGAGTAAGCACCAATTTTGGGCAGAAGCAGACAGTGCGCAGTACGGTGCCAGATGTACGAGCTCAGCGCAGATTACGGGCCGAAAATCGCGGAGCTCGCACGCACACGTCAAAGAAGAGTGAAGGTGGCCGAGTAGAAAGCTCAGCTACCACAATAAATGAAGCGACGGAGTAGAGGGCTCAACTACCCTCATTAAAGTTAAGTACAGAAGTTATGGTTGCTCTAACCAAGGAAGAGCAATGGACCAAGGCATTGAAGGCGAAGGACAAGGAGTAGAGAACGATGAAGCGGCGCCCTTACCCACAAGTTGCGTCGGAAATCATGGAGTCTGCAGGAAGCGACGACGTGACTGCAAGCGGTGCCTACAGTACACCTAGCCATGTCCACGGTTAGGGTTTTTGGGGATTACCGATGGGAAAGGCCCACAGTCTTGTAAAGGTACGACCTTCAAGGCCACCTATATATATGTATAATTGATAAGGGAGAAGGGTTGATTGTTTTCTATTGTGTTGTTAGAAGACAAGAGTTAGAACTGGATAGCTGTGAAGCTAATCCCTGAGTTGCTAGACAGTCTGAGTCGACGTCTGAGTCATTGTAATCTCTGTAGAAGAAGAGAATAGATCTAAGAGAAGGGCTCCCAGCTGTGTGCGTGGAGTTTCCCAGAAAGATCTAAGGCTGTAGCTGTGTGCGTAGCATATTGTGTAATTTCCCTTTGAGTAATATAAGATACAGTTCCCGTGAATGTGATTTCCCCATGGAGGCGAACTACATAATTCTCATTGTTATGATGTTGTGTTTTGTGAATGCATGTTTTAGTCCACTATCTGTGTTTACATGAATGTTTCGTTGTGTTTATGAATGAGCATATAAAGCAAGTCCTTGAAGCTCCCTTAGAAGTTATTTCCGCGTACTATCAAAAGAGTCGATAAGAGCGCCATCGCTGCAGCGCTTAAGGAATGCGTCACTGCGCTAGGTACGCAAGCAAAGACGATAAGTAGTGTATCGGACGCCGTGGGCAAGCGGCTCGCGCGTAGGTGTGGGGATACCGCGACGCTCGGCTGGCGAGCGTGGGTTTCGGCGTTGTTCCACTAAGAAGTCTGCAGAAGAGTAAGACAGTCCGCTTTGAGGAATCCTCACGGGGGAGAGGGAGAAGATTGCAGTCTCCGCGTCGCCTCGGTTAAGGAATCCTGATTCCTTAGCCCCCCATAGCCACTTCGGGTGAGACTTCGGGCTGCTGCGCAGCTTGTTGCCGAGAGGGCCAGTGCGCCAAGGGGTTTTTGTTGCTGCGCCTCATTAAAACCCGGGTCTGACCAAAAAGAAGCCAACATGTCCATACCTTGTTCTAAAGGTTGTTTTATGAATATCTTCTTCTTTAATTCTTACCTAATGGTAACCAGATCTCAAGTCAATATTTGAAAATACCTTTGCTCCTCTCATTTGGTCAAAAATGTCATCAATTCGGGGCAATGGGTATTTGTTCTTCACCATGACTTTGTTCAACTTCCTGTAGTCGATACATAACCTGAGTGTTCCATCTTTCTTTTTCACAAATAGAACAGGTGCTCCCCACGGGGACACACTTGGCCTAATATATTTCTTTTCGAGCAACTCTTGTAATTGCATTTTCAATTCTAGCAATTCCGGTGTACTCATCCTGTAGGGTGTCTTAGACACTGGTGCTACTCCTGGCACAAGTTCAATTGTAAAGTCAATGTCTCTCTTTGGAGGGAGTCCTGGAATCTCATCAGGAAAAACATCCTTGAATTCTTGCAATACACGATAGTCCTCCAATTTAAGAGCTTCATTCTCTGCTGCCTCTAAAATATGGGCTGCATACAATTGACATCCCTTCCTACAGAACTTCTTGAGCTGCATGGCTGAAATCTGTCTAACAGAAGTCACCTTTGGAATTCCTTTTACAACCCTCGGGTTTCCTTCTTTGTCCATGCATTCAAATGTCTTATTGTAGCAGTCAAGTTTAACCCTGTGTGCTTCTTACCAATCCATTCCAATGAGAATGTCATAGGAACCAAGTGGCAAAATATTCAGATCTGCATAAGTGAATAGCCCATCCATCTCTAATGGACATTTCTCTACTATTTCACTAACTTTTCTCTTGGTTCCAGTGGCTAGTTGAACTAACCATGATTTACTATGCTTTAATTTCTTAAAAGCACAAATCTCAACAATTCTAGGAGTCACATAACTGTGAGTAGATCCAGGATCAATCAAAATAGAAACAGATTGCTTAGCAATCTTACCTTCAACTTCGACCACAGTTGACTGATGATCTGCTTGGCGGTCATCTAGTGCTGCATAGATTCTAGGGATTGTCCTCGCCACTTGACCCACAGTTTCAGCTCTCTAGATGTTGTGGACTTGATTTGCATTCCCATTCCGATGTGGACAGTTCCTAAGCATGTGCTCTCCTCCACAACCCCAACATTGAAGTGGTTCTCTTAGCTCCTTTGGATCTCTTGGCTTGTCTCCCATCATCCTAGTTGGCTTAGTCACAACCTGTGATGGTTGCCTTTGCTGATTCCTGAATTGAGGAGGCTTGAACCCCTTCTTCCTTTGATCAAACTTTTCATTTTTCCTATCCTTCCATGCCTTATGGAATTCTGGTTTGCTTCTGTTTTGATCAAAGCAATACTTGGCCTTTCTTATGGCCTCCTCTAGAGTTCGAGTTTCATCAAACTCAATTCTATCTTTATATGAATGGGGCAGTCCACTTAGGAAACGCTGAATTTTCACCTTATCATCTCGAATATACCTGACATACCTCAGCAGCTCCAAGAACTTGTTTGCATATTCCTCCATGGTCGATTGTCCCAATCTCAGCTCATGGAACTCTTTGATCTTATCATCATAGTACCTATCATAGAGGTACTTCTGCTTGAAGTATTTCTTGAACTGCTTCCACACAATCTTCCTTTCATTGATCTTCTTCACTTGCCTGGTGTGTTCCCACGATATAGATGCTCTTCCATTCAAGTTGAAGATGGCTACCCTTGCCTTCATATTTCCCGAGTAGTCTTGGACTTGGAAATACTTTCTCATCCCAAGAAGCCAAGCTTCAGCTTCTTGACCAGATTTTACCTCTCTGTCAAATGTAGGAGGTTTTGCCTTCTTAAATTCCCCATGTGAATTGTTCTTGTAGTGCTTCTTCCTCTTACTCATGTGAGATGAAGAGCTTGAACCCTCAATGGATTCTTCAGAGTCAGATGACTCATTAGAAGATATTTCTGGAGTATATGTTCTGTCTATAGAAACTCTTCTTGGGCTACTGGCCCTCTTACGGGAATTTCTTCTAGAGCTACTCCCACCCCTTTCTGGATTTGATGTCTGATGCCCAGAGTTTATTTTCCTTTCGATGTCTGTTAAAATCTGCAGCATGGCTGCATTCAGTTGATTTTGTTCTTCCTGGGCTTTAATCATCCTTTCATTATCTTCCCTACAGCTTTGCAACTCCACCCTTAGGCTTCTCATTGTGGCTGCAACATCTGGAGGGGTCTCTTGATTTCTTCTCCCATTAGATTCTGTTTCAGCATTCTCAATCTGTATGTTCTCCCCCATGGCATCTGTTTCAGGCTCATAGGGATCCTGTGCATCCTCCATGATGTTGATTTCTTGGCCCAACCAAGATTCAAAAATTTCCAACTGTACTATCTAGAGTGCTACCCTGCTGTAATTGTGACTCTCTGAAATGTGTTCATCAACACAATTGTTAGCTGCATTATATTCTCAGAATTTCACAAATTACTTCATGCACGTGGGAAAAATTATGTTGACAATTTGTCAAATTAAAATCAACGACGTATGAGGGGAAAAACAAAGGGGGTCAAGGGGGCAATTGTGGAGCCATTCGGCGAAGGCTTCCGCAATTGCGGAGTCATTCGGCGAAGGCTTCCGTAGTTGCGGAGCCTTTCGGCGAATGCTCCCGCAATTGCAGAGCCATTCGGCGAATGCTCCCGCAATTGCGGAGCCATTCGGCGAATGCTCCCGTTGTGGAGCGATTCGCCGAACGGTCCCGCAATTGCGGAGCAATTCACCGAATGCTTCCGCAGTTGCAGAGCGATTTGGTGAATGCTCCCGCAGTTGTGGAGCCATTCGCGGAATGCTTCTACAGTTTCGGGAAGATTCGCGGAATGCTTCCGAAACTTCCTTTTCACGCCGACACTTAGAAAATTTTTCACTTAAATTTTTTTTTTCTCCGCTGTTTCGGAGTAGTTTGCTGAATTCTTCCGCAATTGCGGGAAGGTTCGCGGAACTCTTCCGTAATTGCGGGAAGGTTCGGCAAACTCTTCCGCAATTGCGGGAAGGTTCGTGGAACTCTTCCGCAATGGGAAGGTTCGTGGAACTCTTCCGCAATTGCGGGAATGTTCGCGGAACTCTTCCGCAACAGGAAGGTTTGTCGAACTCTTCCGCAATTGCGGGAAGGTTCGCGGAACTCTTCCGCAATGGGAAGGTTCGCCGAACTCTTCCACAATTGTGGGAAGGTTCGTGGAACTCTTCCGCAATTGCGAGAAGGTTCGCAGAACCTTTCCGCAGTTTCGGGACGACTTCCCGAAACAGACTTAAAACCAAAATTTCCAGAAACAGACTTAAAACAAAAAAATTTCCAAAACTCTTAAGAAATTTTTTGAAAACTTCCCTTGTAATTACTATCATATTTGGCCCATAGAGGTCCAATGATGCAACCAAAAGCTCTGATACCATTCTGTCACGTCCCCTCCCATCCTACCAGCTAGATGGAGAGGATCGTGAGGTTAAATCGGGCATCCAGCCCCATACATTATAAAGAAACATTCAAATTAAAATGAAAATATACATATACATATGAAAGTGCATAACGGACGTGATACTAAACTGGGCATCTAGCCCCATGAACCTATTACATAAGCACTCACACAATATAAATAGAGATATGTAGATGCATAACTATTTTTATAACACATCGGATGTAATATCATTTAGACCTTCACCATACATTTAGATATCCATCAATTAAATAATTTCAAGAATATACAAGAGAATACTTATATTATAACAGTAGCCCCAAGCAAGTGGCTATGCAACTGCAACGTTCCACCCAACCGTAGGCCAGTTGTGCTTATCAACCTCTTGATGCAACTGCCACCCCCCGAGCTGGGCATGATCTCTACAAGGAATCGGGAACAACAGACTCACACATAGCCAAGCATACACCAAGATGAGCCAATCCAATCTGCAATTGGGTTTATCAGGCTGCTAGGAGATGGAAAGGAAGAGTTGCTAAGCTAGTGAGCTCAAGCACAGAGCCAGGGATAACCTTGCAAGATCTATCAGGCTTGGCACCCACAATACCTACACACCCAACACAAGGAAGTATTCTTTTCACTGTTGTACAGTCCCTCAAGCCATACCTTCCCTATCTAATGCTCTTAGGGTATGCATAGAAAAGTAGCCAGCCCTCTTGATCTTCTTGAGAGGTTACTCCCTACACTAGGTTTATCAAGCCACTTCTGTCCACTACCACTCCAAAACTTCAGCTCACAGGTTCAAACCAAAAACGAGATGCACTTAACAACAACCACAATTGCTGGGCATGAGGAAAACGTTTTCCACAGTGGGATGCATGAGATGGGGTTTCCTGAGCTTCAGAAAAACGTGGGTAGACTCAAAACGTATTGGCACTTGGAAAAAATCGACTGGGAGAGAAAAACCCATTCCAGAAAAATGCCCCAGGGGCAAAAATGACCACTCCCTCAGTCCCAATTCGCGTCCCTCCTTCCCCAGCTGTTGCACAATACCAAAAAAACGAATTCCTGGGCATGGAAAAACGCAAGGTTATGGTGAAAAACGTGAGGATAAATTCCAGTGAGCTTAGTCTGCGTGAGAGGAAGAATGTAATGCATGAGGAATTTCCTTAGGCAGCATTTCGTGAGGGTTTTCTTGCCCAGCAATCCAAAAATACAATTTTCAGGTTGATGGCTTGCCCATGCATGAAATTGGCTGCCATACTTCTTCATTCCCAAGGCATTAACTGCCTCAACCAATTTTTGGAAGGATTAAATGATTGGGTCCATAACCCAAAAATGGGTAGTTGAGAGTTCATGGTTTTCCTTATTGACACATGGATTAAAACCATTGGCTCAAGGGTTTGAATAATTTCCCTCCCTAGTCCTTGTAGAACCATGCCCCATCTCTTTGTTGAATTGCATAGCTAGTTGTGGGTATTTCCATTAAAATTCGTATTTACAATGATGTCTTATTTACATCGTGCCTATCTAGCACAAGAACCATAGGCATCTATTTCTTCACTTGCCGATACATAAAACGCTAAATCAATGGTGGGGCCTTGGCCTTGAGCTCCTCACCATGATTGAATTACAATATTTACATCATTTACGATTTAATGTGAAGGGGGTCAAAATGGGGACGTGACACAAGGCCAAGGCCCCACCATTGATTTAGCATTTATGTATTGGCAATTAAAGAAATAGATGCCTATAGTTCTTGTGCTAGATAGGCACGATGTAAATAATACATCATGTAAATATGAATTTTAATGAAAAAAAAAAATAGCCACAACTAGCTATGATATGCAACAAAGAGATGGGGCATGATTCTACATGGAAAAGGGAGGGAAATTATTCAAACCCTTGAGCCAATGGTGCTAATCCATGTGTCAATGAGGAAACCCATAAACCACCAACTACCCATTTTGGGTTATGGACCCAATCATTTAATTCTTCCAGAAATTGGTTGAGGCAGTTAATGCCTTGGGAATGAAGAGGTATGGGGACCAATTTCGTGTATGGGCAAGCCATCAACCTGGGAAATCGTATTTTGTCTCCTTGGGCAAGAAAACACCCACGAAATGGTGCCCAAAGCCATTCTGAAGAGATAGTTTTTTCTCTCTCACGCAATCTGAACTACTGGGTCTTTCCCTATCACATTTTTCACCATTTTTCCTGCATTTTCCATGCATGGGAGCTCGTTTTTGCATTGTACAGTAGCTAGGAGAGAGGGGCCACGATTTGGGACTGTTATGGAGGCCGTTTTTGCCCCAGAATGTCCATGAACGTTTTTCTGAAAACGGATTTGGCTTCCCAGGGTTGTTCCCCATCTTCCAATTTCGTTTTTGGGTTTCCTACGTTTTTCTGAAGCTAATGAAAACCCCATCTTTGGGCATCTCACTGTAAAAACATTTTATCATGCCCAATAAGTGTGGCTCTGCTGTTATGTGCATCCTAGTTTTTTATTTGAACCTGTGAGCAAGAAACTTGGACTGGTAGTGGACAGAATTGGCTTGATAAACCTAGTGGAGGGAGTAACCTCTCAAGAAGATCAAGAGGGCTTTGGCTACTTTTCTATGCACACCCTGAGAACACTAGAAAGGAAGCTATGTTTTGAGGGAATGTGTGGCAGTGAAGAGAATACTTCCTTGTTTTGGGTGTGTAGGCATTGTGAGTGACAACCTGAATAGATCTGGGAGGGGTATCCATAGCTCTGTGGTTGAGCTCACTAGATTAGCAATTCTTCCTTTCCATTTCCTAGCAGCATGATAAACCCAATTGCGGATTGGCTTGGATCATCTTGGTGTATGCTTGGCTATGTGTGAGTCTGTTGTTCCCTGATTCCTTGTAGAGATCATGCCCAGCTCGGGGGGTGGCAGTTGTATCAAGAGGTTGATAAGCACAACTGGCCTATGGTTGGGTGGAACGTTGCAGATGCATAGCTGGTTGCTTGGGACTACTTGTTAAGATAAGTATTCTCTTGTGATAACTTTGCAATTATTTATTTGATGAATATCTTGAATGTATGATAGAAGTGTAATTGAAATTACTTCCACTGTGTATTCCTATAATTATACATTTCCATATATTCTTTTATATTATGAGAATGCTTATATAAAGAATTCATGGGGCTAGATGCCCATTTTTAGTGTCACGTCCTTTCTATCATGCTGGTATGATGGAAGGGGGCATTACATTATAGGACTCCATATTCCCTATTGATAAGGAACTATTCTGTAGGCAGTTCACCCTCCTAGGGTTTTGGCCAGTTTATTTTGTTCCGTGATTCCTCCTCTTGCTTGTAATCTTAGATATTGTCATATCTTTCCTCAAGCAATTAATCTCAAATGTTAGGAAGTTTTAATCTGCATCTAAATCATTATCTTAGGAATCCTATAATTTTTACCATTTAAATCCCCCGCGGTAGTGACTTAGCCATTTTATAATGTCCCTTCCCTAAGGGAACCATGGTCAAGCCACTAACCACTCCATTCCCATGGGTTCTAGTGAAAATTATTAAATTAATTAATAAGGGAGTAATTTTGGCCTAGTACTTTATGTAATTAATTAAATTAGCTAGGGAATAAATTATGGCTATGGTGTTTTATAATCAATTAAATTAAGAGTGATGACGTCTATGATTTTAAATATTTAATTATTTTTAATTATAATATGAGTTGGAAAATGCTAAGGGGCCCATGAGGGTGCATAAGGAGATAAGTATGGCCCTGTGGGTTGTCACTCAAAAGAGGAAACTAGAAGAAAAACAATATAAAGCAGAAAAGATGGAAAACAATAGTAAAAGAAAGAAAGCACATAAAATCATGAAAGAGGCCAAAAAGAAGGAAAGTTATGAAAATAAGGAAAGTAGAAGAAAATCATGACAAATTAGATGTTTCCAAAAGCAATAAAGTAGACTAAAGCAAAGGCAAGAAAGCAAGGAAATATTCTCATAAAGCTGCAAGTCCAAATTTATCCAAGGAGGGCGCATTGGATGAGGCAAGTGGGACACATGAAGAGTAGATTGTAAATGAAGACAAATAATATTATAAAATAATAGGAATGCACCACTCTCATATTTTTTCTTTGTTTGATTATTGCATTGAGAGAGCTCAACTTTCAAGATTTGGGAGATGTTCCCCTAGTAACTAGTTGGGAGATGTGCCCCTATTGTGCTACCATCTAGTTGAATATTCATCTAGTTCATGAGGATAATGGAATTCAAAAATTTTCATTGATTTTAATTGCAGGTCTTCTCATCAATTTTCATATCCAACACGTTCCAGACAATGTGCCAAATCTCCAATCAATTCGAGTATCTCTTCTCTCAATTATTCTCATGTAATTTTCTAGTGGTTGGTGAAGGCAATGAGAGATTGTGCCCCTAGAGACTTGGATGATTCTCCAATCAGCATATGATATGTAACCTCCTTTATTTTGAATGATAAATCAAATTCCAATGCTTCTTTTCTGTAGATTACATGTTTTTCTTTCAAGTGTATTTGAACCTATGATCTTTTCAAATCACAATTTGACTAGTTTTTATTATAGTGGCAATAAACTGATTTCTATGCAACCAATTTTCATTCTGTCAGTTGTCGTGGATTCTTGAGAAAATTTCAAATCCATACCCAGCCCCGGTTCTAATTTTTGGGAGGGTTAAAGGCTATTTGGGTTGAATTGGAAGTTAACTAGTCAAGCTGTCCACTGTTGCATGTTTTCTCCAAATTCCTTCTAAAGACCATTTAAAATCTGATTTCTATACCTGACCACTTGATGTAGTAGGGTGGGGACTATACACATAGCTTATATCAGGTTTTATTACTTCCAATGAGCACCAAAATACTCGGGTTTCCACATACGTTCTCAAGGAATGTGCATTGATAGCCTTGGCTCTCCCAAGGAAATATTCCCAAGCGTGAAGCACCCATAAATGTGCCTTTGTCAAAGTATTGGCCTTATTGTCATATTATTTGCAGCCTTAGTAGGTCCCAAGTTCCATATTGGAATAAATTGGGAGAGTCTAGTATTGTTTGGTTTTCTCCTTATGAATTCTAGCCAAACTAGCTAGCTATTGTTCCAAGTTATCCATTGTTTTTGTGTAATTTTGAAAATATTGAGTTAATGTGCCTACGATCAGATTAGGTACGATAAAGTGGTATTAAAGTATGGTCCTTTTCACTTTTTAGCAGCAAGACCAAGCTCCATTACTCAATTGAAAGTAGAGTTTCAACCATGGACTCGTTCAGTGAAAAAAAGATTCCGATTGGTATGAAGATGAAGAATCCTTTTCTGATTATGAAGAGGTCATTTACATAGATGGAGGCTTGTCCATTTTGCATGAGGATGATGAATCCTTGTGCGATACTATTTTCAAAAAGATAAAAATTCCTAATCCACTATATTTCATTATTGTTGATGGCAGATTGTGCTATGGGGGAAATCTTTTTGGACGCAACCCATCTGAGTGCCTCGAGAATACCAAACAATGAGGAAGGAGATCCAAGAGGTATTTCCTTTCTGATATTTCTGCACTTTCAAATTTGAAAGGTTGTTTCCAAATGAGGATTATTGTAGTAGCACATATCAAAGAAGAGTAAGTCATAATGTCAATAGAGTGTGCAAAGAAGCAGAGCATATGTTGCAGTAGAGTGAATAATCACCTTCACAATGCTCTACACCCAATAAGCTAGTGACTAATGGGGCATCTATAGGTTCTCATGATTTATAAATAAGGAATCCCTCATTCAAAAGGAAAACATAAAATGAGCACAATGGACTTAATAGTGTACAATTTTCCAAGGAGTCAAAAGAACAATGCGCAACACAAGACCAAGCAACAAGTTGCGAAGCTATAAACAATGTGGAAAGACGTTCCACTTCAGGACATTCAAACTTCTTTGTTGGTTATTTCAAGATCATTACAAAGGAGATTGACACTTTTCAGGGTGGTGAGACATCTTTTGGATCATATCCAAAAGAAGAACATAAATCATATTTCAAATCACCACTTGAGCTTCCAAGTGAACCAGAAGACAAGCACACATTAGTCAGGTGAACCAAAAAGTTTGGTGGAAGGAAATACCGCCATAGATCTACCACATGAAGAGGAATATGTGATGCAAAGGTATGAACACAATTTTGATTTATATATTGCTTTGTGTCATCATGAGATTGCATCGACTTCCGGGGAGGATATGGATATGGTTGAGTCCTCTAGTGGAGAGGATCAAATTTCTAGTGTTGAGGATCATTGTAGTCTGGAGGATGAATTGTTGTATGGGAGTCTACATGATCCTCATATGGTTGAAAAAATTGAGGCAGTAAGGAGCATGGAAAAAATGCCCAATTTTTTTTTAAGTGAGCAATAAATTATCTCAAGCATCATCACAGGCTCAGAATTATGAATCAAGCGATGCAAACGGTGTGGCGAACGGAGGTCATATAACCCCGAAATTGTCAAAGAAAAAAATAGGGAAAAGTGGCTATAAATAGTAAAGGGGTCCACCTCCACATGTCATTTTCACTATGCAAATTGGGAGTAGGGTGGAGGTGTCCAGAAGAGGAAATTCTGATTTCTCTCAATCTAATCGGTGGAATCGAGTTCCAAGACTTGCAGGTAAGTCTTGAAGTGATGTTTTACGCTTTTGATGCATTTTTATTTGGTTTTGGGATGCTAGGGAGGCATGTCAAGCATGGCTTGGGCACCACAACACTGGAGCGCGACTTTCGAGAGAAATCACAAGCTTCAAGCGTGGCTCTGGGCCATACAGTCATGCGGTTGGAGCACGATTGTGGACTGTACAACCATGCTCTGAAGTGCGGCATTTCTTGGGAAATGCACACTTCGAGCGCGGATGTGGGCCCCACATGTGTGCTCGAGGGGTGCACGTTTTGAGGAGAAAAGTGCACTCCAGGGCACACCTATGGGGAAAAAATGCGGGCTTTGGAACACGCCTTTTTTCCCGAGTTTGGATACGGTGATATGGAGGAGATCGTTTGATCGTTTATATGGACCTGATGTGGGTTGTGTTTTTGTGTTGACAGAATGTCGAGACTTCATTAGCAAGAGAGTGAGCTCGGGAAGTTGCGGGATGCGATCCTAGATGATGAGCATTGTCAGGACACATTGGCCCATTGTGGGCTACTGAAGTTCGCAAAGGTGTCATCAATGCATACAACAAAATTACTGCTGAACAATATGGTGGAGTTCTAGGATGCCAATATAGGGGCATTCATGATACAGGGGGAGCGATTAGAGATATCGCTCGCGGATTTGTATTTCATAATGGGGATCCTGTGGTTGGGCATGATTTATGACACCCTTCCGAGGAATCCAAGTGATGTGTCCATGAAGGAATTACTAGATCACCACTGTTATGGCACAGCGCATGTGCATGACAATGCGATTCTTGTCTGTGACATAGAGAGTCTGGAGACTCGGGCTATAGCATCACTGGTAGTGCGCATAATGGGGTCGAATTCGACCCACAAGCTCTCAGGGGGACAAATGGTGTTGGTGGAGCAGGTCTTAGCAGGTACTTATTTTGGCCGGCGTCAGTTGTATTTGACTATTGTTCGGCGCGAGCTAAACAAGGTGAGTTGTACAGTGAAGGAACTTTCCCACTAATCGAATAGTAAATACAAGTAATGTAGAAATGCCATGTAAGGCAAGTAAAGTAGAATAGATGTAATGTGATTTACAAGAATTAATGTTCGGTATTTTATACCCTAAGTGGGAAGGGAGGTGACTTTTCCAGTCACCTCTTGAGTAATTAATTAATTACCCTAATTAACCTACTTAGTATTAAATGTTAATATTTATAACATTTATATTTGTTACATTGCCTTCCCCTTAAGGGAAGCTTTTTCCTCAAAGCTGTATTGAAAACGATGTTTGAATTCCCTTGAAATGTCGTCTTGGGATCCTTTACTTTTTGTAATTGTGACACTTGATGAAATGAGACGATACGAGTTCTGGATTCCCAAGGAGAATTGTCGCATCGTATCTGCTGTGGTCCATCCCAGATCTATTTTTATCAGATCTCTGAGATCATTTTGTGGGACAGGTCATTTCAATTGTTGCTTAGTATGTCGATCTTTTCGCCTGTCAACATAATTCTTCTGTGAGTGCTCGTTTTGACCCCGTCGTTGGTCAAAATGATGATTATAATTAGGATGTCTGTAAGGTGTATGTGTTGTTTATTTTTCTTTCTTTTGAACTGCAGCAAGGACTGCCTTCACTTCCTCGATTTGATTTTTGGATGCATCTTCCTGGATTTGCGCTTCCTTGTTCTCTAGTAGATTGTTATGATTTTGAATCTTTTCGATTCTTTCATCTTGCGACATTTTGTCAATTTATAACTACTTGATTTGATTCTCTAGTTCCTGATTACGATTCTTTAGACACTGGTTTTCTTCCTGCTTTTCCATTGTTCTTCCTTCAAGGTCTTCACTGGAGTGTTCCCTCTTGCTACTTTTTTTTAATTTGTTAATCTTTGTAATCAGTGTTTTGTTATGATTCTGTAATCGGAAAATCTCTTCAGTATTGCTTGATAATACATTTTTTACTTTTGTCAGTTCCAACTTATGTGTCTTCTTATTGTCGTCATACTGCTGCTGGAGTTTTTCGTTTTGCTGTTAATGATGACATAACTCTGTTTCCTGATTTTCTAACTTTCTCTGGATGTGCTCCAACTCATTATCTTTGTCCATGATGAGTTTGTTTAAAATCTTTATTTGTTCTTCTAACTCTTCATATCGTCCATTAGTTGATTCTTCGTCTGTAGTTTGCGATAAGGGAACCATCACTAAGAAATCATGTAGCGTTATTTTTTTGTTCTCATGGAAGAAGGTGATGCACTTCTTTTTTCCATTGATGGAGAATATTCCTAGTGTTTCCAACTAGTTATAACCCAACATTATGTCGATGAGATAGCCGTCTATAGCTGCAACGGTGAATTGAGCTACAAAATGATAATCATCGATTTGTAATGGTACTTATATTTGATCTTCGTTTGACTCATTCTTCATTGATTCTTGAACTTGTACTTGATTTGCGACATCAATGTTTATAAAATTTTCCTTGTTGGATGGACAAATAGTGATGGCAATTGGAATTTCATCAAATATCCCATAAACTTTCAGCATCACCATAGGCACCTTCGTCAGGACATTGAGAAATATTTTCCCTGCTTTAATAAAATCCGCCTCTTCCATTTAGACCTTCTTCATTTTTTGTTTCTTTTCCCTTTTTGTACAAAATAATAATTGTATTTAATACAGTTATTAAATAATTATTATTATTATTTATAATAATAATAATAATAATATTATGATTGTTTTGGATGGGAGGCAAAATAGGGGTTTAAAAAATGATTTATAATTATTATCATTATATATAATAACAATATTATTATAAAAAATTGGATTGGATAAATTATAATAATAAATATTATTATTATAAATTTATATATCTAAGGTTTTGAAAAATAGAATTTTAATAAAACTAGAATAGTTTTATAAAACCATGTTCTTGTTTTCTTTAACCTTTCTTTTCTTACTTAACCTTTTTATTTTATTTTTTATTTTTATTTTTTACTCCCTTTTTTTTAATTTTTTTTTACTTTCCTCTTTTTTACTCTTTCCTGCTTCTTTTTACTTCTTTTTTATGTCTTCCTTTTTTTTTTTTTTACTTTTTTCTTCCTTTTCTTTAACTTTTCTTTTCTTTTCTTCTTTTCTTCTTTTTTTATTTGTATTTTTTTACTTTTGTCTTTTTCTTTCTTCTCTTTTGTTTTTTTACCTTTTTGGAGTTGGAGAATGGATTTTGGCCAAGGGCCACTCTATGGTCAAAAACCAATTGACGGGAGAAACTCCCAATAATAGCCAATGGTTGGATTTTGCCCAAGAAGGGGCTCTGATACCACTAAAGGAACTAAAGTTCCCACTAATAGAATAATAAATACAAGTAACGTAGAAATGCCATGCAAGGCAAGTAAAGTAGAATAGATGTAAGATGATTTACAAGAATTAATGTCGGGTATTTTATACCCTAAGTGGCAAGGGAGGTGACTTTTCAAGTCATCTCTTGAGTAATTAATTAATTACCCTAATTGACCTACTTAGTATTAAATGTTAAGATTTATGACATTTATATTTGTTATATACAGGGGGGGGTTATGTTTCCCTTCATTCATCTGCTCATTTTTCTTTCAGCGAGTGCCGACGTTGCGATCGCATAGAGCAATGCACGACGGAGGCCCCACTAAGCCGTGAATGCGACGATGGGGCGATATGATGATTGACAGTGGTGGGGGGTTAGTGGGTCAGTTTTTTACCCAGGAGTTATTCACTCAGTGGAGGTAGCTTATGTTGGTGATTGAGGACTACCCCTGTGCTAGGATGGACTACAGGGGGGATCCAGAGTTCCTGCAGCCTCCTAGTCAAGAATGGGGACCAGATGGGATGTATGTTCTTTGTTTACAGTATCATGTTGTATCTACTCGATATCATATGTGATAGATAGATTATTTTTATGACACTGAGACTAATGAGGTGTCTTTGATGTGCAGATGTGGGACCGCAACTGCCGAGAGAATACTAATCTCAGAGGGGATGAGTGGACGGGGTATACTCTCCCTTGCATGGATACCATCGACAACGGAGTGCTTCGATGACGTTGGAGACACTACGGGTTGGAATTGATCGCCTCTGAGATGGGGTGTTGGATGATGGCTAGCAGTATCTGGACCAGGGCTTGATTGACATTTTCTACAATGCTCCACATGAGTGGAGGCCAGTGATGCATAGGATAGCGATGGAGGATGAGGTGTTCAAGTCCATGGCGCGGGGTGATGCCCCGTATGATGAGGAGGAGGAGGATTCTGATTCCAAGGAGGAGGAGGAAGAAGAGGAAAATGATGAAGAGGAGGAGGAGGATGACGACGACGATGACGAGGATGACGAGGACGAGTAGGAAGTTGAGGGAACTTCCCCTAATGTGATGAGCATGGGGAATTTTTGTACTCGGCTTGTATTTTTATGATGGGGAAACTTTTGGGGCTCCTCGATGTATTGATGTTTATGTTATGCTGTGGGAACTATGACATTTTATGATGATATGTATATATACATGCATGTGGATGCAGTTTATGATGATGATGGTCTTCTTTTTGTTTTATTATTATTATTATTATGTATGCCTATATGATGGATATATGCATGTGGATGGTAGGATGATGCATTTGTATGGTTTAATTCCTACATGTTGTGATTGATGTGCCAGTCTAGAATATTATTAGCCATTTGGTATGCATCAACACTATTCTGATTTCGTGGGACATGAGTGAATGTAATGGATTCAAACTATCTGATCATTTGTTTATTGTGCCGAAAATTTCTAAAAAGGAAAGGATCCTATACCTGGTAAAAGTTGTTGAGTTTAGCGACAAGAAGACGGGAGTCAAGAAACACATGAAGGTGACTTATGCCCAGCTGGAGAGAAATGGTCAATAAACCGGTCACAGCATCGTACTTAACCTGATTATTGGTAGAAACACCGAGACACACTCCGTCGAGGTGGATCAACTCGTGTGAGAGGGAGTATAATACCCAAGCTACGGATGCAAGGTTTGGAGACCATCGACTTGCATTGTCGGCGAAACTGGCATAGAATGGTGGAACATGATCCATCTGTGGATGCAAAAAGTGGAAAACAAAAATAAGGAAAATTGTACAACACAGACTATGGGGTCCGAAAAAGTGTTAAGGGTAAAATCATTTGAGATACAACTCATTATGGGGGTTGGTCAAGGAGTGTCCCTCGGAATTGGTGAGGATATATGCCCCCTTACCGAGGCAGGTTTGGATAATGTATGGGCCTTGCCACATGGATTCAAATTTTCCTTTACTGGTCTTGTCATGAGCTTGGTCGTAAAAAAGGACTAGATCGCCTTCTTGGAGGGGTGGACATACTTGTCATAATTGGATTTAGAGCAATGTTTGGCTGCCTCGGTGATTTGTAAAGTTGTCTGATGATATTCATTGGCTTGCTTCAAGAAGATTAAGAGTTGCTCAAGTGGTGAGGTGTCTATGAGGAGTTCAATAGCAATGTGTAAAGCGGGAATCTGACACTCAATGGGAAGAACAGACTCTACACCATGAACCAAATGAAAAGGGGTAAAACCCGTGGCTGTCGATGTGCGGTAAGCCCAAAGTGTGGGAAAGAGCATATGGTGCTAGTTGGACTTGTGCTGATTTTCATCTCATTGAAGAATTGTTTTTAAACTTTTGTTGATAGGATCAACTTGGCCGTTCCCTTGAGGGTAATAGGCTAAGGCATACTGGTGGTCAAACTTCAGAAAATTCGACAACTCCTTCCAAATGGTGTCTTCAAAATGTTTTCCGTGGTCGGATATGAGTTATTTAGGGACCCCAAACCGAGTGATGACATGGTTAAAAAAGAAACGGGTTGCGGTACCATCTTTGCAATTAAATGTAGGCATGGCCTCGACCCATTTGGTGAAATAGTCAATAGCTAGAATGATCTATTTATGGCCATTCACCGAGGGGGGGTTACACTCCATAAAATCAATGGCCCACTTACAAAAAGGGCCAATGGTGATGACTGGATGGAGAGGGACAGGAGGGGTCTTGGCCTTGGGGGCAAAGAGCTAGAAATTCTGACAATGTTTGACTCCTGTAATGCAATCAGTGAAAAGGGTGGGCCAAAAATACCCTGCGCGGATGACCTTTTGTGCAGTGGCTATTCCGAAGAAATGGCCACCATAGGCTCCACTGTGACAATTGTTTAGAACTTGTTAAGCCTCGTCTCGTATGAAACATCGACGCAAAATGGTGTCGACACCACGCCTATAAAGGACATCACCAAGGAGGAGATAGAGTGAGGCACGATAGCGTATGCGACGACGATCATCACGAATGATATTGGATCGAAAATTTTGTGTCTGTAGGTACACTAGGATGTTTCCGTACCAGGGGTCATCTGACGAAATGGTAAACAAGTGGTTGTCAGGCAAGTTAGAGGTGATAAGTTGTGACATTGACGAGGATGGTAAGTTAGTCATGAGTTGTGCCAATGCAAGGGCTGTGGTGTTCTTAGGTGTAGCGAATATTAGGTCCTATTCTTTAAGTATGATGAACCATTTAGCCATGCGGCCTTGAAGAAGGCGTTGAATCAAGATATAGACCATGAGGTTGGAGTCTGCCACAACTATAGTTCGACTTAATAGGATATAGTGGCGAACATTCTGTACTGAGAAGAGGACGGCAAGGGCCAAATTCTCCTCATGGGGGTAGTGTAAGGGTGGAACCGATAATGTCTATCTCACATAATAAATGACATGTTATTGTCGTGCACTATCTTATTGGACTAACACACCTGAAAAGGAATATTCGGATGCTGAAACATAAAGGATAAAATCCTTCAAGAAATCAGGAGGTGAAATCAATGGGGCATAAGTCAAGGCTTGTTTGAGTGCTTCAAAATACACTTGTGCTTGTTCGTCCCAAACGAAAGGAACGTGGGTCCGAAGCAAGCGAAGGAAACCATGAACTTTCGTAGCATATCCCGGAACGAAGCGACGAAGAAAGTTGGATTTCATTTGAAGGATTTGTAATTGGTGGAATGTACGTGGGGACTAGAGGTCTAGGATGGCTTGAACTTTCAACGGGTCTACCGTGATTCCTTTTTGGGAAACGATGAAACCCAACAACCGGCCTGCAGGAATGCGAAATACACACTTAAGGGGGTTCATGTGGATTTTGTACTTGCGACAATGCAAAAAGACTTGCTGGAGGTTGTTTAGATGGTCAGATCATTTTTTGGATCGACCCGTGAGGTCATCCAGGTAGACAAAAATGATATGGACCAAATCGTGAAAGCAAAAATTCATGGTCCGCTAAAATGTGGCACCAGGATTTTTAAGACCAAAAGGCATGACTCAATAGGAAAAGGTGCCCCATGGGGTAGTGAAGGTAGTGTTGTACTGATATTCCTTGCAAATGTGAATTTTATTATAACCAGAGAAACCCTCCATGAAATACAGAATCTCATGACCCGCACATGCATTAATAATTTGGTCAATCAAAGGTGTAGGAAAGTTGTCTTTGGGACATGCTAAATTCAAATCACGAAAATCGATACAAACACAAATGGTTCCTTTTTTTTATTAACCAGAACAGGATCAGACACCCATGTAGTGTAAGGGATGGCATAAATGAACCCATCTTGACGTAGTTTCTCAATCTCATCCTATAAAGCGAGGAGTTTGGAGGGGTGGATGGGTCGTTGCTTTTGGAAAATGAGTGGGACATCCGACCAAGTATCGATATGGTGTTCAACTATGGCGGGGTTAAGACCAGGCATCTTAGTGTATGAGCAAGCGAAAACATCGCGGAACTATTGGAAGAGCTCCTTATAGGAAACAAATTCTTCTGGAGTGCATGAGGTGCCTAACTTAATATTCTCCACTGTACCGGGGGTGGTTGAAATGTCGACCTGGATGGTAGGAGATATGTTGGCCATGTTTCCTTCCTCGAAGGCATCGGGGGCTGGGATGGGGTTCGTAAACCAATCCACTTGGTTATGAATGAATTCCTTCGACTCTACCGAAAGTTAATTGGTCGCAACAGGGGTAGAATCCTTAGGGATAAAGTATGAGCGATGATGCATGTCATCCCAAGGGAAGTCAGGTGCGGTTAGCGCTTCGAGGATTTCTTCGTCGCTGCGAAAACAATGGGTGGAAATATCAGTAGAGGGGAAGCTGGATGTTGGAGGAGAAATTGTTTCGCCATCCATGGAAATCATGTAAATGGTGTTAATTTCTCCCGAGGAGGAGGATTCGGGTGGGTGAATCTCCTCGATGGTAGTGATGGATGAACCTAAAGAAGATTGATTTAGCTCATGGAGAACCAATCTATTGTTAAATTTTGAGCATTAATTCATTATACTCTAGGATCTTTGCTGAGAGAACAACATATACAGTATATCAATGCATGACAATCACAATATGACAAGCATCACAAGAATCAAAAGCATAAGAGACAAGAGACACAGAGTTTCCGTGGGGAAAAACCCTAAGGTGAAAAACCCCACAACTTCCTCAGAGATAGAGAGAGCAATGGCTCAACCAAAATACAACCAAATAACACTGAGATAGTCTCCTAGCAGATGATCCTCCTCCTCCTCACTAGTGCACCACTTTTCAGAGTGAGAGTGAGTTACTTTTCCGAGTGAGTAAAATAGAGATCTCCTATCTCTATTTATACTCACCTTTTTTCCCAGTGACCTAATGGGGCCGACTTGTCTACTTAGATACATCCACATTATAATATATATAAATCAGGGCCGACCCCACATGGTGGTCTAATAACCCATCGGCAAGTACACACACTTGCGACACTTGTCAATCCACATGACGACACTTCCTTATAGAGGAATAATACATCTCTTATAAGGGTACAATAAATATATATATAATACATAGATGAAATACATTCCGAAGTTACATATACATCAACACTCCCTCTTAACTAGGAAGGTATTTCTTGACACAGATCTGCTAGACAAGTCTTCTTCTCTGGATCATCGTCATCGATGCATCGTCATCATCATCATCACTGCTGCTACTATCTCAACCAATCTCTGACTCTACTCGTCATAGGAAGTTCTACAGAGCCAGTCCTTTTTCATACTGGATGTAGGCCCACCACCTGCAGGTCTTCATCATCACTGGCCATACTGTGGAATCCTCAGGACTTATTACGTATGTCACAAAACCTCGAAAGAGCATCCCAGGCTGTTACGAGCACACAGCTCTACCTATATGATCTCCCAGGGCACCGAATTACATGTGACCTCAACACAAAACCTCGCAAGAGCATCCCAGGCTATTACGAGCACATAGCTCTACCTATAGGATCTCCTAGGGCAACAAATTACATGTGGTCATGGCAAAACCTCGCAAGATCATCCCAGGACTGATTACGGGCACACAGCCCAACCTATCGGATCTCCTAGGGAACCGAATTACACGCCATAGGACAAAACCTCAAAAGAGCATCTGCCAGATATCTCAGGGCACCGAATTACATGCCATAGGAAAAACCTCGAAAGACTATCTACAGATCTCCCAGGGCACCGAATTACATGTCCTTCCAGAGCAAAACCTCGAAAGAGCATTTTCCAGATGTCCCAGGGCACCGAATTACATGCCATGGGCAAAACCTTGAAAGACCATCTGCAAATCTCCCAGGGCACTGGATTACATGCTCATCTGCACAACCTGATCCACGGCCATAGAGTATCAAACTGATACTCACCATACATCATCTTGATGTATCCATGATCATCCTAATAATCATCACTGCAACGTCCTGCTGCATGTCATCTGGAGCAACATCCTGAAGCTCGTCATCCATGATCATCCTGATCATACAATGCATCCATCTGATGCACACCACGTATCTACCTGATACATATCATCATACATGATCCACCTAATCATACAATGTATCCACCTGATACAAATACAAATACATGATACATATCACCACACATGATCCACCTGATCATACAATGTATCCTCCTGATACATATACAGATACATGGTCCAAGCATCCAACATGATGCATATACAAAAATACATACACATGATCCAATTGATCATATCCAGCATCCAACATGATGCGTACATATAAATGATCCAGCTGATCATATCCAGCATCAACATGATGCGTACATATAAATGATCCAACTCACCATATCCAGCATCAACATGATGCGTACATACATACATAAAAATGATCCAACTGATCATATCCAGCATCCAACATGATGCGTACATACATACATAAAAAATGATCCAACTGATCATATCCAAGCAGAAACCAGAACATCATCCTGATGCTCATCATCCAGTGCTTACATCCATAGCCATGTTAAGGATCCTCCTTCCAACATGATTGGAATGGCTTCAGCAAATGTGTCCATCACTTCTTCCTCGAAGTGTCCTCGATCTGAAGAACACCAAGCCTCTCTCTGAAGTACTCGAACTTCACCCTGGCTAGTGGCTTCGTCAGCACATCTGCAATCTGCTCATCCGTCGCAACATACAGGAGCTTCACAGCTCCTCTCTGCACCATATCCCTGATATAGTGATATTTTATCTCTATGTGTTTCGACCTATCATGAAACACTGGGTTCTCGGACAGCTTTACACAACTCTGGTTATCACAGAAGATACCAGTAGCCTCCAACGGGAGATCAAATAGCTCAGACAGTAGCTTCCGTAGCCATACTGCCTCACAACTAGCTGAACAGGCTGCAACATACTCTGCCTCAGCTGTACTCAGTGCTACGCAGGACTGCTTCCTGCTAAACCAAGAGATCACACCTAATCCCATATTGAAGCAACACCCAGATGTGCTCTTCCTGTCTGCAGCACTGCCAGCCCAATCTGAATCAACATAACCCTGTAGGTTAAACTTTTGATTCACTTCATACTTGAGCACATAATCCACTATACCCTTCAGGTACCTCAGAACATGCTTTATAGCAACCAGGTGAACACTCCTCGGATCCTGTCAGGAACTGGCTCAATGTGTTCACAGCAAAGCAAATGTATGGTCTCGTGTTCGTCAGGTACATCAAGGACCCAATCATCTGACGATACATAGAGACATCAACTGGCTCAGATGAAGCATCACATAGAAGCTTCAGATTCGATGCCATAGGTGTGGCCATGGCCTTGCAATCCATCATCCCAAATCTCTTCAGGATGTCAACTGTGTACTTCGCTTGACCAAGGAAGATCCCTCCTACACTCTGCCACACCTCCATACCTAGGAAATAGTGCATCATTCCCAAGTCTTTCATATCGAATTCAGCAGCAAGCTTCCTCTTAGTATCTGCAATCAGTCTGTCATCTCATGTTACAAATAAGTCATCCACATACAGGAGTAGAATCAGAGGATTCCCTTCCTCAACCTTGTAGTAAAGGTTGGAATCCGCTTTACTCTTGGTAAAGCCCAAACTAGATAGGAAACTGTCCATCCCACCATACCAAGTTCTAGGAGCTTGTTTCAAGCCATACAAGGCTTTTTTCAATCTGCACACATATGACTCCCTGTCATGTATTTCAAACCCGAGTGGTTGTTCCACATATACTTCCTCTTCAACTACACCATTCAAGAAGGAAGCCTTGACATCCATCTGGTGTATTTTCCATTTCATAGCTGCAGCCAGGGCAAGTACTGTTCTGATAGAAGTATACTTGGCTACAGGTGCAAAAGTTTCTTCATAATCTATTCCCTCTTTCTGAGAGAAGCCACGAGCTACGAATCTTGCTTTGTATTTTTCCACACTGCCATCTGCAGCATGCTTGATTTTGTAGATCCACTTGGAAGTCACAACAGACTTCTCTTTAGGTCTTGGGACAACATCCCAAACATCATTCTTCATTATAGATTGGTATTCCTCAACCATGGCATCCTTCCATTCTTTCTTTTCTGCTGCTTCTTCATAACCGGAGGGCTCTTTGTTCATAATGTCACAGAGTAAAGCAACATAACTGGTATGTGATCTGGTTCTCTTCTTTGCTCTGTGTTCTTCTTCTGGAATGCCAAATCTTTCTGCATCTTGAATGAGCTCTCTAGCCCATGCTAGTTTCCTCTTGTGAGAGTTATCCTCACGGGGTGCATCTACAGGTTCTTGCGGATCTTCAAACTCACGAACAACTTCTGGAACTGCTTCTGTCATGGTAGTGTCTTGAAATCTAGTTTCCTTAGGTTCTTCACAAACTTCGATAGGTGCCTTCCTTCATTTGATGAATGTTGAGTTTTCATCAAATGTTACGTCCCTGCTAACATCAATCTTCTTGAACCCTGGAAAGTATATTCTGTAAGCCTTCGAGCTTTCACTGTAACCCACAAAGATACCCTTCTTTCCTGAAGGATCTAGTTTAGTCCTCTTTTCCTTTGGGACATGAGTGTATACTGGACAACCAAATATTCTGAGATGTCTGACTTCAGGTTTCTTACCAGAAAAGACCTCTTCTGGTGTCTTGTTGTCCAATATCTTGTGGGGTGTTCTGTTTTGCACATATACAACTGTTCTAGTTGCTTCTGCCCACAGATGCATAGGTGGGTCCTGGTCATGCAGCATTGCCCTTGCTGCTTCCATGATAGTTCTGTTCTTCCTTTCTGCAACTCCATTCTGTTGAGGATTATATGGAGCAGTCAACTCCCTCTTAATCCCTGAATCACTGCAAAGCTTCTTGAAGTCACTTGAGGTGAATTCTCCACCATTGTCAGATCTGAATGTCTTGATCTTCTTGTCAGTTTGATTCTCCATCAAGGTTTTGAATTCCTTGAATTTATCAAGCACCTCATCTTTTCCCTTCAAGAAGTATACCCAAGTCTTCCTGGAGAAGTCATCAATAAATGAGACATAGTAAACATACCCACTCAGGGAACTGGATGACATAGGGCCACATACATCTGAGTGGATGATTTCCAGGATGTCTTTTGCCTTGCTTTCACTACTTGGGAAATCCTTCTTAATGTTCTTACCTTTTGCACATCCTTTGCAAACACCTTCATGTTTGGTCTTGATTTCAGGAAGACCTTCTACTGCCTTGCTTGCAATTGGAAGTGCTCTATAGTGCATATGAGCAAGTCTTCTATGCCAAAGTTCACTTGGATCCATGGATTCATGCACCATGGCATGTTCAGGTTGGCCCTTTAATTTATACAAACCTCCCTCTTGCTCTCCAATCACTACTGCATCATCTATATTATTTCCCTTTGGCCACATTAGGATTTGGCCATCCACAAATGCAACCCTCATACCTTTTGCATCCAATGCAGAGATGGAGAGTAAGTTCTTCTTGAGCCCAGGTACATAAAGGACTTCTTTCATCTTCAAAGATTTTCCAGAATCTAGGTTGTAGGAGGCTTCGCCACTTCCTTTGATTGGGTATTGATAATCATCCCCAAGTTTCACCTTATGGGGTGATTCATGTTCAGATAGGTTCACAAAAGATTCCTTAAACCCAGTCATGTGTTTGGAAGCCCCACTATCAATCAACCAATCATTACAACCATGGGAGATAGTACCTGTGGGAGCAGAGATCAGAACATACTCTTCTTCACTTGATGAGTCATCATCACTATCACTTTCTACCCTAGCCTTCTTCTTTGGGGGTTCATCATCTTTGGCAGCATGAGCATGAAACCTTCTTTTGCTGCCCTTCTTCTTCTTACTGGATTTGTTGTTATTATCCCTTTTGTTCTTGGGACACTCTGAAGCAAAGTGACCCTTCTCATTGCATGTGAAGCATCTTAAGTCCTTCTTACTCTTTTGATAGGATCTATTGTGGCGAGAGTGATCCTTCTTGGTTTTGCTTCTTTTGGTGTGAGCTGCAAGAGCTTGATCTTCACCTCCCATCTTTTCCTCACGAGCTATAAGTCTAGCTTCTTCTTGAGATCATTCTTCCCGCAATCTGTTGAAGGAGATCAACTTCTTCCTTGCACAAATTCCTTGGATAAAGGAATCCCATGACCTAGGTAGGCCATTTAGAGTGGTCATCACCACTTCACCATTCTCCACCATTTCATCTACTGCTTCTAATTGTTCCTTGATCTGGGAGACCCTTCAAAAATAAGATTGAATGGTTTCTCCATTCTGAAACTTTACTGTTTTCAATTGGTTCCGCAGGGTCATCTTCCGATTTATGTTCTTTCCTTCAAATAGCTTTGTCAAAGATTCAAACATCTCCTTGGGTGTCTTAAGAGAAGACACATGGGGTATGAGATGGTCTTTGATAGAATCAACAATGATTCTCTTTGCCTTGACCAAGTTCTTCTTATGCAATACCTTGGCCTCTTCATCCTCTGGGATAGGGATGTCTTCTTTCACATATGAGTCTAACTCATTTTCTTCCAGGATTAGCCCAATCCTATACTTCCAGGCTCAGAAGTTATCAGCCCCTTCAAGCTTATCCTCAAGCTTGGTGTGGAGAGACATCTTTAAAGAGTACTTCAAATGGAAATAGAAAAGATTTAGGTCTTACCATTTGAAATGCTGAAAACTGGATCTCGTCCCAGATTAGGGTTTGTCAGAGAAACCCTAAAAATTCAAAATGTGAATTTCAAATTTCTGAAAGGATAGAAAGATGCGCTTTGATGAGCTGATCAGCCTGGTGCATTCCGAATTTGAGATTAGCAAAGTCTTGCCCTTCAGAATTGCCTTTTTGTCCTCCCGGGTACACTAGAGAGAGCCTTGAATTAGGGTTTGAGTTTCCTGGAGATCTACCCAGCCAAAAATCTCGATCCAAAGCTCTAACCTTCGATTTTTGCAAGGAGCTTCCAGCTGTGCCTTTAGATTCTAGAAATTCCTATTTTTGTGGAAACCCTAATTTTTAGGGCCAAATCTGAAAATGCTCGGAATTGAATTCTGATTGGACAGATAGATGCGCCTTGATGAGTAGAGTCAATCTACTATACTGATTTCCAAAAATCTGTGGAGAGAAACCCAATAAACAAGGAACACAAGCTTCTGTCACTGCAAAATGTCTTCTTCTCAGGTTAGCTCTGATACCATGTTAAATTTTGAGCATTAATTCATTATACTCTAGGATCTTTGCTGAGAGAACAACATATACAGTATATCAATGCATGACAATAACAATATGACAAGCATCACAAGAATCAAAAGCATAAGAGACAAGAGACACAGAGTTTCCGTGGGGAAAAACCCTAAGGTGAAAAACCCCACAACTTCCTCAGAGATAGAGAGAGCAATGGCTCAACCAAAATACAACCAAATAACACTGAGATAGTCTCCTAGCAGATGATCCTCCTCCTCCTCACTAGTGCGCCACTTTTCAGAGTGAGAGTGAGTTACTTTTCCGAGTGAGTAAAATAGAGATCTCCTATCTCTATTTATACTCACCTTTTTTCCCAGTGACCTAATGGGGCCCACTTGTCTACTTAGATACATCCACATTATAATATATATAAATCAGGGCCGACCCCACATGGTGGTCTAATAACCCATCGACAAGTACACACACTTGCGACACTTGTCAATCCACATGACGACACTTCCTTATAGAGGAATAACAAATCTCTTATAAGTGTACAATAAATATATATATAATACACAGATGAAATACATTCCAAAGTTACATATACATCAATATCTATACTAGAGTAAATCTGAGCAATGATGTGAATAATGACTGTAGACTTCGCATATGGCGTAGGGGTGGTTGGTATGCAATGATTTGTTGCATGGGTGGGGGGTGTTTTGTAGTTTGATAACCAAAATATTGGGGTCATCATCCAACACTTATGGGTAGCATGGCCCAAGTAATCACACAAAGAACACTTAGGAGGTGCGTGGAATGTGGTGGGAGGTTTCGTATTTTTGGTGGCATGTGGTGCATTATCAGTCTGTATGGCCTTGCCCCCAGTGTTCTTGGATGAAGATGTTGTCGCCACACCGGGGGGTGGACGATTGGTAGTGGTGATTGGTTGGATCGGTTGGAGTATGAGTTGTGGTGTTGGAAGAGGATTAGGAGCAGGTAAGTACCACACTGGAAGTCCTAATGTTAACCCAAGGAGATTCAGCGTGGCCATCACTGTTGTACTTACTAATCCTGAGGGTGGGAACAAGAACGGGATTGTGTGGAACGGTGTGGCTCCAACATGAATAGGGACATAACATTCTACCCATAACTACAATATATCCTATTTCATTAGTAAAAATGCCAAAAGATGCTTTTAAGATGCTTTCTTTGTAGAAATATCCTTTTTTGATTGGTTAAAATTCTCCACATTGTTGAGGAAATAATATTTTTTATTGTGAAGACGATGAGCGAGTCAACTAATCACAAAAGTATGTGGCCAAAAAATTTTCAATGGACACCATTTCCCGACAAATCGGGACATTTTCCGACAAATAGAATAGTTAACACACGTTCAACATGAGTTAGGAAGATACGGAGGTGGGTGTAAGAGTATTGAAACTCTAAATTGCATTCAATAACTAGCGTAATCCATGAGTGAAACCTGGAAGTAAAATAGTTTTTAATTTCTAAGTATTTAAGAAAACAGTGGTGCAATTATGTGATAGGAGTGGTGGAGCATACATTCCTGAGCATGATTTGACAGCTAATAAACTGAGAAACTTATCCTCATTCACACTCAATCACCCATTTGGCGAGGAATCGAAAAATAATCAAGGGAAGAAATTAAACCGATAATGATTTATAAAAAAATTTCATGGAAGAAATAATTGTTAAGATTCAATATGCTAAGATAGATAACATCAGTATTCAATTCAATTTCACAACAATAGCATATACAGGATCACTAAAATAATAAAAAGCACAACATAAACAAAAGAGACATAGATTTATCCTGGGAAACCCTCATGGGGTAGAAAACCCAACAAAACTTCCTCAATATAGATGATCAACAAGTACAAAGATGAAATCCCCAAACAAGAGCTCCTTCTCCTCCTTTGCAGATCTCTCGATCAACAACATCATAATCTAGATATCCCGATCAACAACATCATCTAGATCTCTCGATAAACAACATCATAATCTGCAATACACATGATCCAATTACGGGATGATCAATCCCTCTCACTTTAGGACATAAGTCCAAGGATGATACACTCCTGATCCACTTACGGGATGATCACTCTCGGTCACGTTAGGACATAAAGCCAAGGATGATACAATCCAGAACCACTTACAGGATGGTCAATCTTGATCTCTTTAGGACATAAATCCACAGATGATGCAATCCAGACCTACTTACAGGATGGTCAATCCTGATCTCTTTAGGACATAAAGCCAAGGATGATACAATCCAGACCAACTTACAGGATGGTCAATCCCAATCTCTTTAGGACATAAAGCCATGGATGATGCAATCCAGAACCACTTACAGGATGGTCAATCCCGATCTCTTTAGGACATAAAGCCACGGATGATGCAATCCAGATCCACTTATAGGATGGTCAATCCCGATCTCTTTAGGACATAAAGCCACGGATGATGCAATCCAGATCCACTTACAGGATGGTCAATGTCATGAACCCAAATTTCAATAAGTCTAATTATGTGAATTTTCAAAAAACATTCACCGTGAACTTTAATAATGAGAAACGTGATACACTAATTTCATTTAAACATGATAACAATTGAATTATAATGATCATGCTTAAAGATTCCTACTACCATTACTTTGAATTATTAAATCATAATTCAAAAATCAATTATCCCTTTTGTTAAAGCAATTGTTTTAATTTGATATGCAGGACAAGCCATCATGAGCTCAAAAAATATTATTTCAATCTTTCTTAATTATATACATAATCTTTAAGATATTTCCTTCAAATACCTTACACTACTTCCCTATCCATTTGGGATAACCAAAATATTGACTACTACCTATGGAACAATGTGAATCTATCATTGAGCTATATTTCTAACTATGAATATTAATGAAGTATGCAACTTATACATTGGTAAATCACAAGGTACGTGTATGCATAAAATGCAGTAAATCCTTCAAAAAACTTTTATTCATACATATGAACATGACAAGCATAGTCATAATCATTCTGAGAGAGAGAGAGAGAGAGAGAGAGAATATAATACATGTAACTAAGCTTAGGATCAGTAACTAAGCTAATAAAGCTAATCTTTGACTCATAGAGACTATTTAAGCTACTAAGTTCTAAGCCCTTCCTCCATTAGTAACACTTAACAAGTACTTTTGATATAATACATGTAAATACGTTAAATCAATATACATACCATATAATAGCTCTCCCATATTATCTTTCTTCTTTTCGCAATACTTACCCAAATAGTTATATAAAGGCTTGCAATATTATGCGAATTAATAATACATATATAGGTAACTATATAACGATCATATTCAAGCACACGAATCTTACCAATAATGGTATACAAGACTATAGGGTATTTCAAAACCTATAAACAGATCTCATTATAAAACTACTTTAATACTTTTGGGCAAACACATACTTCATTTAACATCTTTGTCATTGGAGGTATACTGGTCACAACTACTGAAGATATAATTAAATGCTGTGTTTTGTTTAATACTCTGTAAACAATACTACGTAGAGAATGCACTAAAAGGACGTGTGATGGTATTTAGGATATAGGCTCAATCATTGAAGGATTCTTAGAAAGTGGAAGACAAACATACCCTTTGCTGTTGCTCACCGAGGCCTGTACGTATCTGATCTCTACCAAGATTTGCTAAGATCGAAAAGTAGACATTGCAAAAATTTAATCAGAAGAACTAAAATTTCCTCGACTTCATTGCACAGAGACATCATCATGAATACTGGGCGTTTACTCAAATTCCACGCAGAGATTCATAACTAAAAAGAACAACTCTACCTGGTGAGATAAATCAGGGATCCGGGCTTTCATCAATGAAAAGGAGTTTGCGCAAGGACAAAATCTAATTAATTTATACAATGGAGATAAAAGAACTGGGATCCAAAAGCATTTACGTAGAGTACAGAAATTCTATCCCCAAACGAAATCACGGCATCAAAGGTAAAAAAAGAACATGGCTTTAGATAACGAGATGCAGAGCACTCAGGGTCTCTACAGATCTACATAAATAGATCTCTAAAACTAAGTGTACTCAAAGGTCAGCTACTCATTATATGAGGTTCACTGAGATTATATCTAGTTTAATGTGTGTAACGAGATTAATATCTAGGTTCACTGAGGTGCAGATTACTATCTACAGAGACTTACAATCCAAGGTAGATATTAATATAAATAGAACAATGTTTTGTTTACGTAGAGATCCTATCAAGCCATGCGATTTTAACCCAGGAAACTCTTTGGTGAAACCTTCGATACAGGGTCAAGCAAAAAGTTTAATCAAAATTTGCAAAGGGGAAGAAAACTCTTATATGAGATATAATGCGTCCATCCAAGTGCAGCTTCTGCCCCATCGTCTTCCCTCCAAAGACTATCCCACCGCGAACTCCACATGTCTCCGTGCATCTACTGCTATGATACAGATTTCAGTTCTACGAACATCGACGGACTGGCAGGAATTGGGCTTCACTTGCACTCATCCTTGATATCCTCAAATGCCACGATAAAAGATAATGGCGGCTTATGAGGAGGAGGAGCGTCGTTGCTTCTCACCACGACCGGTTAGCAACTCCAGAAATTCGAACACAGTCTCGTCATGCAGAAATTCAACAGAGGTGTGCTCAAAACTTAACACGGACATAGATTGATGAAAGGAATGTACCGAGCTCAGCCAAATACCGACAGTGAAACTTGCGTACTCCCATCTCAACGCAGACAGAGATCGGTAAAATAAAAACGTGTTCATGACTCAACGCAGCTATATAATAAGATCTTGATCAACAGCGAAATGGTGGTATTCTGATCTCAACAGAGATCGACAATCTCTCCCATCCCTCATCGATGACAGGGTATAAATAAAAATCTAGATCTCTCTCCAGCGACAGGTGGTATTCTCATTATAACAAATGGCATGGTCCTTCCAAAATGTATCCAAATCTCCCTTCCAGCTCACAGTGATGGCGGATCGTGGATATCTCAAGAGACAGATGGCCATTCGGTGCTCTTCGTTTAGGGAGACAACACTCCATAAAATTCTCTCAAGTTCTCCCAACGAGATCCGTTTCTCCCAAAACTTTAGCGTTGATGTCCTCGATATTTCCCAGGAGAGGGAATACCTCCGATCTTTCAGGCATATCATGTCTTACCATAAATAATTAATGACTAACATGATCGCAAGGTAAAACGTGGAAGGTGGCTTGGTAAGGCCGAGCTCCATAAGAAGTATCTTTATTAAATGCTCAGCATCATTCAAAAATTATGGTAGTGGCGAAGCTCCAAAATAGAACAAAGGTTTTTCTTTGGCCTTATCATAGTGTTTAAGAATTATTATTATTATTATACATGTCATGTTTTATATAAATATATCGTTTTACACATATTTTATATTAGCTCTTTTTTTTTTTAAAAGGAGAAACCTCCTTTTTATTTAAAAGAAATTTTAACATAATATATAAATACCTCTATAATTGCTTAGATAACCTTTTCCCTATGCAAAAGGACTCTAATAATAACTCTTAATATAATATATATATATATATATTACTAACTTATACTCAAGTAGTACTTATTATATCAACTTATACTAATATCTCATATTTCAGCCTATAATTAAGTATACTAACTTAGTAAGCTAAGCTTGTCAAGCCCCTTTACTTAATAAGCTAAGTACTTAGGGATTTAAAACTTTCTCATGGTATTAAAGGGTTCAAAATAAAAGTATGACCTTTCTTAGGTTTTATTAGGGTTCATACTAAAAGATACTGCCCTATAATTATCTAAACGGTTGAAACAATTAACCATCATTCTCTCTCTATGATGACGATACTTAAACCTTTAAGGTCCATTTTACGTGTAACAACACTCTCCTCAAGTGCCCGTGGCACTTACGATGTCATCCAACTTCAAATGTTAGATTTTGGAAGGCTATCATGGCCTTCATCCTTTTTCCTTGGTGGCTTTACTCACCTGTCACTTAGTTTGCGTCACCACTTTTCAGTGATCGTGGTTTATAATATCTATCAATAGATACAACTTTTACTGGTGGGGCCTTGGCTTTGAGCTCCTCACTAGAAATGATTACAATACTTATTTACATTTATACCATTTGTTAGGTCAAAAAGGAGGGATGTTACAGTCAATCCCGATCTCTTTAGGACATAAAGCCACAAATGATGCAATCCAGACCACAGTGCCAGTCCTTTTTCATACTGAATGTGACCTAGATCAAATATAGGATTTACCGCCATAGAGCCAATCCTTTTTCAGACTAGATGTGACCTAGATCAAATCTAGGATTTACCACCACAGAGCCAGTCCTTTTTCATACTAGATGTGACCTAGATCAAATCTAGGATTTACCACCACAGAGCCAGTCATTTTTCATACTGGATGTGACCTAGATCAAATCTAGGATTTACCACCACAGAGCCAGTCCTTTTTCATACTGGATATGACCTAGATCAAATCTAGGATTTACCACACAACATCATCACATTCTCGGATACAAGAGTCTACAGATCTCTTTTAGGACATATGTCCAGGGATGACACAATCCCATTGCAACATCATCAATATCTTTCACGGAGACAAGAGTCTATGGATCCCTTTAAGACATGTGTCCAGGGATGATGCAATCCCACTTATCAACTTAGATCAATTCTAAGGACCACTCATCAACCTCATTGTTGGTATAGGTATCCTCATCATCGACCTCATCGTCGGTACATGCATCCTCATCATCGACCCCATCGTCGGTAGAAGCATCCTCATCATCCACCTCATCGTCGGTACAATCATCCTCCTCATCAATACAAGTATCCTCATCGAACATATCGCCGGTATAGGTATCATCGACCTTATCGTCGATCCAAAATATCATCATCGACCATATCACTCCCCCTTTCCAGGAGGGTCCTTTTGAAATGCACGAAGCTTGTTTCAAAAATACTCAAACTTTACTCGAGACAGAGGTTTGGTCAATACATCAGCAACTTGCTCATCAATACTCACATACTCGAGCTTTATAGATCCTTTTTGCACCATATCGCGTATATAGAAATATTAGATATCTATATGCTTTGACTTATCATGGAACACTAGATTCTCCGTCATCTTGATACGAATCTGGTTGTCACACAGGATCACAGTGGAGGCCATCTCTAAGTCAAATAGTACTGACAACAGCTTTTGAAGCCATATGGCTTCACAACTAGTAGAGCAAGCTGCTATATATTCTGCTTCAGCTGTGCTAAGAGCCACAATGGACTGCTTCCTGCTAAACCATGAGATCGTAGCAGATCCCAGACAATAACATCCACCCGATGTGTTCTTTCTGTCTGAGACACTTCCATCCCAATCTGCATCTGTCTAACCACACAATCTGTGGTCATGATATCCAACATAGTATATACCAAAGTCCATCGTACCTTTCAGGTACCTCATCACATGCTTTGCATCTACTAGATGAACATGTCTAAGCTCAACTAGATACTGACTCAGGGTGTTGACAACAAAGCATATATCTAGCCTGGTATTCGTCAGATACATCAATGAACCAATCATCTGTCTGTAAAATGTAGAAACCACTGCCCATCATCACGGATATCTACTTCACATTTTCCTTGGCTAAGGAAAAATCTCATCTGATCTTAGCCACATATCTAATAACAAGAATCATGCCAAGATTCTTTAACTCTGATATCTCCTCCCTCTGTGACTGAACATCATTCACACTCTGCATTGAGTGATATTTATCATATCTATCCATGCCATATACCGTCAGATGGGTCTACTGATATGAGCCTCAAGATCACTCGAAGTCTATGGTGATTTCTTTCTTGCATCCATCTAAGAGAATAATGCCATCTGTATATAGAAACCATCTTCAAACTTGTAGCAAAGGTTGAAATCCGTATCACGCGTGGTGATCATCAAGCTCATCAAATTAATATCGATCCTGGGTACCTGTTAAACTCGTACAAATATTTCTTCAATCATTTAATTCTCTATCGAATCCTAGGAATTTGCTCGATTCACACTTCTTCTTCAATTACACCATTCAAGAGAATGGTCTTGTCATCCATGGGTGTAATCTATCTCTGGAAGTGTGTCTAGCCACTTGGAGCAAACATCTCATCATGATCCTCTCCCTCTTTCTAAGAGAATCCTCTAGCCACGAGCCTTATATAGTACATTTGATTTGTAAGTATTCTTGTTGAACATCCATCACTTGTTCTTTGGAACATGTGTTCATCATCCTTCTTTTGTATATCATAGCACATGATATTTCCTACAAATCAAATTTAATTACATGATTAGTAACACTTCATAATCATCAAATCATGTTGACATTTCAATGATAACCTATTATGCATACTGATATGATTCACATAGTTATGTAACTATATTGACCAATACTTTGGCACAACACTTTTCCATATCATGTATGCATACAGTGGCTATCTAGATGCCTTCCATCTCTACCAGAACATACTATTAAGAGCGTGCACAACTCCCAGCATGTTAGCAAAGAGGTTTCATTCTATACAAGCAACAATAGAATTTTTTTCCAACTTACCCATCATATGCATATTAGTAGTATACTGTTCAATGCTATATCAATGCTTACACTATGCATGATATATTCTAGGAATACAAATATGCATACAACTATTATGAGCAATATCATTAACTATTCAGAGATTCAAGAAGTAATTCAAATAACAACTCAAATACTTATCTTTTATGTTTGTGTGGTTGCCTCCCTCTTGATCTCTATTTTTCCCTTTATGATAGTATCATGATTATATGTCTTTGAAATTCTATCCATCCTGGACCACTATGCATGCTTAAGTGTGCACTAGTGTCATCATTGTGTCATCCTCAAGATCTCATACATAATCATACATTCATTAGTATAATCTCAATACTATTAAAACATTATGATTCTAAATAATCTTAAACATGTATGGTCATGATCATTTCATACACAATTATACTTATCTAAGATCCTAACACAAAGTAGGATTCTAACTCGATATAGGAAAACATACCTGGATTAGCATGCTTGCTAGTTATGTCTAAAAGAGTATCTTCTTTGTTCTCTTCAATGATTTAGAGACCTTTTGCTAGTAACCTATATATCTCATAAGTTAAGCGTAGTAGAACCAAATCATACATATCTCGTAAGTAGACCTTCTATGTGATCAAAGACTATGGATGAGTCTTTGTCTTCATGTCATCATGGTCATATATATTTGTCTTGCTTGATGTACCTTTCATGTTAGCAGACAACATCATCCTCATACACCACAAGTGCATTAGTACAATCATATGTGTCATAACCCTAATCAATGAATGTCTTCTATCATTCACATGCATTCATACTTTTACTAAGGTGATCAGATAATCTAAAATTAATCATGATTGTACTAACCTCAATAATATGAAGACAAACATATCATGAACTTAATCATGAAACAGATTTCAAAATATACCTGTATCTTCTCAAGTCATACCTGTCAAGATTGCTTGTAGTCTTCTCTATAAGTGTAAAACCCTAACCATCCAAGGTAGATCACTTGTAAACATATTATATAGGTTCATGGTGCTAGGATTATAGAATATCAGTGCCATTTAAACCTCCTTCATTGCCGCCCTATGAGTCTCCAAACTTTGCTAGGGTTTCTTCTTACTTGGAAACCCTAATTTTCAATCTCCTTCCTCCCACAACATTTTTATGGAGGATTAATATCTATGATGAATGGATTCCAAATCCATTTTCAAAGTTTCCAATGTTGAATCAGGTGTCTCCAACATTGTACCAGGTCATGCCATACCTAAAAATTGAAAAACTTAAGTGAGAGCTTCTTCCTCCTCTTCTTTGATTTCCTCCGTTGAGCCATTTTAGATGTGCCGTATTGTTTCTGGTGTATCTCTGAAATTCTGGATCTGCAGGGTATGAAACTTTGGCCTGTGGTATCCCGACCTGTCATATTTCCAACCCCACAGGTTTTAGCTTCATTGGATTCCCATCAGAGAGATATGCTCTGTTTCCCAACTTTACCTGTTTAAGGGATGAAACAACATAACGAACTTGTACGGCGTTCCACGTGTCACTGTTTCAACTTCGGCCTCTAAAACGTGGACTTGTGACACTAAATTCCATGCCCTAACTATCTCTTTTTACAAAATTCCATTTGGATCTTCCTAGCTCGATATATGACCTTTTTACCTAGGTCACCTGTTTAGGGATTCATTCTGGAAGAGGAAGAAACCCTAACTTGTATGGATCATATCTCAGAAAGTAAAATGAATCTGAGGCTGAAACTCGGACACAAGGTATAGGAAAATGTCTTCTTCGCCCTGTCCAAGTTTCAGATCTTGAACCTTTGACAAAAGTTATTTATAGCGAAAGTTCCACGATGAATAGGTTTTTCTATACAAAGCCCTAGCTTTCAAGTTGTCGCAAGTGAAACAAGTGTCATAAGTGCCATACATTACCTTTAAATTTTTCATAAAACACCCTCTTTGAGAAATGAGACCATGATAAGATAGCCTCTTCAACAAGATATAGCATTATAGTCTTAGATAATTTTTATCATTCTCTTATGAGGTATAGCAGGCAATTTCCCAAGGCCACTTGCACCAATTTTCCAACACTTAGCCATTTTTCAGAATTTGGACCTCTTTTGTTTTTTTTGTTCTTAATATGCAAATCAATATTTTTCCTACTTTGGCAGGTTGATTTCTTGCACATGTGACTATCAGGAAGTAAACTGAAACCATGGTTGGATAGCTACTTCAACAAGGAGCAAGTTCATGTCAACTGATGAATTTATCCCCACAAGGACAATTCTTGGAGGCCATTTCCAAATAGCCCCTTAACCTTGTGATTTTAACACTTGTCCAAATTTCACTTGTTCTTAATATGCAAAACAAGTTTTTTCTCACTTTGTCAGGTTAATTTCTTGCACATGTGACCATCGTAAGGAAAAATGACAGCATGGCTAGATAACCACTTCAACAAGGAACAGATCCATGTCACCCTTTAAATTTTTTGATACACAGACATCATCTGGAGGGAATTTGAAACTAGATTTTTAAACTACTAATTCAACACTTGCACAAAAAATTGTCAAACCCTAGGGTAACATTAGATTTTTATTTTCATCAAATTGGAAGTGTGAGACACCCAATGGATAGAGGCCAACAAGGTTATTCCGTCCAGGCAAATTTCATCATTTGAAACTTCTTTCTCTCTCGTCGGCGGGCATTTTTCTGGAGTAGTGCAAATCAAGCTAGGAGGCACTTTTGGCAGATCAATATCTTAACCTACAGAGACTCTTTGGACAAACCAATGATAGGGTTGGATGAACCAATCAACAGTCTAGAGAGCAATACCCTAAAAATATTTTAAGACATCAACAAAAGAAATGGAGGGCATTTTACTGAGGTCACTCAGGCATTTTTACCAGTAATTTTATAATTAGACAATTTTTTCATTTTACTAGACTGGAGCAATTTACCTGAAACACTGTTTTGGTAGACCCATAACTTCCTTTTCAGAAAATCTAAAGACAAGATGAGACCACGATTAGGTATACAAATCAACAAGATACATCCTGAAACTATGGGGCAGGCATTTACCTTAACCTATGAATTATGGAGGGCATTTTCCTGAGGCCACTTGGGTAGTTTTACTACCACTATTGCAAAAATTGTCTGAAACCCTGTTTTGGCAGGCCTTTAACTTTGTCATCAAACACCCTCTTTGAGAACTGAGACCATGGTAAGATATCCTATTCAAAAAGATATAACATCATAGTTTTAGATAATTTTTATCATTATCCTATGAAGTACGACGGGCAATTTCCCAAGGCCACTTGGACCAATTTTCCAACACAACCATTTTTCAGAATTTCTCCAAGCTAACAAATCTCTATATAACTAGGTCAAATTGTAATAATGACATCATGAAGGTACTATAGCACCGTTACGTGTATTTGCATCCTCATAAACCATGCCACATCATCATACATGCCATGTCATCATATATTTTGTCATTAATGATTACTTTTGTCATCGATGACAATTATAATCAACAGTGTTCATGTTCATAAGTCATCCACCTCCAATAAGATGCTTTTCTAAAAAAAATGTCCCTCACAGGTGGGAAATGATGGGCATTTTTCCAAGCCTACTTAATCCCATGCCAACTAATTAATTTATCAGCACAAGGACACCTCCTGGTGGGAATTTCCAAATGGCCCCTTAGCCTTGTGATTTTAACACTTAGCCAAATTTCATTTGTTCTTAATATGCAAAACAATAATTTTCCTACTTTGGCAGGTTGATTTCTTGCACATGTGACTACCAGGAAGTAAATTGAAACCATGACTGGATAGCTACTTCAACAAGGAACAAGTTCATGTCAGTTGATGAATTTATCCCCACAAGGACAGTTCCTGGTGGGCATTTCCAAATAGCCCCTTAACCTTGTGATTTTAACACAGCCAAATTTCACTTGTTCTTAATATGCAAAACAAGGTTTTTCTCACTTTGGCAGGTTAATTTCTTGCACATGTGACCATCATAAAGAAAAATGAAAGCATGGATGGATAACCACTTCAACAAGGAACAAATCCATGTCACCCTTTAAATATTTTGATACACACACATCATCTGGCGGGCATTGAAACTAGCTTTCTGTGAAATAACAAAAAGGGCAAAAAAGGAAAGATACTAAAGTTGTTGAAGAGTCTCTGTCAGATCTAGTCATTCTATGAGTTGTTTGTGGTAAAATTCTTGAACTTCACCATTGATATTTTCCTTTATCTTCCATATGCTCAAATCCCTGTCCGCCTCTTAGTGTAAAATTACATTTATGATATATTTTAGTTTTTTTTAATTAGAGAAATTATGTCTGAAATCTAATGCCAATATTGATTTTTTTTTTAATTTTGCAGAGTATCTCATCAATAGATCATTCAAATGAGCCATATCAACAAAATATTCCTCGAAAAAGAGGTCGACGTAAGGATCTAGTGATCCAGGTGGATATTGGTGGCCACCCATCTTTCCAACTAGCTAAAACCAGTTTTTTGGCAATTTCGGCAATATACTATTTTTAGCAGTTTTTCGGGTCCTAAACTTCTAGAGCCATTTTGAGGCCTAAACGACGTTTTTTCTGCGTCGAATTCTCGAGAAAATATGGGTACTATGCGCCTGTCATTTTTGCGTGCCGGAATCGAGATTTGACATATCTTTTTGCAGTCATTGAATAGATCTTTCCAACAAGCTATTGTACGCCCCAAACGGAGATCGTATGTAAGAGTTACGACCCCGGGAAGTTGATGTACTAACTTACCCAAACGGGGCCCACATGACTTTTGGCACTTCGTCTCCTAGGGTTAGGTTTTTGGATGTCTAGGGTTTTTGACATTCCTGATTATTGTAAAAGGCATTCAGAGCCTCATTGTAACCATCTTGTTCCGAATGAGCGCAGCCGTCACATCTCTTCTCAGAGATAAGCCGCCACCATTCCAGCAAGCTTTTTTTCCGCTACATTTTACAGTTTTAGCTTATTTCCTTATTGAATAGAAAACTAGTTTTATTGTACTATGTTATTTTGTGTTAAGCATCTGGTAATAACCTGTATTCATTTTGTTCTTCTCATAAAATCCGGATCATCTAGATTACTCAAAACTTCCAACTTTGGAACCACGTGACATTGTCCTTCAATTCACTCATGGTAGAGGTAAAACGACAACACAATCTGTTGCTCATGGATAATGTCAAGGATTTCAAAATCATAACTCCACACCACATAACGAGTCCACAAGTTTCCCTCAAACAACAAGCATTCATCCAACCATTCTTCAAACTCAATGTCCTCAATGTAAGCAACCAATGACAAACAACGATGTTGCTAGAAAACAGAGGCAACTTTTGTCTCCAATTGTAGTTGAAGGGAATGTTAATGCACAAAGTGGAAATATTTGTGAAAGAATGAGCTTTGTTCTAGAGAATGTGAGGGTCCCATTACATGTTTCCATTTCACTAACAAACAACAATGTTGCTGTACAACAGAGGAAACCTTTGTCTCCAATTGTAGTTGAAGGGAATGTTAATGCACTAAGTGGAAATATTTATGAAAGAATGAAGTCTATTCCATAGAATGTGAGGATCCCATTACATGATGGCATTTCATTAACAAACAACAATGTTGCTGGACAATAGAGGCAACCTCTGTCTCCAATTGCAGTTGAAGGTAATGTTAATGCACAAAGTGGTAATATTTATGAAAGAATGAACTATGTTCCAGAGAATGTGAGGTCCCATTACATGCTTCTGTTTCAATGACAAAAAAAAATTTTGCTAGACAAAAGAGGAAACCTTTGTATCCAATTGCAGTTGAAGGGAATGTTAATGCACAAAGTGGAAATATTTATGAAATAATGAACTCTGTTCCATAGAATGTGAGTGTCCCATTACATACTGCAATTTCATTGAACGTTGAGTTGCAAAATAAAAATATGTACCAAAGAATGAACCCAATTTTGCAAAATGACGAAGGGAATCAAAGTGTATAGCCCAATAGGCAACAATTGGAAAATGAACCTCTTATGAACTTGTATGCAAGTGGAAGACATGAAACAACTGAAATAATTACATTTCATGAACAAATGGACAAAATAAAACTACATAAAATCAAAATTCTACAATTGGTCAAGCTGTAGCAGAAATGGCAGAAGGGTTTGTAGCAAATGAAACTAGGAATGCCAGGAGAAGGTCACTAGGAAATCGCTCAAGGACATCCTTATTGCATACTAAGAAGCAGTTGGGATGGTATAACCACAGACTAAATGAGGGGAAGACAAAATTTAAAGAAATTGGGAGATGGTTTTATGGAAAATCGCTTGAAGATGTAGATGAGAATGACATTATTGCTGGAATCGGCTATTTCATGAGCATAAACTATAATGAAGAATCTAAAATTGAGAATTTTCTTGAACATCTAGATGGATTCCTTGATAAACTTCCATAAATTGTTATGGCAGAAATTCGTAAGGATTTTATGTCGAGGAACATGGCTTCTGTATTTATCGAATCAGGCATGACTCATAAGGCTTTGGAATGTATTAAGAGAATTGATGCTCATGGTGTACTAAAGGGGGTTAATCCAACATTAGTTTGTAACGAAATGAAAAAGTGGAGCAAAGAAGCTGAGGATATTGATATGGGATGGGAGAGAATTGATGGTTTCACATATGGAGTTAGGGTCAAGCAAGTAAAGTCATATGCCTCCTTTATGGTTGAATTGTTTGAAAAGCGGTCTATAACCATAATCAATGAAGTTTATTTCAAACTTGGTATTGATTCTTGCGTACATTATGACCGAGGTGGGAAGGTGTGCAAGATATTATTCGAGTTACTAAAAGACAATGGCTTGATGTCTTGTGTAAGCCTTGGAAAATGGGATGGAAAAGAAGAATATAGACAATTTTTAGCACATGCTGCTGATCCTGAAAATTAGGAGAAATTAATGAAACAAATAAATAAGCTTTCAGAAGATGGAATCACTATGGTAGATGGAAGGGTTGTGAAAATTAATTTGTTTGAGTGTCATGATATAGTGGCCATATGTAGTTTACTATGCAATAATAGTGTATCTCCAATGAGAAATAATTTTTGTCGTTGGTGCACATGCCATAAAAAGAGATACGCATGGTTATAGATGAAATAAACATTGGAGAAGGAGATACTATCTGTAGTGTTTCTGAATGTTATGCAATGTCAACAGAATTTCTCCTTGTAAGCTATGCAAAATTATTACAAGTTTTGAAATTAATGTTTATATCTTGCCAAAACATTCGTAATCTAACTATGTTCTTGAACTTTACTATAAGAGTTGAATCCCTCTTTGGAACCAAGCAAAGGATGGGAAGAAAAGTTAGATGAGTATATTACAAGCATTCAACCAACCTTATATGGTAGAAAGATTACTATAGTGAGGAACTATCCCATTGATAGAAGAAATGATGAAAATGTACACACATTCATAATTGGATCTTGACTAGAAATTAAGCTTCTTAGTATTTCAATAATTCCTAACCTCAAAAAATGTTGGTTCCAATTACAGTTGATTCCTGGCTCGATGGCCAAGCTTGTATATTGTTCTCCCCATGCTTGGATCAGAACAATTTTGAAGATGTTTCGTGAAATTCAAATAATTGCACAAGATTATGACAAGGTATATCCAACTAGAGGCGTGGAGAAAACAAAATTTGTTCAAATTTGGGAGGATATGGAGAAAATTAGTGTTCCATGTAAGCCAGGAGAACCATACCATCATAAATCCAACAATACAATGATCTTAACTATGGGCAATCAGATGGATCAGCATCAGACAAGATCCTCATTCAACATGAGGGAGTTTTAAAGGTTTAATAATTATGTTAACATATCAATTATTTTTTATGTGGGATTTGACTAACAATAAATGATGTTGTTATTATGTTTTGACTATTGTTGAATGGCTCTCAGTGTTATTTACTTTGAAAATAATGTTGGGACAATTATTTATGTTGAAAATTATGTTGTCCTTATTTATCAGCACAAGGACAATTTATGGAGGGAATTTCCAAATGCCTCTCAACCTTCATTTAGATAGCAAGACAAAAAATTTCATCCATACCAATTTCATCCTTTAAGACCTCTTTCTTTCTCCTCGACGGGCATTTTTATGGAGAAGTGCAAATCAAGCTAGGAGACACTTTTGGAAAATCAATATCTTCACCTACAGAGACTTTTTGGACAAACCAATGATATGGTTGGATGCAAAAATAAAAATTATAGAGACCTATACCCTAAAAATACTTTAATACATCAACCCAGGAAATGGATGACATTTTACTGGGGTCACTTAGGCATTTTTACCAGTATTTTTATACTTGGACAATTTGTGCAATCTCCAGGGTGGATTTTTTTATTTCACCAAAATCTTGAACTAATGATACCAGATGATGTAATACATATTACTGAGCACAACCATACTGATTTCACCTTCAAACTCATATTTCTCTGACCTAGGCAGGCATTTTACTGGACTAGTGCAAACTGCCTAAAACCTTGTTTTGGCAGACTTATAACTTTGTCATAGAACACTCTTTTGGAGAAATGAGACCATGATAAGATAGCTTATTCAATAAGTTATAGCCTGATGTTTCAGATACTTTTTATCATTCTCTTGTGATGTACGGCGGCAATTTTCCTGAGGCCACTTGGACCAATTTTCCAATACTTGGTCAATTTCCAGAATTTCTTAAAACTGCCTGGACCCTTGTTTTGGAAGACCTATAACTTTGTCATGAAGCACTCTTTTGGATAAATGATACTATAGTCAGATAGCCACTTCAACAAAATATATCCTGACATTATGGGGCGGGCATTTACTTTATCCTATGAATTATGACGGGCATTTTCTTAGAGCAGTTTGGACTAATTTTTCCATACTTAGTCAATTTCCAAAGTTTAAGAAAATTGCAAACTTTCCCAGAATGATGTCAGATTCCAACACTGACTTCATGATAGCACCATAACACCATCACGTGTCTTTCCACCCTCATTACACATGCCATGTCATCACTTCCTTTTCAAAACTTCTCTAAACTAACAAATCTTTATATAATTAGGTCAAATTGTAATAATGATATCACCATATATTTCATATCATCATATCCTCTGTCTTTATTTATTTGTCATTACTGAACTCCTTTGACATCAATGATAACCACATTCAAAAAATAAAGCTTAGTATTTATTCATATGCATTGAAACTTATGTATTGTTTCTAGGTTATTGAAGGCCTACCAAATGAAGAGAAGAATAAAAACGTTGGCGAGGATGTGGAAGTGTTATAAAGAATTCAACATGTTGCAACTGCAAGGGTGTAGGGGGGATGATGTATATGCATATGAGAAAAGGTACGTCTGTTTCATCATATTATCTAGTTTGAATGGTGGTATAATTTCATTCATGAAAAACAGTTTTATCCACTGTCATTGCAAGATTGGCTTCCTTGCAAGTGAGTTGATGTGGTTTTGCTCTTGTTGTTTAGGAGATGAGATGGTTCCTTATATGCATGTCCAAGGGGCCCATGCTCTTGATATGACACATTCTATTCGTCCTTCTACGATGGGACATTTAAGGAGTGAAGTAATAGAGCATAAGCATAAAGAAATGAAAAAATTGAATAACAACCAAGGAGGAGGAAGAGGATTCCATAAGGACAATAGAGGAACATTTCAACATGATAAAATGTGTCTTGTAAATGAGATGAGTGCACAATTTTCATTCTTGCTATGAGATCAAAAGGCACTTTCCAAAAGTTTAGACAAAGAAGATTCTTGCCTTCAAATATTATAAGTCAACTTCATGTTGAATATGATAAGTCAAGGAATCAATCGTATAAGGAAACTGCAGCACAATTGGCATCATGTTTCCTTGATGTCACTTGTCAACAAGTTGAACAACTATTTAAATCATGGGAAAAACAGTCTAAGAAATCATTGATTGCACCACCAATAGTAAGTTTGTCCTAATTTTATATGTTATCTCATTCGATTTTCTATTTATAGTGCGAGGAGTCATAATGTGTGTGTTTAATTATTAATATGTCCTCCCAGTTCAATAACTATCTTCCGAGATCAAAACCAATTAGAAAATATGGAGAAGAGGCTTATCGTGAATCACATCACTTTGGAAAGCACAAGGCAAAAAATGGTGTTAAAACAAAAAAACAACATCCTCTCTTTCCCTCCAATAGTGAGTATTATATTAGTTCGATTCATTACATATCAGCATGCCTTTATCAATCTAGTTAATTTATGGTTGAAGTTACAACTTTTGCTCGAACTATGACTTTTTCCACCTCGCTGATCATAGGAAATGAGCCAATCCGGTGTGATCAAACACAAAAAAATCAAGGGGAACTTGGTTCTGATACCCTATTGATGTCTGATGACAATAACAATAAAAATTTGGGTCTTTCATCATTGACAACAGAGGATTACCATATATACATTATAGTCCCAAGGTTCATGTGGTTACCATAGATACATTATATGTTATAAGCAAGCATACACAATGATACATATAAAAGAGACGACACATATAGAGAGAAGCACAAGCCTTTGTATTAACCAAGAAGAGAAGAATACAACATAGAACCAATCTAACTAGTACATCGGCTCAACAACCTATATATATATATATACATATTTCAATACAGTTACATAACTGTCTGTCGGTCTAATCGACCGACCCGATTTATACTAGTCGACGCGACCTGTCGGCATATACTTCAGACTGGTTGGGTGGAGGGCCTAGTCGACAGGCTGACCTAGGCCCCTCCAAAACATTGGAGACCAGTCAAATATAAGAATTCAATGGAGAAACTATTGTTGATATGCCATTGATGGAATCTAGGATTCACAATAGAAGGTGTCTTTCATCCTCAATAAATGGGGCAACGCAGAGTGCTAATGAACAAGAAATTCAAGCGACAACTCTTGGCATCCAAGTATTGGAAGCTAACAATCATATTAAAACTGGTCTTGATAAACCAAGTATGAGACAACCAAAAAAGAGAAAAGTCCAAAATGATCATAAAGCAACATTGTATGCAAAGTGGTGAAAAACATAACATTCGTAATGAAATGGCATTCACATGGTCTTAATGTATTAAGAGACCTATTTTGTTGATATTATGGTGATATTTATGGCCTAAATGTAATAAGAGACCTATTTTGTTGAAAGGACCAGAATGATCATAAAGCAACATTGTATGCAAAGTGGTGAAGAACATAACATTCGTAATGAAATGGCATTCATATGGTCTTAATATATTAAGAGACCTTTTTTGTTGATATTTTGGTGATATTTATGATCTTAATGTATTAAGAGATCTGTTTTGTTGAAAATTCCAAAATGATCATAAAGCAACATCATATGCAAAGTGGTGAAGAACATAAAATTTGTAATGAAATGACATTCATATGGTCTTAATATATTAAGAGACCTATTTTGTTGATATTTTGGTGATATTTATGGCCTTAATGTATTAAGAGACCTGTTTTGTTGAAAAGTCCAAAATGATCATAAAACAACATTGTATGCAAAGTGGTGAAGAACAAACATTCGTAATGAAATGACATCATATGGTATTAATGTATTAAGAGACCTAATATTGTTGGATATAGTTTTGAATTCATTCTATTATTAGGATGTTAGAACGTTAAAACATGCATAGGTTGGAGGATATTGGGGCTTCCATGACTGCTGGGTGCTTTTAGAATCCAAAATCAAAGAGAAAATTCTAGAATCATACACAGATTGCCCAGAATTAACCCAGATTTATAAACGATGAGGTTTATTGCTTCTTTGAGGTCTGAATCGTGCACATATTGCCCAAAATTAACCCATAAATTCCTATCAATGTTATTAGGAGGTGAGGAACAGGTCTGAGAATTGATTTTAAAACCCAGAATGTGCCTAGATTTGAGAAAATGCTGCTTATTGTCCCTTTTATGCCCTTAAATCAACACTCATAGTGGGAATCATGTTGGGAATCCATTGAAATATGTTGGGAATCATCTGTAGATTCATCTATGGAAAATAGTGGGAAAAATTCTATGGACCTGTGCATATAAAATCCATTAAAGAAAGTGAGGAAGCACTTAGCTCCACGAAAAAAAGTGGTCATAGGTGCAAAAATGTCACTATGAAATTGTTGAGAATCATGCCTCACATCACAATAAAGAATAAACCAAATCATTGACTATAGAACCACTAACTCCTGGACATTAAGAAGATCTCAATAAAAAATGAGGACTCCATAAACATGAATACCATATGAATGAGGACTGAATAAACACGAATACCATCATAAGCATTGACTATAGAACCACTAACTCCTGGACATAAAAGGTAAGACAACTAAAACACATTTTTCATTGTATGTCGATAAATACAAAACTCCATCATACAAAAATTCATTTTTCATTATCTGTCAATAAATACATATATACATTAATTTACACATGTCTAGCATGTTTCTGAGATGGCTTCAATGCCTTTTGTAGAAGACTGTAATTGTTCTGGAGTTGTACAAGGCACTTTTTGCAATTTGTTTTCAAGCTCTTTAACTCTCTGTGAAACTTTTTTTAAATTTCCAAGCAAAACATTTTTTCCTCCATCAGTTTGTTCAACATTTCCACATTTTTCTTATACTTCATTGATTCCTGTTTTTTCCTTGACCTCCAATTGTTGTCTAGTATTTTTCAACTGATCTTTAACTTCAGTCTATTCACATTTCAGATTCTGTATTTCTTTCTCGTGATCTTTTTCCCTCGACTATGTCTCGTTGGGAATGACAGGAAATGCCATCATCGTAGTAGCTGGACCTTGTAATTCCTTCTCCAAATCAGCAATTGTGGATTTAAGTTTTGAATTTCCATATCACATCCAAAATGCTGAACTTTTCGGCCGTCGAATAGTTTTGATTCCAGCTCCCTTACTTTTGCATCTTTCCCAACCATCTTCTCTTTCATTTGTGATGAGCCAAACAAATCACCTAGTGCAATGCTCATTGAGAAGCATTCTTGTAGCATCTTCTCTCTATTTTATAAGGACTTCTCTCCTTACCCTTACACATACCCTCGATTTTCCTTCTACCCTTACCCTCATCTCCTTTGGTACCCTTACCTTCACGCTCACCACCTTTTTGACTGGAAATGTTTTTTCCTCTACTTTGGTTTTTAAATTCCAGATATTTAGAGATCCTTTCTAACCTTTTTCCTCTCAGCTTATCAGCTTGCTTAGAAATGGTTTTTCTCAAACCGGAAATTAATGATTCTAATTCTCCAACTTTTTTTCCATGGCTTCCCTCCCACTCTTTCATCTTCAACTGATATTCTTGTATTACCTGTTCATTTTCTTTAATTTTATTCTCCAATACCTATAAAGGACCCATTTGTGTCTTTATTGGCGGTACACTGAGAACAAGTGGTATTGTTTTCAACTCTTCTTTTAGTTCACTCGCTTCATCATTAATGTTTTCCAAAGCCTCTTGATACACAAGACTCACTGACTCAATTTCATTTTCAGCATCATCAGTGATTTTGTCTACTTCTTTGGATAATAATTCAACCATTTCTTCTTTCCCTTTTATAATTTTGTTCGCTTTGAATTCATTATCCACAAATATATTTTGCAACACTGCTATCTGTTTGAGGCATTCTAAAATATTATTATCTTTTCTCAAGCCCTCTTCCGCAGAATTGCATATATAGGAATCTTGTTCCTTCAAATGCTCCATTTTATCATATAGGGTGAACACATATCTACTATCAAACTTAGATGATGGAATGCCTAAATGCATAGAAGAATCCCTTGATTCATATTTGGAATAACAATCATACTCAATTGCCAACTGTTTAGGATGAATTCTATCAAGAAAATCTTGAGGAATGGAAAAGCGAGCAGTAGTTTGTTCCATTTTGGAGGATTGGTTAAGTTTCCGGTCATTATGGATCCCTTTATTGATGCCTCCTGCATCTCACAGTCTTATGTCGAGTCTATGATGCCTGAGTCTATCCATCTTCTCATGCTCTTGTTCAAAGGAAGTCCTGGAACCAGAGTCGGCCACTCCTCAGATCTCTTGACTATTGCATGTCGACCATCCTTATTGAGTCAGTCCGTTTCATCTAAGTTCTTCCAAATATTTCAGCGTAGGTGTTACCTCATGTTGGTTGATGGGGGATGCATTAATTCCCTCCTTCTAGTGAGTTTCGTTCCATCGAATTCAACCCATTTATTCTGGAACTTGAGACTTAGAGTTCGGTTGAGTACCTTGAGGCTTGCAGTCATTAGTGGTAGGTTCTCTCTCCATTGACAGTTTTGGGAATACATCAATGTCCCCTGATCGATGGATTCATCTTAGTGTTCGAATTCAACACATCTATTCTCACTTTGATGATTGTACTATGTGCGTTGATGCCCATTTTCATTATTGGTGGGTTATCTCACGTCTGTTAATGGTATATATCATTGACCGGTAATCAGACGATGTCGCATCAGGTTCGACCTCAACACGTTTATTCACTTTATGGGACTTGCACTGTAGACGATTTGTGTAGAATACCCCAGATGTTAGTGGCATTCAGTATGCTACTTATGATCATGACTTTACATCTGAGATATCACCTCTCAGACATCAGCAGTTTGTACCTCCAGTTCGCACCAGTTGTTTCCTTTCAGCAAGAGACCGTCTCTTACTGTAGATGGTTATGGCTATGATCACCTATGACATGTATTCATTATGTACTGCCTAGTCATGGACATTGTATCAGATTGTTGTACTGTACCGACATGTATCCAAAGATATTATTGTATTATGACGAATGGGCTGTTCCTTCCAGTTGTGTCTCCATCACTCCACTTCTGCGATTTATAATGTATTTCGGCCATCATAGCACCATTCTCTGACCTCACACATTAGGGGGCATATGTTATAGTGTAATTTTCCACCTTGTGAGAATCAACATTCTTTGGCCTTCAAGATCCATTTCATTGACTCAGATTCACTTTATGTCCTTCATAAACACTTTTTCCCTATTTTTCTTCCTGTACGCTAGTTGTTCCACTTTAGCCAGCGTACACGTGAGCTATTCCACTATAGCCTGTGGGTACCAAGTAAAATGGTAAAAATCATTAGAAAATTACATTTTTCTCCCAAAAAGCGGTCTTAGGGTGACCTTTGGCCCTCCATATGCCCCGAAACGCCTCAATGTGTCCTTTCACTTACCTTGGGAAGGCTATATGTTGAGATCTTATGGCATATGGAAGGGAGGAGAAAGAGAGAGCAAGATAACTCTAGTGGATTTTTCCCGTGACTTGAGTCTACACTCATTGATCCTTGTTGCTGTGAATTCCTTATATTCACCTTCTAAACTCCTTTCATAGTTTGAGTTTTCCATTACATGGAGGATTGAAGTGGTGAAGGCACAAGTGGAGAGACCCAGTTCTTGGATCAGATTGGTTGCCGACAAGAGGTCATATATTGTACTTCTTGTTATTCATTAATGGAAATACTCATTTTCTCATCCAATCGATGTTGTGAATATTGTTAGTTTACATTGGGTTATATTTGCTTATAATATCATGGATCATACTGTTTATTATGCTAATGTCTTTCACATATTATATGCACTTGCTTGTACATGTTGTTGAGACTAATCTGTAGGTTCAAGTGTAGAGGTTGAAATGTCAACACGGATCTACTTCAAACATCCGGTTGAAGGTTGGTCTTTTCTCCATTTTCTTAGCATTGTCATTTATATAGCATTGCATTGGGAATTGAGTCATTTTCTAGTAGTCAGCTGTCTGTTGTGGTCTGCCCCAATCCATGTTAAATTTTGAGCATTAATTCACAATACTCTAGGATCTTTGCTGAGAGAATAACATATACAGTATATCAATGCATGACAATCACAATATGACAAGCATCACAAGAATCAAAAGCATAAGAGACAAGAGACACAGAGTTTCCGTGGGGAAAACCCTAAGGTGAAAAACCCCACAACTTCCTCAGAGATAGAGAGAGCAATGGCTCAACCAAAGTGCAACCAAAATACACTGAGATAGTCTCCTAGTAGCAGATGATCCTCCTCCTCACTAGTGCGCCACTTTCTAAGTGAGAGTGAGTTACTTTTCCGAGTGAGTAAAATAGAGATCTCTGAACTCTATTTATACTAACCTTTTTTCCTAGTGACCTTATGGGGCCGACTTGTCTAACTAGGTACATCCACATTATAATATATATAATTCAGGGCCGACCCCACATGGTGGTCTAATAACCCATCAGCAAGTACACACACTTGCGACACTTGTCAATCCACATGACGACACTTCCTTATAGAGGAATAACACATCTCTAATAAGGGTACAAAAAATATATATAAAATACATAGATGAAATACATTTCGAAGTTACACATACATCAACACTCCCTCTCAACCAGGAAGGTATTTCCTGACACAGATCTGCTAGATAAGTCTTCTTCTCGGGATCATCATTATCGATGCATCGTCATCATCATCGTCACTGCTGCTGCTATCTCAATCAATATCTGACTCTAATCGTCATAGGAAGTTCTACAGAGCCAGTCCTTTTTCATACTGGATGTAGGCCCACCACCTGCAAGTCTTCGTCATCACTGGCCATACTGTGGAATCCTCAGGACTTATTACGTGCGTCACAAAACCTCGAAAGAGCATCCCAGGCTGTTACGAGCACACGGCTCTACCTATAGGATCTCCTAGGGCCATATTATATGTGACCTCACCACAAAACCTCGCAAGAGAATCCCAGGATGTTACGAGCACGCAGCTCTTCCTATAGGATCTCCCAGGGCACGAATTACATGTGGTCACCACAAAACCTCGCAAGAGCATCCCAGGCTATTACGAGCACACAAATCTACCTATAGGATCTCCCAGGGCATGAATTACATGTGGTCATGGAAAAACCTCGCAAGAGGATCCCAGGACTGATTACGGGCACACATCCCAACCTATCAGATCTCCCAGGGACAAATTATATGCCATAGGACAAAACCTCGAAAGAGCATCTGCTAGATATCCCAGGGAAACGAATTACATGCCATAGGGAAAAACCTAGAAAGACTATCTGCAGATCTCCCAGGGCCAAATTATATGTCCTCCCAGAGCAAAACCTCGAAAGAGCATTTGCCATATATCCCAAGGCAACAAATTACATGCCATAGGAAAAACCTCGAAAGACTATCTGCAAATCTCCCAGGGCCAAATTATATGCTCATCTGCACAACCTGATCCACGGCCATAGAGTATCAACCTGATACTCACCATACATCATCCTGATGTACACATGATCATCTGATCATCATCACTGCAACATCCTGCTGCATGTCATCTGGAGAAACATCCTGAAGCTCATCATCCACGATCATCCTGATCATATAATGCATCTACCTGATGCAAACCAAGTATCTACCTGATACATATCATCATACATGATCCACCTGATCATACAATGTATCCACCTGATACAAATACAAATACATGATACATATCACCATACATGATCCACCTGATCATACAATGTATCCACCTGATACATACAATGTATCCACCTGATACATATACAGATACATGGTCCAAGAATCCAACATGATGCATATACAAAAATACATACACATGATCCAACCGATCATATCCAGCATCCAACATGATGCATACATATAAATGATCCAACTGATCATATCCAACATCCAACATGATGCATACATACATACATAAAGATGATCCAACTGATCATATCCAGCATCCAACATGATGCATATATACATACATAAAAATGATCCAACTGATCATATCCAGCAGAAACCAGAACATCATGCTGATGCTCATCATCCAGCGCTTACATCCACAGCCATGTGAAGGATCCTTCTTCCAATATGCTTGGAATGGCTTCAGCAAATGTGTCCATCACTTCTTCCTTGAAGTGTCCTTGATCTGAAGAATGCCAAGCCTCTCTCTGAAGTACTCGAACTTCACCCTGGCTAGTGGCTTCGTCAGCACATCTGCAATCTGCTCATCTATCGCAACATACAGGAGCTTCATAGCTCCTCTTTGCACCATATCCCTGATATAGTGATATTTGATCTCTATGTGTTTCGACCTGTCATGAAACACTGGGTTCTAGGACAGCTTTACACAACTCTGGTTATCACAGAAGATACCAGTAGCCTCCAACGGGAGATCAAATAACTCAGATAGTAGCTTCCATAGCCATACTGCCTCACAACTAGCTGAACAGGCTGCAACATACTCTGCCTCAACTGTACTCAGTGCTACGTAGGACTGCTTCATGCTAAACCAAGAGATCACACCTGATCCCATACTAAAGCAGCACCTAGATGTGCTCTTCTTATCTGCAGCACTACCAGCCCAATCTGAATCAACATAACCCTGCAGGTTAAACTTTTGATTCGCTTCATACTTGAGCCCATAATCCACTGTACCCTTCAGGTACCTCAGAACATGCTTTACAGCAACGAGGTGAACACTCCTCGGATCTGTCAGGAACTGACTCAATGTGTTCACAGCAAAGCAAATGTCTGGTCTCGTGTTCGTCAGGTACATCAAGGACCCAATCATCTGACGATACATAGAGACATCAACCGGCTCAGATGAAGCATCACATAGAAGCTTCAGATTCGATTCCATAGGTGTGGCCATGGCCTTGCAATCCATCATCCCGAATCTCTTCAGGATATCTACTGTGTACTTCCCTTGACCAAGGAAGATCCCACCTATACTCTGCCACACCTCCATACCTAGGAAATAGTGCATCATTCCCAAATCTTTCATATTGAATTCAGCAGCAAGCTTCCTCTTCCTATCTGCAATCAGTCTGTCATCTCCTGTTACAAATAAGTAATCCACATACAGGAGTAGAATCACAGGATTCCCTTCCTCAACCTTGTAGTAAAGGTTGGAATCCGCTTTACTCTTGGTAAAGCCCAAACTAGATAGGAAACTATCCATCCTACCATACCAAGTTCTGGGAGCTTGTTTCAAGCCATACAAGGCTTTCTTCAATCTGCATACATATGACTCCATGTCATGTATTTCAAAACCGAGTGGCTGCTCCACATATACTTCCTCTTCAACTACACCATTCAAGAAAGCAGTCTTGACATCCATCTGGTGTATTTTCCATTTCATTGCTGCAGCTAGGGCAATTACTGATCTGATGGAAGTATACTTGGCTACAGGTGCAAAAGTTTCTTCATAATCTATTCCCTCTTTTTGAGAGAAGCCACGAGCTACGAATCTTGCCTTGTATTTCTCTACACTGCCATCTGCAGCATGCTTGATTTTGAAGATCCATTTAGAAGTCATAGCAAACTTCTCTTTAGGTCTTGGGACAACATCCCAAACATCATTCTTCATTATTGATTGGTATTCCTCAACCATGGCATCCTTCCATTCTTTCTTTTCCGCTGCTTCTTCATAACAGGAAGGCTCTTTGTTCATAATGTCACAGAGTAAAGCAACATAGATAGTATGTGATCTGGTTCTCTTCTTTGCTCTGTGTTCTTCTTTTGGAATGCCAAATCTTTCTGCATCTTGAATGAGCTCTCTAGCCCATGCAGGTTTCCTCTTGTGAGATTTATCCTCACGAGGTGGATCTACAGGTTCTTGCGGATCTTCAAACTCACGAACAACTTCTGGAACTTCTTCAGTCATGGTAGTGTCTTGAAATCTAGTTTCCTTAGGCTCTTCATAAACTTCGATAGCTACCTTCCTTGATTTGATGAATGCTGAGTTTTCATCAAATGCTACATCCCTGCTGACATCAATCTTCTTGAACCCTGGAAAGTATATTCTGTAGGCCTTCGAGCTTTCACTGTAACCCACAAAGATACCCTTCTTTCCTGAAGGATCTATTTTAGTCCTCTTTTCCTTCGGGACATGAGTGTATACTAGACAACCAAATATTCTGAGATGGTTGACTTCAGGTTTCTTACCAGAAAAGACCTCTTCTGGTGTCTTGTTGTCCAATATCTTGTGGGGTGTTCTGTTCTGCACATATACAGCTGTTCTAGCTGCTTCTGCCCATAGATGCATAGGTAGATCCTGGTCATGCAGCATTTCCCTTGTTGCGTCCATGATAGTTCTGTTCTTCCTTTCTACAACTCCATTTTGTTGAGGATTATAAGGAGCAGTCAACTCCCTCTTAATCCCTGAATCACTGCAAAGTTTCTTGAAGTCACCTGAGGTGAATTCTCCACCATTGTCGGATCTGAATGTTTTGATCTTCTTGTCAGTTTGATTCTCCATCAAGGTTTTGAATTCCTTGAACTTATCAAACACCTCATCTTTGTTCTTCAAGAAGTATACCCAAGTCTTCCTGGAGAAGTCATCAATAAATGAGACATAGTAAACATACCCACTAAGAGAACTGGATGACATAGGACCACATACATCTGAGTGGATGATTTCCAGGATATCTTTTGCCTTTCTTTCACTGCTTGGGAAAGCCTTCTTAATGTTCTTACCTTTTGCACATCCTTTGCAAACACCTTCATGTTTGGTCTTGATTTCAGGAAGACCCTCTACAGCCTTGCTTGCAATTGAAAGTGATCTATAGTGCATATGAGGAAGTCTTCTATGCCGAAGTTCACTTGGCTCCATGGATTCATGTACCATGGCATGTTCAGGTTGTCCCTGCAATTTATACAAACCTCCCTCTTTCTCTCCAATCACTATTGCATCATCTATGTTCTTTCCCTTTTGCCACATTAGGACTTGGCCATCCACAAATGCAACCCTCATTCCTTTTGCATCCAAAGCAGAGATGGAGAGTAAGTTATTCTTGAGCCCAGGTACATAAAGGACTTCTTTCATCTTCAAATATTTTCCCGAATCTAGGTTGTAGGAGGCTTCACCACTTCCTTTGATTGAGTATTGATAATCATCCCCAAGTTTCACCTTATAGGGTGATTCATGTTCAGATAGATTCACAAAAGATTCCTTAAACCCAGTCATGTGTTTGGAAGCCCCACTGTCAATCAACCAATCATTACAACCATGGGAGATAGTACCTGTGAGAGAAGAGATTAGAACATACTCTTCTTCACTTGATGAGTCAACATCACTATCACTTTCTGCCCTAGACTTCTTCTTTGGGGGTTCATCATCTTCGGCAGTATGAGAATGATATCTTCTTTTGTTACCCTTCTTCTTCTTGCTGAAGTTGTTTGTTAAATTTTCTGAATTTACTTCAATCTGATCTAGGATCTTAACTAAGAGAACAACATGTACAGCATAGCTACAGCATATCAATCATGGAGACAATAATGCAAGCACACAAGAGACACAAAGATTTACTTGGGGAAAACCATAATGGTGAAAAACCCAAATAACTTCCTGAGAGATAGATAGAGCAATGATACAACCAACCATGAGAGATAGACACAACCTAGCAGCAGATCCTCCTCCTCCATAAGTGCGCCACTCCTCCTTGAGTGCATGTGTGAGAAGTGAGTGTGCAAATAGAGTGCCTCCCGCACTCTATTTATACTTGACTTGACTTGCCTTTTTACCTAACTCATGTAGGCTCAAACTTTACCACATAACATAATGCCGAGTGGGCCGACCCCCAATAGGGTGGCCTAATAACCCTTTGACCCACATGACTTATATAGGGCCGACCCCAAATAAGGTGGTCTAATAACCCATCAAGTATAAGTTACGACACTTACAATATAAATGACGACACTTCCTTATAGAGGAATAATACCATCTCTATAGGAATACAATATACATATATGTGAAATACATTCCGAAGTTACATATACATCAACACTCCCTCTTAACTAGGAAGGTATTTCTCAGCACAGTTCTTCTAGCACAAGTCATCTTCTCTGGATCATCGTCACTGGATAATCGTCATCGAGTCATCATCATCGTCACTGCTGCTGCTATCTCAATCAATCTCTGAATCTACTCGTCATAGGAAGTTTTACAGAGCCAGTCCTTTTTCATACTGGATGTAGGCCCACCACCTGCAGGTCTTCATCATCACTGGCCATACTGTGGAATCCTCAGGACTTATTACGTGCGTCACAAAACCTCGAAAGAGCATGCCAGGCTTTTACGAGCACACAGCTCTACCTATAGGATCTCCCAGGGCGCTATTACATGTGACTCCACCACAAAACCTCGAAAGAGCATCCCAGGATGTTACGGGTACACAACTCCGACCTGTAGGATCTCCCAGGGCGCTATTATATGTGGTCATGGCAAAACCTCGCAAGAGCATCCTAGGACTGATTACGGGCACACAGCCCAACCTATCGGATCTCCCAGGGCGCTATTACATGCCATAGGAAAAAACCTTGCAAGAGCATCTGCTAGATATCCCAGGGCGCTATTACATGCCATAGGCAAAACCTCGAAAGGCTATTTGCAGATCTCCCAGGGCACCGAATTACATGTCCTCCCAGAGCAAAACCTCGAAAGAGCATTTGCCAGATGTCCCAGGGCACCGATATTACATGCCATAGGCAAAACCTCGAAAGACCATCTGCAAATCTCCCAGGGCACCGGATTACATGCTCATCTGCACAACCTGATCCACGGCCACAGAGTATCACCCTGATACTCACTATACATCATCCTGATGTATTCATGATCATCCTGATCATCATCACTGCAACATCCTGCTGCATGTCATCTGGAGCAACATCCTGAAGCTCGTCATCTATGATCATCCTGATCATCACTGCAACATCCTGCTGCATGTCATCTGGAGCAACATCCTGAAGCTCGTCATCTATGATCATCCTGATCATACAATGCATCCATCTGATGCACACATAGATACATGATCCACACAATGTATCCATCAATCATACATGATCTACCTGATCATACAAAGATACATGATCCACACAATGTACCCATTAGGTACCTCAGAACATGCTTTACAGCAATCAGGTGAACACTCCTCGGATTCGTCAGGCACTGGCTCAATGTGTTCAGAGCAAAGCAAATGTCTGGTCTCGTGTTCGTCAGGTACATCAATGACCCAATCATCTGACGATACATAGTGATATCAACCGGCTCAGATGAAGCATCACATAGAAGCTTCAGATTCGATGCCATAGGTGTGGTCATGGCCTTGCAATCCATCATCCCGAATCTCTTCAGGATATCTACTATGTATTTCCCTTGACCAAGGAAGATTCCACCTGCATTCTGCCACACCTCCATTCCTAGGAAATAGTGCATCATTCCCAAATCTTTCATGTCGAATTCAGCTGCAAGATTTCTTTTAGTATCTGCAATCAGTCTGTCATCTCCTGTCACAAATAGGTCATCCACGTACAGTAGTAGAATCACAGGATTCCCTTCCTCAACCTTGTAGTAAAGGTTGGAATCCGCTTTACTCTTGGTAACGCCCAAACTGGATAGAAAGCTGTCTATCCTACCATACCAAGTTCTGCACACATATCTGACTACACCATGCTATCTTGAAATCCATCTGGTGCATCTTCTATTTCATCACTTTTATATTTCTCAATGCTGCCATCTGCAATATGCTTGATCTGATAGTTCCATTTGGAAGTCATAACAAAATTCCCTTCACGTCTTGAGACTACAACTGAAACATCATTCTTCATGATCGACGGATCATGGCATTCCATCCCAGATCCTGGGAACTTCAATATCTTCAATATCTTCAATACATATCTTTGTTGCTGGAACAAATGTTGTAGTTCTTTTTGTAGGTGAAGATATACGGTCTTTCCTACAAAACAGGTTAAATTGCATGATTAGAAACATCTCATAATTTTCAGAACAAATTCTTACACATAAAGAAATATGTCATACAGTCATGCAATTATCTTAGCCAATGCTTCAATACAACATTTATCCATATTCCGTAACTTTCTAGATGCCTTCCAATATCTACCAGAACATTGTTCAGAGTGTGCACAACTCCCAACATGTCAGCAAAGAGGTTTCATTCTAGATAAGTAGCAATGGAATGTTGTACAGTGCCATAGGCCACTTACCCATGTATATTAGTGATATACTGTTCATCAATGCAACTATTCTAATATGCACAATACATATCCTAAGTCTATGAACATGAGCATATACATCATTGAACAATTTTATTTAAACAAACAAATATGCAAGAAATGATAATTAAAATACTTATCTTTGTTCGTTCGTTGGGTGAACTCTCTCTGAGTCTTTGCTTCCTTGTAGGAGCTGCTGGATTCCTAATCTGAAGTAGCTTCTTCTACACCTTTATGTTGTGGAATGTAGAAAGATGGTCAACTCCCTCTGAATATCTGCATCCTTGCCGAAACCACTGGAGTGTACTCCTTTGCTTTCTTGCAGGAGCAACTGGAGTGTGCTCCCTCTTGATCTTTGCTTCCTGGATTACCTGTCTTTGAACTTATACTCATTCTTGATCCCTATGCATGCTTGTTAGTATCATCATTGTGTTATCCTCTAGGTCTCATACATAATCAAAAATTCATTAGAATAATCTTAATATTATCAAAACACAATAATCTAAAGCATGTATAGTCATGATCATTTCAAACACAGATAATAAACATTAGTATTCAAGGTTTCAGGGAAGTCTTCTTTTACTCATGCATATTCTTATTTGATCATACGACTCTTCTGGTTAGTTAAATCATTAATCAAGATAAGAGATATAATATGCATAAAACCTGTGATTACTCAAACCTATACCTTCATGATTCTTCAAATCATAAGAAACATAACATGTCTAAATCTATAATTACTCAAACATATGACTCTTCGGGTTAGTCATATCATTAATGCATATACCCATTATTATTCAAACTTATGACTTCATCAATAATCATTACTAACATCACAATAGTATAAGATCCTAACCCAAGGTAGGATTCTAGCTTGATATAGGAAAAACATACCTGGATTAGCATGCTAGCTAGTTTATGTCTAACATACCCGCATAATGTCTTCTGGTTCTATTCAGTGACTTGTGCTAGTAACCTGCATGTCTCATAGGTTAACTATTACAAAACCAAGTTATACATACCTCGCAAATGGATCTTCTATGAGATCCATGACAATGGATGAATCTTTGTCCTCATGTTATCATGCTCATATGTTCTTGGACCAGAACATGATTTGTCTTTCTTGGTGTACCTTTCATGTTAGTAGACAACATAAACCTCATACAACACCATAATGCATTAGTACAATCATAAGTGTCAACACCCTAACCAATGAATATCTTCTATCATGCATTCATAATTTTGTTAAGGTTATACGACAAATCTAAAATCAAAATTGTACTAACCGTAATAACATGAAGACAAACATACCATAAACTTAATCATGGACAAATATCGAAACATACCTCGATGAGTCATACCTGTCGAGATCGCTTGTATTCTTCTTATGTAAGGCCTTATCCTCATCTCCCTCTGAGACAGGAACTTCTTCACTTATGCAGGTGACCAATCCATCTTCTTCTAGGATTAACCCAATCCACTTGATTTGCAAGAACTGGACCTGGAGTTGGAAATGGGTTTGTCAGAGAAACCCCAAAAATTCAAACTTTGAATTTCAAACTTCCGAAAGGATAGAAATATGCGCCTTGATGAGCTGATCACACTGGTATATTCAGAATTTGAAAACTGCAAAGTTTTACTCCTCAATTTTGCCTTTGAAACTTTCGGATTCACTGGACGTGACCCTGAACTGGGGTTTGATGAAGCCCAATCTTTTGCCCCATCAAAAGGTTTGATCCAAAGCTCTAAGCTTCTATTTTTCTGAGGAGCTTCCAGCCGTGGTCACAGATTTCAAAAATTCCCATTTTTACAGAAGCCCTAATTTTCCACTTTTCTGATCAAAGTCCCGAACTAGGGTCTAATCAAGCCCGGCCTTCTGCCCAACCAAAAATTCTGATCTTGGTCTCTAAATTTCTATTTTGATGAGTAGCATCCAGCCGTGGTCTTCGATTACAAAAATTTCAACTTTCTCCAAAGCCCTAAATTCCGGAAGCCATGAATGAAGGTACCAAAAAATAATTCTGTTTTGACAGAAATATGTACCTGATTGTTTCTGGTGTAACTCCGAAATTTTTGATCCACACGGTCTGAAAACGTTTCCTGAGATAGCCTGACCTGTTTTCTTTCCATCCTGACAGGTCTGACCTCAATTGGATTCTCTGAGAGAGAGTTATGCCAAATGTCGCAACGTGACCTGTTTTGGGATAAAACAGGAGAGCGAACTTGTACGGCATTCCACGTGTCACTATTTTAACTTCGGCCTCTGAAAAAGTTTCTTGAGATATCTCAGCCTGTTACCTTTCCATCCTGACAGGTATGACCTCAATTGGACACTCTGAGAGAGAGTTATGCCAAATGTCGCAACGTGACCTGTTTATGGGATAATACAGGAGAGCGCACTTGTATGGAGTTCCACGTGTCACTGGTTCAACTTCGGCCTCTGAAAACGTTTTCTGAGATAGTATAGACTGTGTAATACCTGTCACTTTTTACGAAATTTCATTTGGAGCTTCCTAGCCCAAGATATGACCTTTTTCCCAAGGTCACCTGATTTTGACTCGGATCTGGAAGAGGCAGAAACCCTATATTGTACAGATCATAAATCACAAAGTACAACGAATTAGAGGTTGTACTTTGGACACAAGGTACCTGGAGATTTAATTTTCGTCCTGTAACAATTTCAGATCCGAAAAATTTGCCAAAACAGATTTATAGTGAAAGTTCTACGATGACTGGTTTTTGCTATATCAAGCCCTAGCATCGTAAGTGCAACAAGTGTCATACATGCCATATCATGCCTTCTTTCAGGCTAGCTCTGATACCATGTTAAATTTTCTGAATTTACTTCAATCTGATCTAGGATCTTAACTGAGAGAACAACATGTACAGCATAGCTACAGCATATCAATCATGGAGACAATAATGCAAGCACACAAGAGACACAAAGATTTACTTGGGGAAAACCATAATGGTGAAAAACCCCAATAACTTCCTCAGAGATAGATAGAGCAATGATACAACCAACCATGAGAGATAGACACAACCTAGCAGCAGATCCTCCTCCTCCATAAGTGCGCCACTCCTCCTTGAGTGCATGTGTGAGAAGTGAGTGTGCAAATAGAGTGCCTCCCGCACTCTATTTATACTTGACTTGACTTGCCTTTTTACCTAACTCATGTAGGCTCGAACTTTACCACATAACATAATGCTGAGTGGGCCGACCCCCAATAGGGTGGTCTAATAACCCTTTGACCCACATGGACGACCCCCAATAGGGTGGTCTAATAACCCTTTGACCCACATGACTTATACAGGGCCGACCCCAAATAAGGTGGTCTAATAACCCATCAAGTATAAGTTACGACACTTACAATATAAATGACGACACTTCCTTATAGAGGAATAATACCATCTCTATAGGAATACAATATACATATATGTGAAATACATTCCGAAGTTACATATACATCAACATTGTTGTTATTATCCCTTTTTTTCTTGGGACAATCTGAAGCAAAGTGACCCTTCTCATTGCACGTGAAGCATCTTAGATCCTTCTTATTCTTTTGAAAGGATCTCTTGAGGCGAGAGTGCTCCTTCTTGGGCTTGCTTCTTTTGGTGTGAGCTGCAAGAGCTTGATCTTCATCTCCCATCTTTTCCTCATGAGCTATAAGTCTAGCTTCTTCTTGAGAGCATTCTTCCAGCAATATGTTGAAGGAGATCAACTTCTACCTTGCACAAATTCCTTGAATGATGGAATCCCATGACCTGGGTAGGCCATTTAGAGTGGTCATCACCACTTCACCATTCTCCACCATTTCATCCACTGCTTCTAGTTGTTCCTTGATATGGGAGACCCTTGAAAAATAAGATTGAATGGTTTCTCCATTCTGAAACTTTACTCCTTTCAATTGATTTCGCAGGGTCATCTTCCGATTTATGTTCTTCCCTTCAAATAGCTTGGTCAAAGAGTCAAACATCTCCTTGGGTGTCTTAAGAGAAGACACATGGGGTATGAGATGGTCTTTGATAGAATCAACAATGATTCTCTTTTCCTTGAACAAGTTCTTCTTATGCAATACCTTGGCCTCTTCATCCTCTGGGATAGGGATGTCTTCTTTCACATATGAGTCCAACTCATTCTCTTCCTGGATTAACCCAATCCTATACTTCCAAGCTCGGAAGTTATCAGCTCCTTGAAGCTTATCCTCAAGCTTGGTGTGGTGAGACATCTTAAAGAGTACTTCAAATGGAAATAGAAAAGATTTAGATCTTACCATTTGAAATGCTGAAAACTGGATCTGGTACCGGATTAGGGTTTGTCGGAAAAACCCTAAAAATTCAAAATGTGAATTTCAAATTTCTGAAAGGATAGAAAGATGCGCTTTGATGAGCTGATCATCCTGGTGCATTTAGAATTTGAGATCAACAAAGTCTTACCCTTCATATTTGATCTTTTGTCCTCCGAGGTTCACTGGGGAGAGCCCTGAATTAGGGTTTGAGTTTCCCGGAGATCTATCCAGCCAAAAATCTCGATCCAAAGCTATAAACTTCGATTTTTGCAAGGCGCTTCCAGCCGTGTCTTCAGATTCCAGAAATTCCTATTTTTGTGGAAACCCTAATTGTTAGGGCCAAATCTGAAAATGCTCGGAATCGAATTTTGATTGGATAGATAGATGCGCCTTGATGAGTAGAGTCAATCTACTATACTGATTTTCAAAAATATGTGGAGAGAAACCCAATAAACAAGAAACTCAAGTTTCTGTCACTGCAAAATGTCTTCTTCTCAGGTTAGCTCTGATACCATGTTAAATTTTGAGCATTAATTCACAATACTCTAGGATCTTTACTGAGAGAATAAAATATACAGTATATCAATGCATGACAATCAGAATATGACAAGCATCACAAGAATCAAAAGCATAAGAGACAAGAGACACAGAGTTTCCGTGGGGAAAACCCTAAGGTGAAAAACCCCACAACTTCCTCAGTGATAGAGAGAGCAATGGCTCAACCAAAGTACAACCAAAATACACTGAGATTGTCTCCTAGTAGCAGATTATCCTCCTCCTCACTAGTGCGCCACTTTCTCAGTGAGAGTGAGTTACTTTTCCGAGTGAGTAAAATAGAGATCTCTGAACTCTATTTATACTAACCTTTTTGCCCAGTGACCTTATGGGGTCGACTTGTCTAACTAGGTACATCCACATTATAATATATATAATTCAGGGCCGACCCCACATGGTGGTCTAATAACCCATCGACAAGTACACACACTTGCGACACTTGTCAATCAACATGACGACACTTCCTTATAGAGGAATAACACATCTCTAATAAGGGTACACTAAATATATATATAATACATAGATGAAATACATTCCGAAGTTACACATACATCAACAAGCCATAGGAAGTTTTCTCCGTAGAAGAAAGCGAGCAGTAGTTTGTTCCATTTTGTTTCATGTCACCTCCTCCCAATGACCTCTATCTACATGTACATGTAGCTCTTTCAAATTTGTGGAAGCACAAACTACATCATTTGTGACAAAATCAAGAGACTGTACTCGTAATTTGCCATGGTGCTCAAGACTTTGTACTGGTGATTCCTCGTTCTATTCAGGAGGGTGTAATGGTAATTCCCCATGGTGCTGAGGAGATTGTACTAATTCCTTGTTCTGCTGAGGAGACTGTACTGGCAATTCCTCATTATGTTCCCTGCTATTACATTTCCTAACATATGTTTTATGAATAGGTGGTTTTAGCAAAGATATATTTTCATGCTGGTTGATATCACCAATCTCTGTTTCAGTAGCATGGGTTCGACATAAATCAATAATTTTTTGAAGTGTCCCTGAGAAACTAAATTTAACCTTCCTTAATTGGATCTCTTGCAGGGCAGAGTGGATTTTCTTAGCCAATAGATAAGGAATATCTAAAGGTATATCTTCCACCCAGTGTATCACTACCCGCATACATTCACCCGAAATGTCTTTCCTATGATGATTCAGAATTGTCCTAAGGACAATCTAAATCAATGTTTTGTATATTTTGGGAGGCACATCTTGCATTCTTAAGACATTCCTCGGAACATGTACTTCTCTCCCACACATTTTACTGGCCATTTGGTTCTTCTCCTGTCTGGGAGTTTTCCAAGAGCTTAAAATTGCTCCCCCTCTGCATGGAATATTTGTGGCTCGGGCAACCAAATCAAGGTCAAGGTTTACCTGCTTCCAAAAATTCAGAGTTTCGTATTCCCAGCATCATATATCAAAATTACCTCATCTATCTCCTTATCAACATAATTGAAAGTTCCAAACAAAAAGTCAAAAAAAATTTCTTTCCTCAAGATAGTTTCCATACCTGGTGGCCACATATTTGCATCTCTCCATGCGTCGGAATACTCCTGGAATTTTTTTGCTGTTATCTTATCATCTGTGGATGATTGTGTTTCAACTAGGGTTGTAGAGGAGGATTCCCGTGTTTCAACTGCGCTCATGGTAGAGGACACCCCTGTTTGAATTTCGGCCATGGTTATCTAGGTTCGAAGCGAAGGTGAGGTGATGCACGCAGACTATATTTCAGGCTCACAAATTATGCTCGCAAACTCTATTTCAGGCTCACAAATTATGCCCACAAAGAGTTATTTCAGCAACAAACGCTTTGCTTGAGTGTATTTCTAGGTAATAATACATGACTTGGGTATGCACTTTTCCCTATGCTGACATTAGGCCTTGTCACCAGAGGGAATTTTATAAATTGGTTGTACTTTGACATAAAAAAGTGCACAGACATAAGCTTTCATTTTTTATAAATGGATTGTAGTTTGGAATTTTATAAAATGGTTGTACTTTGACATAAAAAACACATAAACATAAGCTATCACTTTTTAGTACTTGGCCATTTTTTCCAAAGGGGAGCATTTTCTTGCATGGTGCAAATTAGGTTGATTGGTTGTTTTGGAATTCCATTATATTCTTGGACAATGAATTTTTATCATGAATGAGTCAATGGTCAAGTCCATAAATCATCATAGCAGGCCAATATATTATTTACTAGAGCCTATTTTCCAAGAATGAGACTATATTCAAGTGCATTGGTCATGCACCTATCGGATGGTTCCCTAAGAATAATTATCTCTCTCTCTGTGAGGAAATGGAGGTCATTTTCCCAAAGCCACTTGAGCCATGTTTCCAGTACATAGCCATTTTTGTCAAAGGGGGGTATAATATGGGAGGGTGAAAAAAGGTTATTGGCTATTTTGGTAGGCCATTATCTTCTTGGCCATAAACCTTTGATCGCGAATGATTCAATGGTCAAGTGTGTAAATCCTCCACCTGAAAGATTATTGTTGAATGTGGTTGTCATCGATGTCAATGGAGTTCAGTAATGACAAAGGGATAACCAAGGACATGATGACATGGAAAACTCAGTGAAAGACAAAGGAATAACAAAGTAAGTGAAGATATGATGATATGATGATATGGAATGGGTGATGAACATGCAAATACACCTGATGATGTTCTAGTACCTTCATGATGTCATTATTACAATTTGACCTAATTATATAGAGATATGTCAGTTTGGAGAAATTCTGGAAATTAATCAAGTGTTAGAAAATTCTTCCAAATGGCCTTAAGAAAATTCCCTCCGTACCTCATCGGTCAAGGTAAATTCCTGCCCCGTCTTGTCAGGATGGATATTATTGATTTGTCTACCTAACCATGGTGTCAGTTTTTCTTGATAGTTTCTGAGGAGGAAGTTATGGGTCTTCCAAAACAATGTTTCAAGCAGGTTGATCCATTCTAGTAAAATGCACAAATTGTCCAAGTATAAAAATACTTGTAAAAATGCCTAAGTGGCCTCAGTAAAATGATCTCCATTTCCTGTGGTTGATGTCTTAAAGTATTTTGAGCATATGGGTCTCTAGACTACTGATTGTTTCATCCAACCAGATCATTGGTTTGTCCAAAAATTCTCTGTAGGTGAAGATATTAATCTTCCAAACGTGCCTCTTGGATTCATTTTCATTGCTCCAGAAAAATGCCTACCAAGGAGAGAGAAAGTGGTCTCAAAGAATGAAATTGGACTGGATGGAATCACCTTTTTGGCCTATATCCATTGGGTGTCTCATACTTCCAAGTTGATGAAAATAAAAATCTCCTCATTTTGACCTAGGGTTTGAAAATTTTGTCGTAGTTTTGAATTGGTAGTTTAAAAAGCTAGTGTTGGTTGGATGTTTTGGCAGGCCATTATCTTCTTGGACATAGACCTTTTATCATGAATGAGTCAATGGTAAAGTGTGTAATCCTCCACCTGAAAGCTTATGTTTTTAGATAAATTTAGTCCCTCACTTGTGATAATTGGTGGGAATTTTTCTAAAGCCATTTAGGCAAGTTTTAAGTGCAAAAAAGGATGAGTGGTTGTTTTGGTAGGCCAATATTTTCTTCACTGGACACGTTTTTCCAAGACTGAGACTACATTTAGGTACATTGGTCATCCACCTACAGGATGGTTCCCTCCAAATAGTTATCTCTCTCTCTCTGAGGAAATGGCGGTCATTTTCCCAAAGCCGCTTGAGCCATATTTTCAGTACTTATCCATGTTTGTCAAAGGGGGGGCATAATATGGGAGGGTGCAAAAAAGGTTGATTGGTTGTTTTGGCAGGCCATTATCTTCTTGGCCATATACCTTTCTTTGCGAATCAGTCAATGGTCAAGTGTGTAAATCCTCCACCTAAAATATTATTGTTGAATGTGGTTGTCATTGATGTCAAGGGAGTTCAATCATGACAAAGGAATAACCAAGGACATGATGACAGGGAAAACTCAGTGAAAGACAAAGGAATAACAAAGGAAGTGAATATATGATGATGTGGAATGGGTGATGAACATGAAAATCCACATGATGATGTTCTAGTACCTTCACGATGTGATTATTACAATTTGACCTAATTATATAGAGATATGTCAGTTTGGAGAAATTGTAGAAATTAACCAACTATTGGAAAATTGGTCCAAGTGGCCTTGAGAAAATGCCCGCCATACCTCATAGGTCAAGGTAAATGCCCTTCCCATCTTGTCAAGCTGGATATTATTGATCTGTCTTCCTGACCATGGTCTCATTTTGGCTTGAGAGTGTCTGAGGAGGAAGTTATGGGTCTTCCAAAGCAATGTTTCAGGAAGGTTGCTCTAGTCCAGTAAAATGCACAAATTGTCTAAGTATAAAAATACTGGTAAAAATGCCTAAGTGACCTAAGTAAAATTTCCACCATTTCCTGTAGTTGATGTCTTAAATTATTTTGAGGATATGGGTCTCTAGAAGTTTGATTGGTGTATCCAACCATATCTAGTTTTTCCAAAAATTCTATGTAGGTGAATATATTGATCTGCCAAAAGTGCCTCTTAGCTTGATTTGCACTACTACAGAAAAATGCCCGTCGAGGAGAGAGAAAGAGGTCTCAAAGGATAAAATTGGTTTGGATGGAATCAACTTGTTGGCCTCTATCCATTTGGTGTCTCATACCTCCAAGTCGATGAAAATAAAAAATTCCTCATGTTGACCTAGGATTTGACAATTTTGTCTTAGTGTTGAATTTGTAGTTTAAAAAGCTAGTGTTGATTGGATGTTTTGGAAGGCCATTATCTTCTTGGACATAGACCTTTTATTGAGAAGAAGTGAATTTTCAAGTGTGTAAATCCTCCACCTAAAAGCTTATGTTGTCTGATAAATTTAATCCCTCACTGGTGAGAACTGGTGGTCATTTTCCTAAGGCCATTTAGGCCAGTTTTAAGGGAAAAAAAGGCTGAGTGGTTGTTTTGGGAGGCCAATATTTTCTTCACCAGACAATTTTTTCTAAGAATGAGACTATATTTAGGTGCATTGGTCATCCACCTATAGGATGGTTCCCTCCAAATAGTTATCTCTCTCTCTGTGAGGAAATGGAGGTCATTTTCCCAAAGCCACTTGAGCCTTATTTTCATTACTTAGCCATTTTTGTCAAAGGGGACATAATATGGGAGGGTGCAAGAAAGGTTGATTGGTTGTTGTTGCAGGCCATTATCTTCTTGGCCATATACCTTTTATCACAAATGATTCAATGGTCAAGTTTGTAGGTCCTCCACCTGAAAGCTTATTGTTGAATGTGGTTGTCATTGATGTCAAGGGAGTTCAGTAATGAAAAAGGTATAACCAAGGACATGATGACAGGCAAACTCAATGAAAGACAAAGGAATAACAAAGGAAGCGAAGATATGATGATATGATGATGTGGCATGGGTGATGAACATGAAAATCCACCTGATGATGTTCTAGTACCTTCATGATGCCATTATTACAATTTGACCTAATTATATAGAGATATATCAGTTTGGAGAAATTATGGAAATTAACCAAGTGTTGGAAAATTGGTCCAAGTGGCCTTAAGAAAATGCCCACCGTACCTCATAGGTCAAGATAAATGCCAGCCCCATCTTGTCAGGATGGATATTGTTGATCCGTCTACCTGACCATGGTCTCAGTTTTGATTGAGAGTGTCTGAGGAGGAAGTTAGGGGTCTTCCAAAATAGTGTTTCAGACAGGTTGCTCCAGTCTAGTAAAATGCACAAATTGTATAAGTATAAAAATATTGGTAAAAATGCCTAGTGACCTCAGTAAAATTCCCTCCATTTCCTGTGGTTGATGTCTTAAATTATTTTGAGGATATACATCTCTAGACTTTTGATTGGTGCATCCAACCATATTGTTGGTTTCTCCAAAAAGTCTCTGTAGGTGAAGATATTGATTTGCCAAATGTGCCTCTTAGCTTGATTTGCACTGCTCTGGAAAAATGCCCATCGAGGAGAGAGAAAGAGGTCTCAAAGGATGAAATTGGTCTGGATGGAATCACCTTGTTGTCCTCTATCCATTGTGTGTCTCATACTTCCAAGTTTATGAAAATAAAAATATCCTCATGTTGACCTAGGGTTTGACAATTTTGTCTTAGTGTTGAATTGGTTGTTTAAAAATCTAGTTTCAAATGCCCTCCAGATGATGTGTCTGTATCAACAAAATCAAAATGTGACCTAGATCAGTTCCTTGTTGAAGTGGTTATCCAGTCATGTTTTCAGTTTGCCTTATGATGGTCACATGCGCATGAAATCAACCTGCCAAAATGAGAAAAATCTTGTTTTGCATATTGAGAAAAAATGAAATTTGGCTAACTGTTAAAATCACAAGGTTAAGGGGCTATTTGGAAATTCCCGCCAAAAAATGTCCTTGTGGTGATAAATTCACTAGTTGGCATGGGCTTGTTCTTTGATGAACTAGCCATCTAGCCATGATGCTAGTCTCTTCTTTGGTAGTCACACGTGTGAAAAAATTGATTTGCCAAGTTGAGGAAAAACTATTCTTACACAGTATGTGAATATGCTAGCAATAAGCTTGATAATATATGTTAACAAGTTTTTTGCTTAAATTTCCCAGTTAATTCAGTTTTATAAGGAATAATTAAGATGTTATGAAATAGAGGAAATTAACTTCCAGCTATTTATCAAATCAAATTAATTAAACCAAGAAGTATTTTTTATGAAGTGGTGCGCTTGATAAAAAGGCAATTTCCAGATTGAAGGGTACGATTATGGAAAGGGTGTGATGCTGAAAAGGCATGATGATAAGCTATAGGAATAAACTAATAAAATATAATAAGGAAAAATTTATAAAAAAACCACAGTTGATATTTAATTAAAAACCATTGTTTTTTATTTTATTAAAAACAGAGTTAATCTTTTTGAAGAGGCGTGAGTATGAAAAGACACGAGCCCAGTTCGAAGAGATGCAACGATTGAAGAGTAAGATGCATAATATATAAACAAGCATGTGATTTGGAAGGAAAGTTTCTCAATAGCCGAGATCAAAGAAGAATAAATATCAGACAGAGACCAATGCAAATGAAGAAACAAAATTGAAGAAAAGAAGTTCTGGAAATTTGAAAAAGATAAATAGGGTGGAAGGGTGGTGCTAGGGTAGGTGCATCCTACTAAGGGTGTTTTAGCCATTATTCTCAATGACAATAACTAAGTGAAATTCCCTGGTATTTGCAAATATGAAATGAAAATATGAAACTGTAAAAAAAAGAGAATAATAAAACTCACATTGTCCCATTTGAATCACTCAAACAGGCCAAAAATTGAACCCTATTTTCAGGGCTGATTTTCAGTATTTTTACACAATAGCAATTTTTAGGATAAAAAAATGAAAATATTGGATAATGTAGTGGTGACTGTTAATACACATCATGTTCAACTAGTATCATTCAATTTGACTATGTAACGTTCTTACTAGCACATGAAGAATGCTTTTATTTCTGTGTTAGATTAAATAATATGAATTTAGTGATTGGATAAAAAAGGTAAAACACCACTCATTTTTTCGTCAGAAATAAGCCTATTATATTTCAATCCGAAATATAGTACATTATTCAACAATCTATAAATTGTTATATCAAAAGACCCCAAGCTTCTTCAGCAGACTGAAAGTCCAAAATGATCAACACATCCAATCATGGAGTAGCTACTATAGAACCAGAGTGCATGTACATATAAAACAATTTAATGCACTAAATAAATAATTCACATATACTAAATAATATAATTCACCATACATATTACACCAAACAGTATAAAAATTTATTAATGAAAGGAAAAATGTTTACAAATCCAAATGGGGTACACCAGTACTCATCCCTAATCCATAACACTGATGGACAGGGTCCCATTGGTGTGAATCTCATGAAAAGTGTACTTGTACTCGAGGTTGTAGGCTATTATACAAATAGAGAAATCTAAATTTAGGTCCCACTCTCCATTTACCAAGAGGCTGAGTCTGATCACTTGAGGCTGAAGTTGGTTGATATCTATCAATAAAGGTTGGCCATGTATAGAAAACTTCCTCCTTAAGATTCTCATAGCCTTCTATGTTGAACTCTAGTGAAATATTCTTCTTTACAATCCCAAGAGGTACAGAATGCATTGCAATTAATTCAAAAGTAACCATGAAACTTTCATTTGAACAAGTAATTTCCACATAAGATTCACTGCGTATAATGTGTCGAGACCTTATGTGATTGAAAACTTTGTAGGAAAGAAGATGAATATTGTAACGATGTACTCGATTGGGATTCAATACTCCAATATATGATGTAAATGCATTGTGTGTTCCATATTCTGTAGATGCAACTAATGTAGCAGTCACAACTTCATTGTCACCTTTTGTTGCAAGAATTTGAAAACTGGTGTGCTTATCATCATTTGTAGCAATAAACCAACAAAAAAAGATTCTCCTTTTCAACTACTAGTGCCCCACCTTTTAATAGATCTCACAGTAAATAAAACATCAACAATGTCTACAACACAACATAATATAACATTAGATACTACAAATAAATTTTTCATACATGAGTTGAATAATATATATTAAAAGATACACATGTATACTCACCATCAATTATTTCAGTTGGTATCAACAAATCGTTTTTTTGTAAAACACCTCATGTGGATTAAAATTCACACCTTCAGGAATATAGTGTCCTCTACCAAAAACATCTACATGATTTTCAAATATTCTTACCCAACAAAATGTTCCACCAGTCGAAACATCTACTAGACAATCCAACACTTCTACCGGATATGGAATTTTCAAAGACTCCTCTACAGACATACCAGGCAATTTTTCATAATTGATACGGACATACATGCATGCCTTTATGGTAAAATCAAATGGATTTGTGTTGTGCACCAATAACCCATCCATTTGAATGAATTTTTGTCTACCAATCTTCACAAAACGACCATTTTGAGTCAATAGGGGAGTCACATCTGAACAAGATCCCATATAAAACCCTCGCTTGATGACTGTAGTGGAATGTTTTTTATGATTTTCATCTGGCCCACTTGAAGATAATTGTGATTTTAATTCAGAAATCGAAGGATGTTGCAACATAAGCTTGCCACTTTCATTTTCATACACCATTTGAACATGAAGAACATCATCCATAGCATGTTTCCATGTGCCATTGGTACTATCAGTGTAAAGAAATGGATTATCACCACAAGGATTCGACATTGTCAACTCTACATTTCTTGTATGTGACTCATTTATAACTTTGTAGATAACTATTTCTTCTAAACCATTTTCTCCTTTAAGAACAACAACTGTATCAAAGTTTGGAGACTTTCTCTTAACATATTGCTAAGTTGAACGACATTGGAGTTGATAAGGTATATCCCTATCATTAGGTTGGTTCTCAACATCATTACCGCTGGATACATCATCGTCACTCCAACAATTAGTTTTTGCAAGTCTATATAATTTCCATGACTTTTGTCACTGTATAGACAATTGTTGCTTCATTTTTTGTCTCTTTTCTTGTTCAATGTCCTCTTCAACAAGTATTCGAAAAGCTTCTTCCACACCCTCTGGAGGAAATGACTTTCGTTCTTTATGTGGCAACGGATAAGGGTCTGTATTTAACATGATCAAATTTAAAAGAAGTAAAATTCCGCAAACACGATAGGGAGCCAAAATGGGCTACACAGGTTACACGTGATCTATTAATTGGAAAGAAAGAGTGAAAAAACAGAGTATTTATAAAGGCATAATATTAATACTACATAAATTCTAACCTTTGGTAAAAACCTTCGATTTATTTTCCCCTTCCAACCAAGATTTTAGATTCGTATCCAGATGATCCACACTGATATGTGCATCAAATAATAAAGGGTGAATTTAATTACTCTACCTGTATAGTATCTGATAAATCATTTTATAGACTGCTTAAATACAAAAATTTCAAGGTAACAATGTAAATTATTTTAAGCGCAAGAAACTGAAAAAAAATATTCTTACCAATCGTATCACTTGTTGAATATTGTAACTTCTAAGAATATTATATTTGTACATTATTTATTCCGAAGATGTTCCATCCCTCCGAGGTGATTCTATTATGTATCCGGAGATGTTTATTCCTCCGAGGAGTTGTGGTAACTAGGGTTATTATACCCACCATGTGGGGGTCGGCCCTAACATTGTATTTTAGGGGTTATTAGACTTCTCCAGGTGAGGTCGGCCCCATTAGCGATTTTAGTCAGTTGAGGATTAGTATAAATAGAGAAGGAGAGCTACTCATTTGATACACACTCACAAATCAGAAAAGTAGCGCACTAGTCTGAGCGATCTGCTAAGGAGGAAGAGAAGGAGGGAGCACATCTTGTATTTTGGTTGATCATCTTATTGAGGAAAGCTTTGCTGGGTTTTCTACCCCATGAGGGTTTCCCAGGGTAAATTCTGTGTCTATCTTGTGATTATGTTTCTTTCAGTGATCTTGCTAGTCTATTTGGTTTAAACTTAACAAGGTATCAGAGCTAGACTGAATAGGACATCTTTCACAAGGTAAGAATCTCTCTCTCTCTCTCCGGTGAAGTTTAGGGTTTCAGCAAAAATTTGGTATTGTTAATTTCTGATTACATGGCTGGATATCCCTTCTCAAGACCAATTTTTTGAGCCCTAGATCGAACTTTTTGGTTGGGTAGAACTCCGGGAAAGTCAAACCCTAATTCTACCAAAAGTGCGATAAACTAGAAATTGGTCTCAGCAGAAAGTTGGTATTATTGAATTCTGATTACGTGGTTGGATAGCCCTTCTCAAGACCAATCTTTTGAGCCCTAGATTGAAATTTTTGGTTGGGTAGAACTCCGGGAAAGTCAAAACCTAATTCTACCAAAAGTGCGATAAACCAGAAATTCTGTCTCAGAATCCGGAAAAGTAAAAAGGGTAACATTTCCAGGTAAGTACTATTCTGTCTCTTGGACTCCCCCAAGAGAAGATGGCTCCAAACACTAAGCTTGAAGACAAGCCAGAAGGCATAGATAATTTCCGGGCATGGAAATACAGAATTGGTCTCATTCTTGAAGAGAATGATCTTGCTCATTATATCAAGGATGAAGTTGCAGAACCAGAAGGAGATGAAGCCAAAGAAAAGCATAGGAAGGATTTGATTAGGGAAAAGAGAATTATAGCTGATTCTATTAAAGACCACTTGATTCCCCAAGTGGCCTCCAAGAAGACTCCAAAGGAAATGTATGATGCCCTAGGAAGAATGTATGAAGGAAAGAACATCAATATGAAGATGAATCTAAGGACTCAGTAGAAGAATACCAAGATGCACAAAGGAGAGTCCATTCAAGACTAATTCTCAAGGGTCTCTCTAATCAAGGAGCAACTAGATGCCATTGGTGATACTCTTGATGAAGATGAACTTGTGATGACTGCTCTCAATGGTCTCACTAGACCTTGGGAATCATTCATACAAACCATGTGTGCCAGAAAAGAAAGCGTGATGTTTGATATAGTATGGGAGGATTGTGTTCAAGAAGAAGCTAGGGTAGCCAACAGAGAAGCTCTTCTCAAAGAGGATGACCAAGCTTTGGCCACCCACACCAAAAGAAGAAGAATGGGTCACCTCAAGAAAGTTGACCACAAAGGATCTCAACGCTTCTCTAGATCTAAAAAGAGAAAAGGACCCAATCCAGTAAGAGATCTTTCCACAGTCCAATGCTACAGTTGTCATAAACTAGGACACATCTCCATATTTTGTCCTTCACAAAAGAAGAAGTTTGTCCACAAAAGACACCATGCACATATGGAAGAAAATGATAGTGAAGAAGAAGAAGAAGAAGAAGAAGAAGAAAAAGAGGTAGAGGTAAGGCCTCGAAAGAAAAGATATAAAGTGAAGAAAGAAGATCCAGAAGAATATGTCCTATTCTCTGCACTCTCTGGATCTGTATCTCCTGGAGAAGATACATGGCTCATTGAAAGTGGTGCTTCTAAGCACATGACAGGTCAAAGAAAGACTTTCTCAAATCTTGAAGAAAAGTCTTCTACACAAAAGGTATCTCTAGGAGATGACTACCAATATCCCATCAAAGGAATTGGTAAAGCTAGATACAAGCTAGACTCTAGAACACCATTGAAGATGAAAGACATTTTATATGTACCAGGTTTAAAGAAGAACCTACTCTCTATCTCAGCAATAGATAAGAAAGGTTTTAGGGTGGCTTTCATAGATGGACAAGTACTCATGTGGTCCAAAGGAAAGTCAATTAAAGATGCAGTTGTCATTGGTGAAGAAGAAGGAGGTATCTATAAGCTCAAGGGTCATCCAGAAGCTGCCCTTTCTCATGAGATCTCTAGCCCCAGTGAGCTATGGCATAGAATATTAGCTCACATTAACTATAAAGCCTTACCCTATGTAAACAAGGTAGTCATAGGATTACCAGATTTGAAAGTTGATCATGATGGCTCATGTAAAGGATGTAAGAAAGGGAAAAATGTCAAGAACCCCTTTCCAAAGAGTGAAACAAAGACTAAGAACATTTTGGATCTAGTACACTCAGATGTATGTGGACCAATGCCCACTACTTCTCTAAGTGGGTTTGAATACTATCTTTCATTCATTGATGACTATTCAAGGAAAACTTGGATATACTTCCTAAAAGGTAAGAATGAAGTCTTTGGGGAATTGAAAGAGTTCAAGGCTCTAATAGAAATCTCTCAGAAAAGAGAATCAAAATTCTCAGAACAGATAATGGCGGAGAATTTACCTCAAAGGACTTTGAAGACTTTTGTAAAGAAGTTGGAATTAAAAGGGAACTAACTACTCCCTATAATCCACAACAAAATGGGGTGGCTGAAAGGAAAAATTTAACAATCATGGAAGTTGTGAAGACTATGATACATGACCAAGATCTTCCCATGTATCTATGGGCTGAAGCAGCCAAGACAGCAGTATGTGTGCAAAATAGATTATCTCATAGTGCTCTTGATTTCAAAACTCCAGAAGAAGTGTTTACAGGAAAGAAGCCTGAGGTAAGTCATCTTAAAATATTTGGGTGTCCTATGTACATCCACATTCCAAAAGAAAAGAGAACCAAGTTGGATCCTTCTGGTAAGAAGGGAATATTTGTTGGTTATTGTGAGTCATCCAAAGCCTTCAGAATTTACATTCCAGGTTTTCATCACATAGAAATAAGTAGAGATGTAACATTTGATGAAGAAGCAGCTCTCAAGAAATCCAGAAAGTGCCAACTTGAAGAAATATATGAAGAAGATACATCTCCCAGAATCACAGAGGCTATGCCCATCCATGAAGATGATTCACCAGAGGATCATGACATGTTGGAACCACAAGAACCTCCTATTACAGACTTATCTAAGAAAACAAGGCCAGCATGGGCTAGAGATATTATTCAAGGGGCTGAAAGATATGGAGCCCCTGAAGGCTCCACTAGAGAAAGAAAGAAACCAAAGCTAGTGTCCAACTATATGGCCTTGATGTGTGATCTTGTGGATCAACTTCCTACCAGCTATGAAGAGGCAGCTCAGAAGAAAGAATGGGTAGAAGCAATGACAGAAGAATATCAGTCAATAATGAAAAATAATGTTTGGGATATAGTTCCCAAACCAAAAGATAAAAGTGTGGTTTCTTCCAAATGGATTTTCAAGATAAAACATGATGCAGATGGTAGCATTGAAAAATACAAGGCAAGATTTGTAGCTAGAGGATTCTCTCAGAAGGAGGGAATTGACTATGAAGAAACATTTGCACCAGTTGCTAGGTATACTTCAATTAGAACTATCATGGCACTGGCATCCATGATGAAGTGGAAATTACACCGAATGGATGTTAAGACAGCTTTTCTGAATGGTGTAATTGAAGAAGAAGTATATATAGAACAACAACAAGGGTTTGAGGTTAAGGACGGAAGGAATCATGTATGCAAACTGAAAAAGGCATTATATGGATTGAAGCAAGCTCCCAGGGCTTGGTACAGAAGGATTGACAATTTCTTAACAAGCATGGGCTTTACCAAAAGTAAAGCTGACCCCAATATTTATCTCAAAGTGATGGATGATGAACCAGTTATATTGTTATTATATGTAGATGATCTATTTCTAACTAGAAATGAGAAACAGATTATTGAAAGCAAGAAGAAGCTTTCTTCAGAATTCGAGATGAAAGATCTCGGATTAATGCACTACTTCTTAGGTCTAGAAGTATGGCAAGAACCAAAAGTAATCTTTCTAAATCAAGGTAAGTATACTGTGGAGGTTCTCAAAAGATTTGATATGTTGGAGTGTAAAGCCATGGCCACTCCCATGGACTCCAACTTGAAGTTATTAGTTAATGATTCATCAGAATTAGTGGACATAAATCTATATAGACAAATTATCGGGTCATTAATGTATTTAACAAATACTAGGCCAGATATATGCTTTTCTATAAACACCCTGAGTCAATATCTAGTAGAACCTAGAAAGGTTCACTTGATAGCTGCAAAGCATGTAATGAGGTATCTAAAAGGTACTTTAGATTTTGGTCTATATTATCTTGGAAATCATGAACTCAGATTGCATGGTTACTCAAACTCTGATTGGGCAGGAAGTATCCCAGAAAGAAAGAGTACATCAGGTGGATGTTACGGCCTTGGATCTGCCATGATCTCATGGTTCAGCAAGAAACAGTCTAGTGTGGCGCTCAGTACTGCTGAAGCAGAATACATAGCTGCCTGCTCTGCTAGCTGTGAAGCAGTATGGCTTCAGAAACTTTTATCTGGTGTATTTGACTTAGAGATGGACCCCACTGTGATCATGTGTGATAATCAAAGTTGTATCAAAATGACAGCGAATCGTGTATTCCATGATAAGTCAAAACACATAGAGATTCGATACTTCTATATACGAGACATGGTGTAGAGAGGAGCTATCAAACTCGAGTATGTGAGCACTGAGGATCAAATTGCTGATATCCTAACCAAACCTTTGTCTCGAGTGAAATTTGAATACTTCCGAGACAAGCTCGGTGTAGTTCAAAAGTACCCTCCTCGAAAGGGGGAGTAGTATAATCACTGATGATGAGTTTGTCTCATCATAGTTGGTGAGAATACCTGTCTACCACACCTGGATACTTATATTTAGAATTAGGACTCTTATACTCTTTTTACTTTTGATGATAGATGTATTAGTGAGAATACATGCTTTTGATGATAGATGTATTAGTGAGAATACATGTTTTTGATGATAGATGTATTAGTGAGAATACATGCCTTTGATGTTAGATGTATTGATGAGGATACATGTTTTTTTTTTATGATATATGTATTGATGCTATTGATGAGGATACATGTTTTTATTTACATGTTTTGATGATGAGCTTACATGATGCCTTGATGTATTGATACATGCTTTGATGAGTATATTTGTACTTGTATGGATGAAGATACTTGTACCCATATTGATGAGAGGATTGTATCATCCGTGGAATTTAGTCCTAAAGTGATCCGCAGACAGATGTCTCCGAGAGTAAGAGGATTGTATCATCCGTGGACTTTAGTCCTAAAGTGATCCGCAGACAGATGTCTCCGAGAGTAAGAGGATTGTATCATCCGTGGATTTTAGTCCTAAAGTGAGCCATAGACATGATGTCTCCGAGAACAAAATCCTGAATGAACAGGCAAGGGGATTGGATCATCCTCGGACTTTGGTCCTGTGAATTGAGCCGTAGACATGATGTCTCCGAGAACAAAATCCTGAATGAACAGGTAAGGGGATTGGATCGTCCTCAGACTTTGGTCCTGTGAATTGAGCCGTAGACATGATGTATTCGAGAACAAAATCCTGAATGAACAGGTAAGGGGATTGGATCGTCCTCAGACTTTGGTCCTGTGAATTGAGCCGTAGACATGATGTCTCCGAGAACAAAATCCTGAATGAACATGTAAGGGGATTGGATCGTCCTCGGACTTTGGTCCTGTGAATTGAGTCGTAGACATGATGTCTCCGAGAACAAAATCCTGAATGAACAGGTAAGGGGATTGGATCGTCCTCGAACTTTGGTCCTATGAATTGAGCCATAGACATGAGGTCTCCAAGAATTGAATGATAGGACTGGATCATCCCTGGACTTCGGTTCAAAAGGTACATGATAGGACTGGATCGTCCCTGGACTTCGGTTCAAAAGGTACATGATAGGACTGGATCGTCCCTGGACTTCAGTTCAAAAGGTACATGATAGGACTGGATCGTCCCTGGACTTTGGTTCAAAAGGTACATGATAGGACTGGATCGCCCCTGGACTTCGGTTCAAAAGGTACATGATAGGACTGGATCGTCCCTGGACTTCGGTTCAAAAGGTACATGACTGGATTGTATCATCCATGGACATATGTCCTAAAGAGAGCAAGATTGATCGTCCTGTAATATGATCGTGTGATGACGATGCTGATGATCATGTGATGACGATGCTGATGATCGTATGATGACGATGCTGATGATCGTGTGATGATGATGCTGATGACGATGCTGATGATCGTGTGACGATGATGCTAATGATCGTGTGATGACGATGCTGATGATCATGTGATGACGATGCTGATGACGATGCCGATGATCGTGAGATGACGATACTGATGATCGAGTGATATCAAATCTGATGATGTTGATGTTCCAGTAACTAGTTGAGTTACTGATGATGATGAATTGAAGAAAGCTTCTGATGATTTATAGATGTATCATGTATGATGTAGTCAATAACTCCTTGCTCCTGCAGATTTTGTTATAATATCCTTCTTGTTAAGGGGGAGTGTTGAATATTGTAACTTCTAAGAATATTATATTTGTACATTATTTATTCCGGAGATGTTCCATCCCTCCGAGCTGATTCTATTATGTATCCGGAGATGTTTATTCTGTTAAATTTTTTGAATTTACTTCA